>JBCNYH010000022.1:30913929-30946429 GCA_039654325.1 Tandanus tandanus | reverse complement strand
TGTTAGTAGTAGACGCAGCAGCAGCAGTAGTGGTAGTAGTAATATTACAAGTTGTAGTAATTAGTAATTAATAGTAATGGTGGAGGCAGCAGTAGTAGTATTAACCTTCATTATAAAACTATTATTATAAAAACAATATTTTATATGTTTGGCCAGTGAAGGCAAAAGGTCTACACCCACCCACACACACACACACACACACACACACACACACACACACACACACACAGTCATTTCAGGAAACAAGTCTACTTGTCTGCGAAATGTAATCTTTGTGTTATGCAAAGCCAAATAGAATAGTTTTAGGGAGGCAATTACACGACGGGACTTTCAGTTTGTTTTGCTAGGAAACATTCATACCAGGCAGACAACACGCGCAAATCATTCTCTTTTCTCACTGCTTAATATTCAACTCATGACCCGTGCTCGCTTGCTTCAGCACAGAGGCTTTAATGGACTTAGTGTTCACTCAGTAATTTCCTCACTGAACATTAAACATTTTGGAATTATGTGTTTTTTGCATGTTGATCGTTGACGGGCAGATGCAAAGAGGTGAAGTGTGCTTTTTATCTGTAGTAATCTCGATTCGATCCACACCACAGTGTGATTATATGCTAATAAGCACCGGGAAAATTTGCTAATAAGCAAACCTTTCATTAAAAAAAAACAGTTCTAAGGAAACAAATTATTAAACATGTAGACAAAAGTATAAAAGCTCCATCCTCAGTTTGTTTCATTTAACGCGCTATGTTTCTGCTCACATTTTTAGCCTTTGCTCAGGCCATGATAAGAGACAGAAATAAAAACACTTATTATCTTGTATTTAATTACAAGTTATTTTGTGCAGAAAAGAAATCATAAAAGCTCTGATGAGTCTCTGATTCCTGTTTTTATCATTTCATTGACTGAAGCCCATCTTTAAATAAAGTCTGTGTTTAATTAGCTCTGGCCTTTGTGGCTTTTTCAGCTTTTCAGCAACTCCTGATACACTTTATCCATGTCTGCCTGGCAGCAACCAGACTTTAAACCATCTTCCAAATAATACAATATCCCAAAAAAATTATTTAAGTAGCTAATCCACCTATTGTGGTGTAGTGGTTAGAATGTCTGCCTCTCAGCAAGACGGTCCTGGGTACGAGTTCCGGGCTCGGCGAGGAGGTTTCTGTGTGGAGTTTGTATGTCCTCACCGTGCTTGTGTGGGTTTCCTCCGGATACTCCGGTTTCCTCCTACAGTCCAAAGACATGCACGTTAGGTTAATTGGCTGTACCAAATTGCCCCTCGGTGAAGGAAAAAAGGTCAGGTAAAGTCTGCTGGGCATTGACACACAAGCCTATTGGCTTATAAGGCTGGAGCTTACTTGATAGGATGCTAGTCCAGTCCCCAGGTTACCTTCCCAGTATTTCTTCCCCCCCCCCACCCCACCCCGGTACCCATTTATACAGCTGAGTGAACAGAGGCACACTTGTGGTTAAGACCTTGCTCAGAGGTCTTAGCATAGTGGGGGTCTAACAGGGATTCGAACCCACAACCTCTCGATCATAAGCCTAGCACCCTAACTACTACACCACTGGCCCCCACAGGTGTGAGTGTGAATGGTTGTGTGTGTTGCCCTGTATAATGGTCTGGTGAGCTGTTCAAGGTGTACCCAGTCTTCGTCCCGTGTCGGCTGAGATAGGCTCCAGCCTCCCTGCAACCCTGATAGGATTAAGAAGTTTGGCGAGTGGGTGAGTGAGTGAGAGAGTGTGTGAGTGATCCACCAATTTGCATATATTTGGTTGACAGACTTGACAGACTTGTGGGTAAATAAATGTTAGTAGAGCAAACACCGAAACATGCACATTAGGTCTACCGGCTAATCTGAATTGCTTAGAGGTGTGAATGGTTGTTAGTCACTGTGTGTTGGCTCTGCAGTAGGCTGATGACCTGTTCGTGGTGTACCCCGCCTCTCGCCTGAAGTCAGCTGGGATTGGCTTCAGCTTCCCAGCGACCCTAACAGGATAAGTGCTCTGGATAATGGATGGATAATATCACAATGTGGAGGCGGGCAAGGTTTTTATTGTCAATTACTAAGACATAGAAACCAATGAAGCCAAAAGAAGCGGATACATACAAACATGCCACAAAGAACAGTACCAGAACTATCTTTTTTCATCTCTCTCTCTCTCTCTCTCTCTGTCTCTCTCATTTGCCGCGCCGCTTAATCCTACTAGGGTTGCAGGGAGGCTGGAACCTTATCCAATCTTATCCAACATTGGGCGAAGATGGGGTACACTCTGAATAGCTCACCAGACCATCACAGTGTCAACAGACACAACCATTCAATCACAGACACAACCATTCAATCACACCTAAGGGCAATTTAGAAGAGTAAGTTAGCCTAATGTGCATTTCTTTGGAGTGTGGGAGGAAACCGGAGTATGCAGAGGAAACGCACGCAAGCACGGGAGAACATACAAACTCCACACAGAAACGCCCTAGCACAGAACTCAAACATAAGGACGTTCTTGCTGTGAGGCGGATGTGTCATGTCATTATTTTAACTCAGTAGCTCATTTAGGGCAGTGTTGGCCTAACAGTCACCTCACAGCAAGAATGTCCCAGGTTCGATTCCTGGGCACGGCTGTTTCTGTGTGGCGATTGCATGGTGATCCCCTGCTTTTGTGGGTTTCCTCTGGGCACTCCGGTTTCAACCCACAGTCCAAAAACATGCACTGTAGGCTGATTGGCTGTTCCAAATCACACCTAGGTGTGAGAGTGAGTGTGAATGCTTGTAAGTGTGTTGGCCCTGCAGTAGCCTGGCGAGCTGTTCAGGGTGTACCCCGCCTTCGCCCAGAGTCAGCTGAGATGGGCACCAGCCTCCCTGCAACCCTAATTAAGATTAAGCGGCTTAGAAAATGAATGAATGAATGAATGAATGAATGAATGAATGAATGAGCTCATTTACCATCAATTTAACATGAAATTATTAAATAACTTGTAAGTGCAATTATTTCCTAAATACTGCTTATTAGCCTGATATGGACACTCCAAAAAGGTTACACTCATAAAGTACAGTTTAATTACCCAGTAAAAACAGAACATTATAAAATCATTATATTTTGTGCTGACACAGCAGTGCAGTCATTTCACATTAACTAACTGCTGACCTAGTCTGAATTACAAACTACACACAAACCATAACATTTTTAAAGATATGACTGAATATTTGGTAGATGGTACGGAACAACCATTATTTGGTCCACAAAATCCAGAGGAATATTCTCTACCTGAAAGCCCTCAGGAGGCTTATAAATATCTTTTGTAAATGAACTCTATGGCTTCACTTTACATTTTATTATGGCATATACCATATGGGGTGGTGCGGTGGCGGGGTGGTTAACACATCCGCTTCACAGTGAGAAGGTCCTGGGTTCATGTCCTGGGCTCAGGCGTTTCTGTGTGGAGTTTGCATGTTCTCCCTGTGCTTGAGTGGGTCTCCTCCGGGTACTCTGGTCTCCTCCGACAGTCTAAAGACATGCACATTAGGCTAACAACAGTGTGTGTGTGTGTGTGTGTGTGTGTGTGTGTGTGTGTGTGTGTGTGTGTGTGTGTGTGGAGAGCTGTTCAGGGTGTACCCGCCTTTGCCCATTGTTGGCCGAGATAGGATCCAGCCTCCCCGCAATCCTAATAGGAGTAAGCGGTTCAGCAAATGAGTGAGTGATATACCATCTGTTTAGATACTGCAACATGTATAAGGATAAAACACCTGAGGTCATGCTGTTGTAGGAAAATAATCGACTAGCAATAACACTAACACAAACGCCTCCTGTTGCTGATTGGCTGGAAGAGTGTTGTGTGGCTTTCTCAGAAAGACTTTGTTTCCAAGTGTATTGGATTCAAATTCATAACTGCACCCATAATAACGTGAAAACATCTTACAGGATTTTACTATTTCAGAAATCCTAGCATCCCAGCTTTAATTCTGACTGATAGAATGCTCAGAGATATTCTATTAATGCTAAAAAAAATTCTGTTTTCCCTTATAGATTATAGATATTTCTATTTTCTATTATAGAATTTTTTTTTTTTTTACTCACTTGTATGGACCATCCACTATATAATGATGAATTACATGGTTCTATGGAAATGATATTGTATATACATAAACCTGGGATCTGAGCTGCTGTTATAGCAAAACAAGCAACACCTTCTGGCCAAGCGCATGCGAGTATTCAACAGTGCTACTTAAATGGGCTTTACCACCTTCAGGGTATGAATGAATGCTGTCGGCTGTGAAATTTGCATGATGGATGGGTTTTGTGTCATCGGGTTTTTTGTTGTTGTTTTTTTTTTGGGGGGGGGGGGGGGTGTTTGAGGCAATTACATGCAAGGAGGAACTTCACTGTACTTTTGTGCACTATAGCAAAAAAGAACTTATATATTAATAATTGATTAAATAAATTTAAAGTCAAAATTATAGATTATTCATGCTTCTGAATTCAAAATAAACTCGTTTTATTTTAAATGAGATTGTGTGTGTGTGTGTGTGTGTGTGTGTGTGTGTGTGTGTTTGGGGAGGGTTAAAAACACAATAGTAAAATATAATGTGTAAGATTTTAAAGCTTATTCGAAACCTTCATCCATCTCTCCTGTGAAATATTTATTATGAAGTATTTATTAGCGGTAGAGCTCCTGCGAGGTCACCACAGCCAATCAAATTTAAACTGAAGTACATTTGTGTGTATGGTTCTTGAATAATAAGATGGATGTCAGTACCGTAGCATGATACTGAACGCTAATGGTGCACTAGCAGTCAGTTTTGTATTAACACTCAGATTGATGAAGAGTCTCATCTGACTATAGATCTTGGACGACTAATTGAATGTAATTGAATCAAGACCACTTCAATTCTCTGACAAAGTCTGTGAAAGCACATGAAAGTTTTACAAGTGAACACGGGATGAACAAAAAAAAACGAAAACATGTTTTTATAGCCACTCACTCACTTACTCAATTGCTGAACCGTGGCTGTGCCTATCTCGGCCGACAATGGGCAAAGGCGGGATAAACCCTGAACAGCTCACCAGACCATCACAGGACAAAATATACTCAACCATACATACTCACACCTACAGTAGGCACAGCCAATTAGCCTAATGTGCATGTCTTTGGACTGTGGGAGGAAACCGGAGCACCCTGAGGAAATCCATGCAAGCACGGGAAATCCACGGGGCAGCCGTAGCCTAATGGTTAGAGAAGCGGCTTCAGAACGGAAAGGTTGCTGGTTCGATTCCCGAACCAGCAAGAACAATGTGTGGCGGCGGGGGGAGTGAGCTGCACCTTCCCTTCCTCCACCTTCATGGCTGAAGTGCCCTTGAGCAAGGCACCTAACCCCCAACTGCTCTCCGGGCTCCGCAATGTGTAGCAGCCCACTGCTCCAAGTGTGTGTCAGCTCACTGTTTACGTGTGTGTGTACTGACTTTGGATGGGTTAAATGCGGAAGGCAAAATTGCCCTTGTGGAATTAATACAGTATAAAATAAATAAATAAATAAAATAATACAACATGCAAACTCGAGCCTGGAAATCGAATCGGACCTTCTTGCTGTGAGGCATATGTGCTAACCACTATGCCACTGTGCTGCCTGATATTATTATTATTATTATTACTATCATTATTATTATTATTATTATTATTATTATTATTATTATTATTATTATTATTATTAATCAGCTATCACACCCAGCTCTCAGATCTATGATCTTTACCTTACTCCTCTGAGCCTGGATTATTATTCTAAAGTCATTTGTGTCTGTTGAAGCCCTGATCTGTCCTGACGTAGCTTCCATTTGTTCTCATCTCGTGTGCGCTGCCGTCTCAGCTGTGCTCGTTTGAGAGACACATCCCCTAAGGGGACTCCAAATGGCACTTTCATAGAAAACACAGCTTCCTGAACACAACAGATTCCAGGAAATTGGAGTGATAACGTCTCTAACAATGTTAAACTGCCTCTGGGGAAGCTGCATTCTCAGTGCTGTAAAACACTGGCTTTAACCTCACATAATCCAGAAGGGAGAGTAAGGAATTCGTAGCAAAACATTGGATCGCATTTGCATTATTGTGACACTGAACATGTTAAGTATATTAGGGATATTAAATGTGTATGAATTATTGAGAGAATGCTTTACTGGCATTTTTGTCTCTGATTCATAGTGACAGGTTGCTCAGGTATAAAGTATCGTGTGAGACTTTGGGGAATAGATTTATGCTGAGGGTTAAGCTCACAATGCCTTATTGATTGACAGTGCCTTGGTTTCTTACACATAATTGAGATAATTGAGCTAATTATTACACCATTAATAAAACAGGACAGGTGTATTGGAAACAAGAAACGCTTGAGGAAGATCAGTGGATCTTCATGACTGGAGATGAGCCTCGGAATAATGAATATAGATTCCTCTTGGTGAACCGTAAGCCATCAAGTGGCTTTTATTGCAGGGAGAGTTGTAATTCTTGCAGGTTCTCCCAGCTTAATACAAGACATCCTAACCTTTGGGTTGTTGGTCACCTTCTTGAGTAAACCTTCTTTGCTCGGTTTGGATGGATGTCCTGCTAAAGGATGAGTCTGTAAGGTTCTGACCTTCTTCCATAGCCTCTTGAGACCCCAATGTCCTTTTATGTGGACATCATATTTTTTCCCACAACAATATGTATGTAGGTTCTTGTAAGATCCTCATGACAGCGATTGGGTATTACTCTTATCCCAAACTACTTTTTGTTTGAAGCCATTGATCAAGTTCAATAGTCAATAATATTGGGTAGTGAGGGACAGAAACATGAAGAAATAAGAAGACACAACACTAATTATTGGGTTTCAGGAAGATATTAAAAAATGATTAAAGCCAGGGCATGGACCTTCTTAAATGCAGAGATGTTCCAGTTCTTATCATCAAATATGTGTCTTGACACAACCCTCATAGGTTTAAAGAGGAGATATTGTGCTTTTTCCAATTTTTTGAGCCATAACTTTTGTTAACGACCAGCTCCAAAATGTACTTATTTGTTTGTTTGTTTGTTTGTTTGTTTGCTTGTTTGTTTGTTTGTTTTAGGGCACATTAGTGCATCACAGTGTGCTGGGCCTTCTGATTAGCTGGCCTCCACCATGTCCCCTCAGCAAACCAACCCTCCAATTGTTAAAATTCGACCAATCAGTACAGAGTAGCCACAGAGAGTAGAGACACCGTAAATGGGAGGAGGAAGCCAAACAGGCCATCCAGCATGCAGACTCATAATCAGTGTTTCAGGGGAAAGTCAGGAAGCAGCTTCCTAAAGAACTGTGGAGTTTTTTGGATTAGGAACTGCTCCACAGGCTTGGCAAGGGGGTTTCTGGATGGTGTTTGCATGTTCTCCCAGTTTCTACCACAGTTCAAAAACATGCACATTAAGCTGTTAGGCTGTTTCAAATTGTCCCTAGGTGTTGATGTGGGTGTGAATGTGAATGGATGTGTGTGTGTCGGCAATGCGCTGGTCTGGCAAGCTGTTCAGGGTGTACCCCACCTTCGCCCAGTGTCAGCTGAGATAGTCTCTCTGCCATCCTAGCAGAATCAACAGATGAATGAGTGAGTACAATTTCTGCCCTTTAAGGACAATCCCTGCCATAAAGGCTTGTTTTAGGCACAATTACAATTAAACAAGACCTGTCAGAATAATTCAGAAAAAAGAATCAAAAACCTAAAGAACTGGGGGAGAGGGCAGACCCAGGAACTAAAGAAAACACTCTGAACTGGAGTGAAAAACAGACCAGTCCTCGCAAAGTATGTGTGAAAGTGACCTGCTTAAATAGACGGAGATAATGACTGAAAGAGGAAACAGGTGCATTTGTGCTTTGGTGAATGAGATAAAAGTGATGTTTGTGCTGGTACCAGAGCATATCGCAGAGAGCTATCTCTTGGCAATCAGCTGGATGTGACATGGAGTTGTGGAAGTTTATGTATGTAGAGACGGTGCGTATTTCTACCTAAATCATGCACAATTAACTGAACGTACCACTGTTGAATTTTAATCAAGTTAAAGAAACGTCTCAAGGACGGTCTAGAAATGGGATACACTTGGGATCAATTGCAAGTGGCATGCAGAGGCTCAGAGTAATTATTTAAATATGAGATTTCCATTTAGTTCTTTTTAATACATTTACAAAACTTTTTTTTAATGAAATGGAAACGAAGTAAAGGAATACGAGTACTTTCTAAATGACTTACTACTTAAATTAACATAATTGCCATTATATCTCCATAAGAGGGAAGAGATCTTAGAAGGTTTTTCCATAAACCCTACCAAGGAGCTGAACTGCTGATTGTTGTTAAATGCCTGCCCTGTGCATGGCCTAAAGGTAGCAACCGTATTTGCTACTAATTTGATTGCAATGCTTTTAGACAATCAGTGCAGAAGGTGTTGCTAATGCCACCGACTCCTTCATTGCCCCTGTCTAGCAATTACCCTGAAGCTTTTGTAGATCTCTGCGGAGTACAAAGGGAGCACTGAATTGACACAGACAACGTAATGTGTTTTTCTAGTGTATTGTACAGACTTTTCCTAGAAGTAAGCCATGGCGTGTTTGGGTGCTGTGCTTTTAATGGAGTTCTGAAGAAATGATAGGCCATTTCCAATGTAAACATCTAACCATATTAACCCCTGAAGGATTTAAACATTGCATAAATTTGGCTCATTACAGGCTTAATTCTCTGAAGGTCAATACAATTGCTGCAAAAATCAACAAGTCAGACGTCTGGGATCTGAAAACTGTCTACAGAGAAAGTGATGTGATTCCCTTTGGTGCAGTAGAGCCTGGGGAAAATGACTAAGGTGTTTATGGACTAGCAAGCCAAGGGACAATTTAAGCAGTAAACAGCCTGGTTCTGCTGACAAGATCATCATAGGCAAGCTAGTCAAGCCTAAACAAATGATTGTGCAACTTCAAATTCTTCACAAGCTCACGCAAAGCTGATTAAATGAAGCTTTTGTCCCTGATCCATCCTTTTTTGGCAGGCCACTAATTCTGCTTTCACTCAGTTTAATCCATGACTCACTGAAAGAATCTATCAATTCACAGCTTACCTAACATGATCTGCATGTGGCATAGCTCCACAGCTCAATTATTTATACTGCCTAAATGTTATTTCCTGCGTTGGATGGATAAAAATGCACTTTCCAAAATGATTATTAAATTATGATGACTGGATTATTTGAATAATTGTCTTAATAGAGAAAAATTGTACTGCCTTCAGGTGCTAGTCGGAAAATCCCAAGTCCCACTTGTGAAATCGGAATTGCAAGTACTTATGAGTAATTATGAGGGCAGTTGTGGCTCGGTGGTTAAGGCTCCGGTTACTGATCCAAAGGTCGGAGCTTCAACCTCGAGTATGACCAAACTGCCACTGTTGGGCCCTTGAGCAAGGCCCTTGACCCTTAGTTGTATAAACATGTATGCTACTCTGGAGATGGGTGTCTGCCAAATGCCATAAATGCAAATGTACTTCACATTCAAGTGCTTTGTTGTCCGAGTGGAATGAAAAAATGGCGGTCTCAAGGTTAACATCCCTGTTCCCATGACAACTGCTACATCATTATAACTTTGCACCACACTAGCAGACGCATCCATTTTTATATGGATAGAGTGATAAATACGAGACAGTGTATGTCTCGTAGAATTGTTCTATCAAGTCAAGTGCATATTGTGGATTAAAATTAAGCAGACAAGCAACAGCTAGCAATAGTTACACTGTCAAAAATAAAGAATTATATACCATCCATGTACCATCCCTGTCTTCTTCTCTGCCATGTGGAAAGACCGAAGGTCACCCCAACTCACGAACTTGAAAAAGGCTGAAATTGTGACTTGGGGGGGTGTCCGTGTGCAACTAATGAGTCGGCAACTCATATTTACCATAATTCCGATAGCACATGAAGGCAGCATTACTGACTTTTACTCACTCACTCATTTGCCGAACCACTTAATCCTTCTAGGGTCACGGGGAGACTGGAGCCTATCTCAGCCGACACTGGGCGAAGGCAGGGTACACGCTGATTGGCTCACCGGACTACCACAGGGCAGCACACTCACACCTAGGGTCAATTTTGGAACAGCCAGTTAACCTAATGTGCATGTCTTTGGGCTGTGGGAGGAAACCGAAGAACCCAGAGGAAACCCAAAAAAAAGCACAGGGAGAACATGCAAACTCCACACAGGACTCAAACTCAGGACATTCTTGCCGTGAGGCAGTTGTGCGTTAGGATAATTGGCTGTTCCAAATTGCCCCTGGGTGTGAGTGGTTGTGTGTGTTGGCTCTGCAATGGTCTGGCAAAAAAGTGAGTGAGTAAGTGGTGCTCTCAGTAACTATTAAAGCCTCCATCTACAGTAGAATTCATAGGTGGAGCACTCAGTGTAGATGGTAGTTCAGGGATGAGACTGGGTTCGCATTATCTATTCATGGACCCATATTTTCATTCATTACAGCATCAATCTTACAAATGACCTTGTAATATTTAACAGGAGAGTGGGAGGTACTGATGAGAGCCGGAATAGACGGCTTCGAGATCGAAGTGCTCTGCTCATCAAAATTAAACTAAAAATAAAATTGAATTAAATTAAAATTAAAATAAATAAATAAAAGTTCTCATGTAAGAGTGACAGGATGTGTCAGGACACATTATATGCTACAACCTTTTCTTGTGTACAATTACATACTATTCAATAAAGCTTTTTTGTACTTATGCTACCTAGTTTACGTTACTTCCCACCCTGTTGTTCTGTGTACTTAAGAATTGCTGTCTACTAACTAGCCATACTGTTGAATATTTATTGCATTGAGCTGCTTGGCATGTCATTCCGATTGAAATGCATCTATATAAATTCACCTACTCTTACTCTTGTCACACTTCACTTACCAGCCACTTTATTTTAAACACTTTGTAGGTCAGCATGAATTCTTCATTAGTATGGATTCTACAAGGTGGTGCAAATATTCCTTAGAGACGCTCGTTTTGCTTGACATGACTGCATCACAGAATTGCTGTAGATTTTCCAGCTGCATATTCATGCTGTGGTTCTCCAGTTCTATACTGCATAGGTATTCTATTGGGTATAGATCTGGTGACTGCAGAGGTCAATCAAGTACACTGAACTCATTGTCCTGCTAATGGAACGACAATGTTGCATTATCATGTTGGATGTAGCCATTATATTAAGGGGGTACTCATAGATTGCAGGGTACCTCCACCAGGATAGTGTAGCAAAAGGGTCTATATATGGGTACTGTTATTAATTACCCATGTGCTCTTCTTACGATATGATTTATAGTAGGTCTCGTTTGAGGGTCTGGATAACTGTCTCATTTAAAAGTCCATATGTGGTTTTCTATAGTGTTCCATAGTAACAATATGTTTATCGGCACTCGTTCCGAAGTTATAAACGTTTAAACTACTGTGACTTTAATTTTCAGGATCAACTCTGGTCAAAAGTAATTGTATAATTTGAAAGTCCATATGTGGTTTTCTATTAGTGTTCTATGCTAACATCTATAGCAGCACTTATTTCTAAGTTATAAGAGCTCCATACCAGATCCCCAAAACTTTGTGACCTTGTTCTGACCTCCACCTTTGACCCTTACATACGAAAATCAAATCAACTCTGGGACTCAGGTAGGGTAGTGTTCCTACCAAGTTTGGTGAAAATCCGAGCATGGGTGTGGTCGGGATTTTGTTCATGAACAAACTGACAATCAGACTTTCAAACCCCGCTGATTACAATACCGTCACCAAAACTCAATGCATGTGATTTTTTCAGAAAAATTATATTAGATTTATTCAGAGAAAACATTTCCCATAGTGTATCACTCTCACCAGACCATCACAGGGCAATGCACACACAACCATTCACACTCAGTTGAGCTAATGTGCATGGAAGGACTGGGGATGGAAACCATAGTGCCCAGATGAAACCTATGCAAGCACGGGGAGAACATGCAAACTCCACACAGAAATGCTCAAACCCGGGAATTGAACCCAGGACCTTTTTGCTGAGAGGTGGGCGTGCTTACCTTTATGCCGCAATTTCTTAAATTTATAAATTAAAAATAGCCATGCCCCAGTCTGGTTTCAACAACCATGCCATGGTTGGTCAACGAGAAGCTCTTGGAGAGTATCAGCGTAACTCGATGCCAAGCTTCCACATGATTGGTTGTTTGAATAAATACAGGCTTTCTGTATAAAGAAGTTCTGTTTATGGAACCCATGTGGTACTCGTGATATTTTGCCCCAATGGTAGGTCAAAAAACATTATTATTCCTATTTTTTTTTTTGTACATTTCCATGAAAGATGTGTTCCAATTTGAAAGCTATTATTTGCATCCTTTGTTCACAGGGCAGAATGACCCTTTTGTCCTCTGCTTTTTATCTGCCATTTCACACTGGGCTACACTTGGCTCTCATCCTCTCAACAAGGACTTGGGCTTTTGGAGGTAGGCCACTTTTGCCACTCTTATGCACACAGAATACTGTATGCTCTAATGTCAGTGAGTCAGTGAACATGTTCTCAATCAAGCGTAGCATGTACTTAAATCGTTCAAATTGGTTCTCAGCCATCCCTGTCCTGACAGAGCTCTGCTTCGCCCCGCCTTGTTCTCCCAGGCACACCACAGTAACAATTACACCGGTGTCACGAAGACATGTAATAATCATGCAAATTAGCTGCTGCCGCATTGGGTTTACCGTCACCGTTGCCAGAACCACAACTGGGCGTAAGTGTACGGATTGGCTCCATGCCAGTTTTTGCACTTATTGGTAAAGAAGAAAGCACTGACTATGCATACATTATAGAAGGCTCCTTTCCTTTAGGACAGGGAAGGGAGCATGATGTTCTCCTCATTCTGTTTTTGATGTTTACCTGCAATGCGCAGCTGCTTGCTGTCCAGTTGTTATCCAGTGTTATGCAAAGCAGCAGGCGCCAAAAAGCTAATGAATGATCTAGTGATGCTAATTTCTTCCAGCAGCAAAAAAACAAATAAATAAAAAATTGTTCATGATAAAATCTAACACGAGCCAGAGTGCATAAGATATGGAGTAATAAAAGCCAGTGTTGTAAGCATGAGCTTCACCTGCAATTAGCCATCAATCACTTTAGGGCTTAAGCGTTTATTTCTAAAAAGATTAGGGATCGTCCGGATTCAGCATCAGAAAACAATCTTCCAGTTTTATGGCGAAAGGGGTGTTATAGCACCAATACGAGGGCATGTTTTATGGACATCTGCAGACTATTAATGGGCATTTTTGTCACTCTCTATAAATCATTCCCAGCAGCGTGTGTAAGCAAGGTGTGCTCTGCTTCCCAGACACGGAAGAGCATCACACAGTTTAGCCTTTCCACTTGACCAATTCGAGGCACTGTGTGTATCAAACCGGTCCTGAGATGATGGACTGCTTGTGTACAAGAACACCCAAATGGCTTGTTTATTACCGCATTCACGGTTAAAGTCACGTTTCGGTCTTGCTTTTAAAAGTCAGCTTTTGACTAATGACAGCCGTCACAGGAAAAATAAGCATAATATGCAGGACATGTAATGCCTGGGCTGTGATGGATAAAAAAAGTTTTGGCTCGGCTTTTAGTCATAACCTCACAGAAAGCATCTGCAAACCATTTTAACCAATATATGAATACTACACTGTAAACAAATCTTCCGTAAAAAGGTCTGGATGACATATTTTAAACTGTATTTTGCTTGTTTTCACTTTTCCTGGCTTTTTTTTTTTTTTTTTTTTGCTCAGTCTGCTTCAGCTTCATCTGCATCCCAACAAACTACACAGTCCTCCTTGTAGCTTGAGCGCTATGACCTTTCTTTTAGGATCTGGCAGCTAGCGATGTGCTTATATGCAGAAACTCTCAACTTCAAAACACACAATCTCAATCTGTGGCTTGCATGAGGTCCTTTGAAGGGCGTAAGTCTATGTTGGCATGACACCAGATTTTCCTTCAACGTCACATGCCAAATTGATTTATCCATCCTGTAGTCCAGATGATCTCGCTCTTCTGATGTCCTAGTTTAGCATGATCCAAAAAGGTATTTCTCAATAATAGACTCACACTCATCACATTTCACAAATTGCTATGCTTGATATACTGGATATTATACCAGATACATAACCAAGCACAGTGGTGTAGTGGTTAGCACATCCGGCTCACAGCGAGAAGGTCCTGGGTTCAAGTTCTCTGCGTTTCTGTGGCGAGTTTGCATGTTCTCCCTGTGCCTGTGTGGGCTTCCTCTAAGTAATGTGGTTTCTACTCACAGTCCAAAGACATGCACATTAGGCTAACTGGCTGTTACGAATTGCCCCTAGGTGTGAGAGTGAATGGTTGTGTTTTGGCCCTGTTATGGTCCGGCGAGCTGTTCAGGGTGTACCCCACCTTCGCCCAGTGTCAGCAGAGATAGGCTCTATCCTAATAGGATTTAGCGGATCAGCAAATGCAACAATGAGTGAGTGAGTGTGTCTAAATTGGGTCAGCATGTTGCGTTAGAGGTTAGCACGCATGCCTCACAAGCAAGAAGGTCTTGGATTTGTGTCCTGGGCTTGGCGAGGACCTTTGTGTGGAGCTTGCATGTTTCTTCCCATGCTAGCATGGGTTTCCTCCGGATAATCCAGTTTCCTCCCACAGTCCAAAGACATGCACATTAGGCCAACTAGGTGTGGATGTGAGTGTGAATGGTTGTGTGTGTTTGCCCAGGGTGTACCCTGATTCCAGCCTCCCCTCGGCCCTAGTTGGATTAAGTGGTTTGGCAAATGAATAAATGGATGGATGAATAGATGTTTAAATTGAACTGCTACATACTGTATATAGGCAAAATTACAAAGGCTGTGCACTATTCTTTATGGCTGTTTGGGTTTTTTTTTGTTTTTTGTTTTTTTTTGCCAGATTGGATTACAGGGCATCTGGTTGAGATCCAACAGGATGCCACATATTACACAGTGAAACTCGTGGTCAGATCCATCCATCTATTATCTACAGCGCGAAACTGTTAGGGACACAAAGGAAACTGGAGCCAATCCCAGCTGACTATGGACATGAAGTAGGGCACACCCTGAGCAGGTCAAAAGTGTACTGCATTTACGTCTGAAGCATACAGATCTCATAGCTGGTTGATAGGTGGGCACTGTGGCTGAGATTACCACAATAATTCCCGTGGTAATTCAGGCAGATTTTTGAAAGTGGTCTCACTCAAAAATATGAGCGGAGTAAATATGCTCTTGCCTGAGGAACGTGAGCATTCGTCTGTACTGCATATGTCGCAGCTCTCCGTTAAGATGTGTATACCTCGCGGATACATTCATGGTTGCAACGGTTGAATTGATCTGGTGCTTTATCTACAATTAAGTTCAACATGACTGCAACACTTACAGTATAATGCTGGTTGACCCTTGGAAGGCTAAAAATCTTCCACCGTTGTGTCATTCCAGCTATGTGAGACCTCGGCTCAACTCATAGACAGCCATTCACACTCACATTCACAGCTATGCACAATTTTAGCTTTTGGATGGCGGGAGGAAACCAGGGTCCCCAGAGGAAACCCACATAAGCATAGGGAGCATGCAAACTTTACACAGAAAGGCATCTGCTGGCAGAGAGATTCAAACTCAGACCCTTCTTGCTGTAAGGCGACAGTGCTAACCACTGAGCCACTGTTTGGCCCAAATGGTCAAATATAAAACTCAAATAATGACCATGATCCTTAAATTAAGCTACAGGACCAACTAAATTCATTACAAAATAGAAAAGCACTCAGAGAGAGTGCAAACCTCCACCAAGGTAGAACAATCTCTTCTTTACCTGGGTTATTGTGGCAGATGATCTAGAATGGGGCCCCCTTGTGGCCTGCTCTGCAATTATTATTTTTTTTTTTTTGAGCCATGTATTTTTTTCTTGCAACAAATTCTGGGTGATTTCTGCCTCCTTGTCATACGTTTAAAAAAAAATCCTGCAAGACTATCCTGGATCTGGATCCAGATCACACCCAAAATTTAATCAGTTCTTTGTTGGCCCAAGACCCACATCCATTGCTGTCTATTAGTTTTTGAGTTATCGTGCTAACAAACACAGACACACACGACCACATACGATTCCCATTTGGCGGGGGTAATTAAAATTGCACTTGGAGAGCGCAAACCTCCACCAAGACAAAATAATAATAATAAAATATCAGTGTGTCTGTATGCAAATATATGTCTGTATTTGGAATGTTTCCTACTCGTAAAATAAATAAATAAATCCTTACACAGCACCCCGTACTGGGCCTGCTGTTATATTACACGTAATGTCCTATTTCACAATGTAAAAGAATCTTTAAAGAATTGGATCGCCACCAAAATCTAATGGAGTCTTACTTTATGTAAGGCTGCTAAATTAAACTGAAATAATACCAGTGTGAAAGGGAGCAAAGGCAGGTACATGTGCATCTGTAGTTGAGATCTGCCGTTACGAATTCCAGTGATGTAGCTGAGGTTGAAGAACTGTCAGAGCAAGAATTCACATACCATGCTGACAGTGTTGGCATTTCTTCCTCCGTGTCTTTCCCACTGTTTTCCAGTGTTCCTGGGGGCATCATAGTACGGTTCATTTATTTATTTTATTATTTAAATTTTAACCAGTAGGAGTAGGGCGCATTCCAAAGACAGACACATATTTTTAGAACGTTAAGCAGACACTGATCGTGATCTTGGCATTGTGTTCTGCCGCTAGTAGATATACTACTATAACATGTTTGGAGTGTTCACTTGTATCAGAATTCCTTATTTACTGTCATGGCTGAAAGTGCCATTTTATTCCTGACACACCTTCAGGGGAGAAAAATGAAACCATAAACACTTATAAAAGTTATCCTATTTTTAGGATTATTCAGGCTTCAGCATGTGTGCTGCACACAAATGTCAAGCTCCTAGAATCCAATAATTACTGTGAAATTACTGCGTGCCACCTATCATCTACAAAGCAAAGTAAGTTTATTTCATGCTATTTTGGCCTTGGGACACAAAACTCATTAAAGTTCCCACACATGTGGAAGGTAAAATCTGACCCTGGCTCAGCTATAGAGTACAGAACAAAATCATCCGCCATGGCTACTTGGAAACCATGACTCCAGGTTAGCTCTGTGTGCACAACCATAGCAACTTAAAACGCCTTACAGTCCTTAGAATTGTAATAAGAAGTTAGTTTATTACATTTGACACACACACACTCACTTACTTAATCCTACTAGGGTCACGGGGGGCTGGAGGCTATCTCCACCTGGGTGCACCCTGAACAGCTCACCAGACCATCGCACACCAACACACACAGCCATTAAACACTCATACTTATAGCTAGGGTAAATTTGTAACAGCCAATTAGCCTAATGTGCATGTCTTTAGACTGTTGGAGGAAACCGGAGTACCCAGAAGAAACCTACGCAGGCACAGGGAAAACACGCACACAGACTCCACACAAACACCATCGCCCAAGCCTGGGACCTTCTTGCCGTGAGGTGGACATGCTAACCACTACGCCACGGTACCGCCCCAGTTCGTTACATGTACTGTATATCACTGTATATCTATTACCCTTCACTCACAGTAATAAAGCACTGATTTCATAGATGACAGAAGGTCACTGCAATGTGTGTTTAGCCTGTGTCTCATAAGGCATTTCCGTCAAATATGAACACAGCTGACACGAACAGTTAGTCACGCGGTAACGCTGCTCAAAGCAATGGAAAAGTTCAGGACTGCAGGATAAATGTGCTCCACCACTGCGCTCCAGTGAATAACACAGTTATATTCCCGAGTCACAAAATAGAGCTTTAGAGTGAGCATTCAGTGACCTAAAAATATAAACACACTATCTCAAGACTCAGCTTACATGGAACAGTACCAGCTTTGAACATTGGAGGAGATGTTATTTATTTATTTAATTTTGGTGCAGTGAAATTTCTTTCCCCCCCCAGTGCAGCTAACTGGGTTATCAAAGGCATGGAATAGAACCACTGCTGTCGTTCAAAAAGAGTAGAACATTGGGCTGCCGTCAGCATGTTTCTGCCCTGCGATGGCCTGGCGAGCTGTCCAGGGTATACTCTGCCTTCGCCCAGAGTCGGCTGCGATGGGCGCCAATAAAGGATTTGTGACTTTCTGGCTATTCTGGTACGTGTGTGTAAATCTCGAACCTATAATATATATAAAGGGGGTGTCAAATCCGAACACCCTGCAGGTCCTACCTTAGGCAACCACCTGGAAACATCCTGACATATTGCGCTGTCATTAAGGCGTGGATAGTTATTACTATTATTATTTATTTATTTATTTATATTTTTTGAAACTCTATTGCACTGAGCACACACGCAAACAGTGAATACATACAAATACTTAGAGCAATAGGCTGCCACACACTGCGGCACCCGGAGAGCAGTTGGGGGTGAGGTGCCTTGCTCAAGGGCACTTCAGCCATGAAGGTGGAGGAAGGGAAGGCACTGCTCACTCCCCCGCCGCCACACATTTTCCCTGTTGATTCAGAAATCGAACCACCAACCTTTAGGTCCCGAACCCGCTTCTCTAACCATTAAGCCATGGAGTGTCCCATAAAATTAAAGTTAGGTCCATAAAATTGTAAATGGGGGCAACAATTTAAACAACCGTTAAACGCTTTTATTTAAATGCCATTACTGAGTCGTTCATGGCTATAAATAAAACTCATGAATTGTGTTTTGGTTAATAGTGGTGCTTCACAGACATCGAAACGTCTTTAAACATTATTTTCATCATCAACTCTCTGTCTTTGTTCAAGCCCTGTTGACACTTCCTATATCAGAGCAGAAAGCATAACATGTCTCTGAAAGCTAGAGGAAACCTTCCCCTTTCTGATTAGAAAAGAAAATAATTTTCAGGAACGTTAATAATCCGATTTATGATTAGTCATGGCTACGGATTTACTATGGAAGCTGTGCTGCTTGGTGTTTTTTGATAATACTTTTAATGTTCTGCTATAATTACAGTTTACTTTAATTTATTCATGATCTGTACCGCTTGTTATTTAGGGTCACTAAGAAGATGGAGCGTCAGCATGGTGGCGTGGTGGTTAGCATGTCCGCCTCAGAGCAAAAACGTCCGAGGTTCGAGTCCCAGGCTCGGCGAGGGCGTTTCTGTGTGGAGTTTGCTTGTTCTCCCTGTGCTCGCATAGGTTTCCTCCGGGTAGTCCGGTTTCCTCCGACAGTCCAAAAACATGCAAATTAGGCTAACTGGCTGTTCCAAATTGCTACCGGGTGTGAGCGTGAATGGTTGTGTGTGTAAGCCCTGTAATGGTCCTTAGCACCTTTGTCCAGTGTTGGCTGAGATAGGCTCCAGCCTCACAGCGACCCTAAGGGGATTAAGCGGTTCGGTGAATGGAATGATAAATAGGAAGCTGGAGCCTATCCCAGCTGCGTCCAGGCGAAATGCAGGGTACAGTCTGAACAACCTTCCAGTCCATTTAAGGACCAACAAAGACACACAACCATTCCAAAATAGGGGCAATCCAGATTATCCAGTTAGCATAACATGCATGTATTTGGACTATAGGAGGAAACCTGGAAAAAACCCGCGAAAGCACAGGTAAAGCATGCAAACTGACTCAAACCCACGACTTCCTTGCTGTAAGGTGACAATGCTAACCATGCCCCGTCTACTCTAATATTTAGTGAATAGTGACTCCTCACTAAGGTGATCGTTTGCTTGCTGCAACTTTTTCCGGACCACTTTATCCTTTATTAGGGTCGTGGGGAGGCTGGAGCCCATCCCAGCTGCCTCCAGGTAAGGGCGGGGTACACCCTGAACAGCCGTGCTGCAACGTGTGATGATTACAAAAACAGCTGTTTTTTGTTGGGGTTTTTTCGATCTGATGTGAGTGGGCTGATGTGAGTAACCTTTATTACCATGAGGTTATGGCATGCTATTTTAATAAATATCAGAAATTACGCTGTGGTGACAAAGTGGCGTAGTGGTTAGCACGTCCGCCTCACAGCAAGACGGTCCTGGGTTCAAGTCCCAGGCTTGGTGAGGGTGTTTCTGTGTGGTGATTGCATGTTTTCCTTCGTGGGTTTCCTCCGGGTGCTCCGGCTTGATTGTACATTAAGATAATTGGCTGCTCCGAATTGCCCCTAGGTGTGAGTGTGAAGGTTTGTGTGTGTGTGTTGCCTTGTGATGGTCTGGCGAGCTGTTCAGGGTGTACCCCGCCTTTGTCCTGAGGCTCCACCCTCCCAGCGACCCTAACAGGATTAAGGGGTTCGGCAAATGAGTGAGTGAGTGAAAAATTGTGCTCGATAATAGAGGGACACTATACTGAGCAGTGGACCATAAGAAAGGCTGACAGAGATAATAGGGATCGTGATTGAAGCGTTGACTGAATTACCTTTTGAGTGCTTGTCCTGCGCAGAATGAAACACCTTTTCACCACAAAGTATCCACAGAACAGCATGTCTGACAATATTCTACAGCCAAAGCCTCAAAAACTTCAAGACAAGTTCAGCAAATTGTTCGAAATGTTATTGTGATTAAAATTAAAAATAAATAAATAATTAATACCAAGTCATTATTCTAGTTTATACATCTCAGCGTAAAGTACTTTTCAGTGAATATGTGCTAAATTACAAGAGCAGAGTCATTAATAAGGCAGTTTACCGGCTTGGTTGAGACTGTAGTCCTGATTTGTGATGAGGAAGAGGAACTCCTCACAGGTCTTGTGCTCTAATAGGGGGTTCTCGTGCATGCAGAGGTCAGTAATAAGGGCCACCGCCTTCTCACACACCATGTCATGCTCCTTCCCGACGGCGCTCATGCTCCTCAACGCATCCTCAGTTTGACGGTGTGACGGACTCCTCCAGAGGGTTCGGCACACGCACGCTTGCCGAGCTGCACCCTTGTGTCCACATCAACGCTGTGCTGTCTCTCAAGTGTATGTCTCTGAGTGTGTGTGCAGCAGAACATCTTCAGCGCATAGATATGTGTGTCAGGGGATGTGTGCGCACAAAGAGTGTGCAGTGTGTGTGTGTGTAAGTGAATACAATAAGTGTATGTGCACAAATGCGTGGGTTTAATGATTCATTTGAGCCCTCAGGTGTCCCAGAAGCAAGGATTGTTGCATCACATTAAAATCTGGAGCTCGGCAATGGGGATGCAACAGATGAGCCCAGCAGTGCGATGAAGTCGTGTGGAGTGCAGCATGTGCCCCCGTCGCCCTCCCCTCCCTTTGCTTTATAATAGAAAACTCTTCTGTTAGCTCTCCTTCTTTCGCCAGTGGGGTTGTTTTTCCTCAGGTTGACCTGTCCCCCGGTGCATACATCTCTCTTGGCACTTGTTCCCCAGAGCTCTGCACCCTGTAACCGCCTACAATGTATGCGTGCGTGTTTGTGTGTGTGAGACATACAGTATAATTGCTATTATCCAAAGCCTATTTGTCAGTTAGCAGCTTAGTTTTTTTTTGTTTGTTTAAATGGTTTTTGTATGTTTCAAGTGCCTATTGTTCAGCAGCAGACTAACAGGAAACACATGCTTCACGAATGCTAAGCAAAAACCTAGTAAGTCCATTAGCAAGGTGCGTGACCCTCAACCTGGAGATCGCCAGTCCAAATCAAGGTTGATGCACACAGCCATCCACAGCTGGGAGTCCATGGGAGCTAATTGGCCAAACTCTCCTGGGAGGGAAGGATGGTATGGCATACGCTCACCCCCCTGTCACTCAAAGATCACCAGCCAATCATGGTCATCTGCAAGCTTATGCATAGAAGGGGGCGAATGTGTTAGGCTGCCCCGAATATGCACGTGCAGCAGCTCGAATAAATGCGAGTGGCAGTATCATGTGTCACGGGGGGCATGGGCTTTCTTACACCCCTCCCTATTTGTAATGGTCATGTGATTGGGAGGCCATAGTTGACAGGTGGGAATTGGCTACGAATGGATTAGGTGAGAACTGCATGATGGCATAGTGGTGAGCACAACCCCCTCACAGCAAGAAGTTCATGGGTTCAAGTCCCAGGCTCAGCAAGGGCATTTCTGTGTGGAGTTTGCATGTTTTCCCCGTGCTTGTATGGGTTTCCTCCGGGCACTCTGGTTTCCTCACACAATCCAAAAACATGCACATTAGGCTAACTGGCTGTTCCAAATTGCTCCTATATTTGACTGTGTATGGTTGTGTATGTGTTGGCCCTGCAATGGACTGGTGAGCTGTTCAGGTAGTACCCTGCCTTTACCTGATTTATATTGCTTATTCCCCAGGGATGCATGGAAGCTGGACTTTGGGTGAGGGTCGGCATGCACCCTGAATACGACACCACTCTATTGCAGACACAAACAACCATTCACACTAACAGGCAATGCAGAGTAGCCAGTTGACTTCATGTGCATGTCTTTGGACTGCAGGAGGATACCAGAGTACCCGGAGGAAACTGATGCGAGCACAGTGAAAACATACATACAGAAAGGTCCCAGTCAGCCTCAGAACCCAGAAAAGTCTTGTTGTGAGGCGAGAATGCTAAACTCTGAGCCACAATGCCGCCACCACCAATGGCGACCTCATTTCCTTACACGCAGCCAAACGCCAGAAGACAGGAATCATACACAACATTCATAGAATGGGCACACTGTCAGAAAAATGAGGTCTATGCTACAAGCAACACTAATGTTCCCCCTAGGGCTTATTGTTGACCGTCAAGTTAAAGATGTACCTTTTGAAGGCCATAGGGGTACATGCTTCTAAACAGTAGAAAAGTGCACAAATAAGTACCTTAGAGAGTAGTGCTCTAGTAACAACCTGCAAAAATGAAGAGTAGAGAAAAGCAGGGCATGCTACAGGAAATAGCAGACATGGGAAACTAAGGCTTGGGAACACAAGATAACTGGCATTAAAACCTTCCAATGAGACAAAGGAACAGCCAAGTAGCAACAAACATGCTAATCAAAATGAAACACAGAACAGCTGAACGCATCAGGGTAATAACTCAATGATAAGACAGGGGCGGAGACAGGACTGAAACCAAAACAAAGGCACAGAGCAACGGTTGTACACAAAAGCACATGATGTGAACTCGAAGCCAAACATCAATGCAGCACCCTGACCTCTCTTCAGAGGTAAAACGAAACGAAAAACAGTAAAACGAAAGACTTCAAGAGCAGCTGAAGGAGGGCTCCTGATTGAAACCACATTACATCTTGACTCTTATTTTTTATTTTTTTTATCATGGTTGGCTATTTAAAAGGTGCCCATGCATAGTGAATAGTTTATGTGTTTTGTCTTCCAATATCAGTTCATTTTGGCTGAATACTAAAGTTTCCTGGAGAAACCACTCCATCTCACAGGCTTCATTTCTCTTATTCACCTGTTTTATATCTTGTTTTGGCTCTGTGTCTAAATGTAATCAGACTGCATGACCAGAGGAACGATCTTGTGCATGCACGATAACTTGGCAGCGCAACACCTGTTCGTTGAAAGTGGAAAAGTCCGAGTTCAAGTGTTATGCGCTCTGGCTCACCTCAAGATGGTGATGATCGCGTCCAGTGCACGGGTCATTAACACTCACGTACAGGAGTAAACAAATGGTTTCACAACATCATGGCAGTTTCCATTTCATTTCCAATATATAACCCTGTGTTTCATGTTTATTTAATATGCCTGGAAAGCGAATGTGCCCCTTTAAGCAATGTACACGCTTTCTTTTTGTCAGAGTCATTATTGATAGTGTCAGATCCACCCTTACAACATCCTTGAAGAAAATATGATGGTGCCTACACTCGCATACTTCATGTTTCATGGAAAGAACATCTCAAGAACCTCTATGACAACATATCTCCTCTTACAACAACAGAGCCTAAGATTGGCGGGACGTTGCTGGCGTAGCAAAAACAACTCATCTTTTACTTTAAAACTCCATTTGTAATAAACAGAGTAGATGACGACCGACCATTATCTACATTGAGCAGCTTACTCAAGACACTGAGTGCCACATTGAAGATCTTCCAAATGCCAAGAGCAGCAAAGAGGACTGGAGGAGACGTATCATGAACTGCCGAGCAAGCTCGACAAGATGATGATGAGATAATGATGGTGAGATCTTTAGCATGAATTTAGATTGAGACTTTCCAAGACAAATATGGAATTCTGGATATTTACACTTTGGATAGCACAGAATCATTACATTATGACCATTTCAAATGTGGTCTGTTCTCTAGAAAGATGAACTCTATATATTTAGATGTTTGATGAAAGAATTCCTGAACGTCTCCATCAATAACTGGCATTAAAGGAAATGGGTCATGAAATTCCAAAAATTCTGTCGATTCAGTTCATAAACTGAATGAAAAGGACACCTTATGTATTTTCCTAAGACTTGGTTGCCTTAATGCATCCATATCAACAATATTTTAAATCAACTAAATGAGCGTTTCCTTATAAGGAAAAATCGAAAGACGTACTCCATAGTCCTTTACCATATGTGGAAGGGGCCTGACCCTGTTACATGGGGCACCATGCATGTGCAGTGCATGATTTCTGTGGTACCTAGGGAAGTTTAGCAACTGATTTCCCTTAAACCTTCATTATAAGTGACTTTATAAGTGACTTGACTAAATTGGTTTTCTATTTTCTCTATTTTCTCATTAAAATGAACATATTCCAAATTTCTCTGTGGTAAATGTACTGTAAGAGCTAGAGATTAGATTGAGCAAGACTGTATTATTGCTTAATTGTCTGGTTCATCCATAAACCGAATCCATTATTAAGTTTATATTTTGTAGCAGCAAATTAAATAATTTTATATTTTCATATTTAAATCCATCATTTTCGTCTTAAATTATTACATTTTTAAGGATCACATGCAAACTGGACTGTGGTTTCAGCACTAAAAATGGTGACGAAATGCAAATTTGGTCCTAAAAGTAAGTCACAAAATTGAATATACTAATTGTACAAAAAAAATTATATGCAGATGTCATGATTATCAATATGATTAAAGCTTTCTGGGGGAGCATAGTTAATTTAGCATTTTGGGAAGAAGTCTCCAGTATACATCGTACACGTGTTCAAAACGCATTAAAACGTGCTGTTATTACAATTCTTCATGAAGAAAAAATAAAAACCCCAACAAGTAATAAATCCACACACAGGGGGTGACATCGTCGCAGGTGTTTCACATGTATGTGACATTAAGTACAGAAGTAATTTGCATAGGAATAAATGGCGGGACACCCCATTCGTTCTTAAAAACAAGCCGATGTGCTGGATGTGAACAGAAGCTCTGATTATGTGTAGATGTACCTAGTTTTATTTTATTCAGCAGTTAACTCGTTTATATATCGTTTATATGTATACTCTTATTTTTGCCATTATCTTGCCTTATATGAACCGACAAATTCTATTCTCGCGATTTCTCATTAGAGTAAGAGAAAACCTGCAGTCTTTTCAAACCAGCTAATGCAAACTATTAGAAAATTGTACTTTTAGCAGATTGCAATTTCGAAAATGTAAGTAAAAACCACCTGATAATGAAAATATCAATATGTCCATGTGTAACAGGAGGGTTTAGATGGCTTGCCTTTCGTTTCACTTTAATATTTTCTATAAAGGAAAGTCTTCAGTGTGTTGCACTTTGCGGTTTCTTGGTAACGTGACAAGCTGCTTGTTTTCTTACTATCTAACAAAATTTCCACCACATTAAGTGGCACTATAAACAAAAAAAAACCTATGCTGCTTTTTGTAATTTAATAAAATAAATGTAATTATTTGTAAATTGGTGTGGGATAACAGTAGGCATGTTGTGTTTTATTCCTTACCAGTCCAAGTAGTAACACTTTATAGTTCATTTTACTTCTTCTTCTGTCTCATTTGTTATGTCTCATTTTCTGCCTTCATTTATTTCAATAAATCATACTGGGGAAATCTGGATGAAATACGAGGAAATAAAATTAATGTATATAAGCATCACACTTCCAGCATTTTAGCATGGTTTAATAATATTTCACTTCTTCATAACTTTGAAGGTTTATTAACTGTGTGAAATAGCTAAAGTTTGATGCTGACTAGACAAAAGTTAGCCTGTTTTCATTACTCAGAGTTTTTCCTAGTTAATGAGGTCCGAATCAGATAGCAGAGTCTTTACCGCAAAGCCGTTTTACCGTTTCCTTTTTTTTTTTTTTTTTTTACTCTGCCACTCCATCATTAACCCCTAATGACCACCTGCTTGCATGTGCTTCATAGCTGCCAGTGGTTATGCCATACATACAGACAGATAGTCTGGAAAAATGTCTGGAGCAGAGTATGTTTTACACAGAAAACCAGTGGCTTTTCACCTCCTCCAGCTATCGAAGCGGAATATTAAAGCTCTTTTATGTCGTGAATCACAGTCTCGTTTTTTCATGATCGAATTCCATTTATTACTTCTCACTCTTTCTTCTCAAGGTTAACAGTCACCATGTAGGCAACATTGTGAAGGCTTGACCTGATGCTCTCGCTGCCACTTTTCATTAAAAAAATAATAGCCTTGCTCCTGGCTAACTCCTGCGTGAGCTCAAATTTGTGCTAAATTTCTTACACAGCAGAATCTTGTTTCTTAGCTGTATGTAGTATTCAGATGATCCAGAGGCCTCATTTATCAAAGCAGGCATCAACCAAGTTTAAATTTTTTGAATCAAATCCAGAAAGACAAGATATTTCATCAGACATGTTGGATACATATCGATGTATGCAGTGGATGTTGATGATGTTGCCTTCAACTTACCTCAGAAGTAAAAACCTGGAGCTCATATTTAAATAATTTTCCAATTCTGTAAGAGGCTGATAACACTAGAGGTGCGATAGAAAAACGACTGATATGAATGGCAACGCAGCTGTCGCGTTTCATTCTGAAAATATTCTCAAATTTATCTCATGACATTCACAGCATCGCATTTTGGTCACCTGCTTCGTGATGTCATTGCAAAAAAATTGCTGAAATATGTTTCAAATTTCGGCGAATGTCGCAAAACTAGGCTCTGACGCGGAGCAGTGTCAAACTCTTTTCAAACAGTCTGCACATGTCGCGAGAAGGTCGCAAAAAGTTGTTGTTTTGCTCGTAAATTATTCATTTTTTATGTGCAAGGAAAAGCGACAAGTTGGAGACTTTCTACATTGAAAGTTTCGGAAAAGTTTGAGACTTGCTGGCATCCGCCATATTCTGTGTATTTTGTCATCATTCGCATTTTATTCGAATTTTGTTCACGCTACTTAAGCACGGATAAAAAGTGAATGGTTTGAGAACAAAAAGCAAACAAAACGCGACTGATTTACGACAGGAGATTCACTTTTTTCCCCCCGCAAAACAACCGTAAAGCAATCGCAAATTACTCGAAAATCAGTCGCAAATTGAAGCGCAATACACATATTTAAGCCGCAAAATATTCGCTTGCGTTTGGAGTCGCAAAACATCCTGATGCAAAATTTGCAAAAAAATCGCAAAGAAATCAATTGCCATTGGTCGCTTTTCTATCGCACCTCTAGCGTGATCACCCCTAAGAAAGAAACAAGGACACCTCCAAGCCCAGCTGCTTTCAGCGGCATGCTGTCACGGCTTCCTTACAGCACACTCAGAACTCACTCGCTCATTTCCCGAACCGCTTAACCCTATCACGGCCGTGGTTAAGCTGGAGCGTTTCAGCCGATGCTGGGCAAGGGCGTGGTACACTTTGAAAATTTTGTCAGCCCATTGCAGGGTCAACAATCACACAACCATTCACACTCACAATGCCCTCGTCAAGCCTAGGACTCGAACCAGGGATCTTCTTGTTGTGAGCAAGCATGCTAACCAAAATGCCACCGTGCCGCACACACTCAAAACTCACACTACACTACACTTCGTACTTTTGTTTGTATGAATTGCTTTTTACATAGTGCGCCTACTATTAGTCATAACAGGGCTATCAGGTTACTGACTATTTATGGAATATTGAGTGTGTGAGAGGATACACATGCAAACCATTTCTTTGTGAATATTCCCTGAAGTAAGAACATTTTTGCTATGTTACAGTGTTTACTGGATGTCTGTGTCATTTTAACACAGCCATATCGGTTCCCTTGAAAACTCCGTCCTGACTGGTGTGAATTGATTGTGAAAAGTCAGAGGTGACAAGCATTAAGGGTGCTGCCAAACAGAAGCAGCTTGGTGACACTTCAGTTATTCATGCTCTCTTGCACGCCTGGCGATTTTCTCCTCTTCCCCAGCTCTCTTTTTCAGTTTCTATTTCAATCTTGTGGGTGTCTGCTTCAAATAAACCTTATAATACCTTAGGAATTAAAGTCAGTTTCAGTTACGATGGACAGTCTTGGCTGGAGTTAACATAGAGGTGTAATTAAAGTGATATATATACTACATATATACGGTATAGCATGGAGAGTTAAAGCTGGGGTTGGTAATTTGAATAGCTAGCTTAATTTGAAAATAGCATCTATTCAAGGCTCCGGCTAAACCCTTCCTTCCAAACCCACATAGCCAACCTCACCACCTGACACACACGAGCTCCGGTCTGACTGCTGTTTCTTGCATGGTAGGGTCACTCTTGAGCAGGGAGACACGGGAGCGTTTGATTGGATAATTCCTGGCGGACCACAGGGCAGTGATTGGTTGGTGTTTTTACAGAATTACAGTGGCCACAGATGATTTTTCAGATCTCATAAGTTATTACTAGTTATTGATTCCATATGTGTATGTATATATATATATATATATATATATATACACATAATATATATAAAAAGTTACCAACCCCAGCTTTAATTTGAAGTATACCTTCACAGTGCCTTTATAACACATTAATGGGTATTGGCTATCATACGGACTTCATAAATAAGAAGTTATATTGAAATAAGCCTTCATATTATTCATATTAGGTACAAATTGATTGAGAACTCAAAGAGTTCAAATGCACATCCCAAAAGCCTTTTGCTAATAATTTATATGTACTTCCTGATATTTATACCATTTTTATGAAGAACTATGCACACCTCCTGCAACTTTCTCAAAGCGTCAAGAATGTGCTGTTTTTAAAAAGCTAACCAGAAGCAATGTGTAAAGCTCTGTGCGCAGGATGTCCCAGGGCGGTAGCACCCCTCTCTGTAACATCAACACAGAGTGTGAAGGACACGTGACACATTAGCAGGACACTGTGACAAAGAGACTGAGGGACAAATAGATTAAGAGATAGTGGGACACGGAGTCTGGCCACCCAGTTACATGGGACAACCCAGAATAACATACACAAATATGGGAAACCTAGAATAACCACATGAACTAATATGCATAATTTTGGATTGTATAAGGAAACCAGAGTACCCAGAGCAAAACTCATGCAAGAATGAGAACATGCAAACTCCACACAGAAAGACCCTTGGCCGAGTTTCAAACCTCAAACCTTCTTGCTGTGAGGTGATAGTGCTAACCACTGAACCACCGTGCACATCCTGTCTCAGAAACAACTAGATGACCTAGTTGCAATGCTAACTGGGATGCCAGTACTTATTTATTCACACCATGGGGCAATTTATAATAGCCAATCTACCCATTAGGAGGGTTCTGGAAGGTATAGACCAACCGTTAGGAATTATCGACATTAATATCCTAAATAGGGTCATACCCACTGCAGCACTACTAACACTCATAGACCTTTGCGTGGGCAGCTCATGAGTCTTGGGCTCGGGGTAACTTTACCCATGGACCTTCCTGCTGGCAGGCATGAGGAGGTGAGGGAAACCCGAAAACGCAATGGAAACCCGTATTAGCACAGACAGTATCATGTGCTTAATATGTTCCCCTCTCCACCACCATGATGCCTCATACAAAGAACTTTCACTCACTCACACATTTGCTGAACCGCTTACTCCTATTTGGGTCACAGGGGGGCTGGAGTTTATGTCACTGGGCGAAGGCGGGGCACACCCTGAACAGCTTGCCAGACCATCCAGGGCCAACACACACACAACCATTCCCTAGGGGCAATTTAGAACAGACAGTTAGACTAATATGCACATGTCTTTGGACTGTGGGGGGAAACCAGAGTACCCAAACATGCAAACTCCACACAGAAACACCCTCGTGAACCCAGGACTCGAACCCAGGCCCTTCTTGCTGGGAGGAGGATGTGCTAACCACTACGCCACCATGCCGCCCCAAACAAAGAACTGTACATACTAATTTTATTCCTTAATAATATTTCTATTCTTTTTATGAGAACTGGTCCATGGCTCTGTCCTTACTTTCATTAGTATGAAAATTTATGCGAGGCAAGAAAATGAAGAGAACTTGTAAGTGCCGAGTTCTCCACTAGCAGGTAATCAATAATTCTGGTATATAAAAAAAAATATCTGGCTTTATATAATGTTAAATAATCCCTTTTCAACAACACAATGTGTGTACAATCGCAAAGCTGTTCTATCTGTACCTCGACAAAGGACAACAGATGGTATTTTAGGATATCAGAGCTGATCTTAACCCCACAAACCTGACTTTGAAGACTGAAAGGGCACTGGAGGAATATTAGACAGCATTCCTGTATCACACTGCTGATTTAACCTCTAAGGACTTGCATTATCCGGAGAGAGGATCTTTTCCGAGGTTCACTGGGGTTATATTGAGCCTTTGATAACCTCAAGATACTTCCAGGCTGGAAAAGCAAACAAAGGAACTTGTCCTTATATATGAACTTAACAAACATCAAATTGTTCGAATGTACAGGATAATTGAGAATATTAATATTAAGGTAGGGTGGTACGGTGGCGCAGTGGTAGGCAGGTCCACCTCACAGCAAGAAGGTCCTGGGTTCGATTCCTGGGCTCGGGGCATTTCTATGTGGAGTCTGCATGTTCTCCCCGTGCTTATGAGGGTTTCCTCCGGGTATTCCGGTTTCCTCCAACTGTCCAAAAACATGCACAGGTGTGAGAGTGAGTGTGAATGGTATTGTATGTGTGTGTGTGTGTGTGTGTTTGTTGGCCCTGCGATGTCCTTTTGAACTGTCCAGGGTGTACCCCGCCCTCGCACCAGAGTAGGCTGAGATGGGCGCCAGCCTCCCCGCGACCCTAATTAGGATGAAGCGGCTTAGAACATGAATGAATGAATGAAAAAATATTAAGGGTGCAAACAAGTGCATTACTTCGATTGAATAGATAATTTATTCTTAATGTTGGACAGTCTATAGATCTGACCAAGGTAAGTGAACCCCGATCGGGTGTTGAAATATAAGGACGCAGGCTAGCTAGTGTACTCTTTGTGCTAGAAACTTGCCAATCTGGCTAGAAAATAAAAAGACATAAAGGACTGGACAGGAGGTATGCAGTGTGCAAGTTCTGTTACGTCAAGTCAATGTATTTCAGAAATGCAACAAACAAATGCAAAATCTCTTTGGAGAGTCATGTGCTGTTCCTGCTCATCAGTATCTGATCTTACACATAACCCAGAAACGCCAAAGTGAATTACTGAGTCAAGCACAAATTTCCTCACGAAAGGATTGTATTCGTTTTAAAAGTTTACTGTGATCACCCAGTAAAATCAAGATGCATCGATATGCATTGAGAATCGTTTCATATCTGCAAATCAAATTGAACTGTACGGTGCCTAAAGAGTCCAGTTCACATTTTGAAGTAACTCAGAAATAACTCTCCACTAGAAATACCATGTCATCTTTACTTTATTTTGCAATAAAAAATAATAAGACGTCTCATTACGGAAATACCTAACAGTACTGCCGTAATAACTTCTCGGGCTGGTTGATACGATCTAAAAAATTATATTGCAATACTTGTTGACATTTTCACAATAACGATATTTATAATTTTATATATCATTTCAATAAATTATTAAATGTCATTTCATGAAAACAACATGACAGCGATTGCAGATTGTGTCTAAGTATCTATGAATGTTAATGCTGCACTTGCATGCTGTATTTTTTTTCCTCTTTGCCAAGAAGTGCTATTCATATTTGCTTCATGTATTTGGTGGGGATACTACTCTACCTGAGTCTCAGAGATGAATTAATTTCGAAGGATCTGGGTCAAAGGTAAAGGTCAGAGCAAGGTCACAAAGTTACTATGGAACACTAATAAGAAACCTTATATGACCATACTTCCAAATGACAATTACCTTTGACCTTGAGTGAACATAAAAAGGGTTAATCAAGGTCATAGGATTTTGAGCGCTTATACCTTTAAACCAAGTGCCGATAGACATGCAGTTACAGGGCTCTCGAGTGGCGCATCGACAAGGTGCACGACTATCAACCTGGAGATCGCAAGTTCGAATCCGGGTTGATGCCACAGCCATGGCATCAACCCAAGGAGTCCATGGGAGCTAATTGGCCGAGGTCTCACGGGAGGGACGGATGGCACACGCTCACTTCCCTATCACTCACAGCGATCACCAGCCAATCATGGGCGTCTGTGAGCTCATTCGTACGAGGGGGCGG
>JBCNYH010000022.1:30869548-30886012 GCA_039654325.1 Tandanus tandanus | reverse complement strand
TATATACTGTGCACAGTTGAAATCCAAAATTTTATGGTTTGCTACTTGTAACACATCCTACTCTAGAAAATAAAATCTTTAAAATCTGTGCATAACTTTTTAAGATATTTTGCACACAACCAAACCAGCACAGGTGAAAACATGACCTCCTCCCAGAGGTAATAACAAGACCGCATTACCGAAGGAACGATCTTGCGCATGCACCACAACTTTGCAGTGCAGCACGGATTTGTACAAAGTGGATCTTCTGCACTCCCGCTCACTTCAAGATGGTGACGTTTCTTCGTGTCCAGTGCAGGGCTTATTAACACCCGCATACAGGGGTAAGCAAATGGTTTCAGAAAGATGTTGTGGCCGATTTCATTTTATTTCCTAAATAGATAACACCACATTGCATGTTTATTTAATATACCTGGGAAGTATACGGGCGCCTTTAAGAATGCAGAAATGTAGTGCCCCTGCTGTAAAACTACAAAAAAGGAGTGTTGGAAAGGAAGAGGAAGATGATGAAGAGGATGAGTGATGATAAAGAGGAGTGATGATGATGATGAGGATTGAGGAAGAGGAGTGGTGAAGAAATGATGAAGAGGGGTTCGGAAAAGGAGTGATGATGAAGAGTATGAGTGGCGATAAAGAGGGGTCATGATGAAGAAGAAATGATGAAGAGGAGTGAGGAAGAGGAGTGATGATGAGGAAGAGGAGTGAGGACGAAGAGGAGATGATGAAGAGAAGTGATGAAGAGGAAGAGGAGTGATGAAGAAGAAGAAATTATGAAGAGGAGTGAGGAAGAGGAGTGATATTGAAGAAGCAATGATGAAAATGAGTGGTGATCGATGAGTGACGACGAAGAGGAGTGAGGAAGAGGAGTGATATTGAAGAAGCCTTTTTTGAATATTCCTCAGCGCTCATTATTAATATTCTGTGTAAATGATTTCTGGCAGTGTGCACCACTAATCCCATCACAAGAGATGAAATATTTCCCGACAGCAGGGAATCTAACAAATAACAACCCAACAAATCAGAAGTCACGAAAGCATGAAACATGGTAAGTTCTGCTCCAGAGAAGGCGATAAACAGAGGAGGGAGAGCAAACACAGGAAAAGCTATGGGTGCACGCAGAGGTACATGCAGAAATGCTCCAGGCAGAATCAAAATATGGATTTAGACTTTAAGCTGAGACTCGAGTAGGACTGCTATTTATTTTTGGTTGTCTTTGTTGTCAGCGCCTGGGGGGTGAACACTGATTAACAAGCCAATATGATTTGGATCTAAACATTAACTAATCATTGTCTGGACCACGAAACTCAAAAATGCCGAGTCAGAACACTGCGCTAAAGCCGTGGAGGAAAAATGCTACAAATGTACAGTTTATAGTATAGATTCAATACACATTCTCATTTCGGATGTTACTTCTGCATTGTGATAGCAGGACAGGAGGGAACTGGAGATAATAACTATATAGAAATATATACTGTTATCCAAAACAGGAAATTTGTACATAAATTATAGTAAGATTCATAATAGGGAATAAATAGGGAGTCACCTTATTTATATTTCTAAAAAAAAAATACAAGCATGTCTAAAAAGATAATTAAAAAAAATAAAATAAAAAAAGACAGATCGCAGGGCCAACACACACAACCATTCACACTCACACCTACCGCCGATATGGAACAGCCGCTTAGCCTAATGTGCATGTCTTCCGACGGTAGGAGGAAACCAGAGTACCCGGAAGAAACATGCAAATCCCATACAGAAACACCCTCACCCAGCACGGGATTCAAACCCAGGACCTTCCTGCTGTGAGGTGGACATGCGAACCACTACACCACCATGCTGCCCGGGATTTATACATGAAAAAAAAAAAAAAAAAAAGTCAACACTCACACATAGCCAGAAGAAAATGAGATTTAAAGTGCTATGTTTAAATGATTTTGTTAAAATACAATTTTAAAATGTTAATTTTAAAAATGTAATGAATTCATTTATTATGTTCATTTATTTTATAAATGTTTTGCGCCTCAGTGGCGCAGTGGTTAGCACGTGCGCCTCACAGCAAGAAGGTCCCAGGCTCGGGGCGTTTCTGTGTGGAGTCTGCATGTTCTTCCCGTGCTTGCGTGGGTTTCCTCCAGGTACTCCAGTTTCCTCCCAGAGTCCAAAAACATGCACAGTAGGCTAACTGGATGCTCCAAATTGCCCCTAGGTGTGAGAGTGAGTGTGAATGGCTGTATGTGTGTTGGCCCTGCAATGGCCTGGTGAGCTGTCCAGGGTGTACCGCACCCTCGCCCACAGTCGCCTGAGATGGGCGCCAGCCTCCCCGCGACCATAATTAGGATTAAGCGGCTTAGAAAATGAATGAATGGATGTTTTGTGACATATCTGTGTTTTGTTTGTTTAAAAAAGAGGTACAAGAGAAAGAAAGAAAGAAACTGCATCTAAATTGCGAGGGGCTGCATAATAAAAACCTGTAAACCTGTGATTTGCCTGTGATTTTGCCAAAACTAGTGTCAGCTAGTGTTGCTTTTATAGATTAAAATGAATAAACACTTTCTGTTTAATCAGACATGATCATTCAACATGTCTGTGATAGAAATTTGCACAAACTGCACTTCCATTTGTTAACACAAGAGGACGTAATAACTGTAAAAATGAAGCTCACTCACTCAATCATTTGCTGAAACTCTTAATATTATTAGGGTCGCGGAGAGGCTGGAGCCTATCTCAGCCGTCACTGGGCGAGGGATGGGTACTCCCTGAACAGCTCGCCAGGCCATCGCAGGGCAACACACAACCATTCACACTCACACTCACACCTAGGCGCAACTGTAACAGCCAGTTAGCCTAACGTGCATGTCTTTGGACTGAGGGAAGAAACCGGAGTACCAGGAGGAAACCCATGCAAGCATGGGGAGAACATGCAAACTCCACACAGAAACCCAAACCCAGGACCTTCTTGCAATGAGGCGGACGTGCTAACCACTACGCCACTGTGCTGCCCAAACATGTAAACTCCTTACGGAAACGCCCTTTGCTGAGCACAGAACTCGAATTATAATAATAATAATAATAATAATAATAATAGTAATAATTGCATTCAGCATTCACAGGGTCCAGGCAGAGACTAATGAAGAACACAGGCGCTGATAAAGAGGAGTGATGGAGAGGACCATGAGTGATGATGATGAAGAGAGGGAGCATGAGATAAAGAATAATGCAGGATATGTATGAGGACAATGTGTCAGTAGTCCATGCAGAGAGACCTGATGGAGAAAAAGTGGAGTGATGATGACGAGGAGTGATGCAGGAATATTGAAGAAGTCTGATGGTGCTGAGGAGGGCATGATGTCCAAGAGAAAGGCATCGGTCTGTGAAGACGAAGTGAGGATGTGAAAGAAAAATGTCATCACAAAGAAGTGAAGAGATGATGTGGAGTGCTGAAGAGGATGAGTGGTGATGAAGAGAAGTGAGGAAGAGGATGATGAAGAGATAAAAAATAGGACTTTTGGCACACAAAAAAATTCATTCAGTCATTTTCTGAACCGCTTATTCCTAATTAGGGTCGCGGGGAGGCTGGCGCCCATCTCAGCCAACTCTGGCGAGGGCGGGGTACACCCCAGACAGCCCGCCAGGGCGTCGCAGGGCAGAAACCCAGCCTGCTCTTTACGAAAGTCAGCAATGCTTCTTTTACACACAGACAGTGAGAGACATGGCCGCCTTTGATAACCCAGTTAGAGGCACTGGGGGGACAGCAGTGACATCCTGTTGACAGTGGGGCTTGAACCCACGACCTTGGGATCAGTAATCCAATAATAACAATAATAATATTATTAATAATAATAATAATAATAATAACAACAACAATAATAACAATAATAATAATAATAACAATAATTACAACAACAATAATAATAACAACAATAACAACAATAATAATAATAACAATAACAATAATAATAATAATAATAACAATAACAACAATAATAATAATAACAATAACAATAATAATAATAATAATAACAATAATAATAATAATAACAATAATAATAATAACAATAATACCAACAACAATAATAATCATAACAACAATAACAACAATAATAATAATAATAACAATAATTATGACAATAATAATAATAATAATAATAACAATAACAACAATAATAATAATAACAATAACAATAATAATAATAATAACAATAATAATAATAACAATAATAACAACAACAATAATAATAATAACAACAATAACAACAATAATAATAATAACAATAATTATGACAATAATAATAACAATAATAATAATAACAATAACAATAATAATAATAATAACAATTATTATTATTATTATTATGACAATAATAATAATAATAATAACAATAATAACAACAATAATAATAACAATAACAACAATAATAATAATAACAATAATTATGACAATAATAATAATAATAATAATAATAACAATAACAACAATAACAATAATAACAATAATAATAACAATAATAATAATAATAACAATAATAATAATAATTATTATGACAATAATAATAATAATAATAATAATAATAATAATAATAATGTGCTGCTACCACCTACACATATTCAATACCTAGAAAGTTTTGTATGAGTAAAACAAATTGTAATTAAAAAATAAAAACATTCACAGAATATTGGCAACAGTTTGCTGGATCCCAAGTGGTTCATTAGAAACATACAGTGCACTATGTAGTGCTTAACCGCCTGTATTTTTTCCTCTACGTAGTGAACTTATGTAGAAAGTGCACCGCCGTTTGGAACGGTTACGTCAGACGTCGCACAGTCAGCTGTAGAGTAGCCAATGAGCGGGCGTGTGGGGCGCGTGCGATCCGGATGCTTATAGGGGAATATGGCGTCGAGGGGAAGGAGGAACAGACGAGCGTCGTGTTAAAGTATTTTGTCAAACAAACAAACAAACAAGGATCAGTTCTGAGTAAATACGCAATCTGAACCGAGAGGCGACTGAGGAAAAAGCACTGTGGGTGTTCGGGTGAGCGGCAAAGTGCGCATGCGTGGAATGTGCTGCTTGTCGCGTGCGGATTTCTCCTTGAGGTAAAACAGCTAACGGACATTCCTGTCTTTAATCATCACACACACGCTATTCAAGGGCAACTCCACTCTAAAGCACATCACCTGTGTTTAAACTGAAGTATGTGTGATGTATTTAGTGATTCTGGTGCTGGGTTGTTGGGTGGTCTTGTATTTCTGTTATTTTAGTAAGAAGTTTGTGTTTGCACCGTGATGACGTCACTGGAAGACATTCCCTATGTCCCTCATTCACTCCCCCTATTCACTATAAAGGGTATTACATACAGGGGACTATATAATGTTCCCAGCTGTAAAGTGTTAACTCTTTTGGACACTATTCTTGCTCGGTGGTGTCAGTGCTCTCGCACCAATAAAACGTGAAGGTCAACGTCACCTGACCTGGTGGATCATCCATAACAAACACCGCCAATCAGATTTAAGGCCTACATCATGTATTGTGGGCGGCATGGTGGCACAGGCATCCGGATCGCACGTTCGCTTCACGGCAAGAAGGTCCCGGGTTCGATTCCCAGGCTCGGGCCTTCTGTATGGAGTTTGCATGCTCTCCCGGTGCTTGCGTAGGTTTCCTCCGGGTGCTGCAGTTTCCTCCCACGGTACAAAGACATGCACAGTAGGCTAATCGGCTGGTCCAGATCACCCCTAGGTGTGAGTGTGAATGGTTGTATGTGTGTACAATGGCCTGGCGAGCTGTTCAGGGTGTAGAGTTGGCTGAGATGGGCGCCAGCCTCCCCGCGACCCTAGCTATCATGTATTGCTTGGTTAGTGACCATCCCTGTGTTTGTAATCACTATGCAGTGAGCTTGCAATTTTGTATTGAAAACAGAGTGAGAATTATATATTTTTTAAGGGACCGTTGTGGTTCAGCGGTTAAGGCTCTGGGTTACTGATCAGAAGGTCAGTAGTTCAAGACCCAGTACCACTGCTGCTGCTGTTGGGCCCTTGAGCAAAGGCCCTTAACCTTCAACTCCTCGGATAATATAAACATTTAGGCACTGCCTAAAAGGACAGCTCCATAAAAATGAACTTCTCCTGATACAAGGCTTCAAGGTGAATTAATTTTGATGGCCATCGATGACGTACTGTCTTGTAACCATCACGTTATGACCGCCCCCTCCCCAGAGTTTTGATATTGTCTGAAAGTGTTACGCTATTGAGATAAGATTTCTTTAATGGAAGCCCAATATCACCACAGGGTAGAGAGATGCCATTCCACTTCCGTAAGCACGTTATGCGCGCCAGAAACGTCATACGCTTCCTCAACGTGATTGGGTTAAAAGCCTTTGTTTTCAAATGAGTACTGCATTGCACGGCAGTAATAGTTTATTTTGCCAGCAAAAAAAAAATCAAAGATACCTACTGCATATGGCACGCAGAATTCTGTTTACATTGTTAAAGAAGTGTATTTTATTTTATTTAAAAAGTGTATTTATTTTATGGCTTGAAACAATTAACAGTTTGGAGGGGAAGATAGAGTAGAAGTTACCTTCACTCATTCATTCCCATTACCACGGTTAAATACTAGCTTGTCAAATATCACCACAGAGTTCCCACATGTACACGTACGGACTGACGGGCACAATGTTCTCGACACAAAAAAAATCAGATGGATGCTATATCAATTTTTCTTAAGTAGCGCGCGCGGATCTCTGCTAAAAATGTAAGTCGGACCAAATGGCATGAATGTAAATATAAATAGTGCACTCGGTGTATCCCATCATGAAAAGTAGTGAAGCAGTGGTCACTAACTAAGCAATATATACCATCATGCATTGCGTTCGTCTGACAGATGGGCGGAGAGAGCAATGGAGAACCGTTAGCCTGTCTTATAAATTCAAGTAAGTTTGCATTTAAATTAAAAAACGTAAAAAGCATCAAAATAAAGTGTACCACGCGTTATAAATGTACAGCCAAGTACGATTAAAAGTAGTTATTAAGGAGACAGTAAGAAAATAAAAATGAGCAAAAATGGAGGATATGTTTTAATAAATGTTTTAATAAAATGCATTAAAATTTCTATGACGTGAAAGAAATTGATCCAAAGCCCCAAATTGAATTTAATTTAATAAAAGATAACATTGTATTGTAAATAGTACGTTATTAGAAGCATAAATCCTTTTAAAGTACTGAAAGAGGAATTGATTCACGATTCGAAAGCCTTCCACACGTCCTGGGGATCAGCTGCGGTTATTTATGGTGGACTAAAAACATTCAGTACTCTGTCGGATTCTCAGTGGAGAATAAATATGGTTGAGCTAAAAGTGTGCGGTGACATGTCATGTTTTTGGAACAGCATGTGTCACTCCGTGGGCTCCGAGTGCCATTTCAGACCTCGCAGTCAGATCTCTTCCGTGGTATTCACACTTCTTAAATTGCGAGCGCCACACATCGGGATTGTGAGCGCAACTCTTCGCATGCACTGTAAGTACTGTAAGTGGTGGGTGTAGGTACCGTAACTACTTTAAGTTTTGTCTAGTATGATGCACTTTCAACAAAGCAAATCACTTCCTGTTCACTTGAACTTTGTTTTCACTCAGGGTGAAGGTGGGGTACACCCTGAACAGCTCGCCAGTCCATCGCAGGGCCAACACACACACACACACAACCATTCACACTAACACTTTGTCCTTGCTCCTGTATCAACCCATGTTCTTGTTCCTGTTTATTATCCCGTCTCAGTTTTAAATCTTGCTCCTGCCAAGTCCCAATGCTTGGTGAGGTTTCCACGAATTGATCCCAACCCCTTCTCTGTGATCTAGTCTCTAGTGTTCTTCGTCCCCCCCCCCCATTTCTTCAGGTCTGGGATATTTTCTGCTTTTGACCTCAGCCTGATGATATGAATATAAAGTAGACCTGCCTGTGAAGACTTTGAATTTATCTGGGGACTATCACGTTGAGAGTCCTCAGAAAAGTCTAAACAGAAAGGGTCTGTGAGTATATCCAGATTTTCTGGTTCTCGTGTTACAAATTAGGAATTTACTTTTAGCAGAGGTCGGGTTAGAGCTATTTAGTAGTGCTTAAGAAGTAACAGTGCTTTAGGAATCAGAATTATGGAGAATTTTGGTGTCTCGGCTCTAACTGGGTCGGATTTTCTATGGAATCACCATATATTATTATGCACTATTCAGACGGGGTAACTTCTGTTTCTTAAAAGCCCTTCTCTCCAGGGTGTTCAAAGTTGTGCAGGCTACATAGTTGGATCTCTGTGTGGAATGTGAACTGGGATCGCAAGCAACAGCTTTTTTTTTTTTTATGGTCACACAGGACTGCTGGTTGTTTCACAACCTGTTTTGAAACAAGACCTTCCACAAAGCAATGGATGTGAGTCTAAACCTAAAGTTATAAGCACCAAAGACCTTATTTTAATGTGTTTATTCATTTGTTTTGGGGGGTCCTGGTTGATTAAAACTCAAGTCATACTACGGAAGAGTACTAGGGCCACCTACAAGGTTGTTTTTTTTTTTTTCGAGAGCATGCAGGAGGTATATTTTTGAGTTTAAAGAGAAAAAAGTCAGAAATCATTGCTGAGAGAGAAAAAAAACCCACAACTGGACAAGTCGAATTTATGAAAAGTGACCTTGAAACAAAGTCAAGGTGACCCATATTCAATTCCCCTTAAAGGGGACCCATACACGAAAATCGGTGATCCTATGTCAATTCCTTCCAAAGTTATCACAGTTACTAATCGTACAGACGGACGGACCGAACCCATTTATACAGCTCCCTCCCCACCCACCTAAGTCAGCATTGTTGAAATGGATGGCATAGATGTGATTCTTAAGCTATATTTCAGAATTGGGTTTAATAATATGGATATTCTTTGTCAGTTGGCACTTAATCCCCCTCATCATAACGAGTAGTAATACTTTAAAACTTATTACAGATTTTTTTCCTCAGAAATGATTTATGAAGTAAAACTCAGAAAAGTAACACCCAACCTGCATAAGAGAAAAAATAAAACACCAGTAGTTGGCCCTAGTATCCTTTCATATCTTACAGAGGTACACGATGCTTAGTTTTTCCCTCTAGCAAAGTAACAAAGCAGACTTTGATCAGCCAAGTTTGGCATCTAGACGCATTTAGAGTATGCATGTTTCATATTTGGCCAAACCATCCCTTTAAGGAGCCTTTGAGTTGCTTGGTGTTTTCAAGTGAAGTTTGAATTTGCCTTTAAAACTACCTCCAAACCTTTAGCGTATGAAGTTTGTTTAGTCCCAGCCCAGCTGTAGCGCTTGTGATTTATGTGCCTTGTGGATATTTTTTCTGGCTCTGGCTCTGCGTTGAAGGACCTACGCCTGTTGGCGGACTTACTCAGGGGTGGTATTGGGGGTTGGTTTGGGGGAAGGGATAGTTTCAGTAATGCTAACTGAAACAGGCTGTGTGGTGTGAGGTGTACTTTTCCCTCCCCTCCTCACCCTGTAGAAATGGACACCACTGATGTATTTATAAACTAAGCAGACAGTACAGAGCTGTTTTCTTAAGACCGTCAGAGTCACATGTGTTCGTCATAACTGATATCAGAGTCTAGAACCTTCTGACGCGTCATCTTGTGTTCAAGGATTCAAGCGGTTTAGATGTCAAAAGAAGCTATACAGGTAGGAAGTTTGTAGATGAAAATTAGTTTTGGATATGGGATCTAGAGGTCTTGGGTACTTGGGTATGTCAGTCTACTACCTAATGAACTAGATGTATTTTTGTTTAATCTTGATCTTGAAGTCGTTTTGTAAATGGTCAGCTAACGGAAATTGGACTGATACCATAGATTTTTGTCTACAATACGTGACATTACCATGTTTGGTTTCTTTCTTTACAGATGACAAGATTGTTTTGAGTCCGGTCCCAATAACAGACTGTTATCAGGCAAAACTGTGGCGCAATGGAGAAACCAGTCTTACAGACGCAGCACTCCATGCTGCCATTCTTCGATACAGCCCATGCTGTCAACTTGCTGCGTGGAATCCACGAGCTACGTGCTGAGCGCAAATTTTTCGACGTGACCCTGTGCGCTGAGGGAAAGGAGTTCCACTGCCACCGAACGGTTCTGGCGGCCGCGAGTACCTACTTCCGTGCTATGTTTGCTGGTACGCTCCGTGAGAGCGCTATGGACAGAGTGGCGCTACACGAAATCTCGGCTGAGCTGCTCGGCCTTCTCATAGACTTCTGCTATACGGGCCGTGTGACGGTCACATGTGACAACGTGGATGTGCTTCTCAAGGCAGCCGACCTCTTTCAGTTCCCATCAGTCAAGGCGGCATGCTGCGCTTTCTTGGAGCAGCGCCTTGATATCTCGAACTGCCTGGAAATCCAGGACTTTGCAGAGGCGTATGCCTGCAGTGAATTGGCCACTAGTGCTCGCCGCTTTGCGCTTAACAACATTATGGACCTGGCTAAGGGGCAGGAGTTTGAGCGTCTGCCCTGGAAGCGCTTGCTGGAACTTGTGTCAGATGACGCGCTACGTGTGGACAAGGAGGAGACCGCTTACCAGATGGCGGCACGCTGGGTAAAGGCTGACCCACGGAGGCGGCTCCTGTACTGGTCTGAGCTCCTGCAGCAAGTACGCTTGCCCTTTGTTCGACGCTTCTTCCTGCTTGCCCGTGTCGAGAGTGACCCACTCGTCTATCTGACACCAGAATGTCTGCGCCTGGTGGGTGAGGCCCGCAGCTTCCAGTCTGGAGAGTACGACCGGCATGACCGTCCATGCCAGCGCATGCGCCCTCGTCCTTCTACTGGTCTTGCAGAGATCCTGGTCGTGGTGGGAGGTTGTGACCAAGACTGTGATGAACTTGTGACCGTCGACTGTTTCAACCCACAGACAGGCCAGTGGAGGTACTTGGCCGAGTTTCCTGATCATCTTGGAGGAGGCTACAGTATCGCAGCACTGGGCAATGATATGTACGTCACAGGTAGGTTTGAACATTGATGACGTGGCTCTGACTGTATGTAGCAAAGTAATAGATTGATTCCTTTAGACTCAAGTCCAGGATTATATCCCATACAAGGGGTTCTCGACTAAAAGTTTCTCTAGAGGATGTTGGCTTGTGACTTACTAGGTAGGAGTAGTGTTTCATCCATTTTCCCAACTGCATAATCCTATTAGGGGAGCGGGGAAGCTGGTACCTATCTCACCAGACACTAGGTGAAGGTGGGGTACACCCTGAACAGCTCACCAGAGCACGGAAGGGCCGACATACCACTCAGTCATTCACACCTAGGGACTTTGGAATATCCAATCGGCCTATTGTGCATGTCTTTGGACTGTGGGGAAAACGGAGTACCCGGGAACACCCATGCAAGCACGAGGAAAACACAGAACTTCACACAGAAACACCTGAGCCCGGGTCTCGAACCCATATTGCTGTGAGGTGGACATGCTAACCGCTACACCACCATGCCGCCGTTCATCAATTCAAGTTTTTTTTTTTTTTTTAAATAAGGCATCTCTCGTTTGATGTTAAATTCCACATGGTCATGGTCGAGAAGCAGTGAAAGCAATTTAATGTTCGGTCTGTACTTCATCCATACGTCCAAGCTAATATCATGTGATACCATGTTACCAAGGATTAAACATAACACGTTCGTCATTTAAACGACACGGAATTTTATACCGATGATAAACGCTCAGGTCCTGAATCTTGAATTCTCTAGAACACTAGAAAAGACCGTGTGCATGAGTATAAATAAGCTACAAACTGTTTGGCTATATGCAAGAGAGATAATAAGGACATGGTGTTCTGCCAGAAAAACAACAGCAGTTAATGAGTCAGGCATACAGGACTGGACAATGTTTGTACCACAGAAACAGCTCAGGCTGTTACAAATCCCAGCATGTGTTTCATAAGATAATGTTTGTTGCAGTAAAGGGCTACCAAGGCTACAGTACTACACAACGTGCACTTTTTGCATGTTAATAACTTCCATCCATCCGTTTGCTGAACCGCTTACTCCTACCAGGGTCACGGGGAGGCTGGAGCCTAACTCAGCCGACTGTGGGCGAAGGCGGAGTACAACCTGAACAGCTCGCCATTCCATCACAGGGCAAAATACACGCAACCATTCACACAGGGGCAATTTGGAACAGCCAATTAGCCTAATGTGCATGTCTTTGGACTGTGGGAGGAAACTGGAGTTTCTTGCAGAAACCCACTCAAGCACGGGGAGAACATGCAAAAAACACCCCATCGAGTCCTGTATTCGAACCCAAGATCTTTTTGCTGTGAGGCGGTCATGCTAGCCACTACGTCACCGTGCCGCTTTTTGTTAACTTGAATAGTACAAAGTTTAGCCCTTATCGTGCCTACGTTTAACCTCACCCCCTTTTTGATGGCAGGAGGCTCTGATGGCTCGCGCCTTTACGATGGCGTGTGGCGCTACAACTCGAGTGTGAACGAGTGGACCGAGGTGTCGCCCATGCTTAAGGCACGCGAGTACCACAGCTCCTGTGTTGTGAAGGGCCAGCTCTACGTGGTGGCTCCGGACAGCACGGAGCGCTACGACCACACACTGGATTGTTGGGAGTCACTGGCGTCCATGCTGCACCCCATGGATAACTGCTCGACAACGGCCTGTGGTGGGCGCCTGTACGCCATCGGCTCACTTACCAGTGACGATGCCATGGCCATCCAGTGCTACGATCCTGACACGAACCGCTGGAACCTGGTCAACTGCGGCCAGCTGCCACCCTGGTCCTTTGCCCCAAAATCAGTGACTCTCAATGGACTCATCTACTTTGTGAGGTGAGGAAGCAAATACAGAAGATGCGTCTGTTTACCTGGTTTTCTGGAAACTTAAAAAAATGTAATGGAACTAGCAGAAATGCCAAAATCCTTTGACATTAGGGTGGAATAGTCAGTAGACAGATCTCAATTAAATAAAAATGTAGGCCCTCTCTATATTCATTCATTCGCTGAACTGCTTAATCCTACTAGGGTCGTATGGAGACTGGAGCCTATCTCAGCCGTCCCTGGGCGGAGTAGAGGTACACCCAGAACAGCTCACCAGTACATCGCAGGGAAACACACAACCGTTCATATTCACACTCACACCTCAGGGAAATTTGGAACAGCCAGTTAGCTTAATGTGCATGTCTTTGGACTGTGGGAGGAAACCAGAGTACTTGGGGGAAACCTACACAAGCATAGGGAAGAACATGCAAACTCCACACAGAAACACACTCGCCAAGCCCAGGACTCAAACCCGGGACCTTCTTGCTGTTAGGAGGACGTGCTAACCGCTAGGCCACCGTGACCCGCCCCTCAAACATTCTATTAAAGGAAACTATTTCACTTCTTTGTTGATTACTCGATTCTCATTGGTCAGTTACATCAGTGGTTACACGACATTATGGTTCACGTCTGTATACCAGACTGCTGCTGCAGACCACATTATTAGTGGAAGCAATAAAATAATTTCTGCGGATTTTGGAACATGATACAAAGATAAAGTGTTTACAGAGAGAACTTTTTTACTTTTTAGGTCAGTTTGGACACAGCTGTAGTTTTAAATAAAGTTTAATCGGTTCCAGGGTTGCTACAGTGTCATGGTTTCAGGATTAGTCAGTGTACGATTAGGCAGTGACCTCATCGCAGGCTTTTTCAGAATGCCCCTTGAATGCATTTGTATCTATTACGGTCCACCCTATCAGGTTCCTCACTTCAGTGGTTCTCTTCACTTTTGCATCTCAGTCCGACTCGCCAAAAAATCTCAACTCCCTCCTTTTGTATTCTCTCTAAACCACACTACAGCAGCATACTAAAAAATCCCTCATCGTGGTTGCTATGTTTCAGGGACGACTCAGCAGAAATCGACATCTACGATCCACAGAAGAACGAATGGGATAAGATTAGTCCGATGAACCAAGTAAGAGATTTTTCTTCTACCTCATCACATGTGACTCAGCCTGACCAGTGCGTTGGACACCTTTAACAGACTACAGGCATCTTGTATTGTAAAAATAGTTAGTAAATACTACACAGGAGTGGCGTGATCTGATTGGTCCACTATCTCAGGATGAAAAGTATTATCCCGAGTGGGAATGCTTAAAGCAAAATGATGGACACTCGCGGTTTGTCGTGGTCACTTGGAGCAGGCAGCGTCATCACTTGAAAATGGAAAAATAAATCATAGAAATGTAATTTTAGTTTTGTTTTTCTTTTGTTGAAATGGAGATATATACAAAAACAGCTTTACGGAGTGGTGAGTAATATGTACTTAACTTTGAATGACTAGGCTAAACAGACGGTGTTCGCTACACGGAGGGCAGAGCTCACCCGACCTGCCGCTAGTAAACTTTAAAGTCTTGTTTTAGTTTGCTTTTCTTTGTTTGCTTATATTAAACTCTGAAAGTCCGTTAAAGAGACACTGTTACACACACCTTATGCACCTGCTCGCGTCCATCATGACTGAAAAAAAAATATATATATATATATATAATAATAATTCGTCATATAATTTTTTTTTTCTTGTGCTTTTTTGCTCATTTGTATGTGTAGTATATACTACAACAGTTATTCTCAGGCTCGGATGTCAGACAATTCGATTTCGGCGAATAATTGTTTATTGTTGTTGATGATCAGGTCATGTATTCACAAAGCCTCTTAATGCTAAAAGCTCTTAAAGCGTGTCAGTCCTAATTTTGGGACTCCTATATATTTTGATAAAGAGTAATTCACAAAGACGTTTAACACTTAAGCTAGAACTCAAGTCTGAGAGAAGTAAGTAGTTGTGGGGTCTCCTAACTCATTTAAATAACCCGGTTTTAAAAAATGCTTGCTGTCTTTCCACCTCGCAATGTTTAAGAAACAATGAATTCCGTAAGGGAATAATGATGGTCACATGGTGCTTGTAAGGGATGCAGTAACATTTCCAACCAACCGAAACAGCTGAATCAGTGCTGAAATTAAGTGTTTAGCACCACTGCGCTACTTGGCAACTAAGAAAATGCAGCTCTAGCCTGTAGTACTGACAACCTGGAGATCTCCTATCTTGCCGTCTGTGGGCTTAGAGTTGATGACAGCCATAGCAAAGGAGCCTAGCCGTAGCTTAGCTTTCTTTAGTAAAAGTCGCTCTCAGCAGCTTCGTGAATGAAATTTAAGAAGAAAACTTCAAAAACTTTTAAGATGACCTAGAAGTGCTTTTGGGGAATTTATGGTTTATGTTTCAAATGGATCTTAGTAGCACTTGTTTCTCTGACTTCTACAGTTCGAGTGTCTTGTCTGTTCATACGTGGAGCTTCATCTCTTATCACAAGGATGGAGAATTGATAAAATCTTTTGTATTAGCTACAGACGTGAAGTTTTAGTGATGAGTCTTTATAAGAAACTTGGCTGTCATGCTGATCTTCTCACTTTTCACTTCCCTTTATTGCTAAAATAATTAAACATTCCACTAATACTTTCCTCCCCAGGTACATGTAGGTGGCAGCGTTGCGGTTCTGGGCGGCCGCCTCTATGTGTCCGGTGGCTACGACAACACGTTTGAGCTCTCTGACGTGGTGGAGGTGTACGATCCCGGCGCACGTGCGTGGAGCCTGGCCGGCCGCCTCCCTCAGCCCACCTTCTGGCACGGCAGTGTCAGTATCTTCCGGCAGTTCATGCCCCTCGTGCCCAGTACATTTGAGCCACTCGACATACCCGAGGCAGACAACATCCGCCTGCACCGTCACCATCGCCACCACCAGGCTCTTCAAGAGCTCAATAACGAGCTCAACCAGAACCACCGGAACAATCGGGAGGTGAACCCGGCACACTGATGTTACTGTTAAACTCGACGCTAAATAAATAAGCACTTTACCACTTATTCACCTCAAGTAGGGGAGAGAGGAACGTGAGAGGACGGATCCTTATTCTCGCCAGGTTTGCCTCTCGAAATTCTCATTACCGTTACGATTGGGCCAGTTAGGTCTGAGATTTGTGCTTATTGAACACCAGCAATATTATTGCCGCATTACTGCTACCACTACGACCATCCGTATTAAAATGAAATGAAACACACGGATCTGCATGTTGTACACTAACTTTAAAAAAAGCAGGAAGTGAGTAGATACAGGCACTGTGATGCTTTAATGAAGATTATATAAGTCTCTGGTTATATGATTTCAGTCTGGTGTGATGTTAGATGTCCTTTCCCCTTCAGTCGGTGAAGTTTTTTCCGTGTGTAATTTTATTTGTGCTTGTTCAGGGCATCTCCATAGCAAGGACTGAAAAATCATACATCGCTAAACTGTAAATGTTGGCACCTCTGTTATAATGCTTTATTTTTATAAAATTTTTATTATTAATAGGGACATATACACATTATCTCTCTCTCTCTCTCTATATATATATATATATATATATATATATATATAAACACACACTATCTGGACAAAGGTTTGTGGACACTTGG
>JBCNYH010000022.1:30837359-30862880 GCA_039654325.1 Tandanus tandanus | reverse complement strand
GCAACTTAAAGGGGCTCTCTCTAACGTTGGGGCAACTTAAAGGGGCTCTCTCTAACGTTGGGGCAACTTAAAGGGGCTCTCTCTAACGTTGGGGCAACTTAAAGGGGCGATCTAATCTCTATTGTTGATTTTGTATTGATTGAACAATAAATCAAAAGAATAAACTGCTTTTTGAATATCAAGAAACATCCATCAACCAATTACTTTGCATTCCTTTGAAAAATAAATTTTTATATTTAATGTTCAACTCTAATAGTAACTATATATCTAACTTCAAGTTATTGGCGAAAAAACTTTTTTTTTTTTTTTCGAAGAATGTCTTCAAAATCACAAATAATGAAGTCACGACTTGCATACACCGAAAAATTATAAAAGGTACAGAAATTAGTATAAAATATAAGGCCATCGAGATACCAATGTAAAATGACGTTTCTGGTAGAAACTGCCTTAAAAACATTTTTTTTTTTTTTTTTTAAATAGCACGAAAAATATTGCTCATTGACATATATATAGTGGAAAGTGAATATAAAATGTGTAGTTTGCGCACATTTTCAGACCAGTCCCAACTCTCTAGGGTGAATACTTTTAAAGATACTGATTTTTTTCTTTCATCGCGTCATTTTGGGTACCTTCAAATGCCCCGTGCATATGGGTTTTCGGCTTGTATTTACAAATGGAGGCCATAGTAATGCTAGAAAAGGTCCAGGCAACACAAAAAGGTGCACACGAGGAATCTGGAATTATCACCAGTGTGTGTGAGGGAGAAGTTGACCATTTGGTGTAAAGTGAATGTGAACGCTACCTTGAGCAAAACAAAGTTGTAATCTTGCACCCTTTCCCCTTCGGTGAGTTGCCGTTATTATTTTGTGTCCTGCTTCAGGTGGAGTTGTTGCTAAACCTTAAAAATGTAAGAATAGCTAAAAGCTAATTTTTCTACGTGAAGGGTTTTCACAGTTCGCCACACACAAACAACAGTTATTTATTATTATTGTTTTTATTTTTATTATTAATAATAATATGTTGAATACTGTGATTTTGTGAAAAACACATCCAATGCAATTTGTGGAATAGACAGGCATAATCATGCTTGAAATCCTTAATCTTAGTCTCCATCTGCATAATTCTATAAATTATTATGAAAATACTCTACACTGTGTGTATCCTTTAAAGGCTGATTTATACTTACTGTCCCGTATGCATACATGTATTCAAGATGGCGACCGCATGTATCCTGTTCATTTTGCTTGTGCATGTCTCCAGAAATTAATAAAACCGGTCCTAACATTACCCCTTGCAGCACTTTGCTCCTCTACTCTCACTCAAGCCTTCCCATCAGCCCCGTCGCCCTGCAGCTCTACCACCAGATCTGACTGAATGGGAAACGTGTCCGTCACCAGTACCTCCATCACGTCGTCCATGCCGAAGCTTTCCTGTCCGGCCTCCTTCACGACGCCAGAGTCTGCCTGCTCCGCTTGTTCCGCTGCATCTGGCTCCGCCTCCTCGTCTGCCGTGTGCTGTCCTGCTAGGGGAGGAGGTGTAGCCTTGGTGGTCTCGTCCTCCACTATGAGGTTGCGCAGCTTCCTTTGGCGTGGGTTGTAGTTCTCCACACGGTTGTGGATCTGTATGTGCCGCCGCAAGTGAGCCTGCAAACATGAGGAAATGATTAGGGAAATAAAGCGGTCTTCAAAATTAATAATCGAAGTGAGCTGATATAAATAATAATAATTATTGAAATATATATAGCTAGAGTTTATGAATTTTATTATTGTTTTGTTTTGTAAATCGCACCATTTTTCGAATTGTTTGACGACTAAAAGCGTGCATGTTGCTGCATCAAAGCTAAACCTACAGTACAGAGAGAACATAGGCTATGTTTGTCACCGTCACATGATATAGTCCAACACGACGTGGCTTGAGCGCCAGCCACAGCAGCTTATAGACAACAATGCTAATAAATCCATGAACTTTTAATGTAGCATTTTCAAAAATCATATGCTTCTGGGCGGACCTGAAAGGAGAAAGTATGCAACGTTTGATAAGGGCTCCCGAGTGGCGCATCGACTAGGTGCACGACTATCAACCTGGAGATCACAGGTTTGTATTCAGTTTGTTGCCGCAGCCTTTCACGACCGGGAGTCCATGGGACCTAATTCGTAAAGCTCTCATCCCCCTGTCACTCAAGACGATCACCAGCGGGCGTCTGCACTCATCTGTACAAAGAGGCGGATAACGAATTGCCTCCGAGTGTGCCAAGCCACCCCCAAGTGCGCATACGCAGCAGTTTATGAAAGATGCAGGTGACAGCACATGTGAATGCTTACGCCCCTCCTTGGTTGGTGTTAGTGTTGGTGGTATGTGATAGGGAGGTGGCACTTGATGGGTGGGAACTGAACAGGTTTGACAAGGATTGGCAAAGTCTTTCTCAAGATGTTGCCTGGAAATGGTCGGGTATGCGAAAAGTGCAAATGCAAAAAAAATGCAGGAATATCGCCCAGGAATCCTAATAATAATAAATAATAAGCACCACTGTGTTGTGGTGCGATGCAGTCCAGTGGAGGTTGATTATATATGGAATAACACACTTTCTGGTATATGCTACAGGAAAATAATAATCAGGACCCCTTTTGTGATGTGATGGCACCCCATAGCTTAACCATGGATATGTTTCTTTCCTGTTAATCCTCTGTACCTGTCTGGTGAACTTGTATCCACACTCAGTGCACTCGAACTTCCTCATGCCTTTGTGTCGCCGCACGTGTACGCGAAGCTGCTCGATAGCTGCCAAGAGAAACAAGATCACATGCACGACGTCATACAAACCAATGAAAACGGCTCCCTCTTCTTGCACATAGAACAAGGTGTCAGGACAGGATATTTGGCCATACGTGATGACATTTGAGAAAAATCACTGAATATTTGTGGACGAGTCGGGGGGATGACGCTAATTCCGTCACCTTCGTTTTAAAAAAAAAATTAAAAATGAATTCGTTTTCGGATTGACCTGGATTTAGCAGATGCCTGCTCACCTTTGAAAGACTTGCTGCAGATGTGGCAGGAATGTGGCTGGCCTTCTTGGTGTCGGCTGGCTATGTGCCGTTGCAGCGGCCCTTTCTCTGTGAACCGTTGTTCGCAGAACTCGCAGCTGTACGGCCGCTCACCTGTGTGTGTGCGGTTGTGCTTGTCCAGGCTTGCTATACACACACACACACACACACACACACACACACACAAACAGCAAAAGTATAATTATGCACCAAATATATGTACAAGACATGTATATATAATGTACATATGTACCTATCTATATGTATAGTATAGCCTCAGATGCCTGTTCTTGACTGACAGGAACAGAACCCAGTGAGATCATGTGCTGTTCTCGGTAGTCCGCCTCCATATTTGACATGCTGTACCTACTGTGATGCTTCTAAAAAGTACCTATCTGACTCAGCTCAACCCAGACTGGCCAATCAACTCTGACCTCTTTCATCATCAAAGCATTTCCGCCCACAAGGCCGCCACTGGATGTCTTTTTATGGAAAAACAGCCACTAGCCAATTACAAGGGTCTGTAAGTTCATCTATGTATAAGAAGGTGGATAGAACTTTCCTCCGAGTGTGTTACGCTGTCCAGTGAAGCAGCATGATATGCAGGTATATTAAAGACACCGAGTTTGGCTTTCACATGTCAGCCTTCGCCCTCACCGGTTGGTCATGATAAGAATTCTACTCTAAGTAAATGGACCTTTAGTAATATTACTCGAATACCCCTGGTTTTATGGTATACGGACTGATGGGAGATTAGAAGTCAATTTTACCCTGAGTGCGAAAGGTCTTTCCGCAGAGGTGGCACTGATATGGTTTCTCTCCTGTGTGTGTGCGTAAATGCATGTTCAGATTGACCCTCTGGGTAAAGGCGTGACTGCAGATCTCGCACATGTACGGACGCTCCTTCCTGCAGACGGGAAAAGAAATTAGAAGAAAATTACCAACACTCATCTCACTCACTCACTCATTTACCAAACTGCTTAATCCTACTTCTAGGTACGCATGGAGGCTGGAGCCTATCTCAGCCAACACTGGGTGAAGGCAGGGTAAACTCTGAACAGCTCACCAGACCATCACAGGGCCAGCACTCCCACCTAGGGGCAATTTGGAACAGCCAATTAGCCTAATGTGCATGTCTTTGGAACGTGGGAGGAAACCGGATTACCCAGAGGAAACCCACGCCAGCAGAGGGAGAACATGCCACATAATCTTTCACTTTCTATGTCTGCCCCACTTATGGAAATGTCTGTATCAGACCCTTTATGCAATTCATGTGGATTTGACATGGAATCGTGAATATAACCTGTGAATGGCTTTAATGTGCATCTGCAGGCCGTTGCGGCTGGACGCTCGGTGGCCACACTCCTCGCACACAAAAAGCTTCTCTCCCCGGTGCTTGGCGGCTTCGTGGATACGCAGCTCAGTACGTGACAGGAAGCATTTGGGGCACAGTGGGCACTGGAGAAAACGGTGTATTGTTAAAAGAAGTGAAACAAAACAAAACCAAACTAGGTGAAAATTAGTGCGCTGCAGTGGACGACGTTGTGAATCGGGATCTTACAGCATAGGGTTTAGGAGCTCCATGGACTTTGATCATGTGGGTCCGGAGCTCCTTCTTGTGCATGAACTGCTCCGAGCATGCAGTGCACTATAAACAGGAAGTGTTACAACATGAGCAAAAAAGCATTTCAGCAAAAACACTTAATGTAGCCCGGAAAAGTGTGAGTCCACCATGAATATCCAGGTGTAACTACTTTTATTATAAATTAATTATATAAAAATAATTAGTCATGTTTTCTTCAGTACTCTCTGTGATGCTACTGTGTACACACACACACATTACTTACACTCACTCACTCATTTGCCAAACCACTTAATCCTACTAGGGTCACACGGAGGCTGGAGCCTATTCCAGCCAACACTGGGTGAAGACAGGGTACACCCCGAACAGCTCGCCTTTCCACCCCAGGGACATATTATTCACACTCACACCTAACAATTTAGCCGATTAGCCTAATGTGCATGTCCGTAGACTCTTTGGGTGGCGTAGTGGTTAGTAAAGGTCCTGGGTTCGAGTCCCGGGCTCGGCTCGGTTTTGTATTCTCCTCGTGCTTGCATGGGTTTCCTCTGGGTACTCCGGTTTCCTCCTACAGTCCAAAGACATGCACGTTAGGCTAAGTGGCTGTTCCAAATTGCCCCTAGGTATGAGGGGTGTTCCCTGTGATGGTCGGGCGAGCTGTTCAGGGTGTACCCCGCCTTTGTTCCGTGTCGGCTGAGATAGGCGCCGGTCTTCCTGCGACCCTAATAGTTAGTCATTTGTATAGTTGGTTGTGGCAAAATCACCTTATTTGGCATCTCGCCAGTGTGTGTGACTGTGTGAATACGCAGTTCCTGTCTCTTCTTAAAGCTCAAGGGACACCTGGAACAGAAAAACATCTAAACCAAACAAGATTTTAGGGTTTAGTGAATCGTCAGTTCATGCATACAGTAAACTTGATATGCTTTGGTTGTTATGTACATTAACACTGATAGGAGTCATCTCACCATATTAGCTCTGCTCAGGCAGTTCCTGGCCTCATGCTCCTGCAAATTCTCTTTCCTATAATAACATTTCCCACATTTTTCACACTTGAAAGGCTTCTCCCCCGTGTGCCGCCTGTTGTGCACTTTCAGATAGTATTTACTGAGGAATGTTTTGTGACACGTAGGACACTGCACAGAACCCTTCTTTGGATCTTTCGCGGAGCCGCCTCCGTTTTCTTTCCCGCTGACACTTCCTTTCTGTTTACGCTTCCCTCGCGGACCTTTCGCACACGCGACTGGCGAATCGTGAGGTGTGTACTCTTCATCCGTGTCTTCTGGGAAAATCCCCACACCGTCCTCATCGGCAGCATTGCTCTGACTATCATCAGGTGTGTCCTGCACAGAACAGAGCATATAGATCAGCTCATTAAAGGACGCTTATTCAAATATCAGTTTAATGGTATTTATTTGCTAACAATAAAATGTACTACCAGAGCAGGGTGTCAAACTCCACATCAATACATTTCGAGGTCATTAAAAGCTGGATAATCTAATTAGTTTAGTTTCATTTATTATTTATCCTCTTTAACTTCATTTACTTTCCTTTTCTGACAATGCTTAAATCTTTCTAGAGAAATGAATGACACTTGGAATAGGTTTGCTGCCACCTAGTGGATGGACGATGAAGTACGTTTCATGGTAATGGTTGATGCAAAGAATGTACGATAATCATACACTTTGAAAGCACATAAAATGAGTTAGTGGGCCAGATTTGGCCCACAGCCCTTGAGTTTAACATCTGTGTACTGATGATACGATTGTTTATAGCTGTTATAGTACAAGTCCTAACAGGAACTAGGTTGTTTGTGGATACACAGTATTAAAAAGTAACTACGTACATCCAGATCAAGCAAGATGACATGCTGTTCTTTAAGAAAATAATCCATTTTGTTGGCTATTCTGCTATAACAGCATCATGTTGTGTTACTTTCTACCTCTCTTTCCCTATAAGCCCAATAACAGTGTAATAATGTAGAGATGATGGAAGACAGAGATGAGACAATGAAATCTATACAGTAATTACCTCAACCTCAACCGGCATTTGCGTATCGCTCTGCTGTCCTTCAATAGGGATGGTGTGCTCATCTTTGGCCTCAAAAGCTGCAGTTCTTCTTGTCGTACTCGCTTTTGAAACTACAGGAGTAGCGTTCTCACTGGCCAGTCTGCTTGGACCCCTCACCCTCCTGCCTGATCGAGTAACAGTAGCTGAGCTGGTGCTGGGAGACTCATCAAGTTCGGTAACTGCTTCCTCTGTCCGCACCGAGGTTTCTCCGTTGCTTTTGAGCGCCTGTAGAGATGCAGATTGTGGCATCGCAGTCAAATCCGGTTTGGTTTCTAAATTCAGTGAGGGGAAAAGTGGCTTCCCGTCAGAGTCATCGATACAGGTTGAACCGCCGACCAAACCCTGAGAAGGAATGAGCGACTCGGGAATGGATAGGCCATTCGCAGCACGCCGAACCTTCGCCTCGTTATCGCTGTTTAGCTGGAGCTCACCAGTGTAGAAGAAGTGCAGCAGTAACTCAAGCCCATCAACAGGACACTCTTGAGGAAGGTTGATCTCGGTGCACGGCGTGGAAGAAAGCGAGTCCCGGAACATTTGGCTGAAGCAAGCTAGGATGTTGCGGTGAGCCAGGAACACCTGTCCGTTCTGAGTGTTGAGCATCACATCGCAGAACTTTCCAAGCTCCCTCTGCTGGTTGAGCTCAGATAGCACCCACTGAGCATGACCAGCATCTAGTGTACTTCTCTCCATTTGGACTGCCTGATATGGACATGATAGAAAAACTCCACTGCAATTACTTGAATAGATCAGTTAAGGAATATAGGAGATATAAATGTCTATTATTTATATATTCAATACACAGTATTAATGGACCTTGTTTTAAAGGCATAAAACATGTCCTGACCGACATAGCAGTTCCACAGTAACATGCCATGTGACAAAAGTAAATGGAACGCAGGCATCTATTCTTAACGAGAGAACACTCATCACTCACTCCCACTCAATTACCAAACCGCTTAATCCTACTACGATCGCAGGGAGGCTCATGCCTATCTGAGCCGACACTGGGCGAAGGCAGGGTACACCCTGAACAGCTCACCAGGCCATCGCAGGGCCAATACACGCACAACCATTCACAATGACACTCACACCTAGGGTCCATTTGGAACAGCCAATTAGCCTGTGGGAGGAAACCCGAGCACCCGGAGGAAACCCATGCAAGCACAGGGAACACAGAAACACCCGACCCAGGACTTTCTTGCTGTGAGGCGGACGTGCTAACCACTATGCCACCATTCGGTAAACAATTATCTAAAATAGCAAACTAGACACGCCCCCAAACCAACTCGTACACGCCCCTTTCCTTTGTAATCCAAAACACTGTACATTTCCAGGTAACTGGAGATTTTTTATATTTTATTTATTTATTTGCCTTGCTCATTCGTTCAGACGTGATATAAAACCCACTTCATGAAAAAAAAAATAATTATTATTGAAAATGGAAATATTCAACGGTCACGTGATCATAATCTATCCAAACGCACACTTGCAAGTCCGAGTGTTCAGGATTCACAAACAAAACATACAAAAACATTCTAATTTTGTCATTTTTATGGGAATGACTGCATGTTTAACGCTGATTTCGAAACAGAAAATTATCATTATGTGGTAATGTCGCCTTCAGAAGGTGCAAACTTGATAAATACTAATAAATGGACATTGTATTAGTGCTAGCCCTGAGGTATGGAGTTTGTTTTGACTAGCTGAGTTTCAGGCACTACTGTAATTTCATCCAGTCATGTAATTACTGGATTTCACCTTCATGCAGTCTCCACATTTTACCCAGTGCCTTAATGGCTGCAGGTCTCAGGCTGGTTGTATTTAAACTCGACGTTGAAGCAGGACGCGTGTATTTTAGTGACGCTCCCTAAAGTGTGTTCCCTTAAACACAGCTCTGAATGACTTACCTCACCGTCTCCAATCTCTACAACCTCGCTCAGTGTTCCGTCCTATATAAAGATAACCTACATTAAAAGGGGTATGTTGTAAATACATCATATATTGAGTATGAAATGGTTTTTATTCGATTAAAATAATCAAAGACGCCATGTTGGGAGAAAACCAGGAAATGACGTCGCCATCTCAGCTGCATTTGAAAGTAGTTGGCCAAGCAATTCGTTGCAAAGAGTTTACATTTTGCATGAGATCTTTTAATAACATACAAATTTTCTTACTAAGATACAAATGCAGCCATAATATTTACACATTAATGTTGGTTTGATTTAATGTTTAATTGAATCTGCACATTATTTTTTTGTAATGTTTATAAAAGGGAAATAATTCCATTGAAACTCCGGGATACTTTTGTATTGTCCAGCCCCTTGTACGGTCCATACCGCTTATCAAGCCAACGCTCGACAACACTAGGCTGTGTTGTACAGATTTTCAGTAATTTTGCAGTATTGTGGTGTTTTTCTAATTTATTCCACGAGGGTTTGTAAACAGAAGAACAGAAGTAAATATTAATGAGGATCTTTTACGCTCCGTTTGAACGCTAACGTTACAGGACTCAGCCAGCTCACATGGAGTGATCCTAGCTGGTAAATAATTTCCAAGTTATCTATAAAGACACACACTTTTGCACAAAATCATGAAGATTATTTTTTATAATGATGCATTACTGTTCATGGCTGCAGGTTTTTTTACGTTTTCTTTCCACCAGCTATCCATACAAAGAGCTAAGTGCTAGCTGGCTAGCTAGTTAGCCTGCAATGCTTCACTGAAAACAAAAACAAATGCGAAATTTGAGTGAAATTAGAAAACAGGCTTCGTAGAAAATGTATAAAATGACTTAAATTTATTAAAGTATTAAAATTACCATAAATATCACAGAAGTTCGTGTTAACTCGGTGCTGAAGTGACACTGGTTGAATCCCAAATGGCTTTTTGCTCCTTATAAATGTGCACTATGTAGGGTAGGAGGTGGTAAGGATTCTACAGCCTATCTAGTGCACTATATATCCAGTAGAACGCTATACGGAAGCGGACCATCATGTGCTATTAGGGTCGCGGGGAGGCTGGAGCCTATCTCAGCCGACCCTGGGCGAAGGCGGGGTACACCCTGAACAGCTCGCCAGACCATTGCAGGGGCAACACAATCATTGACACTCACACCAAGGGGCAGCTTGGAACAGCCAACAGCCTAATGGGCATGTCTATGTCAAGTGTAGGAGGAAACCAGAGTACCCCGGGGGAAACCCATGCAAGCGCGGGAAGAAACTCCACACAAAAACGCCCAGGCCTGAGACTCGAACCCGGGACCTTCTTGCTGTGAGGCGCACGTGCTAACCACTACCCCACCGTGCCGCCCCTAATTTTATTATGAAGTGACAAATGTACCGTTAAACGTTTAAGCCGCTTGTTTTGTAAACGATAAAGCCTTACTTTGAAGTCTTTCTGGTGTTTTTTTTTTTGTACCTGTCTGTAAGAGTTAGGTAAGACCCCTGACCTTTGGATCAGTAATCCAGTGCCGTAACCACTGAGTCAACACTGCCCTAACAGATGATGGCAAACCTATCACGAATCACTTAGCAAAGCGCTCGCAGCCAGCTCTGGTTGCCTAGGTAACCCTCTCGGATGTTCCCTGCTTCCGGGTGGTACCGAGTGAAACCATGAGCAGTGAAGAGCTAATTCCCTACATGAAATGTATGTCCATGAGCAGTATCTAGCTATTTCACTAATAAATATATCATTTTAGCTTATATAAACTTGTGCGAAATGCCAACCAGTTTCGAAACATGGACCCAAGCAAAGAGTTTCCTCTTATTCTTGTAAAATTTGTGTCTGCATTTATAGAGTATACTTGCAATAATGAGCTCCTTTTCCATCTTGGTGTCTTTTTTTCCCCCCCTAGGTGTTCTTTCACACCATAATCCAGTGCCAATGAAAGTTCACAAGTGACCATGAAGGTGCACAGAGTCTCCTCGATCTCCAAACACGAGCATCGAAATGCCACAAAGCGCCAAATGAAAAACAAATGGCGCACCCACGGGAAGAAGATCCGCTATGCAGACCCCACTAGCTACAATCCGAAGCCTTCAACGACAAAGCTTGAGGACGAGCCTGTTAACAGACAGAAGCCCAGAGTGAAACGGTTACAGAAGACTTACACCAAGGCTGTGACGGCAACATCTGAAGACGGACATTCATCCGAGGATAAAGGCGAGGTCGTGCCTGCAGTCTTCCCTCATGTCCACACTAACGGAGGTACCGAGCTGGAGACAGGGAGCGACTCGGAGGACTCCCAGGACTGGAGGTCCTACGCCAAGAGCATCCTTCAGAACGGTTTGGAGAAAGGAGGAGGAGAAGGGAGCTCGGTTTCAAACCAGTTCGAAGAAGAGGAGGAGGTATCCGAGTACCACGCCCAGTATGACCGCTCACAGAACCACACAGTGTTAGTCCTGAAACAAGGCCAGGTAAAAATCACAGTGTGTACTTAGTTGTGGTGTTCTGTCTCCACGTGCTTGCGTGGGTTTCCTCCAGGTACTCCGGTTTCCTCCAACAATCCAAACACACATGCACATTAGGCTAATTGGCTCTTCCAAATTGTCCTTAGGTGTGGATGTGAGTGCGAATGGTTGTATGTGTGTTGTCCTGCGATGGTCTGGCTAGCTACTCACGGTGTCGGCTGAGATAGGCTCTAGCTTCCCGGCGACCCTAGTAAGTTTAAGTGGTTCGGCAAATGACTGAGTGAGATAAGTGTTTTTAGTTCATTCCAAAATCTTCCGCATATTTACCTCCGCAATGAGATTGTTTTCCACGGGTGTTGGTTTGTTTGTTTGTCTGTTTGTGAACAACATAACTCAAAAAACTTGTGCACGGATTTGAATTTCATTTTTTTTCTAGAGTAGGGTGTGGAACAAGTAACATATCATTCAATTTTGGAGGTGATCCGTACATGGGATCATGCTTAAAAACATTCCTGTTGTTTAACATGGTACAAAAAGTTCTGCAGATGGCCACTAGGGGGAAACATTTCCTCATTACTATGCCGAGTCATTAAAAACCTACAGATTTTCCATCCATTTGTGCCTGGTGGAGGTACCTTGCGCTCTATGAGTATATAATGACCCTTCGCGTGGCACCAAGTGGCTTATATAATGTCAGACCCTTGTTGTCGTATAATAGGACCTAATGTTAGGTTACGTTACGTTAGCTGAATGACGTGTTTACTCTAATACTACTAATAGCATTACTACTGCCATGACATTGGTTACTGTGTCATTAGTGGAGAAATTCGAATTTAAAAACGTATGTTTAAATGATCTGTCTAACTTAAAGATGAAGCTGGACTTCTAATGATCTAATTAGATCCCGGCGTTAGACCTATTGGAAAGTTCCTGTCGATGTAAATGTATGAATGGCATCTCGCTACCCTGTGGTGATATCGGGCTTCCATTAAAGAAATCGTATTTCAATAGCGTAACACTTTCAGACAATATCAAAACTCTGGCGAGGGGGCGGTAACGTGATGGTTACATGACGTTAAGTTGTATAAGTGTACTGTATTTCTTAATGGACTCCGAAGGTAGAGAAACCTCTTACTCGCAGCGCCTTCCATTTCCACTTGTTGATGTGGTTTTAAAATGTAGGCTTGTTTACGTAACGAGTCTCTGCCCCGTCTTGTGTTTGCAGTCGCTGTGTTTTCGAGGGAAATGCTTGCTCACATGCTTGAGCGGTCGCGTGGAAGTTCTGGGCTTCACCATAGAGCAAGGCCAGCAGCCTTATCCGCTCTTCTCGCCGCCGTCCCACTGTCCGCTCACCATCAGGGCCATGACCGACTGCACAGCTTCCACCAAGAGCAGGAAGGAAAGCCGCCTGGAGGCCAAGGCCATCATCCGCAAGTACCTCTTGTCAGGTAAGAGCTTATCGATAGTGTTGTAGAGATTACAGGTGGTTTGTTGAGGGTTTTTTTTTTTGGTGTGTGAGATGTTGTGACGCTGTTGCAGAGCCTCGGAAGAGACTACTGAGCGAGGTGGACGCAGACTCGTGTGTGGTGCTGCTTCAGCCACTGGACACGCCTCTCACGCGCTTCTTAGGCAGCTTCAGTGAATTCAACCAGCTCTTTGGCCTCAACTCGGTAAGTTTGCTGTTTTTTTTTTTTTTAAGGTGCAATTTTCTATAAGGTGTAAGTTTGCGCCAAAGTTTTGACCTGTAAATAAAATACGCTGCTTTACGACGTACCTTAAGTGCCCGCGCTTCAGCCAAATGTCTGCACTGTTACTAGATTTTAACTTCATATCCTGGCTGCAGGTGTGTTGTATCATGTGTGTTGTATCAGACGCACAAGTCGACCACAGAACCCCTTTTGAGAACATCCTGACTCTGAATATGACGTGTATGTTGTGTGTGTTTTGCAGAAGGAACTGCGCTCTCAGGCTGCCGTGTATAACCCAGCTCTCTCAGATGTGGGTGTTACAGCACTGCAGGGGTCCTGCACGCGAGGTCTGGTGGTTTCCGACAGCTATAAAGAGGCTCTCAGCAGCTTGCTCAGTGCCTGGGAAGGTACACACACACACACACACACACACACATTCATAAAAAAACTTCCACACACTGACATCCTCATCATTATGCAGCCGTGGCTGAGAGTCTTGAAAGTAGCTCGCCCGGTGGCACGGTAACAGTGTCCTGCGAACTGTGCGCGACGCTGGCTCAGGCAGATGCTTAATCTCAGTAGAGTGCCGTAGATCAGGTCAATGGTTGGGTGGGATCTCCATTACAGACCCTGAACTCTGCATAGTAGGTTGGTATAGCAACCGTCGAGGCACATTGACATCTTTTTGGCTTTTTTTCATTGTTTTTGATGCCCATGTCCTTGAATCAGGAGGTGGAGATACATACTATATAATATTAACATCATGCAACATGTAGCATCAATTTCTCTGAGTGATCCGAAGAATCAACAGTTTTTATAACCATCACATCCTGATTCATATCAGGAACACTGGCATTTTCTCTTAAAGTGGTCAGCAATACTTCCTGTTCTGGTTATAGTGGCCGCCAGCACTTCCTGTTCAAGTTATAGTGTTCGGCAACAGTTCCTGTTCCAATTATTGTGGCCGTCAACACTTCCTGTTCCGATTATAGTGGCTGGCAACACTTCCTGTTCTTTTTATAGAGGCCAGCAACGCTTCCTGTTCCGATTCTAGTAGCTGGCAGCACTTCCTGTTCCGGTTATAGTGGTCAGCACAGTGTTTGGCAACACTTCCTGTTCAGACTGTAGTGGCCGGCAACACTTCCTGTTCAGACTGTAGTGGCCGGCAACACTTCCTGTTCCGATTGTAGTGGCCGACATCGCTTCCTGTTCTGATTATAATGGCCGGCAACACTTCCCGTTTCGATTATAGTGGCCGGCAACACTTCCCGTTCCGATTATAGTGGCCGGCACCACTTCCTGTTACTGTTATGGTGTCCGGCAACACTTCCTGGTCCTGTTAGTGTGACCAGGAACAGGAAGTCCAGTAACACTTCCTGTTTCTATTATAGTGGCTGGTTACTATTCCTCTTCTGATTAGTGTCCAGTAACACTTCCTGTTCCAGTTATAGTGTCTGACAACGCTTCCTGTTCCAGTTATAGTGGCCGACAACGCTTCCTGTTCCAGTTATAGTGGCCGGCAACGCTTCCTGTTCCAGTTATAGTGGCCGGCAACGCTTCCTGTTCCAGTTATAGTGGCCGGCAACGCTTCCTGTTCATGTTATAGTGGCCGGCAACGCTTCCTGTTCCAGTTATAGTGGCCAGCAAATGTATTTCTAAACATAACCCCACTTCTTTATCTTGTGTATTGATTTCCGCTGACGCTGTGGCTCTTTTGTTTTGTATAAAATCGTATCGAAAGTGTAATGTGTATCCACAGGGGATTATGATCGCTGTCCTGTTATTCTGGTTTGTGGGGCCAAAAACTCAGGCAAGTCGACCTTCAACAGGCATCTCATCAACAGCCTGCTTAACCAGTAAGTACCGCTGTGCTGGGTAATGGTTCAGCCGACCCATTCTGCATTCCATACATCAACCTGTGTGTGACCTGAGCGATTTGTTTGTGTGTGCAGCACTGCGAGTGTGGAGTATTTGGAGTGCGATCTTGGCCAGACGGAGTTCACGCCTCCCGGGTGTCTGTCCTTAATCACAGTGACTGAGCCACTGCTAGGTGTGTATATCTCACTGCTTATACATATACAGTAAATAGGTGTGCTATTTCAGGCTCTAACAGCAGTGTTGTGTTTCTCTCTCTCTCTCTCTCTCTCTCTCTCTCTCTCTCTCTCTCTGTCTGTCTGTCTGTCTGTCAGGCCCTCCGTTCACACACCAGCGAGACCCTGAGCACATGGTGTTTTATGGACAGGCCGACTGCCAATCTGATCTAGACCGCTACCTGGACTCGCTCAAATCCCTGTGGAGCCACTACAGCGGAGAGAACCCAATCGTTATTAACACCATGGGATGGGTCAAAGGTCACTGCCACTTAATCGATACACTTTAAGAGATTGTGGTTTTAGATACACACAGAAAAAGCGCTCGTGTGTGTCACTAAGTACCTTTTTGTTTTTATCCTCGTTCTTCTCCAGGTCATGGCTTCCAGGTGCTGGTGGACCTCATCCGCTTCTTCTCCGTCACGCATGTGGTGCAGCTGAGCTACGGCGACACGCCCCAGTGCCATATTCTCACCCCAGACTTCATGCGCTCTGCCCATGGCTGGCACACACATCCCCCAGCGCAGTCAGCCCTGGCAGAGGAACCTGCCAGTCGGCTCGCAGGGGTGCACGGTCACACACTTCTCAGTATCCAGTCAGAGTTTGAAGGGGCGGGGACATCCGGGGAAATGTAAGCGGCGTGTTGACAGTGCGGGGGGCTGTAAATGTTTTGTTGCACGACACATTATATTTTGTAATGTTTTTAAGACTTCACTGGTCGAAGGGAGGAAGGAGAAACAGTTTGTGATGTTCTCATGTGCAGGCGTCACCAGCGAAGTAACGAGCTGCGTGACCTGGCATTGCTGGGTTACTTCAGCCAGCTCCAGTCTGCAGAACCCGGCCCCATCCGTCCCCTTCACTGCTTCACCCCCTACCAGGTAAACACAATTAAAAACATAAATGCAAATAAAATCCTTATTAACGTGTTTAAAGAGCAGCTAACGTACAGCCGACATGATTTTAAACAATATAGTCTTTTATTTATTTTTACTTTCTTCTAATGTACTAATGTTACCTCCGCAAAGGAAGTGTGTATTTGTCAGTGTTGGTTTGTTTGCTTCTTTAACATTGTGAAGTGGAACTGTGGTTGTACAGCAAGCCCAGCAGGGGGTGCTGTGTACTTAGTGGTTGTTTTTGTTTTGTTTTGTTTTTTTTTTTGGTTCTGACTGGGTTTAGACCCTTTTGTTGCGAACTCGCCTTAAAAGCACGCCATGTCCTGTTTTGCCTCCGTGCCGCCAATAGCCAGGGCCAGAGGTTTTATGTATTCGGGTTGTTCATCCGTCTGTATGTTTGTCCGGGCTATTTTTGTGAACGCGTTATCTCAAGAACGCGTTGAGGGATTTCCTACAAACTTTATACAAATGTCCACCATGACTCAAGGATGAAAGGGTTACATTTTGGAGGTCATAGGTCAAACGTCAAGGTCACTGCAGCCTTATGCGGGTTATACTTATGAACACTTAAGATTATCTCGAGGACACGTTTATTTTATGCAACAATTTGACCTCCATACACTCAACTAGCTCTGTAATCCGAGGTTTAATACAAAACATGCTCCTAAACCTACCACTACTACCGCTGACACCACCCCAGCACTGCGCATTAACATTTGACTGTCCACTTTGTATAATTCATGGAGGTACTATATATGACCACCATGTGGTAGTTCTAGTTTTATTTCTATGCCGTCGTTGCGTTATTATATAGATGTTACTGAAACACAGCTGTTGGTGTGTCGTGGTGTGAGCAATGGTTGTGACTGTTGAGATTGTCATTTCTCTCTATCTATATTGATTCTTCCGTTTTTCCTTTCGTAGGTGCCCCATACTACCATAGCCCTTGGAGTCACCCACTGCGACGTGGCACCCAACCACATCCTGTACGCTGCTAATGCCAGTTTAGTGGCTCTGTGCTGTCTGAGTGAAAAAGTAGCAGGAAGAGGTGGACCGGTGCTGCTGTCTCAGACCCCCATCTGTCAGTGTGTGGGTTTAGGTGAATACACAGCCCTTACTTTCATTTTTTTTTTTTTTTTCCGAGATGATATATCAAAGATGGCTTAAATGACGTGTGTGACATGAAATAAAAAATAATGACTCATCTTCAGTGATGGGACAAAGCCTCGATTTATTTATTTGGTAAAAATATCTGCCTGTTTTCACACCTGGGGTTTGAGACGTCTGAGAACGTGTCTGCTTTTTGCAAGAGATGAGCTGTAATGTTGATCAAGTTTTTTAGTTGTATTAAAAGGTTTTCGGTTTATTTTATCATCCTGTTTTGCAAAAAAAAAAGAGAAATGTTCCCATTTAGACGAATGTTTAAATATTTAACATTAATAAACTTCAGTGAGTCATCGATGCGCTTTCAGAGATTAAAATCGTCAATGGCACTAAATATAAAAGGTCAGGTACAAGTTATTTAAATTTTTTTATGAAGCTGTTACAGCCGAGACTAGTAATACCACATTGCTGTGTGTTGCCTGTTTTTGCTCTCGTCTTCCCACATGATGCAAAAAAAGGTCTGTGGTTTGTTGTTGCAGTGTGTGCAGCTTACCATGCAGTCCTTGTGTAAAAGTAAAAAAAAAAAAAATCAATCAAACTGACTGGCAATGACTGAGCGATGATATCGTCCTTGTTTTTGTTACTTTTCCCCCACTTTGTTTAAAGGTGTCCTCAGAGGGGTGGACATGGCTCGAGGGCTCTACTTTCTAGTCACCCCAGTGCCTCCTGCGACCCTGAGGCATGTCAACTGCCTGCTCCTAGGGGAGATCACACTGCCGAAAATGCTCCTCACCGTCCAGGTAACACTCACTTACCCATTTTCCAAAACCGCTTAATTCTATTAGGGTTGGGGGGGAGGATGAAGCCTATGTCAGCCGACACTGGGAGTAGGCGGGGTACACCCTGAACAGCTCGCCAGACCATCGCAGGCCCAACACACACACAACTATTCACACTCCATGTACACCTAGGGGCGATTTGGAACAGCCAGTTAGCCTAATGTGCATGTCTTTGGACTGTGGGAGGAAACCAGTGTACCCGGAGGAAACCCACGCAAGCACAGGGAGAACGTGCAAACTCCAGATATAAATGAGACTCAAACCCAGGACCTTCTTCCTGTGAGGCGGACGTACTGACCACTGTGCCACGTCCTTCCCAACATATCTGATTTTTGATACTGCGCGTCTGGGAAATCCTGTCAGATTCTAGAAAAAAAGGCAAAATCTGATGATCAGGGTTGAATATTTTTGTGGAGACGATGGATTTTTGAGTTCTAATCTTTAAAAAAAAAAAAAAAACAACAACAGAAACATAAAGCAGTAAAGGACTCAGTTTAACAAGCCCTGCTGACTAGTGTGATTTTGTCAGGCTAGTTATCTGCGATCACTCGACAATAAGGTGATGTTTAAAGGACACAAAAAGCCAACCAACAGCAAGCTTTTTAAATTGTTGGTCATGCAGCATCAGAGGACAGCGAAACATACTCTGAGGAAACACTGAAAGAACCTAAATTTAGAGCTGAAACAGTCAGCATTGATGGGAAGATGGACTGCGAATGTGGTGACGTAGCATTAACGCTAGTATCTCCCGGAGCAGCGAATGCTGACAAACGTAGCGCACTTTGGGTTTCGTTCCAAAAAGATTTTAGGTTGCCAAGTAGTGAACACGGTGCTGGGTTTTTCACCTTTTTTATCAGGGTGATACCACTTTCTCACCGACTCAACTTTCACGCGGATACCCGCGTTACCTCGAGGAGGAACATTCCGCAGTGTAGGTACAGAAAACAGTTTTGTTTTTGTTTTTTTAGTCTTCTTCCCTTCGAAGGCATGATTCTGCAACAATAGTTGAGGTGAAGATTCACAGCCTTTTATATCGTGGGGAAAAAAAAACGTATTATCACCGTGAGCATCGTATGGTATCACCGGTGCTTGTCGATGTTCACATGTTGTTCACGGTGGTCATACGATGCTGATGGTGGTGTCATGTTGTCAGGCGGAAATGACACGTTTTCGTTCTTTCCGCAGAAATACTGTGGAAAAATCAAACATGTTAGATTTTGCCACAAGTAGCTGCAGAAGGCTGCGGTGCTGACGGTGCTCTGCGGCAACTTTGCGATACACCTGACGACAATCACATGTTGCTCTGCGGTGTTCCGCGGAAGCATTTCCGTGACCTGCCGTGGGTCAAGTTGAGTCAATGAGAAAGGGGCATAAGGGTGGTTCAATTCCAAGGTTTGCCGGTCATGCGCCTGATATTTTACCAGTAGTTGGCAAAAGGTACCAAACAGTTGCAAAAGAGGGGCAAATAGTGCTAATGGTCACAGACACTGTCGCTAAAATTTTGTAACGGTCGCTAATGTTCATCAACTGTCTTTTGCAAACATTTGTTGCTAATTGTCGCTAAACGTCGCTAATGACCAAGGCGAACCCTGGTTTTCGCCAAGATTCATCAGAAATGTTGGTAGGTGAATCAGTAGGTCGCAGCATTCGTCAGTATTCGCCGCTCCGTGAGATACTAGCTTAACCGAAGCCCCTGATGGCAGTAAGTGTTCATCCTCCATCGCTGGTGGAAAATACTAACTGTGTATTGTTCAATAGAGACATTTCTGTACAGAGCGAGCAAACAAAGTTAATAACCACGCGAATAATTCTTCTTGCTAATCGACGGCTTCAGAGTTAATTTTATCCTTTCGCTTTTAAGAAGAACCGCTAACATTTTATTCATCATCCTTTATGAAGTCGTTTAGTCTTGGAAACCATTCACATCCTTACCTTTTATCAATGAATCCTCAGCTAAAGCTTTGTTTTCCTTGGTAAATATCCGACTGTGAAATTTCACACGTCTCTTTCTCTTTCTCTTTTCAGCATGGCGTTGAAACCGAGCTCCCTTACGTCACCACAGATTACAGCTTTGAGATCACCGGCGCTGGAAAAGTCCACGTTTTTAAAGGGCTCACAAGATCTTGTTTTGTCAAAGCTAAAACAAATAACTAAGCTCTCATGGACTTCACCTTCAGCGAATGATGTTTTGTATTCCTAATTGTTTTATATACCAAATAAAGAGGCTCCAGCTGCCACTTAATGTACAGAATATCAGGCATTTCTCTTCTTGGATCAGTAAAGATAGTATCTCACAAAGCGGCGAAGGCGGACAAACATAGCGAATTTTGGGTTTTGTCATGGCTCCTAAACGGTCGCTAAACTGTTCGCTAACAGTTTTTAGGGTCGCAAAGAAATGTGAAACATGAATAAGAAAAACTATTCGCGCCCCTTAATACTGTTAGCGTTTGCAAACAGTTGTAACACGGGTCGCTAAAGTTTTTTTTTTTTGTTCGGCAGGTAGTGAACACTGTGCTGGGGTGGGTTTGCTCACCCTTTTTATAAGGTTAGGTCCATCAATCATTCTTTTTCTTCTTTCCTTCTCTTATGCTGGAGGATAGCTGTAGCAGCAGCCAGACAAAGCAATTCTTCCTCACGGCGCAGCAGCACGTTGGGCTTCTTTCTGACAGAAATCCATTTCAATATTCTGCAAGTCCATCTTCTATATCTGGGGAGGGTTTGCGCATTGTTTTTATAGGGTGGTTCAATTCCAAGATTTGCCTGATATTCGTCTGGTCTTTTACCAGGACATGGCAAAAGGTCCCAAATGTTCCCAAACAGTGGCGAAAGAGTTGCTAATTGTCGCAAAACTGTCGCTAATGTAAGCAAAAATTTGATACTTGTCGCTAAATGATGCTAAATGAGCTAATGGCAGGGGCGAACCCTGATTTTCATCAACATTCGTCAAAAAAGTTGGCGAATCCAAAATTCACAACGTTCGGCAGCATTCGCCGCTCCGTGAGAGACGGGCTTAATTCCACTGAAAGACATGGTGCATGATGGGAACAGTAGTTTGTAGAGTCCTGATTCAGCGCCTTGCCATATGGATATGATTGGTTACCATATTTGTGTGTGTAGGTGGGGGGTTTGTTTGTTTGTTTTTGGGGGTTTTTTGTCTTCTGTTTTATATTTTCACAGATTTCCTAATATCATGAGTAACAGATTCGCTTGTGTACTCCTCATTAGCCAGTTTGTTTCAGGGAACATTCCCGGACTGTACAGATTGTAAGATATTAAAATGGATTTCACTTTTTGTCAAGCAAGTCTGACTATTTCACTGACTTCGACAACACACTGTTAAAAGTATACTTAAACCCCAAGAAGGAAAAGACACCAGTGAAACCTGACCTTAAATACCTTCGCTAGTTGTTTTTCTAATGCTATTTATAGATAACGTGTCTTGAGTGGAAAAAACAAGAACTGCAATCTCTTAGTAAGGTGTTAGGCCATGACCTCAATTCTACGTCTCTTAACAGTACTAGATGCATGTACGCCGTCTGTCAGTGTTCATACATCAGGGTGAAAGTAACACATAAAATTGGAGAGGGGAAAAAACATGAAATGGACAAAAGATACGAGTTTATAATGCCCTTCGAGAAGTGTTTTCATGATTATATACGGTATGCTGCATAGTTTGCCAGCATGGATTGCTCAGTCTTGGGAATGGGGTGAGAAGCACAGACATTTTGGAGGAGCTTGGGGTAGAGCCGCTGCTCCTCTTCCGCATCAAAAAGGGTCAGTTGAGGTGGTTCGGGCATCTGATTAGGATGCCTCCTGGTTGCTTCCATTTAGAGGTATTTCGTGTACGTCCAACTGGAAAAGGGGCCTGGGCCAGACCCAGAACTCACCGGAGTGATTCTGTATATTCTGTCTGGCCTGGCAACGTCTCAGTACCCCCCAGGAGGAGCTACAGAGTGTCGGTGGGGAGAGGGATGCCTGGGTTTCCCTCCTAGGCCTGCTGCCTCCACGACCCAACTTTTGATAAGCCAAACAAAATAGATAGATGGTTTGTATGAATTGTTTTTAGAGAATTGGTGTAAAATATGAAGACTTTAAATTTTTATCTCTTAGGAGTTAGGAGAGTTTAATGGGACCGTGACAACAAAAATAACTAGACACAAGGCTGTAGTCATTTCTAAAAATGTGTCCTAGGAAGGGACAAATTATTTACATGCAATTTAATTCACTAACAGCTAGCGCTCTGTGTGTGTGTGTGTGTGTGTGTGTGTGTGTGTGTGTGTGTGTGTTAAAATGGATGATCAGGATGTTGTTGTTCCATGTTATGCACAATCCTCTTTGCTCAGGGATAACGTCTTGTCATAAAGTAAATAACTTCCTGTTTAGTCTCCTGTTGAAGTTCAGACATCAAGGATGTCTCCGCTAATCAGTAGCTGGCATAAAAAAGAACTAAGACCTACTATATGCAAATAATACACAGCTGTCGACTTCCTGGTTCTCCAAGGTCTTTCAGCTTGCTGTTGAACTGTTTAGATAACTTATTAACATGTACAGAAAATAGAAGTCTTTATTACTGCAAATGAATAACAAATGAGGGTGGCGTTCTCACTTCCTTGCCTCTGAAGCTAAAAAAAAAAAAAATGGTGCTGTTAATCTAGGAATCCTTCCTGATGATGGAGGAGGCTCTACAGCTGAGTAAAAAAATCAGCATGGGCAAACCAGGCATGGGCAAAAGAAAGCATGGGCTTCTTACAAGACACATGACATTAGCTGCCCATATCTTTTGCGTCACATCTATATTCAAGGGCAGCGTACAGCCTCAAAGGTATGAATGAGCTCAGAGCTGCCCATGATTGGCTGTTGATCACTCTCTGTGAAAGGAAGACGTTTCCACCCAAAACAACAATTTTTATTTAAAACTAGAGCGGTACTTGGAGAGCGCAAACCTCTGCCAGGCAAAAAATAAAAAAACAAAAGAAAGTACACAGCACCCCCTTGCTGGGCCCATTGTGATATCACGCTCTACTTCTTATCTCGCAATGTACAATCTTGGAAAACAAATTTGGAACATATTGTCTTTAGACTGTGGGAGGAGTCTGGAGTACCCAAAGGAAACCCACGCGAGCATAGGAGAGCATGCAGATTCCGCACAGAAACACCCTCGCCGAGCCCAGGACTCAAACCCAGGACCCTTCTTGCTGTCAGACAGACGTGCTTACCACTACACCTCTGTCCCGCCCACACGTACAAATTGTTAAGAATTAAATTCAACGTGTTTGTATTCCGGCGGCATAGTGGTTAGCAGTGGTTTGCTGGGTTGAAGTCCCGGCTTTGGCGAGGGCGTTTCTGTGCAGAGCTTGCATGTTCTCTCGGCGCCTACGTGAGCTCCCTCCACTTCCTCCCACAGTCCGAAGATGTGCACGGTCAGCAAACTGCCTGTTACAGATTGCCCTAAATGTGGAAGTGAGTGCGAATGGTGATGTGTGTTTGTTCCGCGATGGTCTGGCGAGCTGCTCAGGCTGTACCAAATGTCATCCGAGATAGGCTCCAGCCTCCCTGCGAGCCTTATAGGATTCCGCAGTCTGGAAAATGACGCAGAAGGTGTTTTTATTCCTGTGCTATATAACTCCATGGTGACCCTGCCGCCGGCACTAGGAAAGACCTTCCTTGAATATTTAGGCCACTCGGTAGTCCAAAAAGCCCGAACGCTCACATGTCAATCAATAGTTTACAATCTCGACTCTTACCAGCCGGTAAGTTGAGAGCACGGGATGGATACCTGAGATGGTACTTAATCGCTTCTCGATTCATTATTCAGATCTACCGAGGTAATGCTTGTAATCCGATTGCACCCACTCCAGAACTTTAATTAAGTTCTCGGTGACGTTTGCAATAGAAAGTGTCGTTTGTTTTGTTTTTCCCAGAGCACGAGCCCCAAAGACAAAAATGAATAGCGTGTCAGAGCTTTAAGCTCCGCCCCCTGTTCAATAACCCATACCACGCTGCCTCGTGCACACAGGTCGTGTGTGGGGCGGGCGTTAGGACCGAGCGGACGCTGGTTAAATGCGCGGCCGAGCTGCACCTGTTGCGTTTAAACGGAAACCGGGATGTTCGGTCCTTCTGCTCGGAGATTCTTTCAAGAAACAACCAAAGAGTTTTCTGTTATCCCTCCTGAACACGCGCACACACTCGTACACGCGCACGCTCGAGCTCACCGCGAGACACGGTGGGAAAATAACGAGTTGGTCTGTCACGCGACCTGAGTGACGCTTTTACCTCAGGTAAGTCTAAGCTGGGAAGATTTGGATGATAAGTCATGTGTATTAATATCCATAATATCCACACGTCCTTTAAGGATATCACTGGTTTCCTCTGGGTTTGGTTTCCTCCTTGACTTTTTTACCTCAGGTCAGACCTGATACTCAGTAATGCTGACTGAATGATGAATATTGTAAACTCTTTTTGAGGTAAGCTTCCAGAAACTTCCTCTAGTACCTCAGTGTGACTGTGAGTGAACAGTATTGTTAGTCTGTCAGTCTCAAATTGCTGAAGTGTTTTTGTTGTTTTTTTTTGTTAGAAATGAGTCGAGTTTCCTGTCAGTGCTACCCTTTTTTTTCACCTCCATGAGGAAGTACTTGACTTGATTTGACAGCCACATCTGTCTCTGTGTGAAAGACAAACATGACTAGCATGAAACTTTAGCATTTTTGATTATCTAGTTCTTAAAGAACCTTCTTGGATATGAAGAAATTATGAGTTTGCCTCAATTCCGTAAATTGTCAGGGTTGATATTGTTAACAGAGAGAGAGAGAGAAAAAAAACCCACAGAAGAACCTGTTTTGCAGAGAATAACTGTTTCGGAATGTGTCTCATTGTTCCTCACCTCATATTTGATCACTAGTTTAAATAAGGATTGTGGACATAGAGCTGCAGGACCGGAAAGGCAGGAGTACCCGGGTTCCTGAAGCTCCAAGGAATTCAGCTTGACACAAACTTACCCCATCACCTGATCTCGTCATGATCCAGACCACACAATCCGCATATGAAGACGTCATGTTTTCTTGTATGTTGTTTGTAGGGCACGTCGGAGGTGTAGGGGATAGGCGTCCTGCCGGCAGGAAGGTCATGGGTTCGAGTCCTGTTGGAGTCCTGCATGTTCTCCTCGTGCCTGCGCGGGTTTCCTCCCACAGTCCAAAAACGTGCGCATTGTTCCAAATCGCCCCAGTAGGCTTAAGTGTAAGCGTGAAGGACGGCAAGGAGGTCGAGGTTCGAGTCCTGGTGGAGATTGCATGTTCTCTATGAACCCGACACATCCCCGATGACCGTCACCGCGGGCTTGCACACTGGCCATGTGTAGGGTTTATAGAAAACTGTTCTTTATCAAATTTGTTTTTACTATGTAAAGCTGCTATACTTTGCGAATAAAACTGAATTGAAAATCGAGGTTGAAGTGTAAGTGTGAATGGTTGTGTCTAGGTTGGGCCGGTGATGGTCTCGCGAGCTGTTCGGGTTGTGCCCTGGCTTCGCCCAGTGTCGGCTGAGATAGGCTCCAGCCTTCCCGCCACCCTAAAAGGGTTTGGTGAGTGAGTGAGTACATTGTGAAGGCCATTGGGTATTGCTTCATTTTTTTATTTTTTTTTAAACCTCTTCCTGTTTGAAGATGTTGATCAAGTTCATTAGTGTTTCTATTGTTTCTGAAAACTCACAGCGAAAATTTTGCATTGTGTGTGTGAGGCCATCATGACCAGGATAAAAGCACTTACTGGAGATGAATGACTAAAAAATGAATTTAAAAAAAAATTATATATATG
>JBCNYH010000022.1:30815315-30836867 GCA_039654325.1 Tandanus tandanus | reverse complement strand
AAATGAAAAAAGGAAAATATTGCCAAAGAAAAATGTTGGGTGTTGGGTGGGAGGGAGTGGGGGGGTTTGTTGGGGGGGGGACTGGACACGCCCCCCCCCCCCCCCAGCACCGTTCTTGTCTCGATTGTTGTTTTTAAAACTCTAAATGTTGCTCAGGAAAAACACACACACTCACACACACATATGAGGGTTCATGCTCATTCATTCCTCTGAATGAAGTACTTTATCCTGGTCTGGGTTGCCAGGAATCCAGAGCTTATCCCAGGAATATTTGATGCATGGTGGGAGAATTCACCCCCAGCTGGAGCACCAGTCCACCGCGGGGACACCATTCACACGCTCATTCATTCCAGAGTAAATCCACTTAACGGCATATTTTTGGATGGCAGAAGGAAACAAAAGAGCGTGAAGGGATCCCAGACGCGCACTGAAAATGTCTCAGATTGAACCTGATGTTTTTACCACTACGGTTTAAATAAAACAAAGCAAGCAACTTTACTGAAATAATTTCACTGGTTCTTCATAAAAGTTTGAATTTAAATATTTTTAAGAGCTGATCTAAAATCTCCAAAAGGAGTTTGTTTGGTTTTTTTTCTGGAAAAAAAAAGTCTTCCTTACAGCAAGAAGGTCCTGGGTTTGTTTTTTGAGTTTATATAATCTGGGACGCCTCTTGTTCTTGTCCTGTGTTTGTGTTTATTTGATTGGTTATGTTCCTTGAACAATAGTACAATAGACAGCTGAAAATGAGAGCCTGGCACTGTTGGATTGTGTGTGTGTGTGTGTGTGTGTGTGTGTGTGTGTGTGTGTGTGTGTGTGTAGTTCATGCACTTCACTCCAGCCATCTCGTTTAATAATAAGCTGAACAGAACCGCTATTGAAATTAGGATATTTACACCATTTCTATCATTTCCATGGAAACCGTCACATCTCCATGTTATTATTGGGTGCACTTTTTGTTTTCCAGCCTTTAGGATGCGCCTGAGACGTCGCGTCTCCCCACTGAAGCTGGCCTTGCTGGGTGGTACGCTCTTCATGCTGGTTCTAGTGGTGCTTCAGAGGGATGTAGGTGGTAATGATCAAGAACCCTGGTTCCAGGATTTTTCCAGCCGGAAGGAACGGATGATTGAATTGGTCCGTGGTGCCATCAACAACATGGCATTCCAGATTCCGGGTCAACCAGGCACTCCACAGCTGCCTTCAGAGGACAAAAGCTGCCCCCCGGGCTTTTACACAGAGGCTGAGCTCGTGCCATGGTTCAATCGACCGCCCGAGGACCCGCACAGTCCGGGTGCTGAAGGGAATGCCTTCCAGAAGGACAATCTCACTCCAGATGAAGTCAAGGAGAAGGAGGCGGGCATGACCAGACATTGCTTTAACCAGTTCGCTAGCGATCGGATCTCCTTGCACCGCAGCCTTGGAGACGACACCCGTCCTCCAGAGTAAGAAAATATTGTGTTGTTTTTTTTGCGCCCCCACCATTTCAAGGTCTGTGTAATTATTAACTGACTACATCAAATATTCATACCAGTGATCGAGTGCAAAGCGCTTGAGTTTTCCGTGCTGTATTGACACACTTTCTCTGAGATGAGTAGCACTGTGTTGACTCAAGGGCTGAACCTGTACGTTTATGATTTAGCCAAACACTCATTGTCGATAATGTTATGTACAGTGGAAGTTTAAGTAAGGACCTGCTAATCAGGTATTGTCACTTAAAAGAGATAGAAAGAGGGGGGGACTGTTTAAATGTCAAGCTGAACTCCTCTGTTCTGTTTAATGTTTGATTTGTTTCTTTGCGCGTCAGTTAAATGCTGTATAAAACCTGCTTCCGTGGATATTTTCGAATAAAGTCCGTCCTTATGGGAATTGTGAGCTAGCGGTGCTAACGTGGCAGCTTAGTGGTGCCAGCTGGTGTTATCTCGTGCATTAAAGGTGTTTGTTTATTTATGGTCACAGACTCTCACTGTAATGCTAGTTTGGGTTAAGAATGAATGTTTGATAAAACTGATAAAGCTATTTATTCATCGTGCATTAAATGTGTTCTTTTGCTGACAAAAACGACATCATTGCTATAGTGTGTAAAGATGGAATTTGAAAGGAGTGAGCGCTTTGTAATATTTTTAGCAATTTTTCCTCCAACAGTAAAAGAAGGTCTTTAGGACCATGTGCTTTATAACTGCTGTAACCTGTGTTCACTACAGTAAATTTAACTATAGAAATAATTAAATAAGAAAACCTTGTGATGTGCTGTCATTGCAGAATGACCAACTTTTGAGCTTGGAGTGGTATTCATAATTTGTATCATCATTGAATACATTTCCTTTATAACATGTCTCATTTGAATACTTGATTCTCATTGGCTGTGATATACTGATGACCTTGATGAGGGTGTATCACACATCTTCTCCCCGAAATCAGCTTCCCTCATGATACTGACAGATAAGAGGGATGGATGGATGGATTAATGGGTAGATGGATTAATGGATGGATGGATTCTGATTGTTTAATCGTGCTTCAGCAGTCTCCTTTTTTTTCTTCTTTAAAACACTGTTATTAAGTTCTTGCCATCAAATACTTTCCAAATTTGTACTTTTTTATTACTATTACTATTTTTTTCTGTTTTCAAGTAGAGGATGTGTTTCATCTTCTGTTGGTTTGGCAAATCACTCTGCCATGTTTCTTTTCTGTACTCACGGTATATGAGCTGATATTCTAGCAGTAAAGGAATTCGTAGTTTCGTCCTAACCGCTGTCTACGGCCACTACAATGCAAGAAAAACCCGAAAGAAGTTGTTTTTCCGATGTTCCACAACATTAAATGTAACTAGAAATGGAAAAAAAAAGTATATGTTTGTTTTTTAATACAAATATTCGTATGTTCCTATGATGTGGGGTTATTGGTAACTTTTTCTTTCCATCAGGCCACATCTCACCACCTCATTGCTGGTTATTTTCCTGTAACAGTTCATGCCCAAGTGTTTTTGTTTTTTTTCCTCCTTACTTATTTTATCCTCATTATACTGTTCTCACTACTGCACTTATTTCCACCCCTCAGGTGTGTGTCGCGCAAATTCAGCCGCTGCCCCCCCCTTCCAACGACCAGCGTGATAATCGTTTTCCACAACGAGGCCTGGTCCACGCTGCTGCGCACCGTTTACAGCGTGTTGCACACCGCCCCGGCCGTCCTGCTGAAAGAAATCATACTAGTGGATGACGCAAGCACGGCAGGTGGGTGTGGTGCTTATCAAGAGCACCGATAAGACTTTAGCACAATATAATAGCCAGGGTCTTGGCTTGGTGCAGTTTTATTGACTCAGCTCTGCCCTAAATGCAAACAAGTTCAACGCTATGAAGGCAAATACAGTAGTGTGCAGTGAAGATTATACACCATCACTTTTGTCTAAAAGGGCTCCTAATAAAAAGAAGTAAAAAATTACTTCTCTATAATTTTTTGGTGAAAATGTATTGAACGTTATTGTTGGCAATGAGAACCAAAAAAATCATTCCGACAAGTATATTGAGGTAAACGGTTGGCTAATAAACAAAAACATTGAAAATACCAATTTTTCAGAAACATTTCAAGTGTCGCAAATGTTATTTTTTTTACTTCTGCATAGCATGAATGAACTTTTAAACCATATGGAATGGTTTAGCGGGTGACGAAATGAAAAAATATGTGAACACTACGCCTGAAAGGTTAAATGCAGTAATCAAAGTAAATGGTGGCCACACTAAATATTGACACTTTTTTCTCAAAAAAGAGAAGTTATTTTTGTTATTACTATATATTGTTTGTTTGCTTATTCTCATCAATATGATCCAATATTACATGAAATAAATACTTGAATAGTACTTGGTTTCTGATTTATCTTTTTGTTAAGTTGTATGCGTGTACTGTATTTTTACATTTCTTCACTTGATACACTTGTCGGAATGATTTTTTCCCGCTATGCTATAGCCTACGATAGCATTGTTCAATACATTTTCATTAAAAAAATTATAGAGAAGTAACTTTTAACTTATTTTTATTAGGAGCCCTTTTAGACAAAAGTGGTGGTGTATAATCTTCACTGCACACGACTGTACATGCAACTAATTCTGCAGTGTCTTGTTCCCAAGCCACTTTCAGGCGATGATAGAAGCACATTTTCTAAAAGCAGAACATCAGCTGTTGATGCATGTGGTATATGATTTTAAATATAAGTTTTAAGGGTAAGTTTGTAGGAAGGATGTTTTGACAAAAGGGGAACTTGAAGGATGGAAAAAAAGCTGACTTGTTTGTAGACAATTGAGTAATACCGAGTTTGGCTTTGTCCACAGCTAACTGTAAGGACCACATCTGAGTATCATTCAAAAGCCTTAGCAATGATTTCTGAATGATTTTGGGACTTTTATATATTTGCACAAACTTTCATATTTACTGCATAAGTACTTCACACACTATATGGCCAAAAGTCTTCAGGTTCCTGATCATCACGCCCATATATGGTTTTAAATGCCCGATTCCTGACTTTGCTGTTCTAATAGCCTCCACTCTTCTGGGCAGGCTTGAACTAGATTTTGGAGCATTGCTATGGGGATTTGTGTTCGTTCTGTACAGGTCACTTATGTTCTTCCACTCCAACCTTTGCAAATCATGTCTTCATGGAGGGTTGGAGGTTTGTGCACTGGGGCATTGTCGTGCTATAATACATTTGGGTCTCTTGATTCCAGTGAAAGGAAGTTGTGATGTAATGGGATACAAAGGGATTCTATATAACTGTGTGCTTTAAATTAAGGTGTGATGACCAGGCGTCCACAAATTTTTAAATATAGACTAATTAAAACTAACGATATTAAAATATGATATAAAAAACTAACTATGTAAAAATAAAAGACAAATATTTTTATATCAGTAATCTTGCACAGTCTACTCTTGCATAAAAAAATTTCTGGCTGCATAAAATATTTAAAATCTTGATGTAGATAGTGAATTTTTGCAATATCGTACCACTCACTGTATTAAATATCTCTAATTCATCTCACTCATTTTCCAAACCGCATACTTCTAGTACAGTTATGTGGAGGCTGGAACCTATCTTAGTTAGCCTAATGTGCATGTTTTTAGACTGAGGGAGGAAACCGGAGTACCCTGAGGAAGCCCACGGAATCACATGGAGCACATGCAGACTCCAGTTGGAAACTCGCTGAACACCGCTGTGAGGTGGACATGCTAACCATTACTCCACCATGCCGCCCAGTTTACTCAAATATATTTAGTACTATTTGTTCATCCCTGAAGCATGTCTCACTAAAAAAAAAAAAAAAATTCCTGGTTGCTTGTCCAGACCTTAACCTGGCTTTCGTCAGACGTACTTGACTGATATTATCTTCATTAATATCTTCTTTTCCTAATAAAGTTTATCATATCTTAATCATTTTGTTAGGATTGATATAGGTGTGTTTTTTCTTTATAGATGTTGGTTTGTTGATGTGTGTGTGGATATATTTTTATACGTCTCCAAATTCTGCTTCAGGTCACCTGCACACTCAGCTGGATGAGTACATAAAGATGCTGAAGGTGGTTAAAGTCGTGCGTCAGGTGGAAAGGAAGGGCCTCATCACGGCCCGACTGCTGGGAGCCAGTCACGCTGAGGGCGAGATCCTCACCTTCCTCGACGCTCACTGTAGGCTCACATACCTAAAATTTTCTTTTTTATATATATATAGCTATAGTTAACTAGAATCACCCCTGACGTATTATCTGCAGCTCTCAACTTGCTAACGCAATACCTTTTGACGCAAGGGAACGTAGGTAATATTTATAAAGGTAAGTCATAAATAGCCCGAAGGTGAAATGAAACAAGGAAAACCAGTTCCGAATTTGAGCCTCTTGTAACTTTGGCCTCGTTCTTAAATGTCTTGTGGATAACATCTTTTTCCTGAGGTGAGTTTAGAATGAAACACAATTTTTTTTTTTTTTTTTTTTTTTTTTTTCTTACCCTCCCATGATGAATAAGAGATTCTTTCAAGACAAAAGAAACCTGAAAGAGTGAGAAAAACCTGTAGAGCCAGCCGTCAGCTCCAGCACCATTCATACACCGCATTCTTGTGGCAACTATGGATTGGGTTGCCAGCTCATGCACACATGCATTTTTCTTTTGTGTGTGTGTGAGTTGTTTTATTTGCTTTTTCTTCAGGTGAATGTTTTCATGGTTGGCTCGAGCCACTGCTCGCCCGGATTGTGGAAGAGCCGACGGCCGTCGTGAGCCCGGAAATCGCCACCATCGACTTAAACAATTTTAAGTTTCACAAACCAGTAGCGACTGCCCGCGCTCACAACCGTGGAAACTTTGACTGGAGTCTGACGTTCGGCTGGGAGTCCATTCCTCAGTATGCACAGGCAAAGCGCAAAGATGAGACCTATCCTGTTAAGTGAGTCTCTCTTTCACTCAATCAGTCAGTCTTTTCTCCCTCTCTTGCGCTCTCTCTCTCTCTCTCTCTCTCTCTCTCTCTCTCTCTCTCTCTCTGTCTCTTTCTCTCTCATCGTACCTTACTAGAGCTGTCTCTCTGTCTACCAGTGCATGCGACACGTATAGAGGGAACTCGGAGGGATCACAAATTTTTTGTTTTTAGTTATTACTGAAATGCACAAATTGAACATTGGAGACACAATCTCTCCAGCATGGTGTCAGATGTGTGACGTGTCAGGCGGAGGAGCTCCTGTATCTCCTCCCAGTGAAATAACAGTGGTAGTGCAATAAAACTACATCAATAAACACATCCAAACCAGAATGTGGGTGAATGGAGCCATGGCACCAGTTGTAGATCCTAACATGCCTGCAGTTCATTCAAATCGGAGCTGACCTGCTTCGGGAATTCACTATTCCCATGAGAAGGATTCCACTTCGCCGCAGAACCAGTAGTAATGCATCTTGTCTTTTTTTTTTTTTGTCTTTCTGAATACTCAAGACAAGATGTTTGAGGTAAAATTTAAATGCAAACATGTAGATAGTAGCTACGCTGAGATTGTCAACACAGAGCACCTTGAAATGCTTTAAGGTATCATAACGTGCTTTTCCATCAACACAATTCAGAGGCAGTGGCTAATAACGAATCAGTTCTTCACATTTTGATAGCCAAAGAACCGGTTCTGGGTTATAAAAACTGGTTCAAGATAGGCACCAATATATTGCTGATCCGGAAACAAGAACCATTTGCATAAAGGGTTTTTACTAGCATAAAAAAAAAATGCTAGTACAGTGTCTAATTTGCATAATCCTAAGAAGACAGAGACATTGTGTGTAGGCATTGTTGTCATGCCTGGCTCTACCAGTGCTAGCATGGCTGGAAAAGCGGCAACGTACACAGACATATCCAGTGACATAATGACCTGGCTCTATGCTTGCCCTCCAACCTGTGAAACAGCTGCCTGGTTCTTAGAAGGCATGCCAGATGAACCGACTCTGACTCTAGCACCAGATCAGAACCAGCACCTAGATGGAGGAAAGCAGGGGGAGGGGGATAAACTGATGCATTAAGGCATTCAAATCTCTCCTCTCTCTCTTGTTTTACACACACACACACACACACGTTTTATAGCTCCTGAATGAAAGAGATAAGGTTGCTATGTCTACACATTTTCAGAAGTCTTTCAGAAGGTAGTTATTGCTCAAGGCTGTTTTACTGCAGCCGTCCATTTCGGATGACCTGAATTAGACAGTGATAAGCGTGTACATTAACCTTTGAAAAATGTCATATAGTGCTTAGTGAATGTTTACAGGTGCAGTTTCTTGTTTACTATAAAGGCGGTGATGGAGCATTATGAAGCCGTACCGTGTGCCATACTGACCTTCGGGTATAAAGTATCAGGATGATTCTGTAAATCTAGGGCTTTTCCTCCTCCACTATTATCAGGTAGATTTTATTTTTCAACCCGTTACATTTCTGTCCTCTCTTCCCTTCAGAACACCAACCTTTGCCGGCGGATTGTTCTCCATTTCCAAAGCCTACTTTAAAGAAATTGGAACTTATGATGACCAAATGGAGATCTGGGGCGGTGAGAACGTGGAGATGTCCTTCAGGGTTTGTTCAATCTCTTAAGGTTTTACCACACTGATTCATTTCCCTTCTTGTATATCATGGTGCTAACTGGAAATGCATGTTCAGGTGTGGCAGTGTGGAGGCCAGCTGGAGATCATCCCGTGCTCCGTGGTCGGTCACGTCTTCCGCACGAAAAGTCCGCACACTTTCCCCAAAGGAACTGAAGTCATCGTGCGCAACCAGGTCCGCTTGGCTGAGGTGTGGATGGATGATTATAAGCAAATCTATTACCGCCGCAACCCGAACGCAGCCAGGATGGCCAACGAGGTAAACTCACTGTGAAATGAGTCGAGTTTTCATTTACCAGGCCCCTGAAAAAGTAAATGAGTCACTCTTTCCCAATGACATATGCCAGGCTTGTTGTGGTGGAATAAAATTTTTCTCTGCATGCTTTTTTTTTTTTTTTCTTTTTTTCTTTTTTTCTTTTTAGCGCTGTGGTACCCTATAACTGAAGATAGCCTTGTGTGTATCCTGAGTTCTTTTCATGTAAAGTAACATTTCATGTTGAGTCTGGTGGCTCTGAATTTAGGGTTTATTCAAGTCTGGAGTCTTTAGCTGTAGGGAACAAGTGGAGTTCAGCACTTCTAACTTCAGGGACCAGGTTGAGTTCAGAGACATATAGATAAAGGGTTTAGTCAAGATGGACTCCTAGTTTTGGGTTTTAGTCAAGTCTTTAGTGATTTAGAGTCTGGAGTCTTTACCTTTAGGGCTTCGATGAGTCTGAACTTTCAAGCTTTAGGTTTATGTCAAGTCCGAAGTCTCTAGATTTAGGGCCCAAGTTGAGTCTGGAGTCCCGAGATTTAGGGTCCAAGTTAAGTCCAGTTTCATCCAGTCTTAGGGTTTGATCAGGTCTAGACTCTCTAGGTTTAGTCTCTAATATGAATTGAGCCCTAAAACATGTTCGGGTCTTTGAGTCCATAAATACTTGGGTTATTGTGTGATAGTGTAAAATCTCTATTAAGCCTGAAAGATAATCAGTGACTGTTTTAACTAGCAGGTGTTGGTGTATTAACCAACTTGATAATGAACTTGTTAGTAAATTATTTATTTTTTTGGTGTTTTGGATTTATTTATAGCTGGTAATACCTGAGTAAAATCGCATTGCTTTTTAAATCTGTCTAACCAACACAGTTGGGTTTTTTTTTGTGGTCCTACAGAAGAGTTATGGTGATATCACAGAAAGGCTGAAACTACGGGAAAACTTGCGCTGTAAGAACTTTACCTGGTATTTGAACAACATCTACCCAGAAGCCTTTATTCCTGATCTTACCCCTATTAAATTCGGAGCAGTAAGTCTTCAATTCAACCTGCCAACAAAATCTTACCGATTTTATTTCATCATTTAAATATGTACTGACCCCTTTAATTTTTTTTTTTTAACCACTGTGTAGATTAAAAACATGGGGTCCCAGAACTGTCTGGATGTGGGGGAGAATAATAATGGAGGAAAGCCAATGATTATGTATGTGTGCCACAACATGGGAGGAAACCAGGTATGACCAGCATCTTTTCCATCAGTAAACTAGTCAGTTTCTCTGAAAGTCTATTCCTTTTAATGACTTGGGAATATTGGGCTCTTTTCAGTACTTTGAATACTCGACACACAATGAGCTGAGGCATAATTTGGGTAAACAGCTATGCCTGCATGCAACCATATACCCCGAGGAAGTGAAGTTAGAGCAGTGCCAGCTGAAGGGTCGTGGTTCCAGCATCGCCCCTCAGCAGGAGTGGATCTTCACTAAGGTATTTTATTTTATTTTTTTATTAACTGAAGGTTCAGTTGAAAGAGTTTTGGTGTAATTCCGGAAACCGTTCATGGTTGAATCAGCAGTAAGGTTGCAACAATTATGAAAAATAAGTAATGTGGATTTCTATATTCAGTGCACTGTTTACTTAACTAACTTGTATTAAATGTCCCAGGTCCCTGTTTTTGGGTGTAATTTAAGACATGGTGCTACCTAATGCTACCTCATCGCGCCGCAGGCACTCTATTTTGTTGGAATGCCTTTAGCCTTAATTACAGTGTGTAATCACGATGGCAATGTTTCAACAAACATAATTAACATAATATTTATTTCTATCCAGAGTTGGGTTTATTTTTCACTGACATCTTGAATTGATGACAGGATGATCGAACCCAGCACATCCCAAAGACTTTCAATAGGGTTAAGGTCAGGACTCTGAGGTGCCAAAACATGTGAGAAAATGATTCCTCATGCTTCCTGAGCCACTATTTGACTTTTGAGCCCCGATTTCATATCCGTGCCATCATGGAAGAAAAAAAATTAAATGTAATTTATTAACAACATGATGGTACTGTGTGATAAGTGTGCCGTTGACCATGCAGGGGGTACACCTAGTGTTCTGTGAGAAGAATTTCTAGTTATTATTATTTTTATATTTTATTGCAATGCTTACTATGCGAAATCTTTCTTTCTGTTGCTGTGTGTAGGAGCAGCTAATAAAAAATCCATCCTCAGGACAGTGCCTGCACTTGAAGGACAACAAGGTGGTCATGAGCCACTGTAACTCAGGAGATCTGCATCAGCAGTGGAGTTTAAGTTGATCTCCATCTCTCGGTACGAATCCAGTCTGAAGGACAGGCTCATGTGCTTTGAAACACGCCCGAGCTCACTCCTGGCCCATCGACGTGAACTGATACCATATGGGTCATTTCTATTCATACACTGGACCAAAGTAAAAAAACAAACTTTGAACGTTAATGAGACTCAGGAATACGAGTTGAGGCAGCGTCTCCTCAACAGTACGACAGAATCACTTGACGGCAGTATTGTTTACATGCGCTCACCAAACGTGTGCTTTCATCCTTTTGAGTTTCTGCCTTCAAACTGCAACTTTTAAAGATTTTATTTATGTTTTAAAAAGTGTGTAATAAGTATTTTTTTATTTTATTTGAAGGCAGGTGAGACAGCCTTTATTTTGCCAATAAGATAAGACTTTGGTTATGTGTTATTTTGTCATAAAATCATTCCATGACAAGCCAAACTGCAATGGGGATCAAGAATCAAGAAAGATTTTGTTAATTCTCTTTTTCTTTCTTTTGTTTTCTTATTTTTTTATTTTTTTTTACCGCGCATTCAAGTAGCGCAACCTGAGTTATAATGACTGAGTCAACAATCATGATTGATTGATTTAGTGAACAAATGAAACGGATACTTTTGGTCATTGTTTCATTAAAGCTCTCTTGTGACTTTTCCTTCTCCATGATTGTGTGCACTCACACACACCCGTTACAGAATATTTATAGATATGTATATTAACTCAGCGTTAATAAATGCCAAGCATTTGTCATGTATCAGATGGTGCTTCTTATTCATGCTTGCATGGTTTCGTAAATAATTCCATTCCACATAAAGGGAAGAGGGCGTGTCCGGAATCGTGAGTGACATGGAGGTAACTTTGGGTGTGAATTTAACAATTAACAAAACTCCAGGATCAGTCACAGGTCACAATGGTATAAACCAGGGTTAATGGTTTTAGTAAATAAAAAAATAGTTTGAATTGGTCGTGTAATATTTTGTCATTGGCCTTTCTTAATTTTATTGTACTTTTGTTTTATTTATTTGTTTATTTTTTATAAACATTCTCTTCTAGTGATTAAAAACATTAGTTTAATTAATACTTACTATATTACATTATTTCATTTGTTTCTTCGAGTTGTTTACATGCTTCTGTAACTTGAAATGACGTAACACTCTTTTTATCCCTACGACGCGTCCTATTGGCTGTTTTCTCCCGTCACGGCGCATCTTATTGGCTGGAAGCTCTTATTGACAAAACGGACTGCTCCGCGTGCGGCATGTGTGTCACATTTAAATAGTACCCCCGCTCGTGCTGGAGTAAACGTGTTCGTTTGACCTATATGCTAGGATAGGGAATAAAATATTTTTTCTCCCCGCGTTTCGGAGGTGAGTGCGTGGGGGTTCGGTGTTTGGATTGGAGGATGAGTTTGTTTGCACGCTCTCAGTCCGAGGTGTTCGGGGAAATCCGGAAGGAGCTCTATGGGGATCATGAATTTCGACAGGTTACTCATGTCTTCATTATCATGGGCGCCTCGGTAAGTCATCACCGCGAATTGTAAATGTTCCTGTTCATCATCGACCCTGATCAGGGAGGTCCACTTTCCCTAGAGGCAAAAGTCCAGCACTAATCCAGAACCCATCCAGCACCCCTGCTCAGAATAAACCAGGAACTCTCAGTGATTATCTCCTAATACTCTACAGGATTAAGGTTGGACCTGCATTCTGTAGGAGGATTCAGCCACAGAAACCATTGAAGTTATATATATTTAAAAAAAAAATAAAAAGTGCAATTCCCCCTGCAATATCTCTGCTATCATTAAGGTATCTGAATATGCAAATTTAGACACGCCCCCAAATCACAGCTCCCCTTAGCTAATTTATCAAGCCTGCACAGTGGTGTGGTGGTGGTTAGCACTTCGGCCTCACAAGCAAGAAGGTCCTGGGTTCGAGTCCCAGGAATTTCTGTGTGGAGTTTGCATGTTCTCTACGTGCTTGTGGGTTTCTTCCGGGTACTCCCGTTTCCTCCTACCGTCCGAAAGCATGCACATCAAGTCTACTGGCTATTCCAAATTGCCCCTAGGTGTGAGTGTGAACGGTTGTGTGTGTCTGTGTGTGTCTGCCCTGCAATGCTCTGGCGAGCTGTTCCGGGTGTACCCCGCCTTCGCCCAGTGCCGGCTGAGATAGGCTGTAACTGTCAACTCCCCTCAAAACATCAACTTTGTTTGTAGTTATAGTAGTTTTCTGTATTAGCAGGTTCCTTTAGTGAACATTTCCTCAGATTTTGGACCTCTTGTATTTCACACAATACCCTACACATACAATTAACTAGAAATGCACGCCGAGAGTGCAGACCTCCACCAAGGTAGTGCAATCTCATCTTTACATAGGTTACAGTGGCAGGTGATGTAGAATTATGGTGCCCTCTTGTGGGCCATTCTGCAATTATTTTTGAGCTCTGTATTTTTTTTCCCCCCCCGCCGCATTCTGGGTAGCTTCGACCACCTTGCCCTATTGCGCAAAAAAATGGATGACACCGAAAATTTTATCAGTTCTTTTTTGGCTCAAGACCCACGTATAGTTTAAATTTCATGGAAATCCGACTATTAGTTTTCGAGTTGTCGTAGTCACAAACACACTCACAGACAGACACATGACCAATCTCATAACCTTCCCCCTACGTGGACGCAGGAAGTTCTTGGATTTTAGCGTAAAATACTACGCTAACTATGGCTACATTCCAGTTTCAGGTCAATGGTGCTAGCATGAAGTTGCTAGCAGGCAAATAGAAATAATTTTACCATGAAACCTATAAAAGTACACTAAGATTAAGTTTATAAAATATATATATATACAGAGCAGTTTACAGCTGGGTGAAAAACTACAAGAAGAAATGCACTTCTTTCACGTTCTACAGTGAATCAGTAACGTTTCAGCCAGGTTAACTATATTAGCAACCAGTTGACCTTTGTTTTATTTTAAAAAGGAGAAAGCGGAAGAGCATAGTTTTCAAGTGTCCTGTGTCGCTGTAGCCAGGTGCCAAAAGTTACTGATGCAACTCCTAAACCACATATTCTGTTTAAATTTGTCAATGTAGACGTCCGTATTAAAAATCAACATGTTAATACAGCCGTATCATTAATATGCTGTGTGTTATTTAGTGTGATACTGTAAAGTTTAGGATAGTACATACAGAGATCGTCGTCACACACAAATTTATGAACAAGTCTGGACTGTGAAACTTCACTTCCTGATTCAAAGGGTTGTGTGAGTGAGATACAAAGTCATGGTTATTGCAAAGCAAGTTTTGTAAGAGACACAGGATGATTCAGGACCTGTTAACTTCAGATGAAGGTGTTGCTAGGTTTGGTACCAGGAGCGTTGTCTCTTTGCTCACACTAAGTGAGGAGTGTTGCACAAGCCAAAAAAGTACAATCGTTATCTCCACCAATGAGATTTTACCATGAATCCTTATGCTCGGTTTTTGTGTTTGTTAGCAGGATTACACAAAAAGTTATGTTTTGATTTCGATGAAGTTTCTATCAGAGGCGGGGCTTTAGTCAAAGAAGACTCCATTCGATTTTGGAGATGGGCGGGATACAGGAATTTGTTTTAAGGAATCTTTAACATTGTGAGATAGAATAATTGCTTTTGGAAGTGTGGCATTACAGCAGGCCCAGCAGTACCTTTTACTGTTTTTTTTTTGTTTTTTGTTTTTTTTAATTCCCTGGCTTGGTGGAGGTTTGCGCTCTCTGAGTACTTTTTTGGTTTTTTTCCCCTTTGTTTTAAAGGGGGATCTTGCGAAGAAGAAGATTTACCCAACACTTTGGTGAGTGTCTAAGCACAGTGTCTTAATTTGGGTGTATTCTTATTATGAATGTTCACTTATTCTACTAATCCTGTTCATAAGGTGGCTCTTTAAGGATGGACTTTTACCAGAGGAGACCTACTTTGTTGGCTTTGCTCGTTCCCAACTGACCATGGATGACGTCCGCACTGCTTCCTTACCGTACATGAAGGTGAAAAGATTTCCAAAACATTTCTTATTACAACTCCATTTCCGAAAGCGTTCACAGACAGCGATTTGTGGAAGTGTTCCCGAGCCCATGCAGTGATGTCCACGAGAGAGTCATGCCTGTTTTAATGCAGTGCCGCGCGAGGGTCCGAAGATCATTGATCGATATTGATTTTCAGCCTTGTCCCTTTCGTACAGAGATTTCTTCAGATTCTTAAAATCTTTTGATGATATTATGTACTGTAGATGATGAAATATTTAAAGATTTCGCATTTTTACTTCAAGAAACATTTTTCCATAATTGTTCCAAAATTTGTGGATACAGTTTTTTGCAGATTAGTGACCAAGATGTTCTTTTTTTATACCCAGTCATGATACTGACTTGTTGCCAAGTAACCAATTAGTTGCGAAATTTTTGAGACGTGTGGCTGCCATCAAGAAGTAATAAAATGTCCAACACTTTGAACATATATGAATAAAATATGGGTTTGTGAGATTTGCAAATTATTACATTCTGTTTTTATTGAAGTTTTACACAGCATCCAAATTTTTTTGCTCCTGCCACGTAGTGGGTGAAGCTATTGGAATGGAAGGCGTGTGTCTGTCCGTCTGTCACACTTTGGTTTCCGGACGATAACTTAGGAATGCTTGCTCGGATTTTGATAAAATTTAGTATGCGGGTTTGTCTTGCAGGTACCTCACCTGGGATTGGTGCACGCCAAAATCCATGCATAATTAATGAGCTGGCTGGACTTCATTTGTTTAACACAACAGTTTTGATTTTGGTTTAAGGAAGAAATAGATCAAGTTTAAAATACACATTCCTGGGCGGCGGGAGCTTTGGACCCCTGCGGTCTATTTTTGGAATTGGGATTGTAGTTACTAGCATGAATTAAACAACTATTGTGCAGGCCAGCATCCTATAATGACATCATGACACATGATACAAAGTTACTCCAAAGTTGTCATAACAGCACATTCGAAGTGTTTTAAACCAGAGATTTCTTCCATAAACCATCAATATTTAATTCAAGATCCAGTTTTTAACAATTAAAATGACTAATAAAACTGCATTTTTTTAAAAATATATATCATTTTGTGTTTATCGTACCAGGTAAAAGACGTGGATAATGAGCGTCTCTCAGCGTTTTTCCAAAGGAACTCTTACCTGGCTGGAAGCTATACAGAGGAGGAGTCTTTCTCTCAGTTACAGTCCCACCTGAACTCTTTGTGCCATGATTCAGATGCCAACTACATCTTCTACCTGGCACTGCCACCCACCGTCTACCACAGCGTCACCACCAACATTCGCCAGCACTGCATGAGCAACAAGTCAGTGACCACCACCATCACTACTACATCACACTCTCACAGTCCCTGCAGGAACACCCTGAGTAACACAAGCAAAACTCTAAAAAGAAGCCATGATAGAGCCCCTTTAAGAGGATGCTTTGAGAATACATTATAACATTTTTGTTTATCTGTCTGTCTCTCACACTGTCTGTCTGTATCTCTAGCTACACGTTTCTATGTCCCCCCCCCCCCCTCACCACCTCCTCTTTCTCTCTGCATCTTTTTCATGGCGTATCTGTTTGCGTCCCTCTCACTCTGCATCTCTTTTTACGTTTCTTTCTCGAGGGGTTGGAATCGGGTGATTGTAGAGAAACCGTTTGGCCGGGATCTGCAGAGCTCCGAAGAATTGTCAGCACACCTCTCTTCCCTTTTCAGTGAGGATCAGATCTACCGTATAGACCACTATCTGGGCAAGGAGATGGTGCAGAACCTCATGGTACTCAGGTGACTCACATCATACTCACTGTTCAGACAAGTTTCCGAATGCAGTTGATTTGTTAATATTTAACCTCATTATGAATTTCCCCCCCTAAATCAGTTAAAGGGAAGTTCCGAGGAGTTGAACGGTCCTTTTTGGCTTCTAAAAATATTCTGGGATCCAAACCACTATTTTCACCTTATTATTTCATAATGCCTCTGTTTCACAAAGGTTAGTTTCTTCTGAATGTCCGTCTCGTAAAATTCCTTTTTATTTTTTTATTTTTTGTAAATTTAAAAAAAATTTTTGAGTAATGTCTAATTGGGTATCTTTTTTGTGTTGTTTTTCAAATTTTCCCAACTCTGTTTCTAGGGTATTCGATTTTTCCTGCCTGAGCCTCTTTTGTAGAGCCAACCTTGCAATAATTTTCCCTCTTAAAACGGCCTTTCCAGCGTCCCATACCATGACTGGGGACACCTCCCCATTATCATTCTCAGACAGATATAGCAACATTTATTTCTTCCTTCATTTTTCCCCTGAGTACATTTAAGTGAAGCCTCCAGGTGAATCTATTTTTATTATTTCTTAAATTTAAATCCAGATAGACCGGGCTATGGTCTGATATATCCATTATTCCAATTTTGCATGCCCTTACAAAACCAAGTAAAAAGTATAGTCTCTGGATGTTGGATTGAACTCTCTCCACACGTCACAGATGCCCATCTCTCTTAGCGCCTGTCCCACCTTTTCACCTACTGTGATATTCTGCGACTGCGTTGGTCTCGGCACATCCCACTTTGGGTTCAGTCTCATATTAAAGTCACCTCTACAATTACATTCAGAAGAAAACTAACCTTTGAAGTTCGTAGCAAGGCAGCTAAAAACCTGGCATATAAATTAAGAAAACAACAAGCAGAGAGAGCGGTGCATAAAATGAAACACCCAATAACCAAACAAGTGAAGCCTGACTTCCAGGAAGTTCTTACTTGTTTTGAAAAGACTTATAAGAATCTATGTTCCCAGAAGGTCCATGAGGGGAGCGAATCACCTGAATCCCTGCTCCACTTAACCTCCCCACAGCTACAGGAGACCAAAATAGAGTCTTAATAGCCGAGGTGACTATGGAGGAACTGCAAAAGACAATTTCAAGACCAAATAAATCGCCGGGCTCTGATGGCTCTACCTCGGAATGGTAGAAAACATTTGGTGACTGTCCATCTCCATTATTATTGAGAACATTCAGTTGGGTCCCGGAGAAAGGAGAGATGCGTCCGTCCTGGAGGGAGGCGGTCATAGCTTTGGTACCGAAAGATGGTTCTGACTTCCGTCCAGTTAGTGTTTTGAATCGAAATCTTCGCATCAATTCTAGCAAAACGTTTAGACTTCCAGAATATTACACAGTTAGATCAAACAGGTTTTATCAAACAAAGGCGAAAACAGGATCATGTTAGGAGGACATTACACATAATTTTTTATATAAATAAATACGATTTAGAGGCTGTTTTGTTGGGGTTGGATGCAGAAAAGCCATTTGACGCTGGAGATTGGTGTTTCCTGTATAAAGAATAAACTAGAGAGATTTCAGTTTCATAAAAATTTGTGAAGACAAGCATTATATGACAAACCATCTGCTAAAATACTGATTAATGGAGGATTATCTAATTTTTTTAAAATTAGAAAGGGGGTGTCGACAGGGTCCGCTCTCATTTGCAATTTTATTTTATTTATTTATTTAGTTATGGTATAGTTTTGGTTTAACTAATCTGGATTTTTATAGATTTTCGCAACTTGGGCGTTATGTAGAGAAAGCAATGAACCGAGAAGAGTGGAAATATTGAAGATTTTTCTACTCGGTTATAGGTCAGACCCGGGCCGTGGAAACATATCTAAGGTATACAAGGTGTTACCAGAGTTAGAAGGGGAAGACACTATATATATATATAGAAGAGTGTAACATAATGCAGCTAGAGACGTGGGGGAAAAATAATTTTACAACAATGGAAAAGTACATCATCTCTTTCTTGGAGGGAATTTGGATGGAAAAATATAGTTAGGTTTTTTAGAGCTCCGGCTCAAAGGATGTCTAAAGGAGGACGCACATCTTGCTGGAGATCCTGCGGCAATAATAGGGCAACTCAATTTCATGTGTTCTGGGACTGCCCGGTCAAAATACTGGGAAGAAACTGAGATGACTCTGGAAAAAATCATGGGAATAGAGTATAACATTCTCCTTCTCGCTAGTAAGAAAGCGATCACGAGGAGACGGTTCACAAAAGATCCTCCTTCAGTCAAGGCCTGGATCAAATCAAAGTGGACCAAGATATTTTTGAAATGGAGAAGCTGACATTCATTCTCAGGCTCGAAAAAGAGAAGTTTGAGAGTTTATGGAATATCTGGATCAAGTGAATAGCAACTCATTGATAAAATACCGGGTAAAAGGATAAAAACCTCCGTGTTTTGACTCCACTCATCTGGATCAGGGTTTTTTTTTTTCTTTCAGTATACAATTCTCGAATTCTTTCGAATTTTACATGTACGCACAAAATGTTTTTCATTTCTTTGGATATTATCATTCGTATCGATGTTGATTGATGCTATTCTCCTGTCATGCCGACCTTTTACATTTTTTTAATTTTTTTTTTTACATTTGTTATTTATGTTATGTACGTGTGTACACGAAAGTGCAGCATGTGTATCCTGTTTTTCCGAATGAATAAAAAGTTTAATAACAAATATAAAAAAACATTGGGATGAATAATAATAATAATAATAATAATTATTATTATTATTATTATTCATCCAAATGTTTTTTGTATTTTATATATGTTTATATATTATTATTGTTGTTGTTGTTGTTGTTGTTGTTATTATTATTGTTCATGGATTCTTCCAGGTTTGGGAACAGGATTTTTGGTCCTATCTGGAATAGGGACAGTGTGGCTTGTGTAGTTCTGAGTTTTAAGGAACCCTTTGGGACCTACGGGAGAGGAGGATACTTTAATGACTTTGGTATTATCCGGTAAGAAACACTGTGTTTGAAATGATTGGTGGAATATTATGAAATCTTTTTTTACTTGGTTATTAGCTTTGGTTCTTCCTTTCACTTTCACGTCGTATCTTTCTTTCACCTTCCTCCTCTCAGTGACGTCATGCAAAACCACCTTCTCCAGATGCTCACCTTGGTTGCCATGGAGAAGCCTGCTTCCACCAATTCGGACGATGTGAGGGATGAAAAGGTGTCATCCGAAACTGTTTCCTTAAAACATATAAGAGCTGTAGGGGGTCCTGGTTTTGAGTCCCGGGCTCGGCGAGGGCATTTCTGTTGTGGGGTTTGCATGTCCTCCCTGTGCTCGCGTGGGTTTTCTCCAGGTACTCCGGTTTCCTCCCACAGTATAAATACAGGCGCATTAGGATAATTGGCTGTTCCAAATTGCCCCTAGGTGTGAGTGTGAATGGTTGTGTGTGTGTGTGTTGGCTCTTCAATGGCCTGGCGAGCTGTTCTGGGTGTACCCCACCTTCGCCCACTTTTGGCTGAGATAGGCTCCAGCCGCCCGTGTCTGGTAAATGAGTGAGTGAGAGAGGATCCCTGTACTCAGAGAAATATTTTGATCAGTCAGTGATTGAATGCACATTGTTTATGCTCTTCAGGTGAAGGTATTGAAGTGCATAGCGCCAGTGGCTCCACATGATGTTATACTGGGGCAGTATGAAGGAAACCCTGACCAGGAAGGGGCGGCTAAACTGGGTTATTTGGACGACCCTTCCGTTCCCAAAGGCTCCCACACGGCCACTTTTGCCACTGCAGTGCTCTACGTCCATAACGAGCGCTGGGAAGGTGACGTCGTCGACACGTTTTAGTAAAAGTCATCTCTGTTCATGATGACGTCCTTTACTGTTCTGCAGTGATACACCCTTTTTTTTTTTTGTTTCTTGTATACTTTGTTGTCTGTAACAGGGGTTCCCTTCATCTTGCGCTGTGGAAAGGCCTTGAACGAGCGCAAGGCTGAGGTGAGGCTGCAGTTCACTGATGTGCCAGGTGACATCTTTAATTCGCAGTGCCAACGGAACGAGCTGGTGGTGCGTGTGCAGCCTGACGAGGCTATTTATGCCAAAATGATGAGCAAAAAGCCTGGCGTCTACTTTAACCCCGAGGAGACGGAGCTGGACCTGACCTACCATAGCAGATACAAGGCAAATATGCTTAATCATTACAGTTTGACTTCTGTTACAGTGACTGTGTAACGTAGCTGTAATGACGAGGCTTCTTATCAGATGACATGATCATGCTCTTGCATATAGAGGGTAAACCCCAAATTTTCTTCATTCCTTTTTTTTTTAACTATATACTTTGTTGTAACGTTAAAATGAAAGTTATTCATGCACAATATGGGCAAAAGTATGTGGACACCAGACCATCATATGCATACGTGGGCCTTAAGGACACAGTTAATAGCATGTACTACACGGTAACGGTGCATTTTGATACTGAACTTGTGTCGGGATAATTAACAATTGCCCCCCTTGGAGCCGCAGTGGCTAAGTCCATTTTTGTCAATTTTGAGTTAAGTACAGAAATGAATAGAGAAAAGTGAAATCTTTCAGATGAATACCGGAATAAATCCAGGTAGAGTTCCAATTTTGACATAATGGGGGCCCTTCATTATTGCTCTTAGCTGTTTCACTGATTTACTAGTGCAACAATGGGCAAAGTCCAAAATCCAAGATGGCGGCACTCATGTGTGAAGCCTCCACATCTAGGAAAAACCTACCTGAAAAAGAGGTTCGTCAGTTACTAGAGGACTCGGAAAGTAAATATTACTTTAGCTTGGACACCACTGCATCTGCTCGTTAGGATTTAACTGAATGCTATTCATTATTTTTCATAATATTGCTACATTTCCTGGACATTTGGACTCAGACCACTGTTAGACTGAAAAATACAATTTCAACCCGGGGTTGTTGCAATTCTTGTGAGTAAAATGCCAAAGTCCCAGGAACACAGCAATTTAGGCTGAAAAAAGTATTGAGAGAAGTATTCCGTGAGACTGAAGGCACTGAAACATGAATCATTCATTCATTCATTTTCTGAACCGCTTATTCCTAGTTAGGGTCGCGGGGAGGCTGGCGCCCATCTCAGCCGACTCTGGG
>JBCNYH010000022.1:30787254-30800153 GCA_039654325.1 Tandanus tandanus | reverse complement strand
GGTTTGGGGAGATGTTCGTGAAAGGTTTAAATTTGTGCTTTTGGAGAATGTCCAGGGGAGGACCCGTTTGTCTTGAAGAAAGGTCGAGATGGGAAAAAAAAAAAAAAAAAAAAAAAAAAAAAAAAGGCTATAGTCAGTATTGGTGAGTGAAATAATTTACAATTGTGCACCGAAGATGAGGTGGATGTCACTGAATAGTGTAGTTAATTTAGGGACATGCACTGAGCCTGAAGCACATAACTGTTTTAGTATATACTACATGGGAAAATGCACACAAAAAAGCACACTAAAACTAGATTTTAATCTTATGTATTAATTTATTTAATTAATTTACACATTTTACCCATGATAGACTTGGTCAGTCGAGTTCTGTGCACTCCGAACCATGCTAAACAGTCACTAAGCTAAAGCTAACTCCTACCCAGCCAGCTCTTCTGTTCCTTCTAGAATAATTTCATAAAAAGTAACAAAATTTGGAATTAAATTATTTTGATGGTAAGAAATTTTTTTCCCAATAATTTACCATTTATTCCCCACCAAGTGCCACTTTTTTGGCCTGCCCTGAAAAAAAGGCCTGCAATCATCCCAGTCTCCTTCCACCGGTGAATGGGGAGGAAACCATCATGCGCTAAGCAAAAGTGCGACCACAGGCCAAGACTCCCCTCTAAACCAACCACATAATGTTAGTTTATTAATGAATGCTCATGTTGGTATCTGTATCGAAACTGACAGGGAGGGAAAATAAAAGGATTTTTTAAATAAAGGTTTATGCTGCCACTTGACTCACAGTGAGTTTTAAGTGCAGTTCTGAGTTGCGTTACCCACTGATCCCTGAGGTCACGGCTGGGGCAACAGAACTGGGCCCTGCCCAGGCTCCAAAGTGGGCCTTTCCCACCACTGGTGTTGCTGCGCTTCACATGGAACACTAGGGCAAAGACAAGTAAAGAAGAAACACTTAAGAAAAGTATTTTAGACCAACTCAGAGGAGTGATCTGTATCGCCAGGCTGAAACGTACATGTGAAGTCACAGTCAGTGTCCTCCATTTTCTTCTGTGGCTGGATCTCCACCTGACCCTCCGTTACTGCAATCACCTCAGAGACAGGCACTGAAACTGAAACACACACACATTAAAAATATTTTATTAATTAATAATTTTATTAACTATTAAAAATAACAACTATTTAAATATATATATAAAAATATATAAATAATTTTATAATTTATTCTAAAAAAATATATAAATAAATATCCAACATTACTGCATCTCTTGCAGTTGTGAGCAAAACTATATTTCATGATATGAATCACTTATCATATAAATACCTTTAATAACTGTGAATTACTTTTGTCACTTCACCCAACCTTATCAGCAAATTCATACAAAAAAAAAATAAATGATGCCCTCTCTGTGATTGCTTTCTTATTTCTCAATAACCAACAGCAAAAAAAAAATAAAAAAATATATCCCTATATCCGTAGGGGCTTAGGGAATAAGAATAATGCAGCAAGAAAGCGGTCGTATGATACACATGCTTAAAAATTATATATTTTCACATAGGCTACTTTAAGTGTGCATATTTTATTAGATGATGCCTCATTTGCATAAAGAGCCAAAAAAAAAAAAATACAAAAAGAAAAAATATATATCTAAATATTACCAAATAACTTGCGAAGATTCATTGTGATATCAATTATTTATGAGAAATTACCCTATTCAACACTGGTGTCCTGTACATGCATTTATATTGAAACGACATTTACATGAAATATTTCCACTTTCAAGTCACGTGATCAAGTGTTGCGTAATATGTGATGAGGTAAAAAAAAATATACATATATAAGTACAAAGAAATGAATCATATATTGGGGGTTGGGAAAATACAGGTGGGGAAAAAAAACAAAAAACACGCCCAACAAAAATAAATGAGTCACTTGGGCTCACGTGATTAATAATAAATACAATGATGATGATGATGATAATAATAATAATAATAATAATAATAATAATAAGCTACATGTATATTTTTGCGTGTGAAAGTCCATCATTTGGTGGTAAATGTGTAAAACAATATGTGGCATGGCTAAACAAGGTATAATTTTATAACCACTAATTTATTTATTTATTTATTGTTGTATTCTGAGGGGAAACGCATGTTATAATATTAAGGGTGTGGAGAATAAACTGGAGGCTGATGAAGCACAGGGGATAAAAGCTGGAGGAATAAAAGTGTATGTGAGAGGAAAACAGACTGAAACCTTACTGGTGTTCTTGTCCCGGTTCTTCTTGTCCAGCTCGGTCCAGCTGAAGCGCCATCCGCTGAGCAGCGCGCGGTGCCGCTTATTCCCGAGCCACACGCTCGACTCCAACCTCCCCGAGTCTGTCTCCATCACCTCCGCCACCTCATACACCTCCAACAGCAACCTCACAGCTTTCCAACAACTTCTACAGGTCTGTCTTCTCGCTTTAACGGCGACCGGACGCGCATTTTTATTATTAATAAAGAGGTTCGCTGTTATTAATAACACCTGTCTCCTGAAGGAACAAACGGACCCATGTGACCAACTCCAGATACTACAGTGTTGACGCCTTGTTTATAAAAAACATTCTGCTGAAGATATAATCTGTATTTCCTCAGTTTTTTTTTCTCGTCTTATCGCTGAAGTCGTTACCAAACTCTTAATGGTGTCTAAAAAAAACACTTCCTCGCGCTTCCTCTTTGCACACCTGTAGCTGTCACCTGCAATTATCATACTGCGATCTGATTGGACAATACTGCCGAACAAACGTGCAAGGCGTGGCTAAATAATAACCGGGCGCGAGCGCATATTTCCTCACTGTGCCAACAGTAAATAAACAGCTAATTCCTTAAAAAAAAAAAGATAGCTTTACTGTCTTAACATGCTATTTATTAAGCTAGTATACTCTCTGGGAAGCAAATTAAATTACTTCCACTATGAATATGGTTAGTTTACCTGCTGAGACCTGTAAAAAATATATAAATATAAAAATATATTTGATGTTTTAAGCAAAAACTCACAAGGAGGGATAGTTTTAAGTGCAAATCATGTATTTTGGGCAGTAAGCAAACAAGGAAAGTCCCTTCTGTCCGTCTCAGTGCTTCAGGTTGTTGTTTGTTTACACTGTAAACACACTCAGGTACCGGATTGACAAGACGACTGGTTTGCACCGCAACTACTCTGTCAGGTCCAGGGCACAGACTGGTTTAATCCTTTAACAAACCAGCTTTTCTTGATCATCTTGTGGCGCTTTGTAGGCCTCTTCACCAGAACGTCGCTTGTTTTTATATAGTATGAAGCTAACAAATCCTGCAAAAGTGGCCCAAAATAACCTCAGTGCTATAGGATGTACAGAAGGGAACTGGGTTCTCACTCAATCCTACTATTAGGGTCGCAGGAGGCTGGAGCCGACACTGGGTGAAGGCAGGGTGCACCCTGAACAGGTCCAGCCACTCACACTCACAATTAGCCAATTAGCCTAATGTGCATGTCTTCGGACTGTCGGAGGAAACCGGAGTGCCCGAGCCTGGGACTCGAACCCGGGACTTTCTGGCTGTGAGGCATACACCCTAACCACTACACCACCGTGCTGCCCAGACCTTGTTTCTCGTTCATCACTGATAAACTCACAACTCGTTAACTATTATGTAATCGCTGTCTAACACTGGATTAAAGCAGATTGGTGGTGCTGGGGCTTGAACCCCCGACCTTCAGATTAGTAACCCAGAGCCCTACCCACAGAGCCATTATTGTACATTATTTATATTCATCTCCAAAACATGTATGCAGTTGCAAGTGCCTACCAAAGGTGGTCCAAGGAAGGACAAACAGAGGACTGGTAAGGGTGTTAGGCTCAATGTGGAGTGAAGGCTTATACACCTCTGGTGTGATCCCACAGAACTACTGTAGCACAGACTGATGAAACTGTTAATGCTGGCTATGAGAGAAAAGTGTCAGAATACACAATGCATTGCAGCTAGCTGTGTATAAGGATGCAGACCAGTCAGGAGTTATTATTGTTATATATATATATATATGATTCCTACTTAAGAAAGCTATAGTAATATGCTGCAATACCAAATTTGTACACTTGAGGTCACTGTTGTCACATTAATCCAAAAGTTTACAGCCCTGTCTGATTACTGTTAACATCTGGAACACATCATCTGCATCTGAAAGTACTAGCTGTAACTCAGTTTCACTTGGAACTACTTAACTAAAAGTTGTCAAAGGGTGTGTGTGCTCTAGTGAAGATTTATAACTTGGCACATCACATATACAACATGGTAGCGTAGTGGTGAGCACATCTGCCTCACAGCAAAAAGGTCCTGGGTTCGAATCCTGGGCTCGGCTCACTCTGCAACTCTGTGTTCTCCCTGTGCTTACATGGGTTTCATCCTAGTACTAGGGTTTCCGTTTACAGTCCAAAAACGTGCACATTAAGCTGATTAGGTGTTCCAAGTTGTCCCTAGATGTGGGCGTACGTGTGATAGGCTGTACGTGTGATGGTCTGGTGAGCTGTTTAGGGTGTATCCCGCCTTCGCCCAGTGTCGGGTAAGATAGGCTCCGGCCTCCCCGTGACCCTAATAGGATGAAGCGGTTCGGCAAATGAATAAATGAATGAGTTTCTGATCATTAAGCTCATACAGATTTATCGAAATATAAATATAGAAAGAGATTGCTGCATAGCATGATAATTACCATCGTATTCATTAAATCTGTTATAGATTCAGAAAAAATTGTGATCATTTGAGGTCTTTACACAAACATTTGATGATGTCACCAACTAGGGATAATGATTTAATCGGTCTCCAGTATCCTGTTCTATACAGGAAGAACCCAGGGAACCTGGATAACCATGTGCCATGTGACCTGATCTTAAACTGTCCTAAATGTGAATTGGTGTACGAGTGTGTGTCAATGGTAGCATGAATTAAAACATGATGAAGAAGAAGAAAGACTAAACCAGCTGTTTTTACAGACACACACACACACACACACACACACACACACACACACACACACACACACACACACACACACACACACACACAGCTGACCATTAAGTGACAGTTTATGGAAGAATTATGAGCTGTATGTTGGCATAACAGGTAGTTACAGCTACCATCCTGGGTTTGATCCTGAGCTTGGAATACTGTCTGTGTAGAGTTTTGCATGTCTGTATGGGTTTCCTCTGGGTATTAGAGCTTCCTCCCTGCTCCAAATGTTAAGTTATGCAAATGTTTTATATATATAATATAATCCTTTACTAAATGGGTGATTATTTTCTATTCACCCAATTCTTCTAATAGGAAATGTCCATTTTAATAAAAATTCGAAACCATGCTCACTATAAAACTAATTTAAATGCAGCTCAATGTATTTTAATATCAAATACAACAAATGAAACTAAAGTCTTGAGTTTCTCTGTGACCCCTAGCTTGGGAAGCCCTCACTCACTCACTCACTCACTCACTCACTCACTCACTCACTCACTTGCCGAAACAGTTATTCCTGTTAGGGTTGAAGGGAGACTGGAGCCTATCTCAGCCAACACTGGACGAAGGCAGGGTGCACCCTGAACAGCTCGCCAAACCGTTGCAGCGCCAACACACACAGGCACTCACACTCAGGGGCGATCCCAGAATTTGAAACCCAAGCAAACATGGGGAGAATATGCAAACCCCACACAGAAATGCCGGGGCCTGAGACTCAAGCCCAGGACCTTCTTGTTGTGAGGTGGATGTGCTTACCACTATGCCACCATGCCTCCCAGGGATCAATTAACTCAGACTCACACTCACACCTAGGGGCAATGTGGAACAGCCAGTTAGCCTAATGTCCATGTCTTTGGACTGTGGGAGGAAACTGTGGGAGTACCCGGAGGAAACCCACGCGAGCGCAATGAGAACATGTAAACTCCACACAGAAATGCCTGGGACTTGAACCTAGGACCTTGTTGCTGTGATGCAGACGTGCTAACCACTACACCAACCAATGTGCTGGCTTGGTGAGCCCTATTTCATTTATTTTAAAAAAATCCTTATTTACTGTTTGTTTGTTTTTTTGCTGGTGTTTGTTTTGTTTTTGTTTTTTTTGTTCTGTACTGACTGCAGTGTGTTTAATAAACAGCAGAGGGCGCCAGTGCAACAACTAAGTTCTAGTTATAACAAATCAGTGCAGTATTCCTGTAATTAGATTACTGATACTTTTCTATACATAACATTAGCCTTGATATATCATTCTAATAACATTATTTTAATAAAACAGTATTTTTTTTAAATATAATGAAATAGAAGATTCCACTAGTATTTTTTAAAAGGGTTAAAATCTGATTTAATGTTGCCAGATTTAGCTTAAAACTGATATTTTGGTGCTTATAATGAACTTCACTTTTGTGCCAATTAATATATTTTGGAATAATTGTTATTATTATTCCTTATTTATTCCTGTCTGTGGTTTGTGATATATTAAAATGTCCAGCTTGGTGGCGTCCAGTGAATAACGGGTGATTTTCAGTCATACCTGGCAACCCATCACCCTTTTTTTTTTTGCAGCTGTAGGTGGCGTTTGTTCGTTCTATGATCAGATCCCTGCTTTTTTCTTCTTCTTTTTTTTTTTTTTAAACATCACACCGTGTTAGACTTCGAGTTCGTAGCACTTTTCGGGTGTGCAGAATAACACAGGGAGCAGAAAAGCAGGAACGGATATCACAGTCCCTGGCAGTTTGGGGGAGAAAAGCATTGTCGCGCGCGCACACGGTAACTCGGTAAACGAGTGTGTTACGGAGGAGACGCACCACCGCTTTTCCACTGCAGGGACTCAAAAACTTTGTTCTAGGCGGCTTGCATTGAGAAATTTAGACTTTCTCAGTCCCTGGGCCGCCTGGAAAAAAAGATGGGGACCTGGACAGGAGTGCATACGTTTTCTGCTCTCATCCTGGTGGTGTTTGGGTCGCATCTCATTAATGTAAGTGAACCATTCTGTCTTTATTATAGAATAGTGTACTGCTTTCATTCACTCACCTTCATGTGTGTATACACTACAATACATAACCACTCCTTTCCAGATGTTATTTAAAGGGACAATTCTTTATTTCTAAACAATGCATGCACATTATTTTAAATTATTATTATTATTTTATTATTATTTGCTCTCTAAATCTTTTCCATGGTATGCAATAACTTTGATTTGAGGATACATGCCATAAAAATGCACAAAAGGTGTTCCCTTCATGGTACCACCCAAGTGCCAAGAAGAAGCCCCCCTTTACACTTTACACTGATTTTACACTGATTGTTGCGCCTGAGAGAAGATCTCGCCTGCTGTACTTGTCTTCTCCTGATCTAATCTGGTCCATGGGAACCATAGCTATTCATAGACTGTGTGCATGCATGCCTGTAAACTTTCTCAGCTTTATTTCCATGTACAGTCTTCAGTCTGAACACCTTAAATCCTGATTCATTGTTGTAAACTTTGTTTTTTCACTACAGAGAAAGTAGCTGGTACGTTTTTATCCGAAATGAAAGTGGTCCTAATGTATGGCCTTGATGCACCCCACTTTGTTTAGGCACTTGGATTTTTTTCAGTTGCCTAAAATTGCATTTGTTTCATCATGATAAGATAGAGTTTGAGAAGCCATGATAATGGGAAGCTTATTTGTTTCATTTGGATGCATAGGAGCGGACTTTAAGGGTATCTTTTATTTTATTTATTTATTTATTTTTAAACTTTTGTTGTAATGCAAATCACAACTTGGCAGGTTCCAGAAAGTGGCTTTCGGAAGCATGAATTGTCCTGAAACTTTAAATAAAGTTAGCTAAGCTCATATTAATCATCTATACAAGGGTTTTGTTCATCTATGGCAGTCTAGAAGAGTGCATGCACGAATGCATGGAAACCCAAGTGCTTACTTCATTGTAAGTTTTTTATAATAAAACAACTGTACAATTTTTATACAAAGGAATCCAACAAGAATGAATCATTTTCTGATAACAGGATGTTTTTATTCCTCTTTGCCAAACATGCCGGTTTTTATTCATGAAAGAATAGCATCTTATGTTTCTTTACATTTATTGTTAAAAAGGAAACAAGTATGTTTCAGTTACCGCTTGATGTTGCAGCAGCTAGAAGCAAAGTGCTGAGACACTGGAGACTCGTCTCTCACTCATTTGCTGAACTGCTTAATCCTGTTAGGGTCACGATAGGCTGGAGCCTATCTCAGACGACACTGAACAAAGGTGGGGTGCACCCTGAACCTCTCGCCAGACCATCCAAGGGCTATATATACACACACACACACACACACAAAACCATTCGCACTTACACCCACACTTACATCTTGGGGTAATTTGAAACAGCCATTTAGCCTAATGTGTATGTCTTTGGGCTGTGGGAGGAAACCGGAGTACCCGGAGGAAACCCACGCAAGCACGGGGAGAACATGCAAACTCCACACAATGAAACGCTTGAGCCTGAGACTTGAACTCAGGACCTTCTTGCTGTGGGGCTACACCCCAGTGCCACCCAACTGAAGACTCCTTCCATAAATAATAAATAGACCTAATATTCATAATAAACATACCTTATATTATATTATAGCTCTGACCAAGACTTAAATTGCATGTTTTATTATAGCAAAACTATCACATAACTTCTGTCGTCACCTCGCCAGGCCGAATGAATACCTTTTACATCAAGTGCGAGGACTGTACTCTAGAGACTACAAATTCAAAAAGATGTTGGCCAATACTTTTTTGTCAATTAAACCAAATTCAACCTTTGTTCCTTTAGTCTGTATTACTTTACTTAACTAGCTCATTATTTACTCTTACATTTACAGCAGGCGCCCGTATCCCAAGCTACTTAGATTTCTATCTCATTTATACAACTAAGCAGTTGAGGGTTAAGGGCCTTGCTCAAGGGCCCATCAGGGGCAGCTTGGTGGAACTCCCAACCTTCTGATCAGTAACCCAAAGCCTTAACTACTAAACCCCCTCTGCCCAATATTTTATCACCAAAAGCCTGGCCAACACTTTTTATTTCATCAGTTAGGAATGTAAGAGTCTAAAATTCATTGGCCGAACCAACACTCTTACGTACAGCTAACACATCATTTTATCTCCACTTAGATACTGCTATCATTCTGGAATGTCTACACAATGGAGATTTGAGGCATGAACATGCCTTACTTGCACAAATGGGAATTGATTTTGGATGAAAAACGAAATAGCCTTTAGCCAGTAAGACGTTATGATGGAACGAGATTCTTTATATGAAATTAAAGATCTGTATATCTCATGTGTTTTGTGTCAGGACCACCAAATATCTTGGAAATTTTGTGTAATGGAAAGTCTTGGTATTTCAGTTAATCTCATACAGTGTAATTAATGCAGGTGATCTCGTGTATTTCGGTTGTTGCTTTTTTTCCCCATTTAAAGTCAATGAAAATGGAAATAGATTGCTGACACTGGTAATTGCACTTTTTGGCACTGATAATGTGCGCGTCCTTAGTTTTAATGCCTCCCACGCCCGATCCCCCCCCCCCACACACACACAAGTTGCTGCTGTTCATACAATGACCCTATAATTGCATTATCATGAACTAGGGACATCTGTTTTTCCCATTGTAGCCCAGCTTTAATACTTATTAGGTGGCTCATTGAATTTAATTCAGCTAGTTGCTGGAAGCAGTCCGGCTGTGCAATTGGAATTTCAGGCTTGTAAGTATCAATCAGCTCAGACAAAATAACAATAAACTCTTTATTATCTTGTAGTTTACTAGGATAACTAAGGGTGCCCTGCCTTTCAGTTAGCGATCAGTTGAATGGTAACTGCTGCGTGCCAGCTGCTAAATGCTAAATGCCAGCTGAGCCTACAGTATATAATATAATATGTATAATATGTAGACTTAGTTCGAAACATACCTAATGATTTCTTTTAATATTATTCCTTAAAGTAAAACGAAAGGCAAGCCTTCCAAACTCTCCTCTTACCCTTGAACACTAGTGTATTTTCATTATCCGGTGGTTTTTACTTACAGTTTCGAAGTTGCAGTCTGCAAAAAAAATTAGGCACAAATACAATTGATTCACGGAGCCGTTTACATACATTAAAACAACTGTGCGCCCGTACATATAAAAGAGAGAATACTGCATCATGTATTCATATGCAAATTAGTTCTGATGATCACGTGACATTTCGCATTACAATGCCGCCCTTTGTGTGCGGCATAATTACTCAGTTTTGTTCTCTAAAAGAAAAGAAAAAGCTTCGTGAAAATTAGCGAGATTCAGTAGAAACAGACATAAACTACGCGTCCAAGCTTTTAAGTTTTGAGCGTAATTTCCTTTTTACAGGTGTTGTACAACTTTGTTAAGTGTACCTTTTAACATTCTTGCATTTTGTTTGTTTTGTGATTGTGTACAGTAACTTGAGCTATTAAATGTTTAACCTGTACGTTTATGCTTAACCTGTGAAAGGGCTGTGAACTCTGGACAAGGTTCATTTGAAGAAAACGCAACACTAAGATCAACCCTTTAACACCTCAAATCAGCAATTCTTCAGCTGCTAGTTGAATGGTTGTCATGCGAACGCGTGTACTCTGTTTAAAGACGTTCACACCCAGAATAAAGAAGTAGCTTAGTAACCGTGATAACTTGTTCAGGTATAGTAGCTCCCTTAAATAAATGGTGTAACTATGCTAGATGTGTATCGCAGTCATCTAAATCTGTATCTGTTTAATTCCCTTAAGATTCCGAGCGCTGTCTAGAATCAGCTTTAACCTGAAAGTGGGCGACTGTTTCTCCTGCATCAATCTATTTTAAAACAATTCAGAATTGCACGATCGACCAATTGGTCCTGGACTCAAGTTGAGAATCTGAGTCTTTAATACATAACCTTGTGATGTCTCCTAAAAATAAGCTGGCGTATATTGGGTGCAAGGACTCTAAAGAGAATTTGGCTTGTTCGAAAATTCCACTACTAAGTATAGAGCATCTTTTATAGCAGATGATTTGGAGGAACCTCCTGTATCTGGCATCCGGCATTTGGTGCTTTCATGAAAATCAATGTGTATACCAACCATGCCTTTGCACCAGGTGTGTGTGCTATGTTGGCCCAGGGTTTGGCTTGGTGTGCGTGTATTTGGGTTGTGGGAGGAAACCGGAGTACCCGGAGGAAACGCACTAATCATAGGAAGAACATGCAAGCTCCACACAGAAACACCCTCGCCAAGCTTGAGACTTGAACCCAGGACCTTCTTCTTGTGAGGCACATGTGCGAATTACTATGCTGCTGTACCTCCCTAAAAAACAATTCAGTGAGCCAAAATAAAAGTATTAAGGTTCATACAGGTGTCACATGTCCACAAACCTTTAGGCATATAGTGTATGGTGGAAAAATGTAAACAAACCTTTACCAGGTGTTCAGAAAATAAATCCCCAACACTTGAGGAGCAGGAGCAGGAAAGCATTTTTAAAATTAGCATAAATACTATATATATACTATAATATCTATAATAGTATTTAAGCGTCCAGAGTGTTTTTTTCCCCCCAAACGCACTTCCTGATTAACTTCTAGTAGACTGCTCGAATCAGAGAGAGCACTCAAGGCCACTTGGCAATGGACCGAGGCCAGCTCGCTCAGATGGTTGTGATTGCAGTGCTCACCTGCATAAAGGAACTGCACCAAGGATGAAAACTAAATGGTGCATACAGGGTAACGGTTTGCAGCTTCAGCAGTGTCGCCATCGCCTTGCCAACTATTTAACGTGCATGTGCACGCAGTCTGTTGGTGTGTAACTTCCTCATTATGCCCGTCGGCAACTATTTTGTATTACAGTCTCTCCCAGGATACAACGCTGCAAGCGCTCACTGACTTGGTTAATGGAATGCGGCTTAGGTAGCCCGCTTGACTTGGATTCGTGTACCCGTGCACAGCTTAGTGCCAGGATGTTGTGACATATTTTGCCGCGCACTTCTTTTCACCTTGACTTCTTTTTAAGGTGCCCACATTTTTAAAGTCTTATGCAATGTCCGGATGTAGAGCCACCATCATAGATACCTTGGTTAGCCATGTGATCCTTGTGTATTCAAGTCAGTGTGGAGTTGGAGGAATTAGGACTCCTTCCACGTGGTTTGTATTTAGATTTGCTATTGTGAGCTGCACATTAACTTTCTTTGGTTTATAGTTTTGCGCTCAGGGCAAACATTACAGAAAGAGTATTCTTTACATGCTCAGAGGCTTGTAATTCAGTCCCATCCCTGACATTTCTCAAACCATCCCCACCCCATCCTGGGGTGTCCCAACAGCACTCTCAGGGTATCCCCACAGGCCTTATCTCCAAGTTCCCTAGCACTTAGTGCATACTTGCACCAAAAGTCACTGACCATAAGACCAATCTCTTAATTTGGTGGAAAACACAAGAAAAGTCTCTAGAACGATTCAGCAAATCAAATATGGTTATGTTCTTATCTCATTACTTAGTGCTTTTATAACAAGAGATTGTTTTAAGGTAACCGGACTTAACTTTCTTAAAGATCTTCAGTAAACCTAAGCAAGTCCAGTTGCCCTTGTTTCAGCCTTGGATCTTCAATGACCTGGATGACTGTGAATTTAAACAGGCAACAGAGATTGTTGTTTTCCTAAATGCGAGGGAAGTTTAAAAAAAAATCAACATATGAGTAGTTGGAGAGCGCAAACCCCCGCTAAGTGGAGAAAGTAACACAGTACACAGGACCCCCTGCTGTGCCTGCTGCAATACCACACTTCGAAGAAAAAAAAAAGGGGGGGGGGGGGGGCCCCCACAACTTTCAAGAATCCTTTAAAAAAAATTCCTGGACCAAAAATTTGATCAAGATCCCCTCCAACATCACCCGGA
>JBCNYH010000022.1:30760089-30777743 GCA_039654325.1 Tandanus tandanus | reverse complement strand
GCAGTTCGAAAAAAGGCGGGTGGCAGCATCGCATGTCACGGAGGGGGCATGTGCTTGCTTACGCCCCTCCCTGGTCGATGGTGTTCGTGTGATAGGGAAGGCAAAAGTTGATGGGTGGGAATTGGATACGACTAAATTAGGGAGAAAAATGGGGGGGGGGGAAAATCCCAAAAAAAAGAAAAGCATTTTTATTACAATATTTTGTAAGTAATTGTGAAATAAGAAGGATAATGCATGGCGAACCAGTAATTATCCTAAAATAAACCCTGTTAGCGTGATTACTGCATGTTGAGGTCTTGATCTCCCACTCGGGGTTTATTTCTTCATAGTAACCGGCTTGCTGTATGTTATCCCTTACTTAACGACACACCGTGACGTCAATTTTAATTCATTAAAAAGGAGGTTTGTATTATCACTTACACTGTAACACCTATTGACCTTTGCTCAGTTGCCTCTGAACAAAAAGCAGAAAAGAAAAAAGAAAAAACAAACGCAATGAGACTGGAGACTCCTTCCATAAGGCCAGAAACCTTACACAAAAAAGGTTCTGCTATTGTTAAATACAGCATATTTGGAGCTTCTGACCAATCAGTCTGATCATTCTTTTAGTATGTTAAAAAATTTAAGCTAGTACTTTGACTAGAAGTGTACAGTAATAGTAATAACACACATTGTGTTGCTGTACGAAATATATTGTACTGTATATTGTATTTTACTGATTGCAACCCTTTTATTGCTGATTGGTGTATTTATGACCTTCAATAATGTTTAGATGCAGAGAGGTTAACAACTCCAGACCTCACACCTTGTGAGAATATTCACGTACAGTGATCAACATTCTGTTCGGCCAAACTATTTGTCCAAGGCTGGGATCTGACGTCCCCGTCTGGTGTGATCAGATCAGCCTATGGCTAACCTGTAATGCATCGTTTCAAGATTCCGACGCTTTCATCTGTGTGCCGTTCACGGAGTTAAAGGACAGACTACAAACACAGCTGCATCTCAGCTGGTACGCCGCTCCCTGCAAGTGTGGACACGAGTTAACGCTAAGTCACGGCACCACCTGATGCGAAAGAAGATCTAATACCATTGTCTTTTCTCCAACACGCATACACTCACGCATACTGCAACACCCCCCTGCAGCAATACCACAAACCACCTGCTGCCAAACCCCATTATGTCATACTGAGCCATTGTGCCAGATCTTGGTGTGTGGCTGGAGTTGTCTTTAATGGGGTCTGGGTTGCCTTTACCACACAAAACCACCCACCCACCCACCCACCATAATTATGGCTAACTACTGAACCCAAGTTGCCATATGCATAATAAAATGTGAACCTACAGCATGTATGATGCTGGAAAACCAAATAAAACTGTTTGTCAAAAAGTTTCTAAAATTGCAATTATTTTCTGATAGAATCAACACACAAAGGTAAGGACCATCAAACGTTTCAAATGTTATATAGTTCTCTGGGTTTTCAGAAACTTTTGATCTTTCATGCAACTTGTAGTGACTTGATGCCTTTTGAATAATTCAGGTATTGTCATGCGTAACATGTCCGTAACCTTCGACACGTCGCCAGGTCTTGTGTCGGTATGAGATTAAAGTACTTTGGCTAATGGGTTAATAAGAGCTAAGACATAAAACTGAAGCTGTAACACTCTCGAATAAAACTTGTTATAATACACAGAAATGAATACGGTCTTGGTATCATGTACATGAATTGTTTTAATGATGTAGACTGTTTGTGAAGCAGCTAGATGGTTATCGCTTATTTTATAAGAATAGAAAGTATTTTTTTTCCTTGCAGACATTCCACAACATTAAAGTATACATCGAATAATCATATGATAAGCATTTTAATTATTATCTTGCTGTGGTAGAAGCAGAATAAAACATTATGGAATGTGCTGTTAGCACTTATGTTATCGCAGCTATCAGTTAATGTAACTAATGTTAATAATACATCAGAAAGCACAAAGTACTCACACAATATTGGAAAATTTCACGTAACAGCTTTACCTGTGAGTGAAGAATTTACTAGATATGGAGGGAAATTGATTCAGTGATGTATCGTGATTCGTCTGTGAAGTTCCACTTTGGTGGTCAGAGCTTCCGTTACACCGTTCTTCTTCATACTATTCCTACTTCATATTCATACGATTCCATTCTACACAATTTCCTCCGGGATCGGTAAAGTTTTCTGATTCGGATTCTGATATAGAAAATGAGTCAACACTTTCGGACTCGAGTATATCTATAATGGAATGTGCTGCGGTGCTAGCAGTGGTGTACACTCTAGTATTGAAGAGCACCGAGTAAACACGGCAGAATTTCCATTCTAAATGAATGGTTACTTCTAATTCTGGCTGGGATCAGGATCAAGATAAACACTGCCTCCGTCATGTGTACTTGTCTTGTGAAAGCCGTTTGCAAACCGAGCTGCCAGCACACTATTCAATTTCCTTTAATCAAAGGCAAGCCTTTACCTGTCCTGATATAAAAGGGACTACTAATACGTGGTCCTTGCAGGCTGCCTGGTTAAACTCTTCTCCCAGGCATGTTATTAAATAATTGTGATGCGCCTTATCGCAGTAAAGCCTCTGTAGGAAGGATTTCTCTTCTGGATCATAATGTTTCACAGTAGAGCAACCTAGGTAACGTAAATATTTAAGTAATGTTAGTGCTGGATACGCTTTCTTTTTCTCCCACACACGCGAGGTGTTTGAGTTGTCAGACTCCGACATACTGTAATGTAGAGGTTACAAGTTAAAAATTGGCTCCAGCCTTTGCTACTGTTTCATTTCAACCCCCGTCAACCATAAACTACAATGTGAACATTGTAATTTAGCGTAGTGCTGGAGAAAAGGATTGTTTTGAACCGATTTTCAGAGTAGTCTGTGGCTTGCCTTGCGACTCTCCTGCTCACACCCACTCGAGACTTTAAATAAAGTGATCAAGCAGTCTTTGGTACTTTAGCATGTCAACAAACCCGACCCCAGCCCCCCCCCCCGACAAGTGACCACTTCATCACATCAATTCTTTCCATGGGAAGACAATTTTTATAAAAGAACTGTACCACTAACTCTCAGTATCCACGACAAATGATGCTGAAGGCAATCTCAAAGCACAGGCCCGTCATCCCCCTCCCGATTTTAAAGCTGTTTTGTATTGACTAAGGCTAAGGACTCACAACGCTGGTTGATGCATGAGAACCATGGCTTGGACTAGGTGCGCGCATAGAGGCGAAGGAAATTTGAAATGAAGGTTCAGTAGCCAGTTGAAAAAAATAACGCAGTTACATTGAACTGCTGCTTGACCCATGGCAAATTTCAACATGACCAAACTTTCCAAGAATGGAAGCCATGCCCTGAAGGTTTTCAAGGAAGCTTCCAGAGATCTCAAGTGTCTGGAACGCTGATAGGATAAAGGTGGTTGACCCTTTAGGCAAAGAATGGCACAAAATCATCCACTGTTGTCTACCTTGAAGTTATTCCAGCTATGTGAGATTGAAGGTCCTGGGTTTGAGTCTCGGGTAGTAAGATAGTGAGATAGTAAGGAGACATGGGCAAAAAAAAAAAAAAGTTTAGCTTCTGGTGTTCCCATGCAACCCTGAATTCTTTATGGTGAATTTGAAACTTTCCTGTTAATATTAGAATCTTACTGGGTTACTTGATATACAATAGCAAAGAGGATCACAGGGTTACTGTATATCACTGTGCTCATTCTAATGCATTAGAAAGGTGGCATAGAGGTTAGAACGTCTGTCTCACAGCAAGAAGGTCCTGGGAGTTTGCATGTTCTCCCCATGCATGCGTGGGTTTCCTCTGGGTGCGTCAGTTTTCTCCCAAAGTCCACTAGGTGTAAATAAGAGTGTGAACGGTTGCGTGTACGTGTGTTGGCCCTGCAATGGACTGGCGAGTTGTTTCGGGTGCACCCGATTCGTCAAGAGTTGGCTGAGATAGGCTCCAGTCTCCCTGTGACCCCAGTATGATTAAGTGGTTCTGCGAATGAATAAACGAATGAATGAGTAAATGAAGCATAAGTATTTTGGTTTTCTTAGCTGGGTAGCTTGGAAGTGTTTACCTCAAAACCTTGTTTGAGTTGTTTCCACATGCACTGACTGGTAAGGGAGAGAATATTGGCCTTATACTGTACATATGGATGGGATGTTTCCATGATGTAAAGCCCATGGTTGACAGTGGGCATTTGTCCACACTGAGAATGGTTTCCCACCCTGCCGGCCTTTACTGACTTCATCCTCCCAGCGCCTTAATTAAGGAGGAAGTCTGGCTGAACACTTTGCTCCATATGCAGCTTTTTTTATAACAAGGTCGGCAATGCTGCTTTGATGTGTGCCCGAAAGGGAGATATTGTTTTCCCACACAGCTTCACCTGATCAGGAAAAACGACAGAACCTGCTGATTCATCATTCCGTTCGGAAAATGAATGCCAAAATTATCTATGGTAGGGGGAAGCCCAATTCCCTGTAGCGAGTTTACTCAGGCTTTCCTGTGGAACTTTCAAGACGAAGACTATATATAAAAGCAATGTCATCTTATTTCTTTTCCCTTTTCCTCTCATTTACTTTCACGGACAAGTCATGTTCAAAGGCAAGTCATTACAGAACACCTATACTAAGCACTTTGCATCAAAGCCGACATGTTTGAACTGGAAATGATTAATTTCTTAAGAGCCACCTGCGCTTCAAGTTGCCAAAACCATATCCCACACCATAACCATCCCGATGCCTGTTATTTTTATTTCCATGAGAGAAAATGATTCATTTCTGTACAACGGCAATATTTTCCATGTTGTTGGGGTTTTTTGCTGATGCTAAGCACAGGCTTCTTTGCCCAACCCGTGTCTTCTCATGGAAAAAACCCTCAATGAATGCAAGCACTGTTAAAGTGTATATTGATGGTAATCTCCGAGTTATACATTGGACCCTTTTCCAGAAACGTTTAAGGATTCTGTTCTGAATGACTGGTAGAAATGCTCTGGGGCTTTCCAAAGGGTTTTTTAATACAATTTCTCAAAGGTGGTTCTAATCAGAAACAAACCTCGCCGAACCAAAACTTCTGCCGTTGACACTCCACTGACAAGCTCTGGAAGGGTATCCTCCTAAGAACCAAACCCCAGTGTTACTATGCCTTGTCATTTCTCCACACCGCCTCTGTTACTTACCACCACTAAACTTGATCAACATTTTCAAACAGGAAGAACTTGTAACTGGAAAAAGAGTTGTACCCAGTGGTCCTTATATGAGGATCTTGCAAGGACATGAACACAGTATAATTGGGAGGAAATTTTTTTTTTTTTCAGTTATTTTATTTATTTATTTATTTATTTTGGATTTTCCCCCATTTTTCTCCCTAATTTAGTCGTATCCAATTCCCACCCATCAACCTTTTGCCTTCCTTATCACACGAACACCACCGACCAGGGAGGGGCGTAAGCAAGCACATGCCCCCTCCGTGACATGCGATGCTACCACTCGCCTTTTTTTCGAACTGCTGCGCATGCGTATTTGGGGGCGGCCTAACACACTCGGACGGAAATCGCTATCTGCCCTCTCGTACGAATGAGCTCACAGACGCCCATGATTGGCTGGTGATCGCTGTGAGTGACAGGGAAGTGAGCGTATGCCATCCCTCCCTCCCGTGAGAACTCGGCCAATTAGCTCCCATGGACTCCTGGTCACGAATGGCTGTGGCATCAATCCGGATTCGAACTTGCAATCTCCGGGTTGATAGTCGCGCACCTTGTCGATGCTCCACTCGGGGGCAATTGGGAGGAAATTTGATGTCCCTGTATGAGGACAGTGGGGCCTTAAGAGGTTATACTACAAATGTACAGTTAGTTGGTCACAAGCTTTTGGATCTTGGTGTATGCATGCATGCACAGTTTTATACCCCAGTTTCAAGTGGGGAAAATAAAGTTTTGGAAGCACAATTTCAGGAACTACTGTATATGTGGTCACTGTATTCAGTTCACGGAAGCATCTCTATAATATTTATTCCAATGGTTTGTTCGAAGCAGCTTGCGATTTCCTCCAGGGGAAGCAAGTTCTTGTTCATGTTTATCAAGGAACATTTAGTATTATCTACTGACAGCAGGAAGACTTGACAGGTTACCTTGCATCAAAGGTTACAACGGTCTTCTGTGTTTATGATGGGTTTTGGTGTGTGTTTTAATGACCTCTTGTAGCTCTCGTTTCTTCCCAAAACTAATATTGCCAAGACCCAGAATGGTTCATCTGTTTTAAACAGATGTGCTCGTGCGTGCCTGTGCGTCTCGAAGTGAAAGATGAGCATTGGCATGAATCGTGGGAGACAAAGCTATGGCCTGATAAGGAAAGAATGCGAATTGTGAGAATGTTCCTTGGCAGATTCAAATCACATCAGCTGCCATCTGTAATTGCCCTGCAGGCAGCGTGTCAAATGCATCCTTGGTGAGCAGTTTCAGGTCACTGCTGCTCCAGAGTGGTTGAGGAACTTGTGATGGATATCATGCCTTTGTGTGGGCATGTAGTCTCTCAGAAGATAACCGAATTGAGGCACCATCTTTTTAGTCCATGGCGTAACAGTGCATTGTATATCGTACACACGAATAGGATTCTGTCATGCAGAAGATGGAGCAGTTATTACGCAACAGGGTTAATCCTGATTCTAATACCCAGGGGCTCACAGCTGCAGTATTTAAGCAAAGGCTGTCAATAATACGTCCAAAGCATAATCAGAGGCAGACCGGCTGTTTCAGTATTGCATAAATGTCAATAAGCATCTGCAAAAACTGGCATTTGAATTGATGTAAAATGGGTTTGTCATTTATAAGTATTTGGGATAGGATTTCTGAAAGATGCTAAAGGTCCCTAACTTTCCAAAGCACCAGAAATTTAACTTTTAACATTTTGAGATAACAAACACTACACTAAAAACCTGCCACAACACAATTGCCTTGTAAAATCTTACTAAAATGTTCCATTGCAGACTTCTCTGCGTGGCCCTGGATCGTTACCCAACTGAAATACTTGTGGCTTTAGCACAAGTACTTATGTACAATTTTGCCTCCACCCACACCTTATATTGCCTTCTCGAGATGAGCAAAACTTTTTCCTTGCCTGATTTTAGAGTGACATCTCGAAACGGGCATCTTTTAGGTTGCGCGTTAACACCAGATTTTATTATACAAGCAAGGTGGATGCTCATATCCTGTTTTCAACTTACCAGACACCATTCTGGAAGCATTCCTCTCAAACTTTTTATAGAAAGTATTTTGTTTTTGTATATTTTCATTACGCAGATGCTAATCCATGCCTTTCACCTCTGTTTTAAATAACGTTGCACATGAAGCGAATAGACTTGTTATTGGTTGTATTAATTGATCCCTGGGTGCCACGGTGGCATAGTAGTTAGCACGTCCACCTCACAACAAGAAGGTCCTGGGCTTGAGGCCCGGGCCCGGGCGTTTCTGTGTGGAGTTTGCATATTCTCCCTGTGGTTGCGTGGGTTTCATCCAGGTAGTCCGGTTTCCTCCGACAGTCTAAAGACAGTCACATAGGGGCTAACTGGCTGTTCCAAACTGCCCCTAGGTGTGAGTGTGAATGTTGGGACTGCAATGATCTGGCGAGCAGTTCATGGTGTACACCGCCTTCGTCCCATTTCAGCTGAGATAGGCTCCGGCCTCCCCACAACCCTAGTAGAATCAAGTCGTTTGGCAAATGAGTGAGAGAGTAAGTAATTGATCCCTGTATTTCCTAAGTAGCCAAAAAGACATTGCTGTTCTAGATCCTAATGAGGATGTAATTTCACTCATAATTGTATGCTACAACTCATTTATCCTTAGTAAATGTGCATTTCAGGTATAAACTTTGTAACAGTAAACATGCCAGGTTGGATTGCAGCCATTCCCAGTCTTCAGTGAAACAAACACAGACTTCTGAATTGGCCGTGTACTAGGCTTTATCACCACCTACAACTCACCTACTTAAGCAATTATCCTTTTAAATGCACCTAATTAAATGGGCTTTCAGCACTGATTTATTGCCAGTTGGAAGCCCGACTAGTCAGAACAGCCTCTTAGAAGCATGAGGAACTTCGCAACCTTGGGGCCTTGGGTCTCCTGCTGGGCTGCCTTTGTGGCCATGACACAAAATAATAAGGATGTTTAAGAGCTCATCTTGGTTGAGGGTCAGCACTGCAACTGCAGCCATATTATTTGTATCAAGAACAAAACCTGCCCTTGAGCACCCAACTGCAGCTTGTTGTTTTCTGGAGGTTGTTTTCACTCGTCCTTGAGAACTTTTCGGACAGAGATTTAGCGAGCTCATAGAAGAATGGGCACCGTTTTTGTTTGCTCTATGAGATGGCGAGACAAAGTTTTCATAGCTTCATCATCCTCGCCTGAAGTGTATGAACCACTAGTCAGCACAATCTCCCACCACTTCACTATGTGGAATCCCTGGAATCTCCTGACTCGGTATAGTGTGCTCTCACCTTTTTGGCTATGGTGAAAAGATGGGAAGCTAACACACTGAAAAGGGTCGCTGGCGCTGAAATGATAGTGGGCTATGAATACTCTTTTATATTGCTGGATCATTAGGGGGAAAAAAACATGTTCTAAGGTTAAAGGATTCATTTCCTCAGATGATCAGAATCATTGAGGCCTGATCTTGAAGAACAAGGTGTTAAATTAGCTCTAGGGCATTCGTTGAGAGTTCCCACCTGGTAAGTTTTTGTACATCGATTGTACTGGTATCTGTGCACACTTGTAATTACCTTGTAGGAACTGAAACCCTTTACATCTGCTTCTAATGAATGGGCAGATGGAGGCCTTGCTTTGTTGTACCTTTAGACCAATCTGCTGGCATGCAGATGTTAATCTAGAGGTGTTTCTGGGTTCAAACGCACCTTAAAATTATACCTCACAGCCAACTCTATGGACAGATGAATTGCCTGGGAGATTGATGCAACTTGAGGACTGCCAAGAAATAGTGAAACTATCATCACTGTAATTAAACATTTGGTGATTGAACCCAATGACTGCAGGCATATTCCTTATACAGGGGTGTATCTCTTTCAGTTGCCCAGAGATGTTTATAGGTTATAAATATCTGTATCTTGGATCTGTACCTCCACAGGTTTCCTCCTAATGTTATACATTGTTTACTTAGCAGATGGATGTTTACGTAGCAGATGGATGGTCTGAGCTACATTTGAAGTGGTTTGTTTATTTTAGACCTATGAGAAATGTAGTCTGTGGTTTTATCGGCATTTCACCACATTGGAAATAGGTGTGGTGCTCAATTGTTGTCTGGAATTGCACAATCTTGTCATTTACATTAAAATAAGTCTGGAGTCGTTTGTACATTTGTTTATGTATTGATAAGTACAAAATTTATGACGGGTTTTCAGTGTTGCGTTATTTGAATTACCTGGACTGATCATGTAAAATAAATTTTTAAAATTCATGCTTTTTTGCCTAGTTCTGTATTCCTTTAAGTGTAGTTAATTATTAAAATAAAAGCACTTCTTTCATACCTAGTTGTTCTGACTTTGTTTAGAAAGTGTACCACTCCGATGTACTAATTCCCTGATTTAATTGCGTTGACATCATATTTCAAGTAGACATTACTTTTATGACTATTATGACTGAATTAAACCTCGGAGCAATCTGGCCAGACATCAAACAGTTTCTCTCTAAACATTCCTGAGTGGGTAATTGCCAGTACCGCCTCAACCATGACTTTGTCCATTATGGTTACCTACATAATAAAGAATTGCCCCAGGCTGAACTTTTATTATTATTTCTTCCATACATACTACAGCATTGATTTGCTGGCAGTTGTGTAATAGGGAATGTGGACTTTAAATGGCATTGTGGTGGGATTGCAGCCATTCGAAAAGATGTACAGTTTAGAAACATCCCTTATGAAAGTCCCTTGTTGACCTTGGATAAGTGCTAGAACTGAGTCACTGTTTATCTCTGGACTTGCAGCTTTTTCCCGCTTTTCATTCACTACCTGACCTTTATCCAACACTCACAGAGCCACTTGTCTGCTCTGAAATAGCCTCAAGTTATTATTCTATGGCGAGTCTGAAGAGGCATGTGGGATTTATTTTTTTACTACGGTGTGGCAACAAGTTAATATTTTGCAGCCACCAACTGAGTGTCTCAAGGCCATGAAATTTTAATAATAAGATTCCAGAGTTTATCCAAATAATCCAGGATGAATTAGCGAATACCTGCTTTTAGAATTCTTGGTGTAAGGGTATACTCATGTTCTAAAACCACTGCCTCTAATATTCCTTAATGCAGCTTTCCTAGATTGATGTAAAATACATTATTATATGGCAGTGACAGTTTACACAATCTGATTAGTCGATGCAGGGGCACTATATCACAGATCTGGACTAGAGTGCATCTAACCTGCAAGTTTCCCTTTAGCTAGCAGTGTGTGATCTGATCTTTACGGGCTTTCAGAGAAGCATTCAGCGCTTTCTCGAAGAGAAAAGGTTTACAAGAAATATCCTAAAGGATAAAGAGTTTACGAAGTCCTCCAAAGTACTCGCTGCTCGTCGGAAAGCTCTTGTTCGTCAAGGGAGGAGAAACAAGCTGAAAAGCAACCAAAGCCCTCACAGTCATGGATGAAGATGCTTTGCTCAGAAGCAGGCCATATGGAGCTAGGGCTCCAGCCAGAATGAAAATAAATTTAAAAAGGACACCATTTTAAAATGCCATATCATAAACTACGGTCTGTACAGAGAAATCTCAGCCTTTGGGCTTTTTGCACAGATGCCTTCGGCTCACTCTGTACTAAAGACCTCAGACTCAGATTTCTTTGTACTGACCTCGATTTCGGTTAATAAGTAGTTTATATTATGGGCCACTGCATGTCAAATCATTCTAAATTTTAGATCTATGTGATGTGGATATGCTGGGAGGCACCCTGACTGTGTGCTCACCAAATTTCATTGCTGTAGGATTGATGTTTCTGGAGCTGTTCCAGGTTGAGAATGGTTTCTTAGATAAAACGCACTTTTTCAACATGTAATAGGGAAAAATCCCAAGGACAAAAAAAGAAATAAATTCTTAAAATGCACTAAAAATATTACACCTAACTTAGTTTCTGGTGCCAAACAACATATACATAAAATCTGAACAAAATCTGATATGGTGTAGCAACACCTCTATCTAAATTGGCATGGAATTACCCTTATCGGTAATCTTTACACTTCAGTATCTTTGGTCGCAATGGTCTAATTTGATTGATTTCTTTGTCGTATTAGTGCGAATACCCTGAATCAAGTATAAACCTTGAGAACTCTCTTAAATAACTGTTGAGAAATTTCAAATGCAACTTTAGATGCTTGCACCTGGTGGAACATCACCCCTAGAGCTTAGTGATTCTCCTCCTCGTCCCAGCCATAATAGAGATAATCCTGCAGATCTAGAGAGGCCAACTCCTTGATCCTTTGTCAAAGGATGACATCAGGCTTAAAGACAAGGATTTAAACCACAGAATAAGCCAATCAGGTAGAACTACTTCAAGCATACAAAGTGGGCGTCTGAGCCCCCTCTCACATGCTGACCTCAGAAAACTAACATTAGGAATGTTTCCGTTTCTTTTCCTTTTTTTTCCTTTTTTTTTTTTTGCGCTGCCGCCGAGGAAGCAAGCTAGTGCTTTGGTGGCGTATTACAGAGAGGGTCAGTTTACACTCAAAGCCTGGGAAATGTCTTGAGAAGGTATAATCTGCTCAGAACAAGGAGGGCCACAGCTGTTGGAGAAGATTTTCCTGATTAGCTATGGCTTAATGGGACTACTTACCATATGCACTCGTCTCTCTGACATGTCCCAAACTGTCTTGGTGGTTTTCTTAAATTAGGAAAGTGTTACCATTTGCTCAGCATGGAGTTAAACAAGCCATTAATTCATGCATGGAGGTCAACTTTAAAGATATCATGTGACATTTAAGGTGGTTCTATGATCAGGGAGATTTTCACATCTACTCTTTGAAGCAATGACATGAAGCAGCAAAGATGGTCTGTGGATTCCTTGGATCATACTGAAATTAATACTTATTTGGTTGGCCAGAGCCATGCTCAAAACTGGTCTTGGGTCATGTGATTACAAGAGGACAGTTGAGACAGGTCACCTTTTAAATTTGGCATTTTATGTGTCTCCAATATGTTTAACGACCACTTATGATCAGATTTCATTACTAATTTTGACTAAGCGGGTTTTCAGTGTCTTGTATTGCTGCCTTCCACAACAGTTTGTTAGCAACAGGAACAAATTATTTAAACGTATTATTTTGTTAATTTAAAAAAAATACATAATTGTTTTTTTTTAACCAGGTCATAGTTTACACTGATGCTACAAGTGAGATACACTTACAGTTTTCAGTAGCAAAAAATTTTTTTTTTCAAAAATCAAATCATTTTCAACGCTCTTTCGACCTGAAGGTGTTCCTCTCTCCGAAAACCTTTATTACAGCTTTGACTGTTTCACTGCAAACTCCTTCTAAAAATGCTAAATAAATATTTCATCAAAGAAATGTTCATGGTTTTTTAGCCATCAAAAAATAATCACCAATTATAATTAAACTGTGGTATAATTAACAATTATGCACTGAGTGTGAGGTGGATATTGCTGAATAGTCCCCAAGCCTGAGGTGAATAATTGTATCAGTATGTACTACACAGAACATAAACAAACAAACCAAATCTAAATATTTATAGTATATTCTTACATATTTTTAACCATAACAGAGGCAGGTCAGGTGAGCTCCAAGCACTCCAAGCACTGTGTAGCTAACAGTCTTTACTATACATAATATACTACACAGAAATGCAAGTAAATCATGTTGTGTTTTTTTTTTTAACTTGTTTAAAGTTTGAGTATGTGTTATGCGGAAACTAGAAAACCAAACTAAAATGAGATTTTTATGGTTAATTTTTTTATTTTAAATCGTGATAATGATGCTTGCCTTCTCCAAGTGACTGTGACTAATTGTGAGTGTCCATCATTTTGATTCATGCATTATTCACTTCAGATAATGCTGTCCCCCCCCCCACCCCACCCCCATTGGAGACATATATCTCGTGTAGTATATACTTATTTATAATGTATTAGAATGTATTCAAATACCAAACTTTAAACTATCTTATTTAAAAAAATATTTTTCAAAAATAACATGCTGGAATTTTTTTCTTTTACTCAAGTAGTTATGTAAGTGATAATGTACAGTTAGTTAAGTTTTTTTTTTTTTTAAGTAGCACTTTAAATCACATTCTCTTCTTACTGGTGAGCACGTGTAATTAGAACTGGCAAGACAAAGCTAACACTGAGCATGAACGTGGATTAAAGTACCAAGCAATGGCTGACTGTTCGAACCAGATGTTTTACCACAAAACCGCTTGTGAGACCTGTTTTTTGGAGCGGTTTATTGACTTGTGGCCAGTAGTGACCCGGACGGAGAAGATGTAAAAGCTTCTGCGTGGTTCTTTCTACAGAAAGCACATCAATGGCTTCAGCTTAGGGGGGCTGTGCAGCGTGAATCGCTGGCTGCAAGGCTTAACAAAAGAGGCTTTGAATACATTCAGAAGCTCACGCCTCGCTTCAGTGCTCTCCATCCTCTCATAAAAAGTGGAGTAGCTGATATTCCAAACGCAACAAGGTTTGCTAAGGGCGCAGTTTATATAGGTGTGCATTTCAACACTAAACTTATGAAATCATGCCGAGTTGTGTGTTATTTATTTATTTATTTATGGCCTGAGGTGGACCGTTTCTCTGTGGAATTTTAAGAATTTCACCCTTGGCTAAAAGTGATCTATTAGAAAGTTCAGATCGGTAGGGCTGGGAAATATCAATATTTATTCTACCCATACTCACTGAATATGAGCAATCTTGCATTCCCATTGGTTAATCTACTACTAGGATGTCAGATTGTGTACCTTGTAGCCACATGAATACAGTGGGGAAAACAGTAGCTAAGCTAACCACTAACCCAAGTCTTCCTTTCATTCTAGACTTGTACCACAAAAAGGAACAAAATTTTGAACGGAAGTGTTTGACGGTAATTTTTTATTTTTAAGTATACTACCCCAACCCCCACGAAATGCAACTTTTTTGGCCTGCGGCAAGGAACAGGCCTCCAGTTCTCAAGCAGCGTGTAGCATAAGCAGTGTGCAGCAAGCAGGTGAGACTCCGTGCTAGGCTAAAAGGCAACCATTTCTTCCGTTAAGTATCTGATGGTCAGAATGTATTTTTAAAATTTTAAAGAATTTAAAAAAATAATAAAAAAACTGCTTTATCTGTCTCAGTCCAGTGAAGCAGTTATTCTAATCACTCTTGTCAAATAAGACAGAGTTGTGGACTAACTGTCAAATATTGTGATAAAGTATAGCACAAAATTATAACAAAGGGAAAAAAAAGTTGAAATCCTAATGCAGTGTGTATTCACACTCCTAATTTGTAATTTTCCTGTCATGTTCTAGAGGTCTGTCCTGGTATTTGTTCCCCCACTTGTGAGTGATGGATGAAATTTCACCTGCAGCTATGTGGTTTTAGTGGTATTTTTACCTTCCAGAGGAATTTCATCTCTCTCTCTCTCTCTCTCTCTCTCTCTCTGGAGGTGTACTTCAGTCTGGGTGACAAAGGGGTCAGTGGAGCTAAACATCTTCAGGTCCTCATCAGTCACTTGCCAGAGCACATTTCATTCATGCTTGATTGTTTCACCATACCAGCGCTTCATCAGTGGGCCAGATCAACATTTTGCAGTCTGTAGTAGCCAATAATAATTTTTGTTTCCCTATTGGTAAATGTACCCTCTTTATTATTATAAGGCAGTATGTAAATGGCAACGGATAGTTGTATTTAGATTTTGGTGATTCAGCTCCTTAAATTAATTTTCAGCACTTTTAAAAAAACAAAAAACCAAGGGACAGAAAATGCTGACTAATAAAAGACTGATAAGGATTTGCATAATCAAACTCTAGTACCTTTCCTGCTGTATTGTTGTGTAGTAGTCCTTGCTGTAATGATTGTATTTACACATTTGAAATTAGCAATAGGGCTTCCGGCCTCATTATTCAGCAGCTTATAACCTTGCACTAAAACATCATATCATATCCGTTTAAGGTCTTGTATTACAGCTTTGAAGATTCTGAACTCTTGACCTCTGTGTCCTTTTCATATGTTTAATGAAATAAAAGGGATTTTTGGGCAGAGAAATTCAGAATACACCTCCAGAAAAACTGGTACCTAACTGTACTTGTGCTTTTGCTCATTGTGGGACATTTACAGGGGTATGTTGCATGTTTTGCATGTACGTTTCACGTAAATTTAGCGTAACTTGAAAGCGCTTAAGTGACATGGCCGCAGCATAAACGAAATAATATACAGATTTTAAAGCAGCGCTCCCCATGACATTTTTGTGGGCTATATTTCTTTAATGTTCATAATTAAATAAATATTCTGCTGATGGTTGAATGGTTTAAGTCAGGTTCTCCAGGAAAAATCAGTACAGCCATTACCATAATAAGAAAAAAAAAAACTTTATTAAAAAAAATAAATAAATAAAATTTATTGTTTGGATTTTTTTTTTTTTTTTTTTAAAGGAAAGTCTTGGTATACATTCCCGGATGTTGGCACATATCAAGTTTCTGCCAAAAAGCGAACAGCCAACCAGCATCGCGATGCGTATGGACGCCAGGTGGATGGAAGTATGGTGCTTTGCTTATGTGGGCCATTGGACTCTATATCTTTTCTTTACATTCCCTTTCCTAAGAGGAACGCGCATAAACAAATAAAAAATATATACTTTTGAGTGTCTCAACAGTGTTTAGTTTCATTTTTTTTAACTATCATGATCTCACCATTCAAATAATTTGTTTCATAATATTGATATTTTAGAATCCCGTGAAAGAGGGCTCCCGAGTGGCGCATCAACAAGGTGCGCGACTATCAACCCGGAGATCGCAAGTTCGAATCCGCTTTTCCACATTTCCACATTTGTTTTCTGAAAATCTCTCAAAGCCAATCAAAATTGTTAGTGGTGTCTGAAATATTCGCAATTGAATCAAATCAAAAACGGAATGGAATCGGATTCAAAATAATTCAGGAAATCAGCACTGATACCCAGCCCTAGTTGCTGTAGTATGTATGTTGCTTGTGGTAAACCACTCAGTTTAATATTTGCTCAGACTTTCCCTGTTGCTGAGTGAGGAATGAGGCGCGTAGTTTATCAGAGCGCAATCTTAATGAAGCTGCTTTTGACCCGGCATACTGTGGTACAGTTGGTCCTCGGCCAATGCAACAGGTGGTATCAGATTATCTGGTCCTAGAGTGAGTGTGATAGTGTGATACGCTGCTGTGGGAAACCATGAGCCTTTTTGGCCCTGGACCCTCACCGTAGTGCACTTTGGGACACTTTTGTTTACATTGTTGAGTTCTATAATGCAGCTCATACCAAAGCAGGGAAGCAGCCTTCTTAAAGCAAGGTAGCTTAAAATGCTCCGAGATCTCATTCCAGACTTCACTGAACACCCCCCTCCTCCCTCCAGCCACGCAAGGCTGTATTGTTGTCATCTTCAACGTCAGATGTTATTCCATTGTTGCGTCTATCCTGTGTTCCACAGAACAGTGTCTGCCCAAGCGTGAAGCCAAGGTTCCTTTAACAGGAGGCAGCTAGTGCCGCTGCAGGGGCCTGTCCTGTTATAAATAAACACTAGCAGCCCTTTCTCTCTGCATGCCACTTCTGGTCCCAGCCTCCTCAGGACCTCAGCTGTCGTCTGGGGAAACCGGAGATACCCGAGCTCTATAGCCACAGGTCACAGCGAGACGCCATTACCGGAAATAATGCTGTATTTTTAGACTCACAAAATACTCTTACATGATTTGTTTACTCATCCTTGTCGTAAAGAGCAGTGTATCCTTACCGTGATTCGCAAATTCTTTAATGCTCTTTTAATACAAAAGCTATTTTTTTCCCCCTCAAATGTCAGAAACGTCAATTATCTGTGCATTCAGTCATCCATTTGAATATCAGTAGCAGTCCTAAACATCTGTGTTACTATAAAATATCAAGATATAAACTAATGAGGTGGTGGATAAGCATGAAAACTCGCATCACGGCAAAGGAATTCTTTCCACTGGCCACAGTCATATGATAACACTATATAAGGTGTGATTAAAAGGCAGGAGGAAATGAGTTCCGTGGAGCCGCGCAGACTTTTCCAGTCGCATCTTGCCAGATTATCCTTCTGGCCTAATTCCACACATTTCTCTTCATGCTTGTTGCACTGATATTTCAGGTAGAAGGGTAACAGTATATGATTAAAGGAATTCCCTGTAAAATCTGCTCTGATTAGTTTGCTTCAGTTGGTCCACAAAGTTTTCCTGTCTCTTTTATTTCAAAAACAAAATGCAGCTTACACATTTTTCAAGATTCTTAAAATTACGTGGAATTTGTTTAAAAGGATAAAGCATTAAATTCTGTCCTACTATTGAGACGGAGTCGGTGGTGGTCGTCTGATAGGAAAGGCACTTCCCTATCACTTCCCTGTCACTGACAGCGATCACCAGCCAATCATGGGCATCTGTGAGCTCATTCGTACGAGGGGGCGGATAGCACTTTCCCTCCGAGTG
>JBCNYH010000022.1:30724537-30747031 GCA_039654325.1 Tandanus tandanus | reverse complement strand
TATATATATATATGCACTTCCTATTCTTTTGTTAAATGGGCCCCAGGCAGGTGTGGTGACGAGATGTTTATATAGCAAGTCTTGGTATGACTTAAGATACTATATGTGTTCTCTCGCAACATAAAAACATGGTAATAACTCTGAACCATTGACATTTCCATGCTCCATTCATGGTTTCCCTGCACCAACCCTAACCTTTGACATGAATAAGTCCTGCCCGTATAGTACTCGAATTCTAATGACTGTATGGACTTTTTAAAACCCCCAATATATTGGGCGTGGATAGTGGAGCACTCTCAGTTGGTTGAATTCCTTTCCTTGGGTTACCTTGCATTTTAATCATATCCTTTTATTCTGTATTGTACAGCTTCTAGGTACTTAGTGAGATTTTTTGAGTACCAGGATTTTTGGACAGACTCCATCCCCAAGGGATAGTGGAGCAGGAGCTGATCATATAGACAGCTCGCTGAGCGGCTTTGCTCAAAAGAATTTTGCCAGTCAGCGGTTTTCTTTTGAAAAAGGTCCGCGACTGTTGGTTTTGGGTGCTCAGTGAGGGCAGAAAGGATTTAGGTGGGAGATCAAGTTATTTATTAGCCGGAGCCATGTAAATGGGGCGACAGCCCTGATGGAGAGGCTGGGAAATGGGAACTGGCATGCCATGCACGTATACAAAGATAAGACTGAAATCTGAGGTTGAGCGCCCAGGCGAAAGGTGGGCGCTCTGGTGCAGTTATTAAACATCCCGTGGTTGGTGTGTGATTATTGGTAATGCAGTATATGTCGTTGAGTGCAAAAAAGGCCGTAAAATACCATGATGGGGTGTATTTGCTGCTTTAATGGCAATGTTATATAATTGTAAAATACCAGGTCTAATTTCTAAATCAGTACCAGGTGACCAAGTGGCTCAAGACGTCAAAGGTCCTTCGTTCTGAAGATGTGTCTGAAAATGTCTACATGTGCATCCTTTTAATTTGTTTATGTGAGGCATCAGTGTGAATCCATCTCACGTATTACTTAAGAAACAGAAACATGTTAGACCAGATATCTGACCAGATGTTATACCTCATTCGTATAAATCTGCGATTTGCCATGCAGTCAAAACACTCAGAGGTTTGAGCCCTCGTAAAGCAACCTTTCTTCCACTGTTGCAGGTGGCCGAGAACTCGAAGGTGTGGGACGAGGTGCCATTTCCAGATCTCGAGGCAGCCAGCGTGCCGAGGCCTCAGCGCTACCTCGAAGATGATGAAGACTTCGCCACAGATGAAGCTTCAGGATGTGCGATCGAGTTTTCTGGTTTTATCCACTATAATAATATTTACTTGATGGGATTTCAGTGCTTAACTTGTAGAGAAATATCAGCAAACTTTATAATTATTAACAGTTGTTGCTCAAATAAGTTTCTCTCTTTTTTCATGAGATGATGTCATGCACTACAATGTATAGAATTTTTCTTTTCAGATTTAATCAGTGGAGATGAGGATGGAAGCACCCCAGAGGAATCGGGAATTGACGTCTCTACAATAAGTGAGGCGATGCTCCTTTAGTTTTTGTTGATTCGAAAATATAAACTCTCTTTTGTGTTCTCTGACCCTGCCATCATGTCTGGGTGGCTATCTCGAAAGACTTCACCGCGATTTTTCCAGTATGAAAAATACTAGCTTATTTTTCAAAACATTTTCTATTGGGTATGTCACCTGACGTAGTAACGTCACGCTGAGTAAAATAATTGAGATTTTACAGCGTATATTACATACAGTATGCACCATTTTTTGTTTTATTAAACATAAAAACTAAGTATGTGTCCTAAAAGTTGCTATTAAATATAAGCAGCTCATTTTCAGCAGGCATTATTGGAACCATCCAGGTTCTATGCTTGGAGGTTAAGTACATCTGTAGTCTTGCCCTGCCATCATGTTATGCCCTAGGTTGTGATAATACACAGAGAAAATAAAGAAATGTGGGATTATACCTAGCTGTGAATATAAAGAATTTAATAATCCGACAAATCTTCTGAGTTTAATAATACGTAAGGTACATAGGTAAGGAAATACAAATAGAAATTAAACATGTAGAACAAGTATGAATAAAGTATAAATGTGTAAAGTAAGAAAACTTAAGTATATTAATGAAGTAATGTAAATGTGTTAAGTAAATAAAGATAATTAAAATTAAATCTAAATTATTTAGTAGGTAAATCTGTTAAATAAATAAAACTAAGAAAATAAGTAGAAGTAAATAGTTATATATAAATATATATATAGTAAATAGTAATATATAAATAAAATATGTAAGTAAAGATATAAAGTCTGTAAATATATGAAGTAAGCAAGCTAAGGTGTAAAGTAAATATGTTAAATCAGTAAAAATGTAAATTATTTCAAGTAATTGGATATGTAGTAAAGTTTTGTAAATATAGTAAATGTGTAAAGATGTGAAAGTAAAAGATCTAATAAGTAAGTAAAACAGTAACAGTCACTTACTTAACACGCCATACCAGTAAAAAGGCTGGCCACACCTTACCATTCATTTTCAATGTGAAATTGGTTAAAAAAAATAAAAAATTGTTACTGTAAAGTTAACAATTAACGACCCTAACGTGTAAACTTGATAAATACACAAATAAGTAAAGAGTAAAGATGTAAACACATTATTTCTGTAACGCAAAATACATAAAAATACAATGTGTGCAAGTAAAAACTATGTAAGAAAATAAACTAAATGTGCTAAGGTGTAAATATGTTAACCGAATGTGTCTTTTTTTTTTAATTTATTTTAAAAAGTGAGTATGGGCATATTCATTTAAAAAATGCTACAAGTGTGGTTACTGAAAAATCCTTAAAATAAAATAATCTGGCTTCTGTAAAGACATTATTCAAGTGTCTGATTTTAATTCATTATTCCATCATGTATATTTGCGAATATCAGAAATGTATCTTGAAGTAGCGATTAGCACGTCCGCCATACAGCAAGATAATTATTGGGCGTGTGTTTGAGTCCCAGGCTTGGCCATTTCTGTGTGGAGTTTGCATGTTTCCCGTGCTTGTGTGGGTTTCCTCCGGGTACTCTGGTTTCCTTCCACAATCCAAAGACATGCACAGTAAGATAATTGGCTCTTCCAAGTTGCCCCTAGGTGTGAATGCTTGTGTGTGTTAGCCATGCAATAGTCTGGTGAGCTGTTCAGGGTGTACCTTTCCTTCGCCCAGTGTCGGCTGAGATATGCTCCAGCCTCCCACGACCCTAGTAGGATTATGCCGATTGGCGAATGAGTGAGTGAGAAATTTATCTTAAGTTTCATCGTATTGTGTCTACAAGTAAGTCACACCTAATAGTAAATGAAAGACTAAGATAAGATAAGATAGAAGACTCCTACAGGGAACAATGAGCTCTGCTTGTTCTCGTACAGCAGATTTTTCATATCAGCCCACCTTTACTTTAAATATGTTGGAGGGTGTGTATTTTTGCATCGCCTCCACCTAAATGAATTACGTGTCCCGTCCAGAATGTTGTCTGGTGCTCATCCTGAAGTTCACTGCTTCTCACTGTTGCCTCGCCATAACACAGCGCCCCAGATTTGTGTCTGTGGTCCAAACAATCTTCATATCATCAGATAAGAGGCTGATGTGGAAGTTAAATAGCGCACTTAAGGGACAGGAGTAAACAGTGGATGCGTGAGCAGACAGCGCAAAAGCCGTGGAAAATGAGCCTTGTCCCAATCATATGTTTTATAGCAATGCTGTTTATATATGAAGAAAAACATGATAAAACAATCTATGACTTGTATAATTGAATGCTGTCAAGGCTGTAAATATCATTCAAACGGTATGACACTGTACTCTATATACTACTGTGATTAATGATACATGCCAGGTACCTCACGTTGTAAAAGTAGCCATCTGCTGGGTCCAAACGAAATTAATAATGTGATGATTATTGAGCGTGCTTGTATAACTGATGAGCTCTGTGCTGAAGTATTCCACATGTGGTTCAAGTAAATATTACTGGCAGGGTTTGGGGGCTGGGGTAGGTTTGAGCTCTTGTCTGATCAGTAGACGCATGGTCTCCGATGGACAGACTGATTAGCTTCAGCATCTTGCATTACTTAAGATTACCAAATTTCTTTCAGACCCAATAATTTATCAGGGGATGTATTCAGTGCTGAAGACTTTGAATTTGTATAGACCTCCCCACGGATTGTCGTAGAGGAAGCTTGTTTTTTAGAGCCATTTATAGATCACTGCTTGCCCACACTTGGGAAGAAACACACGGCTTTTCCTGTAATAGTAGACTGATGACTGGTTTTTGTCTTTCCTGTGAGTGATGAAAAAGATAACTGTCGACTCCGATAAGCGTGACTTTCCTGTTTTTGTGTAACATGCTGTCGTCTGTTTCCTCATCTCACGTCTTCATATTAGATGACTATAGTTGAAGGAGTTGCCTTTGCACAGAGAGATTGCCTTTCAGATATTTCTATAAATAAAGGAGAGTAAAATCAACTGAGCCCCACTGTCTTGGACTTGGGTGTTTCTGTGTGGAGTTTGCATATTCGAGGTTTCCTCCAGGTACTCCAGTTTCCTCCCACAGTCCAAAAACATGCACATTAGGCTAATTGGCTGTTCCAAAAGTGTGAGCTGCCCCAACGCGTGAGTGTAAGTGTGAATGGTGGTGCGTGTGTTGGCCCTGTGATAGTCTGGCGAGCTGTTCAAGTGTATGAACCCCACCTTTGCCCAATGTTGGTTGAGATAGGCTCTAGCCTCCCTGCGACCTTAAAAGGATTAAGGTTTGAATGAGTGAGTCTGTGGTGATGTCACAGAGAGGGCCAGAAGGGTGGTGACATCATCACCTAATGATTGACCTACACACTCTGTCATGCTACTACCCAGGGACATCCTATTTGCATAACGTTATGCGTTGCTTCTATTTGCGTTAACAACCAAGTGTGTCCCAGATGGGATAAATAACAAAACAGTGAAAGGTAATGGGGTAATATTTTTCAATTCACCACAATTTTCCCTAGTTGTTGAAAGGTAGCTAACAATCACAACTTGGTACCTTGCAAACACCTGCGTAGCTGTAGCTAGGACTCATTTCGGGAGCTATTTTTTGAATGACCATTGGAGGAAAGCTATAGTTGGCTGTACTGTCGGTGAGGTAGATGGTAAGAACCAATTCCACTTCGAAATATCCACCAATAAAGAAATAATGCTTTGGAATTTACAGGCATCGTCATCCGTCATTATGGCGTTTCCCAATTTCCAAACCAGGGCATCTAATTCTGAAAATTACAAAGAACTGCATAAGCATGCCGGGAAACATGTACATGATTCTTACATTTATTTACCAACCTAGAAATCCTTGACTATTGATTTTCAAACCAATATTTTTTGGTATGTTAGAAGCCTTTGTGAGAACTACACCATGTGCATGCAACATGTTTATTTTTCTGGACATGCACACTGGTCTGTGGCATCCGCCTTGTGTACAGCTGCACATAGTTGACTTAAAAAAAAAAAATCATATTCAATCCTAAGAGCCATCTACACAAACAACTTTGCATGGATTTTAAAAGGAAGTTACAAGAAGAGCTCTTTATCAGCACCTAATCATATTCCAGATATGAAGTTCAAACTAAAACGAGTCCTCCTTCTTTTTTTTTCAAGAATGCATCTGAAGTTACTGAAGTACAAAAATACTTTTCTTCGTGGTGCTGAACTCCTCTGAAAAACTTTTTTTTTTAAATGTAATATCCCACGTCTATTGCAGTTCCACATTTGAAACAGCTGGCAATGTTGGCCAAATATAATTATACCACCACGCCATTGCATTCTCGCTTCTGATTGGTCAGGAGGTGTGGATTCCTTTTCTGGAGTATCAGCTCTGCAAGCTGAAATTCAGAGACTGTTATTGTGGACGATCCACATTATCTAAGACTATATATTAATAGATTTTTTTTTTTAATGTTCATTTAATGATTATGGAAGGATTCTCCAGTATCAGTGCTTTGTAAGAGAAATCTTATTAATTCCAAATGGAGGAGGCTGTTAGGGGAACATTAGTTGATAACTGTTATAAGTATTTATACATAAGTATTTATATATTTGTTATAAGCAAACAAGTAGTAACTGGATATTATACAATATGTACTATGTATTAACCGAGCGGTAGGTCAGTACAGGGAAATTTCAGACCAAGGCTTTGATATATTAGCCAAGCGATATTGAGATCACAGCACCAAGCTGAGGTCTGGAATTTCCCTGTACTGCCCGAACTAAAGAAGTTAGTAAGTTATATAAAATATAGTTATATAAATTATGATATTTTTGTCACACCAATAAATAAATAATATTGGGGGGGGAAAAGTAAGGGAAAGTTTGTGTATGTAATTTTTAACCAAAAACAAGTGTGCATCAACAAAACATCTGTTTGCTTTCTCAACTTTTGGGGTTTATTTCACCGAAAGGATGGTTATATGTACACCTTTTTTGAATATGGAGTGAGGGGGGGAAAAAACGTATAATATAGACTTTGTTTATAGTTTGTGTTTTCATTGAGTTCTGGCAATTTGGTTCGTACAGGGAAATTCTGAACTGCTCAACAGCCAATCAGATTGCTTGTACTATCATTGCCGTATAATAATAATAATAATAATAATAATAATAATAATAATAATAATAAATGGATAAAAAGTAAGCTTGGGTAATGGTACTACACTGTTGGTGATATTTTTATAACAGCATGCCCTGTCTATAATGAATGAACCGTTTTTAGGTTGCGAGACCTCCTCTAGTCCTAGATGTTTCACATTAAATGAAACTGACCCTCACTATAAGCCTAATATCTGCTATAAACATTCGCCTGATGTTACACAATTGTCAAAGCATCCGATGGAGATACGTAAGAGTCGTAAATCTCTTTCAAGAAGGAGCAAAGGCCACCCAGCTCAAAATTTTACCACCTCTTTCCTCAATTTGGACAGTTGGTGTATTGTTTGAGCTAAGATCCCAAAGGAGGTGGCAGTAGCTGGATAGTGGTTGGGGGTGAAGAGGGAACTAGTGCTGGCAGCTGCAGTTATTTTGGTTCCTTCTCTGTCGTTATGATCCTGCGTTCAGAGATGGCCGTATGCATTCTGTCAGTGCTCAGTGAAGCAGTACTGAGACCATCGCATTAGGTTTTCACTGCGAAGATAAGGATCCCAGAAGAAATCTTCCTAGCACTTTAGTAAGCTATCAGCATGTCTCCTGTTGTCTACGCAGACGTCACATCTCACAAACGGCTGTCCAAACAATCCTCCTCATGAACTTTCAGCTTTCAGACTCAGATATTGCCACTCATTGTTTAGACAGCAATTCCACTGTTGCCTTGGAGAGCTATATTTTCTTACTTCACTGCAGGAAACATCGTCTCACACGCTTTATTTTTGGTGTGCCTCTGTATGCACAAGTGATTAGTATACTCAGCTTGGGGTTTTAAAAAAAAAAAAAAAAAGAAAGAAAGAAAAGGATGAGCTTATTCTCAAAACCTTTACTACAGTGCTACCAAGCTTGAACTTTAAACCTTACTGACATACCGTTTCATCAATCTTGTGCACATTAGAGGAAATGTCGGACGGTATTCTGTGGTGTCCGTCATAAACTAATAAACTACCTTCCGGAATTTATAGTATAAAACTATTTACAGCTTTGCTTCCGGCAGCCAGTCCAAACAAACTGCGCTCTTTGTTGAAGTGATTTTAAAAAAAAGAAAAGAAAAGGAAAGGCTGGAGCGTGTAACGGAGATAACAAGAAATTTTAAAAGACCCAAGTCTCTTTAGTCCTTATCTTTAAAGCAGTTGGAAGGCTTGGCTCTTCAGTCTGCCTGATAGCACTTGTAAGGCTTTGTTGGATGGATATCATCAACCGGTGATAAAATGGGCAATTTTGAACTCCCTCTTCTCATTTTTTATTTTTTTTTTAAGTTTGCAATTTGTGCGCGGATATGGATCACAGCATTACAGCCTGCTTTGAAGTTAATTGCTAGCCGGCTATGCTATATAAAGCCCATGTCACAAGAATGCGCCGATGTTTTACATGCATGAATGCATTCATGGTTTGGTTCAGAGAAAATGATGTCATTGTTGAAATGATTTTTGATTAGATTGGTCATGAGACAATAAAAGCAAGCCAGTTTATCGTACTGTAGAGAGACCATGACATGTAAACTCTGCTATCTTGATGATGTTTCCTTTGGTTACTCCTTGCTGAGTGTTGCAAAATGCTAACACTGGAGACTTGGCTTGATTTGGCTTTCTTTGTGAAATTGAATTAAAAAAAAATTTACATTTATTATGAGCTTTAGATTATGTTATTGATTATTTTACAGACCAGAAGCCCCAGTACCTCCAAGCTGCCACTGCTGGGCCTTGAGTAAGGCCCTTAACCCTCAACTGTTCAGCTGTATGTAAGTGGCATAAAAAATTTAAGTCACTCCGGATAAAGGCGTCTGCTAAATACCATAAATCTAAATGTCAAGCATCTACTATATAAGGTCCTGTGCAAGGGCTGTTCCTATAGAAACAATTCTGTGATGTTTTTTTTTTTTTTTACTAATAACTTTGGGAAACTTACATTTTCCCTTTTAGTGTAGTCACTGCTGTGTCAGCACACTGACGGAACAGATTTTCTCATAAGGGATGGGAACCACTCAGCCCAATTATCCCAGTGGCCAGAAGACCAATTATGGGAATTTTTTTTTTTTTTTTTTTTTTTTTGGAAAAACAGGAAGCCATCACATGGAAGCTGCTTACTATGAGGGTGGATCTCAGGGAGAGATAATGTGAAAAGCAGAAAGTTGAACCGTGCTCCGAGGTAAAGGATATCCTGCTGGCTGCAGTGACCCAGTAAGGGAACCTCTGAGACAGATGACTACACAGTTTATTTCCCCAAGGGAACAGCGTCACCACTAACTCCATCCGCCATCTGCGTCTCCAGCTTAATGCTAAGCCGAACGGGATCGCTGGTCTGCTGCTATTACAGCGCAAAGGCAGAGGATGGTGACTTCCTGAACTTGGTCTCTAAATCCATTCTACACAGTTTACCACCACTCCAGATGTGGTGACGGATAAGGATATATAATGTAAAGCAAGTCTGTATTAGAGATCCATTCTTTGTGCACCTGTTTTAACTGAGAAAACAGTGGAAAAATGGCTTCCTACTGATTTCAGCTTTCTGGCTTGTGGTGCGGCACCTTGACGTAGCGGTTAGCACATAGGCCTCACAGCAAGAAGGTCTTGGGTTTGAGTCTCGGCCTTGGCACTGGCGTTTCTGTATGGAGTTTGCATGCGCTCCCCGTGATTGTGTGGGTTTCCTCCGGATACCACGGTTTCCTCCAACGGTCCAAAGACACGAACATTTAGGAAAATTGGTTGTTCCAATTTGCCTCTACGTTTGTGTAGGTGTGTATGCCCTGCAATTGACTGGCGAGCTGTTCAGGGTGTACTCCGCCTTCACCCAGAGTCAGCTGAGATGGACTTCAGCCTCCCCGCGATCCTAGAAGGAATAAGCAGCAAATGAATGAATGAATTTCTGGCTAGTTAATCTCTTTCAGTCTCTTTGTGAACCTTTGTCACTCATCCATATTGTGCATTTGAACCAAATTCCTGAAAGTCCTGACCTTCAAGAACTTGTGCCCCCTACTGAACCAACATTTCCAAAGACTCAGAGCTGGTCTTGAGTACAGTGTCCCATCTCCCCACCAACCGGACTCCAGTCCCTGTGAATTTTTGACTGTGGGTTTTTGCCATAAACAGTGAAAATGCTTCAAGCTTGAAGCTGTTGCTTCCAACACAGTAATTAAGGCACAAAGGTTGGTTTTCAAAAATGACTCAATGGCCAACCACAGGACTTCCAGGTTTAATCATGCTCTTAGTAATTGTGGGATGTCCCTTGTAATGGGCAGACCACTTGGCGGCTGGACTCCATGTCCGTCTGTCTCTGTGTGTCACGATGTCCAAGTACAGGTGGATGGAAAGCCAAAGGGAGCACAAGTTCTGATTGTTTTTTTTTTTCTTTTCTTCTTCTTTTTTTTTTTAAACCACTCTAGGTCATCCCACCCACAAAGCTTTTCATGCATCCTCTAGTTTCTTCACTGTTTTATATGTATCCTGCTTCAAGTAGACATGGCCTCAACATTTCCAGGTCACAGTCAACAATCAAATAACAGTTTGGTGAAGTATTTTGTGGTGTCCAAACATTTTACATTGACATTTAGTCATATCAGTTATTTAAACTCAGACCTCCATTCCATGGACTGTTGAAATGAAATTCAGTGAATGCACATTGACAGTCAGGATCTCTGTTAGTTTTTGTTTGGAGTTGTTTACCATTCCCACGTTAAGAAACTGACTTCAGTGGTCGGAAAAATGAAAGCAAAATATAAGCCGTGAAGTTGTGAAGTAACCAAGGAAACAACCAAGGATGGAAAAAAAAAAAGCTGTTTCTAGTATATTACTGTCCATCAGAGGAAAAGTATAGTCATGAACTTGGCAGATGGATCATTTTGATCCCCCCCCCCTCTCTTTCTCTTTCTCTCACCCCCTTTTTAATCGATGTGAGCTGTGAAGGGTGCGCGTCGAGAGATGGAGGAGGGCTCTGAAGGTTGAGTTGAAAGTGGCATGCTGCAAAAGCCTCGAGCTGCCGTGTGCCTGAATCAGTCCTTTGTATGGCACACAGGCCTCCATGTGTTCCACTGAGATCTTGGTCCATAAAGCCCCCACAGTTCTACTGCGCTGCCCTAACACCCAAAGCATTTGAAAACCAAGAGTTCGGAATACTTTGTCCCCTCCACGTTTTTAAGCACTAGTCTGCGCTCTTGGCATTCGAGACCACTTGACTGGGGATTTCCCACATGGAAAAACTGGTCAGTACAGGGCTGGGGAATGAACGGAAAGGATCTCAACTTGACTCATGATTTAAGCAATGGCTGAACTATTGTTTGGGACAAGACCATTTAGAGCTTAGGCCATTTTATTGTAAATACTTTTGATAGTGGTCTCCCATCCCAGCAGGCATTAATTGAGACCCTGTTTGCAGGCTCTGCTTCTACTTTGTTTGCTTTGTTTTTGTTTTTTGGGAAATTTTTTTTGGCTTTGGAATGGTGTTGCGGTAATGCAAGCTGCTCTTGGGTTCCAGGAAGGGGAACGTGGCCATCGTTTGCCAGCCTGGGGTGGAATTTCAATTCAGTTTACAATAGACATTGTTACAAAGCAGCTGTACAGAAATTAGGATGTAGATTTAGATCCATAGTGAGCAAACCAGCAGAGAAGATAGCAGGGAAAAACATCCTGATGCAATGAAACCTGGAGAGGAACCAGGAGCAAAAAGGGACCCAGGTATCTTTTAACATAGGAGAGTGGGGATATAAATGATTACAGTATAGAGATGTACAGTTGACAGTCAAGCATTACCAAGTGTGAGAGTTGGGTAATGAGCATATTTATAATAAGGGTGTTTCCACCTGTTGTGGTTCTTTAGCTGAGGGAGAATGAAGGACATTGGAGTGTGGACATAAGCAAACCGGTCTGAGAGTGTCTGAACAAGGAGGTCTTGATCGGCTTTCATTCAAACCCTGGTGCTGTTCAGGTTTGTTGACGAAAGAGTTCATGTTTCATATGACCCAAAGGCAGGAAGTGAACCAAACAAACTAATCATCCAGGTGTTCTACCAAGCTTTGTGATTCATGACATGATTTACATCATGTACAACAAAAGTCCATGGGGCATTATGATTACAGCAGCAGTTTTTTTTGGTTCAAACCCCTAGTATCCAAATGAGATTGCTCACTGACTATTTTCGGTAGAGCGCGTCATCGTGAAGAGCCATCATTAGTTGCAAAAGGTTATGGCAAAATGCACTGGAAGCTCCAAGCAGTAGTAGACTATTTGAAGAATCTGAGCAGTGTTTGGAAAGCTGTTTCCTCCAATATTCCCACCAGTTCCGGGCTTAGCTCACTATGAAATTGTGACCAACGACCAACCAGTGTATAAATATTAGCAAACACTATGTATGTATGAATTTTATCAGTATCCGGAGAGGAAGTGGTGTAATTTTGTGTAGTTGAGTGGACTCGAGTTGTTCTTATGAGTGTGTGCATGTAAGTGGACGTGTGACATCATGCACCTCGGCACCGTCACGCGTTCCAGCAGAAAGTTCTCCCAAACAGAACTACGGGAAGTAGCAGTAAGCTGTAAGAAATACCACAAATATTGACTTCCTTGCTTAATCTGGAATGACAGACTGGAACCAGACTCAAGCAATGCCCACCCATGAGAGACACTAGTATGCGAGTGAGAATGGAAGCCTCGAGCTATTTAAAGATCAACTGCTTGTTCAGTCTTTAGAGATAATCTGTGATAACTTGCACAAGAAGAAATGCCTGTTCTGTGTAGAAACTTGACAGCTGAAAATCTGAACACATACTTATTTTGGCTCTGTTTCTCCAGGTTTAAATTTATTGAAGAAAAATAGATTGTTGCATAACTTTAATATGAACACACACCCTTTTTTCCCTGCATTTATTTTGTATGCAGTTACTGCAGTTACATTAATACATAAATTCAAGGATGTGATTTGTGGTTGATGTCTGAAAAGTCATTTTATAAATCCTACTTTTTATATCATTTTAAGTTTTCAAGCTATGCTAAAACCACCCCCCACCCCCCAAAAAAATTCTTGCTAATCTTATTTATTTTTAAATTTATTTATTTATATTTTTCTGTGGTGTTTAAAAAAAAAACACCTTTTTTTTAACTTAGTATAACATTTGACATTACTTTTTCACTTGGCTTGATGCAAACATGTATTTTTTTTTTTTCCCTTGGTATAAAAATTTTACTTTGTATAAATGTTTGCATGGTGTAAAATAAAAATTAAATAAAATTAATACTTGTTTTTGGCTTAGTGTAAAACTTGAACTTCTTTTTGGTTTGGTATAAAAAAAAAAATGAACTTTGTCTTTCACATTGTGTACAATTTCAACTCCTTGATTTCTGGCTTGATGTAAAAATTTAGATTATTTGGTCTTTTTTATGGTGTTTAAATTGGCCTTTGACTTGGTGTAAATACGTAACATGCTTGTTTTTGGCTTAGTGTAAATATTAAACTTTGTCATACATTTGGTTAAAAATCTAACCTTTACTTTAGCTTGGTGTAAAAAATTTAGCTATATTTTCTTGAACTTAAAATTAAATTAAAAAATAGTTTTTGTTCAGTGTAAAAGTCTAGAATATGGTCTAAAATATATATATTTTTTGTCAAATTTGTAGTAAAATAAATACATAAATAAATGTTAAATAATACGAATAAATTTGTTTCTTTTTTTTTTTGGTATAAAATGTAATCGACTTTTTTTTTGGCGTAGTGTAAATATTGAACTGATTTTATCATTCTCTTGATGTGAAAAACGAATTGCGTATCTTTTGGCAGTCCGTTTCTGCTTCTATTTGACATTACTTCTTTGTCCTTTTCTTGCAGTTTACTATCGTGCACTGGTGAACTTTACAAACTCCTTCACCTACGGGCCTGAGCTTGACGACATTGATTCTGAAGCCTTCCGAGAAATTTCTGCTGCTATTGTTGACACGGTGTGTATCATCAGTGAGCAGTTTCAAACCACCCATTATCCTGAATGCCACAGATATCTTGGCCTTTTTAGAGAGTAGAACAGGGTTAATGTTAAACTGAGTAATAAGACTTTGACTTACTCTCTGGGTGTAATACAGCTCCTGTGCGAGTTTGCATGTAATTGATGTTTGTTTCTCCCACAGCTTGAATCGGAGTACTTCAGGATACCAGGAATCCAGATGGTCAATGTGGTCCTCATCAAGTAATGCCCTTTTTCTGTACTGAAATGATTAGCTGAAAAAATGCAATGCTGAGTATGCTATAAAAATTCAATCTTGGATACAAGTGAGAAAAAAAAATTCAATCTCGGATATAACTTGGAAAATCATAAACTCCAGGATGGTTCACCCCAAGCCAGTGTGAAGCCGAATTACTTAATTTTCAATGCTTATTATTTTCCAAGAACAGCATGTCTCATACGTGTTTAATTTACATGGTACTTATCCTATTTTTTAAGGCAAATTGGCAAGGACGTGTTCGTTGAACTTGACGTGGGCTCGGATGGCAACTTTAATGAATCCCAGATCCGGCGCGTGCTTTACTCTGTGGTTAGCGAAGGATCCATTGCATCCTACGAGACTTCTGTCAGTGGCTTCGAGTTTAGACGTCTGGGAGAAGGTAAGTACCATCACGTCAATTCATTTCTCCATCCTTGACATTAATTATACTTGGGGTTGCAGGACAACAAATTTTAAATTGGAAAAACGTCATCGATCAGTTGTCGATTTCCATAATTAAAGGAAATCGTTCGGCATTACTTTGCATGTGTGTTAACCACATCAAACCATGCTTAGCTGACCACAGCATGCACATACCAGAGTGAAATACATATGCAGGCTTTCCTAGGTCCCACAGAAATCACAGATTGCACATACATGGTGCCCCGTGTAACACCGTCCCGCCCCCTTCCATATAAGGTAAAAAATTTGATGCACGTTTTTTGATTTGGCCTTATAAGGAAACACGCATTTAGTTAATTAAAAATATTGGTAGTGGATGCGTTAAGGCACCCAAGTCCTAGAAAAACACACAAGGTATCCTTTTCATTCAATTTATCAATTGAATCGACATATTTCGCAATCAGTTTTCTTTAAACGCAAAACTCTTACAGGATGCCAAGGTTTTTAGGTTGTTTTATTTGTGTAAAAACCTAGCAAAACAGAACATTGCATTGCAAACATCAGTTCATTTTGAGGCTGCTCTGTTTTCAATAAGAGTAAATAAATTGGGGCTAAATAATCAGGAAGTGTTTTGGATTACACTATTATACATTTTCAATACAGCGAAATTCGTAATTTGTGGCTATATGGAAAAACTGACATGCTGAAACTGAAAATGTCAATCACTGCATTGAAGGAAGCTTGAAGATGGATGGTGGACGTCTGAAAGGTTTTAACGCCGTTGTTAATGTCACATCTTTGAGATCTGACTTTAAAAGGGCCCATCCGTTAGTAAATATCCAATGTATTTTATCTTCCATTATCAGTTCATTTTTGGAACATTTGCAACAGCTAGTTAGTTGAATGTGCATGTCTTTGGACTGTGGGAAGAAACTAGAGTACCCAGAGGAAACCCACACAAGCACAGAAAGAATATGCAAACTCCACACAGAAACGTCCTCGCCGAGCCCAGAACTAACATGGTGCTAACCACCATGCCATCCATACGATTTCAAGAGAAATAAACAAAAAGATGGCGATGTTTTCTAATACCATCGTGCCTGTTGCAGGGATCATTGAGACTCGCGTGCAGGAGTAAGCAAATGGTTTCAGAAAGACGCTGTGGCCGATTCCATTTTATTTCCAAGAGATGACACTGTATTTAATAATCATTTCATATTCCTGGGATTTGAATGGGCCCCTTTAAACTAACTGAGTGGGATTACATGGGGAAAAGCAATCCGCGGCTCTGACAGCTCCGACTCTTTCATACAGCGTTGGTCACAGTGGAATTCACTACACCGCAGCACATTGTGTTTGAAATGTATTTAGTTTTAAAGGGCAACAGAAATAACGATGTTTACAATCCATTAAAGCCGTGTTGTGCAGTCGTGTATAGAATCGGCTTCGTCTGGAGTGAAATAGTTTTAGAAAGTACTTTTCCATCTGCCTCGGCTGGTTATGGAACAAACTAGTGGAACAGATCAGTCGTCAAACCCCACAGCAGCGACTAGTGAACGTATTGGTGAACCAGATGACTGGTTTGAGCAGCTTTGCTTCCATGATGTTCACATAAAGTCTCAGAGATTTTGCCTGATGATTATATGATGACTTGATTTGGGTTTGTTGGCGCTTGTAGGGTACTCTGCTCAGGACAAGCCTGTTTTTCATCCTCCAATGTTCATGTATTTTAATCATGGCTGGCTGGCTATGCAAGATGACCAGTGTGCAATGATAAAGGTCATTTTTATGTCTGGTTTGTAGCTGATACCACCCTCCATGTGGAGCCTCTAGCTTCTCCAGGTTTGTACGGAGCCATGCCTGCTGCATGGAGACACTTTTAATTTGTGAGGCAAAATTTGTACTGGAAAATGCGGAATGAACCCTCTCATGCATGGACGTACATCATTTACAATGGAGGAGAAGAATGAGATGCTTTGCATGCACGGCTTAGCAGCCCGTAGTGAATGCAGCTCTTATACAGTATCTCGTGCATCCTACTTTATGGCCATTGTACAATGAAGTGTTTGATATAGAAATGGAGGCTGCATGTGATTTGATGGAGTGTCCTCGAAATGAAGAATACCAGAAATGTTGCCATGGTTTTTGCATGAAGATATGGCTTTAAATTATGTATCAGGTCTGGTTCACTTTCGCTGACTCTCGCTGTTCTTGTTAGTGAAGCCCAGTCCATCTGTGCCCTGTACCTCGGACCAGTTCGCCTGTAGGTCCGGACAGTGTATACCCCTGAGTTTTTACTGTGACAACAGACCAGACTGTCCAGACATGAGCGATGAGATTGATTGTGGTGAGTATGAACATTCTCTGTTGTGACATTTAAAGAGGATGTCAGACACTTTTCAGTTGTTATCCCCACCAGCATTGCGTGTCGAGGGGTTGAGGTCCTTCCAACATGCACCTTCGCCATGCCATTACTGATAATCAATTTGTCTGAGGACCTTTATATTTTAAACATAAAGCCATGTCAACACCCTCTTTCTTGAGTTCTAAGGACCATGACCTTGACCTTTTTTTTCCAAGGTCATATTGATGTCTTGGGGTTTTTTCCCCCAAAGTGCATTACAATTGGCCATGACCTGCCCTCATGCAAATACTGATCCTCAATTTGTCTCAGGACCTTAATATTTAAAACATAAATCCACCCTAACACACTCTTGCCTGAGTTTCCAGGACTGCGACCTTGAATTATACTGTATTTCAAGGTCATAGTGAGGTAATTACATTATTTATTTATTATCCCAATATTCATTAAAATTGGTCTTCACCCTGCAATTACTGATCATCAATTTGTCTCAAGACCTTCATATTTTAATCATAAATCCACCTCAACACCCTGTTGCCTTAGTTTCCAGGACCATGACTTTGAATTATATTTTCAAGGTCTTGTTGTGGTCCACCCCCCAATAAAAAAAAAAAAAAGTAAAGTGGCCTTTACCACATGATTACTGATCATCAATTTGTTATAGGACCTTCATATTTTGAACATAAATCGAAATCAGCACCCTCATGCTTGAGTTGTAAGAACTATAAACTTGACTTATTTTTTCAAGGTCATATTAGGGTCATTGTTACACTCCCCCTGTCACAGGACCTTTGAATTTAAAACATAAATCTACCTTCCCTGTGTTTCCAAGACCTTGACCTTGAATTATATTTTCAAGGTCATATTGAGGTCATTTATTTATTTATTTTTGCCCCCAAAAGTTCATTAAAATTGGCTTTTGCCACAATTACTGGTCATCAGTTTGTCTTAGGGGGATCGTGTTAATGGGAGGTGGTGCCGTTAAAAAGAGATCAGATGCCGTGTAAGAAGTATGCACTTTTGTAACTGGTTTGTTCTCTTCACCTATTTTCTTTTAATAGAAATTAGACTGGGAAGGTTACAGTTCTTTTCAAAAAGCCCTTATATTCTATGTCCTATTTCATGTCACCTTTAAATAGGCATGTGGACAGATATCCCCTTTAATGATTTTTTATAAGTTAAGCAAACAACAATGACAACAACAATAGTAAATGGTAATGATGTTCTGTATTAGCTTGCATGTAAATTCTATAAAAAGGGTTGTTTTCAATTTGCAGGTAGATCCTTATGCATCAGGATCTTTTGTAAACAGTGACAACACAATAGTTGAAGCCAGTAGTTGAATATCCATAGATAAATAAATCATTTAACTTTTTATCATTTTTAGCAGCTCCACAAGAACCTATTACGTTTCCACCTATTCAAATACCAAGTACAACGCTAGAGGCTAAAATCCCCCCACGTCCCGGGCCATGCCGTGCCGATCAGTCCACGTGTCAGAACGGTCAGTGCATCTCCCGAGATTATGTGTGCGATGGAGAAAGCGATTGCAGCGATGGGAGTGATGAGCTCAACTGTGGTAAGAGCCTGATAAAGCACATTACTGTATACATTTAGCAAAATATAACGTACAACATTACTAATTATGACAAACGCGTTGGTGCTCCAGGAACTCCTTCACCCTGTGAGCCCAACGAGTTTAAGTGCCAGAACGGCCGCTGTGCTCTCAAACTGTGGCGCTGCGACGGCGACAATGACTGCCATGATAACTCTGATGAGATCAACTGTCGTGAGTTGCGCTGCTTCATCATCCTTAGCTCATCTTTCACATCCTAATGCACTCACGTTTTTAAAACAAGTACTCTGTGTTTGTTTCCTGCATGTAGCTGGTAAAAAACCTGGTGAAGTGTGTGCTCCGGAGCAGTTCACGTGTCTGAGCGACCAGACCTGCATTCCTGCCAGCTACCAATGTGACGAGGAGCCTGACTGCCCTGACCGCTCCGATGAGTACGCCTGTGGTGAGGCATTCTTTACTTCTTACAAAGTCGCCATTATAGCCAGTATTAACCACAGTCGCTTGCTTTCTCTTTATTTCTTGGTCTTTTTCATTCGTTCTTTTAGTCTTTCTCTTTATTCTATACCAATGCATGTCTTAAAAATGTATATATTATTAAATTACATCTTCAAAACCTCCCAAAATTTCAAAGGTAATTAAAAAAATGGTGAAAGATAATAAAATTATTTACACACAAGAAACTTCATTCAGTACAGTTTTATTCATCACGATTTAAAGATCCTCCTCCAACTCTAACTCATATGCTGAACTAGGGTCACAGGAAGGCTGGTGCCTATTTCATCCAATACTGGGCAATGGCGGGGTACACCCCTGAACAGCTCGCCAAACCATTGCAGGCAAAACACACACACAACCATTCAAACTGTAATCTAGGGGCTATTTGGAACAGCCAGTTAGCTTGAATGTGCATGTCTTTGGACTGTGGGAGGAAACCGGAGTATCCGGAGGAAACCCATAGAAGCAAAGGGAGCACATGCAAACTCCCCACAGAAATGCCCTCGCTGAGCCCGGAACTCGAACCCAACACCTTCTTGCTGTGAGGTGCCCCTGTGCTGCTCTAATTGCTTGATTATTTGAATATTCATTCAAAATATTAATAAATATATATATATATATATAAATATAAAATAGGGAGTCATGTTACTATGTTATACGTGCCAGTCCAGCAATACTTATTCAACTTATCCGCTGGTAATGATGCAATAATTCGGCTCGTAGAAGAATGCCAATAATTATTTGACTGCTTTCCACCAATCAGAAACAAGAATTTTGAATAAACAATAACAAACATTATTATTATTATTATTCTTTCGAGATGTTTCCTCGTTTCCGATTGGTGGAAAGCCATCAAAGAATTCTTGATATTGCATCGTTGCCATCAGATAACCAAATTATTGCATCATTGGTATCAGATAAATGATTATTGCATGATTGGCACACGGTGCGAGTGACTTTTCACTGCGTACATTTCTTTCTCATTCTAACATCTTTCAGTCAGAGCAGTAAAAGGATTTTGTTTCTGCTCCGAGCTTTTCTCTCTGCCCTCCCACTACATGAGCTAGCCAAATATATCTTAGTCACACGTCGCTGATTTGGGATAAGAATGTATCCTGCGTGTGTACATGGCTTCGAGTTTCCACATGTGTGCCGGAGGGAGGGGGAGAGGGAGAGAAAGAGAGATAGTGAGTGTTGGGACAAAAACAATCTGATTTTTTTTTCTTTATGATTTAGCTCCTCCCGAGGTGACCAGCCCTCCCGAAGAGTCTATTACAGCAGCGCGGGGGCAAACTGTGACCTTCACTTGCACAGCCATCGGCGTACCGACCCCCATCATTACATGGAGGCTTAACTGGGGGCACATTCCAACCAGTAACAGGTAGACCTTCTCCCTGTTTCATCTAAATGTATGACTAAATAATAACAAGTAGGAGTTTCCATCCTACCACGACGCCCATGAATCCTGGATTTTGATTGGTCAGATTTGGGGGTGGGGGTCAACTTCATGATGTATGATGTGTCACTTCAAACCAAGCTGTACACTCTTAACAGCTCGTCAGTCCATCACAAGGCCAACCATTCGCACTCACAGTCACACCTAGGAGCAGTGTGGAACAGCCAATTAGCCTAATGTGAATGTCTTTGGACTAGGGGAGGAAACCAGAGTCCCCAGAGGAAACCCACAAAAGCACAGGGAGAACATGCAAACTCCACACAGAAACACCATCGCCAAACCTGGGACTTGAACCCAGGACCATCTTGCTGTGAGGCGGACATACTAACCACTACGCCACCGTGCCGAATGCTTCTGTGGATGTTTTTTGTTTTTTGACATTACATCACGGAATATGTTTCTGTTCTTTTAACGCCAAGTTCGTGTTTTGCCCACCGTTGGGTTAGTAAACTTATTTAAAAGTCGAAAACGTTCGAGTACTGAAGTATTCGCCACATCGTATTGTGAAAGAGAATTGACACTTTGATGCTTTAAAACAGAGATATAGAAACATCAGTGGATTGCGCAATCGTGTTCACCTCCTTTCATTGGTCTTTATGAGTAAATAAAAACATTTGAAGGGTTTAAAAACCCCCGGAGAATTTTCGGGGTTTTTTTTTTTGTATGACTCATGGGTAATTAGAAGCAGTCCCGAGGTTATTTTAGGACTCTGAGATTGTCATTTTTGGTCCGTGGTGTCATTTTTTTCTTTCTTTCTTTCTTTCCAAAGTCTTTGTGTCAGGATCTAAAAGTGTCAGTACTGGTCATCTGAAACCGCAGGGAGGAAAAAGCCGCAATTGTTTGTTTCAGTTTATTGGATTTTGATGTGACTTTTAATATCAAAAAGTTCAGCTTTGGGGAAAATGGGCCAAGTTATTAAGATACTAAGCCTCTCTCTCTCTCTCTCTCTCTTTCTCTCGCTTGCTCGCTTTCTCCTTAGGATTACAATGAACGGAGAGAATGGTCGTGGGACGTTGACCATTCGTGACGTGAAGGAAGGAGACCAGGGCGCGTACACGTGTGAAGCCATAAACGCTAAAGGCTTGGTGTTTGCTATTCCAGACGGAGTGTTAACCCTGACCCGAGAACCCAGTAAGCTCCACTCAGTCCAGTGCTCAGGATGATTGATTAAACAGTGAGAAGTCTTTCTGGTTTGTTACTTTCGAATGTTCACGGCTGAGACCGGGGCGGTCCTGTTTGCTCTGGATGGTGTGAACGACGTTAATGATGCACGCTCACAAACTCTCGGCTTCGGAACAGAGGCTCCACATTCTACACATTTAGATCTTTATTCTGAAATGCTTTACTGAGAAGTTCTGGATAAATCTTTGTACTGTGTCCCCGCCAGACTAAGGGGAGAGGAGAGTTGAATCCTCAGCTCTGATTGGACGGTCAGAATTTTCCACATGTGGGTTCTTTAGTTGTTAATGTGCTGGAGGTAGCGTTTTTGGAAGGAGTCTCCGGTATCAGGGCATTGTAACAGTAGTGCATTAGAAATTGCGTTTGTTTCAGTTGGTGTGTCTGCCTGTGTGTCTGCCTTTCTATCCATCCATCCATCCATCCATCTAGGTCATCTGTCTGTCTGCCCATCTAACAATAACGTCTCCGTGTAAGGACAGGGACAGGGTTTACAGTCATCAGGTCGACCCCGACTGGGATCACCGAAATAGCCGGGACGGCATTTTTTGTTTTATTTATCCATCAATTCAGATTTTCTGTCTGTCTGTCTGTCTATCTAGCTTTTCCATCTGTCTGCCTAGCTATCCACATTTTTATGCACCTGTTCGTCTGTCTGACTTGGCTATCTGTCTTTTCATCCATCCATCTATCTATCCATCCATACATCCTGCTAGGCAGTCTATCTGTCTGTTCATCTAAAACATTTGTCTGTCTGTATGTCTATCCATCCATCTATCCATCTGTTTTCTGTGTCAGTCTGTCTGTCTATCCATCTATTAAAGTAAGTAATTATGTGTTGAAGGTTCATGTCTCTGTGTTTATTCTCAGGTAACTGTCCTGAAGGACACTTTAATATCGGTGGTCGGTGCATACCCTGCTTCTGTGCCGGCATCACCAAGAACTGCCACAGCACCGGCCGCTACCGCAGCCAGATCTCACTGCGCTTCAATGAGGAGGAGAACTATAAAGGTATCAGAGAGTATGATGTTATGGACATGCTGAGGGATTTGAAGAATTTAGATTTTAAGAAATAATACATTTATATATATATATATATATATATATATATATATATATATGTGTGTGTGTGTGTGTGTGTGTGTGTGTGTGTGTGT
>JBCNYH010000022.1:30694272-30711651 GCA_039654325.1 Tandanus tandanus | reverse complement strand
TTTTTTTTGTTTTTTTTTGTGTTTTTTTTTTTGTTTTTTTTTTTTTTTTTTTTTTTTTTTTTTTTTTTTTTTTTTTTTTTTCTTAGAAAAATTGAATTTAATTATTTTTAGATGTAAATATAAGAGTGGCGTTGTGGTTAGCACATTCGAGTTCTGGGCTCAGGCATTTCTGTGTGGAGTTTAAATGTCGTCCCTGTGCTTGTGTTGGTTTCCTCTGGGTTTCCTCCCACAATCCAAAGACGTGCATGTTAGGCTAATTGACTGCTGCAAATTTCTCCTAGGTGCGAGTGGTTGTGTATATTTCTTGCTCTGCGATGGTCTAGCGAACTGTTCAAGATGTACCTCGCCCTTGCCCAGTGTTGGCTGAGATAGGCTCCAGCCTCCCCATGACCCTAATAGGATTAAGCAATTCAGCAAATGAGTGAGTGAGTGTAAATAGAAGGCATATTTGCTCTACGGCATTTCTTTGCATGGGCCTAAAACGTTTGTGCAGTACTGTATGTTAATGTACCATCTTTCAGAATTGTTTAGCAAAATATGACTTGCATTTGGATTTTCCAAGGGTTACTATTTGGCACTTATTTCAATCCCCCAAAACGTAATGCTTTCTATTGCAAAGCTCTTTCCTGTGGTTTAAAATGTAAACATTTCATATATTGTGGGATTGCCCGTCATGTCCAAATCCTAAAGAATTTGTCAGCATGGGGGAATGTCAACATTTTGAATGCCCTCATTGTGAATCTCTGACTGCCGAAGTTTGTTTAGTGTCAGAGGTAGCGATGTGATATGTAAAGGAAACTTGGTGTAAAGTGCCTCTCTCTGATTATAGCTGTCAACGTTTTTAAGAAGTGAGAGTACTGACAGCTGTGGAGACCGCTATCCAAAAGAACAGCTGGATAGAGTCTTTTCCGAGAAATGCAGTCATGTCGTTTATGCCGGTGTTGATAAAAGGCAGGTGTTGGACGGGAGCCAATATGGGAACAATCTTCCCTTCGGTTAAGATGTTCTTTTATGGCCAAAACCTGCACACATGGGGGGAAAAAATCCTACAAGAGCATACAAGCTAAAAAGGTACTCCTGTAGAGTGCATGGTCTCTAACAACATAACCCTTCACAAGACTTAAGAACAACACATCAGAATGTAAAGACAAGCCTGAAGAGCGTTAGAAAGCAGTCCAGAAAGACTTGCCACACAAGAAAATAACAGAAAAAAACAAATCATTGGACTGGAACAGGCCGAGCCACCTTAAGGGTACACTTGAGGTCTTGATTGATATGTTCGCTGCACTTGGCTTGAGAACTCTACAAAATCAAGCATGCTTATTGTAAATTACATCCTTAAGGGGTGAACTACGCTTGTAGCCTCACCATGGCTACTAACAAGCCATTTAAAGACCTTCGAAGGACAGCAGTCTTCAAAACGAATCCCACTTAATGCCTGTCTAATTAAAAAGAAAGGATATCTATAGGACAACAAAGTCTATTAAAAAGGAAAAGAAGCTATAATTCTTATAAAACCTGTTCCCAGCCCTTATAGGCTGCCCAGTATTGGCAATTCAACATTTTACAAGAATGGACAACTGGGAATAGAAGCAGCTGCAAAATCAACTGGATGGATGAACGAATGGATAAGCAGCTCTCCTTATTGCATGATGCCCCATGCAAGCGGTGCTCTACCGTGGGACAGACTCCGTATCCCTTTGTCACCGTGTCCTGCCAGTGTGTCACATGATCTCCACACTGTCACATGACCTGCTGATTGACCTACACTCTATGATGATGTCACAGAGAAAGGCGCTATCACCCTGGTACATTCCAGCTGCAATAGTCTTGTACACTGCCCTGAACAGGGCTACATTTTAAATTAAGCCTCACAAAATGGCAAGCGTTCTTCTGCCACATTACCGAACAATCCAAATGAAGGAACTTGCAGGGAATCTATGAATCACTTAAAAAACAAACTGCCACGCCACCATTTTTTTTATTTTTTTTTTTAATTATAATTTTTTTTAAAGGGTACCCGTGTTCTCGGGGTATGTATCATCATTGGCTTTGGTGTCTTTCCACTGCCTTTGGTGCTGATTTGATTAGGTGTGTTGAGGCAAAAGAACTACCTCAGTTTAATGAACTAGTCTTCCAATAAAAAATGGGTTAGCCAACTTACACATGTAAAGAGAACTATTTGCAGATGTTTTAAGCCACATCTGGTTAGTCTGGTAATAAGCAGCCTTTTTATGTGGTCTTACAACGACCAACATGAACAAGTTGCCCCTGGAACAAATTGCAATCGGAGCAAGTTGCGCCCACTTTCCTACCTCATCAGTCTCAGATCAGTGGCAACACCCGTCTGGACTGGAAGCCCGCAAAACAACCTGTATGGACGTTACTGCGCATGCATAAACCCACCTACTTGACACAGATTGTGTTTAGACGGCAAGTTGCGCCCTGGATAAGATGTTCTGGAACAACTCTGGGAGCAAGTTGTGCCCACCGGTGTCAAGTTGTTCCAGAACAAAATAGTTTTTACACAGGCAGTTGCACCACGGCAAGTTTTTCCTGGTCTAAGTTGTTCCGGTGCAAGTGCCTGCGTAAAAGAAGTTTTTGATTCACTGTTGATGTTTGTCATTCTTACTCTAGGTGTGCCCCTGGATACACCGGCAATCCTGAACATGGACAGAGCTGCAGTCCAGGAAGTGGTATGTTTTGCTTGCGCGTGTAGTTTATTTTTTTTTATTGCAGGCTGCTGTTTCTCAAGAGGACTGGACGCAAGTGCATTAAAATCGGTTAATTCTAGTTTGCTTTTTGAAGCAGCTTTGTTTGATTTCCTCTTTCAAGAGGCTGCCAGTGATTATTTTTCAACGTTTGGCTCATCTCAAAGAGAGTGTTTAAGATAAGCTAAATGTTAATTAGGTCTGCCAAATCCTGTGTATTTGTTTTGTATTGTGGCTCAGACTGAACAAAGATTTCCTGTTTGCAGAGAGATGCCAAAACTGCGACCCGCAAGGAAGCGAAGGCTGTAGTTCAAACGGCATCTGCCGCTGCAAGGCATGTACACGAAATTATACAAACACCTCTATCAGCCCATTTGTCCACATTTATTTGCAGCCAAGAGGAGTATTTTATTATCTCTTTTGTGTGTTCTCAATGTGCAGATGAATGTGGAGGGTCCTTCTTGCTCCAGCTGTAAGCCTGGCGCCTTCAATCTCAGCCCTGCCAACAAAGATGGCTGCCTGGCGTGCTTCTGCATGGGAATCACTCAGCAGTGCTCCAGCTCATCACTGTACAGAGATGTTGTAAGGCTTGTGGACCTGCTTTCGGCTTTCACACTTATAAAATAGTGAAAGTCTGAGCGCTGTTCTTATCTCTCTGCTCTTTGGATTTATCATTCTTTCCCAGATCACCACTGTGTTTGCTCCCGGAAACGCCCAAGGCTTCGCTCTCGTGAACCGTCAACGCACCAACCGCATCAGCAGCGGCTTCTCAGTGGAGGTGGCCACGGATGGAACGCAGCTCTCATTCACCAACTTTGACCATCACAGCCAGGAGCCACACTTCTGGCAGCTACCTTCCAACTACCAGGAAGATAAGGTATCTAGTAGTCTAGGAGTTGAAGTCTTAATAAACCACACGATTTCAGTCTTCTCGCCAATCCTCACACCAGTCTTCACTCTTTCTGCCAGCTCTTTTTATCTGAAACTGAGAGTCAAGAGTTGCTTTCCTTTCATGTTCACCCTTGCTGATGTTGCTGATGGTGTAAGAGGATGCCAATGGCGTTATTTTAATCTAATGGCTACTACAAACTTGAGCTACGTATAACATATAATGTGATTTAAAAGCCTGGGTGAGGACATAAAAAAAACAATATAAACAAAAGCAGCAATTTAAATACAAGGGAAAGTTGTTGGACCTTTTCTCTTGGTTCTGCATGTTTTCATACACTGTTTGAGAGATTCAGTTGTTTCAAGCAATCACCTTGGATTGTTGAAACAACACCCCCTCTTTAGTCTGTGACCCCTTTTTGCCATTTTTTCTCCAAACTTCAAGGGTGTACCACTATACCAACCATGGATTTTTAACTAAAAGGTCCCTACAAAATATATTCTGGGATACCCTTGAAGTTTCATGAAGGTCCTTGACAAATTTTATGGGAAAAAATGGCTCATTTTGAGCGCCCCCTGTTGGCAAACTTCAAGGGTGTCCTGGATGGATTGTGTTACTCTACCCTACCTATAGACTCCCTCTTAATTAACCTGGGACACCTTTAAAGTTTATTAGAGAGGTGGGTACTGGCGGCTAAAAAAGATGTGGCTGTAGGTCGGGACAGAAGGGGTCAACAGTGGAGCAGTTTGGATTTTGAAGTTTTGGCATCATCCTTATCTAACAATCAAATTAAAAAACAAACAAACAGATGAATCCTGGGTGAGGTTAACCAGCCTGTCTGTTTGAACTTTTAAAAATTGGATCTTAAATATCTATTTTGTACTTTTTAGAAGCAGACTCACTTTAAACGAATGAAACGCTCACATGAGGTAAAACGGAATGAGTGGAATGTGTGTTCTAAGTGTGCACTGACGTGATGTGGTATTTTCCGAATGGATTCTGGTGATGTAATATTTTTAAAACAAAGCATTGCTGCTTGTCCTTTGCCAAATTTCAGTGATATGTTGTACTAATGCACATGAAACAAATGACTATAATTGGAAGACAAAAAACACATCAGTGTTATATTAATCAGGCTCATGCTAGTTAAATTAAATGTCATTTTAATATTAAACTAGAGCATGCGGAGAGCATAAACCTTCGCTAAGCCTAGCAATCCCCCATATGAGCCAAATGTAAAATATCCTTTAAAAATATTGAATCCAAACTTTGATCTGGATCATGTCCAGATTTAGTGGAGTCTTCCTTACCCAAATCCCCACCTCTGGGGAAAAAAAAATAAATAAATCCAAAAATAAATCATGAAATTCTGCATATAAAGTACACAGCACCCCCTGCTGGGCCGGCTGTATTATAAAACTCCAAAAAATAGGATTTTCCATGTTAAATTTATATTGTCGCCAAATGCCCCAATCTGGATCAGTTCCGGATAAAACTTGGTGTGAGATTAAAGATCCTGCTCCTGAATGTACATAGCAAATTGCATGTGTGTGCATGTGCATTTTGACAGAGCTATAATTTTCTTCATAAATTTCACCATAAATTTCATAAATGAGGCATTATTTATTTATTTGATATGTTTTTATGATGTCATCAGTACATGGATTCTTACCAAAATTAAATGGGAACAACCTTGGGTGATGAACTATCCATCTTTAAAATTTCAGATTGATCTGTCCAAAACTGCAGACAGGAAGTTGCAAACAGACAGACAAGAACAAACAAATAAACCCACTCAAATGAAAACATAACCTCCTTGGCAGATGTAATAAGCTCATGACTGAATTAGCAAGTCCAAGTTTTGCATTTTAATATAATTATTTTAATATCATGATGTTATATAACACTCAAAATCAATCAAAAATTTTTTTATTTCATTATATTATTTTAAAGAATTTTATTTATTCCCCCCAATAAAAATGGCAGTTGAGTTGCCCCATGTCAGTGATCTTTTCAGCTTTCTACTTGAAATATGCATGATCCTTACAGTTACTTTTTTTTTTTAGCTACAAAAACCCCTGAAATTGATAAAGTAATAAAGATTCAAAATAGAATTAGTCAAAAGTACCAATGTTTCTGACTGCATGTGACCACCTTAAACAAGTGGCGTGTGGAAGTTATGCATCGTGCTGGAAGGTCTGCTACATTATCCAAGGGTTTCCTGTCGAGATTATAGGGAGGCGTGCTATATTTATAACACCAGGATGAATCTTCATTGCTAGAGGGACGAGTAAGAAAAGAAAAAAGAAAGAAAGGAAGAAAATTGGTACAGCCAAAACCGCCAACTATGTCCTTGTGATCCCTCGGATTGTTTAGAGGCCAGACCTTGTTGCTTACTTGACTTGGTAGCGTGCACGGTATCATATGTTCAGGAGTAAAAAACAATAATTTTAGGTTATAGATAGAGTGATGAATTATGAGCATGACAGCTCCCTGTATGACAAACAAATACCACAGGGTTTCCGCAGGGCATTAAAAGTAATTTTTGTTGTTGTTTTTCGGGGTTTTTTGTTGCAAAAATTAAGGTACTAAATGCCATTAAAAGCCAGACGTCCCTCTCATCATCCACTTCCTCCAGCTCTTCCGGGGGGGACACTGAGGCGTTCCCAGACCAGTTGAGAGTCGTAGTCCCTCCAGCGTGTTCTGGGTCGACCCCGGGGTCTCTTACCGGTTGGACATGCCCGAAACAACACACCAGCAGCAGTTCTACTCCGAGCTCCTCTGGGATGACCGAGCTTCTCACCCTGTCTCTGAGGGAGAGCTCCGCCACCCTGTGAAGGAAGCTCATTTCTGCTAGTGAAGTACTACCCCCATCAACTAAATTTTTTTTACAAAAAGTATTAAACTATATTTGCTGATACCTGCAGAAACCCTGTACCAAACCCAGATGAGTTGAGTTCTGTGGTACCTTGGCTCGCACCCCCTGAGTCTATGCACAGCTCTGCATGTCTTTATTTGTGCACGCTATTGGACGTCCTTGGATTTCTGACCTCTCAGATTTCATTGCTGTCCCCTGAGTCACTCTGGTTTCTGTTCATTTTACTCCACCCATCTTTTCCAAAGTCATCAAGCGATGATGTGCGTAAAGTCGACGACGAAATATGGAAGCTCATCAGCAACTTCTCGCAAGGACCGCCTGCCTCCTTCTTTTCTTCATCTTCCAGTTCCTCTTCCTCTTTTCCAGTCAGATCCCCTAGTTCGGCAGGTCGTTCAGGTGGCCATGCCCCCGTTCCTCCTTTTCCCCCTGCAGACTCACAGGCCTCTGTTTGGGCCTCTGGGCTCCACCCTGGTGCACCAGGCCATTCCCCTCACCTTACCACAATCAAGGTATTGAATGGTCTTTCCGGTGGTTTCCATTTTGGTTAGCATTAAATGTAGACCATTATTAACACTTTGTAGCTCTTCTATGTAATTAGACACAACATTGCTCTGCATTGGTTTGACGCTGGTTTGGGATGTTGGTCTTACTGACAGGATAAGCTCAGAAAAAACCGAATGGATCCATCCAGTGCTGCTCCACCCGGCTCCTCCAACAAGGTAGTCATCCATGGCATGATTTCAATGAAAATCTTGGGGAAGTACCGCCCTGTGGAGGAACAGCTAACCTGAATGTTAGCAAGGTCACCCAGTCTTTGTGATCACCAAGCCATTTAGTCACAAGTTAATTTTTTACAAAGCGCCTTATTATTGGGGCTAGTAAAGAGTTTGGTTAATCAGTCGTTAGCCATCAGATTGGGAGATGTTATGCGAAGGTTAATCAGTCTTGCTAACCTTAGGGTGCCTTTTGTGTCCATATTTGTACTGAAATTCACACCAAGAGTTGATTTTTACGTGATGTGTTTTATTCTGCAACAAGATAAACATCATTCAGTGTCTTAGGCACCTTAGTTTAACCCAAGATGTTTGTTTTAAGCCGTTAGGAAACTCAAAGCCTTTTCTCTTTTATCAGCTTTGCCTTGCTCTCTTGCACTGCTTTTCTTTTTCTTTCTATCTGGTATCTGCTCATGTTGTGGAACCTCTCAATCTCCATGTGCTCCAGTACTTTCTGGTCTACAAAGGCTTTAGCTTGCACTCGGAGGACGTGCTCTTCTGGAAGCTTCCTGAGAAGTTTCTTGGGGACAAGGTAACTACTAACGACTTGATAGGGCTAACAGCTTTAATATTTTTATGAGTATGATCTTTTTCGTATTTCTTGTAACAGGTTCAAGCCTACGGAGGAAAGCTCAAGTACACCATCTCCTATGTTCCCGGACAGAGAGGCGCTCCGATAGAGGACGTAGACGTTCAGATCATTGTATGTAATATTGTAAATGGAACAAAAGTGAAAGAGATGTCTGTTTTAAAAAGGACCCTCATCAAGGCATCCTCATTTCCAGGGTAATGACATCACTCTAGTGGCTCGACAGGATTGGAGAAGGGGGCAGGGGACAAGAGAAACCCGCAACTTTGAGTTTATCTTCCGGGAGGTGAGATGAACTGTAAAAATATTTACACTTTCAGCTTTATTGCGTAGTACTCTTCGAACACCTGTTCAAATAACTGATTTCATTGATTGCCTCGTGTCGTTTAGGAGTACTGGCAGCGTCCCGACGGCATGCCCGCCACTCGGGAACACCTGCTGATGGTACTAGCAGATCTGGATGACATCCTGATCCGAGCCTCTTACCACACTGTCTTGCGCTCGTCCAGCATCTCGGGGGTCCTCATGGAGATCGCCGTTCCTCACTACACGGGACTGGACCGAGCTCTGGAGGTGGAGCTTTGTCGCTGCCCTCCTGGGTATGAGGGCCTGTCCTGTCAGGTATGTGCAGTTCTATAGTGCCATACTGCCAGTACGGGACTAAATTACAGAAAGGAATTAACACAAAACTAGGAGTAGTGTGTAAAGCTTTGTGGATGGGATGTCCCAGGGTGGTAGCGCCCCTCTCTGTGACATCCTCACATACAGTACATCCATCTTCACATACAGAAGGTAGGTCATGTGATACACTGGTGGGACATCATGATAGAGAAACAGAGGCTCCTTGTTTAAGTTTTACAGGATTCTTAAGTTCTTTGTGGTGTATTTTTAGGACTGCGCTCCAGGATACACCCGAACAGGTGGAGGACTCTACCTCGGCCACTGTGAGCTGTGTGAATGTAACGGGCATTCTGACTCCTGCGATCCAGAAACTGGCACCTGCACTGTACGGTGGTTCCATACTAGTCTATATAAAAATTGTTTGTTTTTTGGTTGTAGCTGTGCACTGAGGATGATCTCTTGCTCGCTCTCTCTTGTTGACAGAGCTGTCAGCATAACACCATGGGTGAGCTATGTGAGCAGTGTGCTGCTGGTTTCTTTGGAGACGCCACTTCTGGAACCCCAGAAGACTGTCAGCCCTGCGCCTGTCCCCACACTGACCCAGAGAACCAGTTAGTCCGATAAATAAAACTCAATTATACAGAATTTTTAGTGTTTGATCCAGTTGTTGTTTCAAAGCTCACAAATTTTAATTCAGACATATAGACATACAGACATGTTTTGATATGGATTATTGGAAAAAAGATGTTAACTGAGTCTTTAAACTAGTTACTTACCCAGAAATGTTTGCAGGACAATTATGTTGATGAGTGTAAAAACATTTTGATTATGTATTTTTATGAACAAACCCAGTTCTTAGTCAAACCTGAATTTGTGTCTTTTTTTTATTAGCCAAAGTGATATCTCATTTTTTTTCTAGACTGCCATACAAGATCTATCAGCTACAAGAGTTGCACAATTTTTTTATTTTAAATAGTGCTTGCTTTTAAACAGTAACTCAATAAATAAAGCTTTATACCTCTATACATTATTGCTCTATGCTGTAGCTATACACTGTAATTCCTTATAGCTTTAAACATTCAACTCTCTCACTCCGTACTCACACACACCCTGAACACCAGAATATATGAGTGTCATTATGAGCTGTTTATTCCATGTGTTTAATTATGTTTAGATTCTCGCCCACTTGTGAGAGTCTGGGTAATGGAGACTACCGGTGTACAGCCTGTCAGCCAGGCTACACAGGCCAGTACTGTGAGCGGTAAGATGACACACTCTTATATGTGTATATATGTGTATGGTTTTTATTTGGCTCTGCATCATTCATGTCTATTATTAAACAGGTGTGCACCTGGATATTTTGGAAATCCACAACAGAGGGTCAAGTGCCGTCCAGATGATGGTGAGTCTATTCTTTAACTTATTCTATCGTTACAGAAAATGAAATTTACAGTAGTTTTAAGATTAAGTGCTGTTTTACTTTTCTTTCATAACAACTTATATATCAACTCCTGGACAAACTATGTTCGTATAAATGGATTTATGGAGGGGAAAAAAAACATGTAAATGATTGATATGAAAATCTGTAAAGAGATTTTTTGCTTCTTTGGCATTTTGTGAAATGAGTCTCACGAGTAAGTGCTTAAAAAAAAAACTAACAAAGATTTTGTCCCGGAGCTTTGCTTCTGCATGATAGACAAATTAATAATTGATAACTAGAAGCACTCAGAGAGCGCAAACCTCTGCCGGTGTTAAACAAAAATAATAATTTGTTCCTTGACCCATTCTCTACCTTCCCTGAAAATTTCAAGAAAATCCGTTCATAACTTTTTGCGTAAAGTTGATGACAAACAAACAGACAAACAAACGCAGGTAAAAACCTTGGTGGACCTAATAAACATTGTGGTCCTATAATATCCTACAATCTTTTATTTTTTTATAACAGCACTCATGTTTATAAGTCCAATCGTCTTATTTTCTTTTGTATTCATGTCCATTTTTTCATTTTTTTTTTAAAAGTCCCTGCTTTCAATCCCTGTATTTGTAATTTGAAATTATAATTTTCCTTCCCATCCTGACTAGCTCTGCTAATTGTAGGCAAGGATACTTTTATACCTTTTATATCGGAGCTCCTGAGCAAAGCACCATAATCGTGGAATATGGCTTGGATGGTTGTCCCGTGTCCGTCCACTGTCTGCACATGCCCACCACAGAAAAACAAATAAGGCTGTATCGCTCACTTGCATGATGACAGCAGGCAAAAAAAACCCAGATTTAATATTAATAACGAAACTGAAACCCAAAAAGTAGTGGCTCAGACACGCACAGGATAAAAAACACACAATCTAACTCAGGTAGGCAGACACACTTGCCGGATGATAAATGTTCATGGAGCAAATGCCGAAATCAAAAGCTTAACAGAGCATGAATTCCTTAAATAGGTAATTAAACTAATATGAGAGGTGAAAAAATTATCACAAAAATCAGCTAGAGAAAACCCAGCAACTGTTTGGCTCTTTTCTGTTAGGCAGTGTATAAATCTTTATATTATTTGATTATAAATGTTAGTACTTAAATTAGTTGGTTTGATTATGGGGATGATGTGCTTGTTTTTGGACAGCAGCTGCCTCTCTGGTGGTGAGGGTGTACCCCGAGAGAGTGCTGGTCCCTCAGGGTACATCGGTCACCCTCAGGTGCCAGGGTTCTGGACCTCTGCCTCACTATTTCTACTGGAGACGTGATGATGGCCGTCCCATCTCCAACTCAGCCGAGAGACGCAGACAAGGTACTGCTGTCATGCCTATTAGAGAAATCTGCTGAGGAAATAAACAAAAGATTAAAGTGTCTTTTTGAGGGAATGATTTACTCAGGTCACTTTGATCCTTTTTTGGTTTGCAGGAGAAGAGTTGCATTTCTCCAAGGTGCAGCCTTCTGATGCTGGCGTGTACACATGCACCTGCCGAAACCAGCTCAGTACCAACCGCAGCCGGGCGGAGATCATCATAACAGGTAAGACTAAAAGATATACAGTGAATTTGACATTAAGGCTGGCTATAGTACTTCATATATACACATCTAAGACCTTTTGTTTACAATCATCTATTTCATGAGTGTATAAACTACCCTCACCCACCTCCATGAGCCTAAAAGAACTCCCTCACCCACCTCAATGAGTGTAAGAATCTCCCTCAACCACCTCCATGAGCCTAAAAAAAACACCCTCACCCGCCTCAATGAGTGTAAAAATCTCCCTCAACCACCTTCATGAGCTTAAAAAACCCACCCTTAACCATCTTCATGAGTGTAAGGAACCCCCTTTATCACCTCCCTGAGCATAAAAAAAAAGCACTCGTAACCACCCCCATAAGCGTACAAAACACCCTCACCTACCGATATGGGCGTAAAAAAAACACACCCTCAACCACCTCCATCAGCGTAAAAAAATAAAAACACTCTAACCCACCCTCATGAGCGTAAAAAACACCCACGCCTACCTCTATGAGCGTGAAATAAAACAAAAACCCTCAACCACCTCCATAAGTGTAAAAAAAAAAACAGTCTTAGCAACCACCATGAGCTTAAAAAACACCCTCAACCACCTCCATAAGTGTAAAAAACACCCTCAACCACCTCCATAAGTGTAAAAAACACCCTCAAACACCTCCATAAGTGTAAAAAAATACCCTCACCTGCCTCAATGAGTGTAAGAATCTCCCTCAACCACCTCCATGAGCCTAAAAAACCCACCCTCAACCATCTTCATGACTGTAAGAAACTCCCTTAATCACCTTAATGAGCGTAAAAAAAAAACACTCAACCACCCCCATGAGCGTGAAAAACACCCTCACCTACCTCTATGGGCGTGAAATAAAAACCCTCAAGAAACAACCCTCAACCACCTCCATAAGTGTAAAAAAACACCCTCAACCACCTCCATGAGCATAAAAAACACCCTCACCCACCTCCATGAGCTTAAAAATCATCTTCACCCACCTCCATGAGCTTAAAAATCGTCTTCAACCACCTCCATGAGCTTAAAAATTGTCTTCAACCACCTCCATGAGCTTAAAAATTGTCTTCAACCACCTCCATGAGCTTAAAAATCATCTTCACCCACCTCCATGAGTGTAAAAAATTATCTTCATCCAGCTCCATGAGCTTAAAAAACACCCTCAACCACCTCCATATAAATATATGCAGTATACATAGAAGGAAAGTGTCCTATTCGAAAATCTGCATGTTGTGAGAGTGTATCTCTGTTACAGTCTTCTAATTAAGCAGATGTGAAATAATCTGTAAATAATCCGCTCTCTCAAATCAAACATCTGCACTTCTCACTAGGTTCTCCATCCAAACCTATTGAGGTGTTTATTGAGGAGCCTAAAGCCCAGAGAGTGATCCCAGGAGCGACAGTGAGCTTCATCTGCACAGCTAAGAGCAAAGTATGGCATCCATGTTAACCCCTCATGATTCTTTTTTCATGTTTCACATTAGGATTGTCTCGTTTACCAAAAAGTGTATTTGTTCTTTCTGATATACTTGAACCACACTCAGTTCCCAGCGTACACTCTCGTGTGGACACGTCAAGGCAATGGCAAGCTCCCCGACCGCGCTATGGACTTCAACGGCATCCTGACGATCCAGAACGTACGTCCTGAAGACGCCGGGGTCTACGTATGCATTGGCTCCAACATGTTCGCCATGGATGAGGGCACTGCCACCCTCTATGTCCCAGGTTCGTGACTGGCGTGGCTGTCTTAGTCATCGTTCTCCAAGCTGCCTCAAGTTTCACCTGTCAGTTTATTCTCCTGTGCATGACAGCTGCATGCTCTCACTCTTGTCTGTATTTTTATTTATTTTTTTGCTTGTTTGTTCTTGCTTGCTGGGTTTCTGGTAGTCGACTCGGCTGTCTGTGCAGCAGCACAGCTTATTTTTCCACTTGAATTTGTCAACCACATGACTTTGGTTTCCTGCTCTGGTTCGATCTGTGGTTTTGTGTGTGTGTGTTGTCTCACTAATCAAACCGCTTCAGCTTCCTCTTACTGCCTGTACAATCCTTTATGCTGAAAAAACAAAAACAATACAGCTTGTGAAAGATTAACTGAGGAAAAAAAATCGCTTAAATCAATTTAATAGATCACCAAAGTCGATGTCGGTGCTGAAATTCTCTGACAGATTTCTCTTTTCTGATTTTTTCAACAATTAAATAAATGAAATTGAAATCTAAAACAAAAAAATCTAAACTTTTCGGGTTAACTTTAGATATATAAACCAATCTTTGCTTGAACTGAATCACAAAATTAAAAAAAGCAGTAATTTATAGCTTTGAAATGCTTTAACGGCAGAGAATCAAGTCACGAAAACAATATTTAACTATTTAAAAAAAAAAAAATAAAAAAAATAAAGGTTTTACACAAAGTAGTGGAACAGACTTATAATCAACAGTTATGCTCTGCACGCTAGGTGGATGTTGATGCTCCAGCTCATGGACTATTCAATTCAGGGACATCCACCAAGCTTGAGGTGTATATTATTTTAGTATATACTACACGGGAACATGAGTACACTAAAATGAGATTTTTATGGTTTATTTCTTACGTTTTTTTAAATCATAATGGACACAGGTGAGATTTGATTGCATCCCTTTAACTCCTTTTTAAGAGTTGAAGTATATACTAGGCAGAAACATAAAGAAAAGTAAACTAAAATGAGATTACAATTGTTTTTATTTGCAGATTTTAACCATGACAGAGGCAGGTCAGGTTAGCTGTGCACTTCGAGCTGAGCTAAGTGCAGGGTAGCTGACGGCATCTGTTTAACCTACTCATTCATAAACAAAAATAAAGTAACAAAACAAAAGGAAAAATGTTTTAGTGTATATACTATGTGAAAACAAGAAAAAAACTAAAATTTGATATATTTTTTTAATGGTTTATTAAAAAATTTTTTATGATAATGCACAATAATGATGTCCGTAACAAACTGTGAGTGTCTATCATTTGGATTTAAGCTTTGTCCACTCACATTAATGTTTTTAAATCCCAGAATAGAGGACAGATTGTGCTGTTCCCGGGAAGTATATACTAAAAGTGATTAGGGCTGGTGTGTAAGTGTTTGGTTCTTATACAATCACAAAATGTGTTGGGCTTTAAAACTCTTTTTTTTTAATGGATTTTTTAAATGAAGTATTATTCACTGTAAACCGTACACACTGTTACTCTTCAACATGCTCCGTTCAACAAATAATTGCTTTTCATAATGCCTGCGTTTGCGCATTAAAGGAAAGGTTTTTTGTTGTTTTTATTTTTTAAATGATAGCTTAGCATGTATACATTACATCCATTGGAGGTGTTGTCTTTTCTGCAGACTCTCACTTTGTTTGGGTTCAGAGTATTCAGAGTTGTGTTAAGCACACATAATGATAGAACGGATTATTGTAATTATGCTTAAGTGCTATTCATGTTTCCCAGTTGCATATTTGGTTGCATTATTTAGTTGCATCATTAGTTTGGGCCCCACTTGTTACAGTCAGTGTTAACCACAGTATTTTACACTGAAATTTATTTATTGGGGGAAAAAAATATGGAATGTGATTTGACACAGAGATTAAAAATATACATATATAACACTTCTATTTTTTTATTAGTATTATCCTCAAAAAGGTTAAAATTCTAGGGTAGATATAAATAAGGAGACCTCTTTCTTAATGGGATTCCCATATATCTATACCAACAAATATTTAGGGCTAAAATAATGACATAATTTGCTGTAGCAAATGAATGCTTGGTCAGCTTTTCTTTCAAACAATGGAACATTTTCTTTGTTTACAAAAAAAAAAAAAATTCTAAAATAATTCAAAAACAACTTAACAAGCAGTCTCATATCCCACAAAATCATCTATGTGCGTAATACCGACTCTGAATACAACAAACTCTCTCTACATCCGCATCAACGTAACTATAAATAAATATATATAAAATAAGACCATATATTATATTATATTATATTATATAACTTCTTACTCAGCAGCTTCTCACCAGTGGATAGCGGTGCAATAACTATGGTGTCGGGTTCCTTGCTGCTGTCGCAGTTCTTTATGTGGTGGTGGTGGTGGTGGGGGTGGGTGAATGAGTGTCATGACATGTATATGTGGTGGCGTTTTTACTCGCGGGTGTTTCTATCGGAGTTTTCTGAGTGAGGTTTCCAGCTGTCGTTTATCTTGAGGATGTTTAACGAGGATAGCTCTGGACAATCATAGTGTAAATCTACTGGAAGGAGGACTGCATCTCCTTCAGCGCATCTCACTGGAAACCATGTGATCACTACTTTTGTCTTAACTTTTGTACAAACTGGAATGAATGTTTATTTGTTAATGGTGCTATGTGCAGTACAACAGGCCGGATGTTTCACACTCGGGCTGTACATTATTTCATATCATATCTTTACAGTATCATAAATATTATTTGTATCATGAGGCTTTTTTTGTAGGTTAATATTTCCAGAAAGATTTTTACATTTCAGGGTTTTTTTGTTTTTGTTTTTGTTTTTTTGTCATTTCAGTATCATTACTATGATTTTTATTGTATCATGAGGTAGATTCTTATCTTGTAGTCATTAGACAGATGGATGGATTGATGGAGAGACAAAGGAAGTAAATCTGTTATAATAATTTTTTATACTCTGTTGTGCTCTAGTTATATTTTGAGCCATATTTATTTTAATGTGTTTTTATTCATCAAATAATAATTTTTTTTTTTTTAATCTGTATTATATTTTTACTTTTTTTTAATTGGTCTGGTGCTTCTAGTTATTGTCTTTTCAGCACAGATAAATTGTATATTTAATTTTGTATGAAAATAATGCTGAGGTTGCTTCAAGTTAGAAAAAAGTCAAATACTCGTCTTCCAGTGTTTTATTTATCTAATCTATGAAATAAATGTCTAAATAATTAAATAAATAATGCCGCCTGAACGAACTCCATTAAAAGAAAATTGAAATAAATTTTACTCCCTGAATGATGTGAAGTTTGTATCTTGACATTGATTTGGATCAGTCACAAGCTGTATTAAGGGAAAAGATGTGTGTGTTTGTTCATTTGTTTGTGTTTTTGTGTTTGCACGCATGTCCAGAAGTCAAGCTTTCCATGCAATTTTATACTAACCTGCATGTCTTTTGAAATGTTGTACCTACAATGTGAGCTCTTTCTGTTCTTATACTACTATATCTATTCAGCCAATGATTTCTTTCTCTATTTTCTGTATGTACTTGCTGTATTTTTTTCTTCTTCTTTTCTTAATTGTTGTGGTTTTTTGTTTTTTTAATTAATAATTTTTTTAATGGCCCCAAAAAATGACTTGGTGGCTTAACATGTTTGAATAACTGATATTTTTTTTAAGTTTTGTTTAATATGCCACTATTTCATGAATATGTATGCTTCCTTCCTGCTGAAAGCAGTCCCATAATTCCTTCCTCCAGAAGTATTAAAAAAAAAAAAAAAAAAAAAGGAAAGAAACGTAAGACACTCATCACACTTACTTATTTTCCAAACCACTTAATCCTACTAAGGTTGCGGGGAGGCTAGAGCCTATCTCAGCCAACATTGGGCATAGGCAGGATACATCCAAAACAGCTCGCCAGACCATCACAGGGCATCACACACACAACCATTTACACTCACATCCACACAATTAGCCTAATGTGCATGTCTTTGGACTGTGGAAGAAAATCGGAGGAATTGAAATGCCTCAGCCCAGGACTCGAACCAAGGATCTTGTGAGATGTGAGACAGGAAAACATAATTCACATTAACAAAGCAAGATGGTTTGAAAATGCTAACAATAGCTAACAATTTCATTATGGTGTAACATATTTGTTCTTTGTTTGTTATATATATTTGTGAGCTGGCTAACAAATATATA
>JBCNYH010000022.1:30679622-30690285 GCA_039654325.1 Tandanus tandanus | reverse complement strand
CATATGCGTGTGTGTTTTTATATGTACTGCATATATGAATTTGTTTTGAATTAAGAAGTTAGCTATTAAAGTTAATAGTTAAAGTTAGCACCTGGTTTTAGGTCGTCATCCAAGTTTACCGTGGTTCAGTTTGTTACTGAATTTCTGTAAATTCTGTATATCCATCGCTAATACAAACCTTCGTACGATATTATACATTGACAATAGTGATAGTAGAGAACTGCATTTACAAAATATTTTTCAGAATATTTAACATATGCATACTGTTATCATAAATTACATGTCCCCTCTCCATACAAAAAAAAATGCATGTATTTCTGGGTACATCAGTGGGTTGGAGCCTATCTCAGCTGACACTTGGCGAAGGTGGGGTACACCCTGAACAGCTCACCAGATTATCGCAGGGCAGTACACACACACAACCATTCACAAATCCACATCTAGGGGCAATTTGGAATAGCCAGTTAGCCTGATGTGCATGTTTTCAGTCTGTGAGAGGAAACGCCCGGGCCCTGAACATGCTATCCACTACACCACCGTGCCGCGCAATGCAAATTCAGTGTTATGTATTTCTTCTACTGCAGACATTTTATTTTTGAGTGCACAATTATTACCTTCAAAATGAATTCAAAAACTTAGGCAATACTACTGTATATTGAGCAAGTACGTTTGGTTCCAAGGCTCATGGATGACCTGGGAGGACTCTAGACCCCCATATTTGTTGTCTTTATCTTCGTACTTTGGAGACTTACCTGTCGGTGTTTACGTGTCCACCATTTACAGACGGAACTAAGACTGAGATGTTTTACACAGCCTATGAAATGTTTGAAGGACATAGACAGTGTAAGTCCACATGCTGATCTCCAGCCCAGCGGTGGGCTTTCTCTCTGTCTCTCTGCACCACTATTGCATGGAACAGCCGACATTAGCATGAATTGACTAGCTCAAGTAATGCTGATGCAAGCTCAATTCTCTATACAAGTCCATGCAAATGACTTAAAATGATACATTATGTGCATGAAAATGAATCAACACCTTTTAACCAATCAGATTCGAGTATTTAACAATGGTGGTGTAAATATGTTAGCATTAGTTTGTTTTTTGTTCCAAAATGATGGACTTGTTGACTTGCAGATGTTGTAATTACTTGAACTTATTAAGCTTTTGGCTGTTATTGGTTCAATATGTTTGCATGATTCTGCCGCTGGGAGATTCCTCTCTATTGTTTTTCAGAATGTAGACCATTTATTATTGGGTTGAAAATTATAGCACTGTTTTTGATGTAAACCTTGAAAGTTCTTGTAGGTCTTTAGCACTAATATTACTGGGTAAATGTAAGTAAATAAATGTTACATAAATTAACAACATTTGCTAACCTCTGTCTAATAGATAAAAGGGAAAAAGGATTTCCCGTTGGTTCTCAGATAGTTAAGGATTGTTAGCATTGTTAATAGGTTTTAATTGGAGTAAGCTGTCAATGCAACAGTTGTCAGAAATCTCAGTCAGCCTTGACTGGCTAAAAAAAAAAAAGGGAGAGGAGTCTCTTATACACTTTGCACTTGCATGATAATGCCTCATTCAAAAATGGATGCACCCACCATCATGCTTCAAATATCATGCTTCACCATTATTGTCATCCGCAAGTTCACCATCTCCAACAACTTTGTGTACAACAGCAACATTTTGGCTGAAACACTGTTTAGTATTAGCATATGGTGAGTACATGTACGTGGACGACATGTATTTTGCACATCAAATGTGATTAACAAGACAATAATCCAATCCTGAAGTTAGCGTCACTAAGAAGCACTGCAGCATAAATGCCCTAAACAAGCCACTGGCTGTCACAGAGCTTACACAGACCTCTGCAGTCGTATTCCTCCTTCTATGAACAATTCACCACTTTAGCTATGAATCCCAGCAGATGGAGTCTGGGGCTCGATGCCCAGCCGTGCTGGCACACATGGCAGTCTGGCAACATAGTGTCACTCTGCCTCTCACTTCTCATCTGGGTCATCTTCATTCAGCGTTACTGGTCAGCCAGATATACATAAACCATCTGTTACCACAGTTAATAACAGATTGTGGAAATAGTTACCATGTGAGGCATGTTATTAGCAGAGATTTACATTCGTGAAGACCTGAATGAATGTTTTCTCATCATCTTTTGTATTAAAACCAGAATTCAAGTTATTATTATACTATCTTAGGTAGACTTAGGTGGGTCGAACATAACGCTGTCATTTTTTAGACAATACAAAGTTCAGGCTAACCTTAAAGGTACAGTGTGTAACATTTTAAAGGATCCATAAGCAGAAATTAGGAATATCATCAATTAATTAGTTTTCATTAATCTATAATTTTTTTTTTTTTAATTATTGTTGAGTTTTCAGAACCTGAGAATAAGCTGTTTGTGTCAACATGGTGAGGTGGTCCCTTCTAATGCAGGCCGCCATCTTGCACTGCCATGTTTCTCCAGTAGCCCAGAACCATACAGGTTTCCAAGTGGATGGTCAGGAATGAAATTGAGCCACTAATTCCCCTAGATCACCACCAGATGCCGCTAGATACCGCTAAATCTTACACACTGTACCTTTAAGATTTTGAAATGAAAGAGAATTACCAGCTGCTAAAGCTTTGAAACAGTTTCAGGGTTAAATGTAACTCACAGATCATCACCGCTGATCTTACTGGCCGAGTATAACATCCTTACCTTTCTTGTATGAGATTAACTGTCACAGTCTTTGCTCACTGTAGCTGAAGTAACGAAGCCCACGGTCACAATCCAGCCAGCTTTCCTCACCATCCAACAGGGCCAGCGTGCTGAGTTTCGCTGCACTGCAACTGGCAGGCCAGCACCTTCAGTTGAGTGGACAGGTAAGGTGGAATCTAATATTAAAAATCCTGTAATATAAGAAATAATAGAAGGGCAACTATGGAAAGGTCTGGACGTTACCTTCAGTTTTTATAGTCTTAAAGACCAGAGACTAATACTCGTCTAGGGGAATTAGTGGCTCAGTGGTTAAGGCTCAAGGGTTACTGATCAGATTGTCAGGGGTTCAAGCCTCAGTACCACCAATCTTCCACTGTTGGGCCCTTGAGCAAGGCCCTTAACCCTCAACTGCTCAATTGCATAAATGAGATCAAATGTAAGTTGCTCTGCATAAGGTAGTTTGCCAAATACTGTAAATGTAACAAGTGCAGGAGTGGAGTAGGATTACCCAAGTTGTTGCCTGAAGGGGTGAGTAGGGGGTGATTTGTTTGAGCAAAGAATGGAGGGTGTTTGAGGTGCAGGGAAAGCTTCTTCTACTATAGGACCCAGGCAGCTGAATCAAGGATAACTTACCATGCACTCACTCACTCATTTGCTAAATCATTTAATCCTACTAGGGTTGCGGGATGCTGGAGCCTATCTCCGTCAATACTGGGCAAAGGCGTAGTACACCCTGAACAGCTCGCCGAACCATCACAGCACCAACACACGCAACCATTCACACTCACAACAAGGGGCAACAGCCAGTTAGTCTAATGTGCAAGTCTTTGGACTGTGGGAGGAAACCGGAGTACCCGGAGGAAACCCACGAAAACACGGGGAGAAAATGTATAGTCCAGGACTTCAAACCAGGATCTTCTTGCTGTGAGGCAGTCAAACCGCTACACCACCATGCTGCCCCTTTTAAGTAGCTGATTAGTTGGTTGAAATTTGAGCAAGAGGTTTTCCAGGACCAGGGTTGGTAACTTGTGGTGTAAAATATTAGTGAATGTAAGTGGAAGGAGTTTCTATGGAATGTCTGGCTTGCCATTTAAGAGCTATTTGGTTGGCAGTAGGAGGATAGGTGTTCAAGAAACAACAAGTTGCAAGGATTAGGGCAAGAATGGAATGGAAGAAGGGAATCAGATGTCTGGGTGGCACCATTAGGGGTGTGCATGCATATGATAGATGGAACTTGATAGTTCCATATGGATTATATGCTTGTACTATTACCCATTTAATATTATGTGGGTGAATAAAAAGTTAAGGAAGAATGCTTACTTCATAGGGAATGTTTTCTGAAGTAGCGTCTGGAGAATTAAGTTTAAATGACTAAGAAGGAAATACGGATTTTGACTTTTAGGAGGTGCAGGTAACGATATCAGCAGCAGAGCCATCATCCAAGGTGGAGTTCTGTCTTTCCCTAATGTGCAACGCTCCGATCAGGGTGACTACATCTGCAGAGCTGTGAACACACATGGAGAACATACAGCCCGGGCCGTTCTCAATGTCAACATTCCACCTGGTACAAAATTAACCTTATAATTAATTATAAGCTTTGGTTTTTCTAGAGTTTATTGTATATTTGCTATCTGATGATGTACATCACACGCGGTCTCGGCTTGACAGAAGCGGTCTCGTTATTTGGACCTCAGTACCTCAGTCAGTCAGTCACTCATTTGCCAAACCGCTTAATCTTACTAGGGTCACAAGGAGGCTGAAGCCTATTTCAGCCAACACTGGTCAAAGGTGTGGTACACCCTGAACTGCTCACTAGACCAACACAGGACAAAGACACACACAACTGGGGGCAATTTGGAAAAGCCAATTAGCCTAATGTGCAGTTCTTTGGATTGTGGGAGGAAACCGGAGGACTCGGAGGAAACCCATGCAAGCACGGGACGAACATGCAAACTCCACACAGAAACGCCCTGAGCTCGGGACTCAAACCTAGGACCTTCTTGCTGTGAGGAGGACGTGCTAATCACTACACCACCGTGCTGCCCGCCCCAGTACATAAACAACTAGTAATAGAAATCGGAAGACAACACTACAAACACAACTGGGCGTATTTTTTGCTGTGTGGAATTAAAATCTCTTTTATCTTGTAGCTGAAGAGGTGGTGAAACCCACAGTCACGATTCATCCATCTGTACTCAGAGTCAAACAAGGAACACAAGTTGAGTTTCACTGCACTGCCTCTGGCAACCCAGCTCCTTCTATTGAATGGACAGGTAAGGTGTTTTAAAGAAATTCGCAGCTCGTGTGTTGAAAATTAGTAGCAAATAAAGTGACGAAGGACATTAAATTGTATTTCATAGGAGGCCCAGGAAACCGTATCAGTGGAAGAGCCATCATCAGAGGTGGTGTTATTACCTTCCCGTCTGTTGAGCGCTCCGACGCAGGTGACTACACCTGCAGGGCTCTCAACCAGCACGGACAACATGCAGCCCGGGCCGTCCTCTTCGTCGAAAGTTAGTATGCTACTGATCACAACTAGATCTCCAGCACTGGTTGAAAAATATTGACCATCTTGCTTGTTTCTTGGTTCATCACTTTGTCCTATTCCACCTTCTAGAACAGCAAAACCATTGACTGTATACACATATATATGCTTGTATTTGTTCGGTTTGTAAAACCTGGAGCCAGATTATGACCATTGGAGACTGGTGTTGGGGCTCACCAATATTTTTTTGGGACATAATTTCTCCTCATGGCAGAAGACCACATGATGACCTCTTTATGGTCTTTCCAATGATTTCAGTTTGGCATTATATATTTTATCACACTAGCAAATGGAGACACTTGAATCCAGCAAGCTACAACACACTCATTAGATGTGGAAAATTCTGGATTCCTTAGGAAGTCCATTGGGGAACTGCTTGCCCAGTTTCATGTTATGCTTATATTTGTGGCTAAAAACTTTTGTTTTCGCATGTTACTGACTTCTTTTTGGTCACTTTAGCTGTTGAGATGACAAAGCCCACGGTGACCATCAACTCGCCCGTGCTCACTGTCCAACAGGGCCAACACGCTGAGTTACGCTGCACTGCCACTGGCAACCCGACTCCCTCTATTGAGTGGACAGGTGAAGAGTTGGAAAAACTAACGATAAATAAATTTTAATATTTATTTTATATCTCTGGAAGAAGGTCATATCATTTTTATTTATGTAAAGACCCGATCTCATTTGGACGATTCTTTGGCGCCTGCGCGTGATTTTTGGAGTGGGCGACTGTCTCAGACCAGCCACAACTCAACTGTGTATGTGATGTCCTTAATGACGCAAATAAAATAATACTAAGATGAAAGTCTTTGATGATCGGAAACTAGGTCTGAGACTGTCTGCAACTAAGTCCCCAACTATCTGCGACTATCTGTTATCGACTACAATGGTCTCGAACTGTCAGAAATATAATCGCAGATAGTTGGCGACAGTCACCGATTAGTAGATTATTGTGTGTAATCACCCAACATTTGGAAAAAGGTTTCAAAAAACGGGACGATTGTCTACAACAGGTGGATTCCTCACTGACAGTCAGAAATATGGTTCGCAGACCCTCATGCCCGCTCCCGACCTAAAAATTTATCGAATCGTGAGCATTATCAGGCATTATCGCCCAAATGAGATTGGGGCTTAAGTCAGAAAGTTTATACTTTTATTGACCCAAATCATTAATGGTGATATCCCATTTTACTATAAGGCTACAGATAAAACAATTCAAAATGTATTGAAAAATGACCCCACTTAATTTTTCACTAGAAAATAATTCACACACTATATTGTTCCATGAGTTGATGCGAAAAAATATTTTGAATTGAAACTCTCAGGAGGTCCAGGCAACCGTATCAGCAACAGTGCCATCATCCAGGGTGGAGTTCTGATTTTCCCCTCTGTGCAGCGCTCTGATGAGGGCGAATACACTTGCAGAGCTTTCAACACACTCGGAGAACATGCATCCCGGCTGGTCCTCTATGTCCAGAGTACAATCCCCAATCCTTATTTATATACAAAACGAAATTAATTGCTTATTGTTTATGACTCTGATCTCATGCATTTTGGAGCGTTCCTTACACTGCGCTTTGTCTGCTGTAGATGGCGGTCAGTCGAAGCCTACAGTGATCGTCCATCCACCTTGGATTACCATCCAGCAGGGCCAGCGTGCTGAGTTCCGCTGCACTGCAACTGGCAACCCGGCTCCTACAGTCGAGTGGACAGGTACAATGGGAGAAAAATGAACATCAGTCACTCACTCAATCACTCACTCATCATTCACTCATTTGCCGAACCGCTTAATCCTACTAGGGTCACGGGGGGGGGCTGGAGCCTATCTCAGCCAACACTGGGCAGAGGCAACACATACACAACCATTTGCACTCACACCTAGACGCAATTTGGAACAGCCAGTTAACCTAATGTGCATGTCTTTGGACTATGGGAGGAAACCAGAGTACCCAGACAATATATGCAAACTTGACACAGAAATGCCCGAGCCTGAGAATGGAACCCAGGACCTTCTTGCTGTAAGGTAGACGCGCTAACCACTACACCACTATACCACCAAAAGGGAATATCAAAACAGGAAAATCACATCTTCAACTTGTCCACTTGTGGATCCTTCTGGACTTGTGTCAGGGCTCGCTCTAATATGATAAACTAATAACCTTTGAACTCTTAGGAGGTCCTGGTAACCGCATCAGCAGCAGCGCCGTCATCCAAGGTGGAGTTCTGACCTTCCCATCTGTGCAGCGCTCTGACGAGGGTGACTACACGTGCAGAGCCGTGAACACACATGGAGAACATACGGCCCGGGCGGTCCTCTACGTCCATAGTATGTTTATTCCAACTACATTATGAGTATATTGGATTGATTACTGAAGTAGACAATAATCACACTGACTTGATTTTAGGTGCCAGTCTACCCCACGTGCAGGTGAGCCCCCAGCACATGACGATTCATGAGGGTGAGACTTTACGCATCTACTGCAGAGCTGGAGGATCGCCCAGCCCGAGTCTGACCTGGAAAAAGCGAGGTGGAGCTCTTCCTCCTCAGGTTAGATATTTATTTTCTCAACAGAATCACCTGTTCTCCTTTACCCCCACCCCCATTTTTCTAGCATCTGCATCAATGTAACTGTTTGTTCGGTTATGCCTTTGGTCTTGCTATGGTTTTGACAGTCTCATTTCTTTCCCTGTTTGTTTGTGGGTTTCTTTGTTTTGTTCCATCCCTGTATCTTGATGTCTGTTCAGGCCATTCCCTCTCACGGTTTCCATCAGTTTAAGTCCAACAGTCTCGATGCGTTGCAGACACGTATTGACGAGCTGCAGGTCTGTCCATCTGTCTGCTGTCTGTCTGTCTCACACCAATTCATCCTCCATGTCCTCACTTTGCTCACCTCTAGCTTGCTGTTTACTAACAGTTTACACGCTTTAATACTTTAATAATTCAAAAAATTCTCACTGATTCATGTATCATCTACTAATAAAACGATTTACAGTACATATAACATCCTTTGCATAAGTATTCTCCCCCATTATGTAGTGCTACAACCTGGAAATGAAAATGCAAATATATTAACATACGACCCATAATTCTATGAATAACGTCCTTCTTACCTGCTCAGTGATTTTTTTGTTACGCAACTTCTAGGCCACGGGTGTCAAAATCAATTTCATGTGGCCGCAAGCTTCCGAAGTATATGATTATCGAATGTTCTTTGCATCATTACAATTAAATGTAATTCATCATTCATCCGCTAGGTGGCAGCAACTTATTTCAAGTAAATAGCTAGTCGTTCTCGACTCAAGAAAGAGTGCAAGCTAGTTTTTAGCTACAGTACTGAAGACGTAAATTAGTCTTAATTTGTGCTTATAAACTACTGCATATGGTGCTCATTACAACAGTTATACAATGTACTGCATGTCCATGCGTCCATAAGTCTGTAAGTCCATCTGTCCATCACGTACCTTAGACGTATAATTAAGTGGACCTTTATATTTTAACCATAAGTCCTCTTTAACACCCTCTCATAAGAGTTCTTAAAAGCTTGACCTTGACGTATTTTTTTCAAGGTCAAACTGAGGTCACTTTTTCAAAATGCATCAAAATTGGCCTTCGCCATGCGATTACGGATCACCAAATTGGCATTTGACCTTCATATTTGAAATTCCATCTCAAGACTCTTTCACGTGAATTCAGACGACCATGACCTTGCCCTAAATTTTTAAGGTCAAATTGAGACCACTTACTAAAAATTGGCCTTCGGCGTGGGCAGCATGGTGGCATAGTGGTTAGCTTGTCTGCTTCACAGCAAGAAGGCCCTGGGTTTGAGTCTTGGGCTCAGCAAAGTCATTTTCTTGTGGAGTTTGAATGTTCTCCCCGTTCTTGCCTGGGTTTCCTCTGGGTACTCTGTTTTCTTCCCACAGTCCTAAGACATGCACATTAGGCTAATCGGATGTTCCAGATTTCCCCTAGGTATGAGTGTGAATGGTTGTTTAGAGTGTACCCTGCCTTTCGCCCAGAATCTGCTGAGATAGGCGCCAGAATACCTCCAGCACTAGTTGAATTAAGTGGTTTAGCAAATTGATGGACAGATGGATGGAATTTGTGCTTGAAGGGGGAAGGGGGTGAATACTTATCCAAGGCGCTTCACGACTGAAATATTGTCTGCCCCCTTTAGGATAGAACACTCATTTATGTTATTATAATTATTATTATAATTATTATTATTATTATTATTATACAGAAAGCATTTTTGTAGCTATTGTTATGTCTACTGCACAGTAGTAGCATTTTGTAGGGTTTGGATGGATCTGTTGTGTGATCAGACTGCTTTGAGAAACTGTGAATGCATTCAGATGAACATTGAGTTAAACGTATGTCTCACCCCATGCTTGGCAGATCACCCTGAAAATTTTCATGGGTTGGACATATTTATCTGTGTAAAAAATACATTAATCGTTGTGGCAACCTGCTGTAATTTGTCAATTGGAGGTATGATGTAGACCATGAGCTGTCAACTGGAGGTCCGGATGCAGACACAGTGAAGTATTTCAGCATTGTGAAAGAGGGTGGTACGGTGGTGTAGTGGATAGCACCTCTGCCTCACAGCAGGAAGGTCTTGAGTTTGAGTCCCAGGTTCGGCGAGGGCATGGGTTTCCTCCAGGTACTCCAGTTTCCTCCCACAGTTAGGCTAATTTTCTGCACCAGGTTGTGCCTAGGTGTGAATGGTTGTGTGTGTTGGTCCTGCAATAGTCTGGTGAGTTGTTCAGGATGTACCTCATCTTTGCCCAGTATCGGCTGAGATAGGCTCCAACCTCCCCGCGACCCTAGTCGAGTGAGCAGGTCGGCAAATGAGTGAGTGAGTGAGAGTGATTGTCAAACACAATTTCATATAATATTGTATTTACAGCCATGACATCATAGCAAACGAATACCCAAGTGTTAAAGGGTGACCGTTGTCACTCATCTTATGTGCTATTCTTGATTTTTGTAAGCAAGCGATAGAGGCGGGGCTTTCTGAATTGACAGTCATTTAGTGTCGGCTCCTTCTCCTGATTGGTTGAAAGTTCCTGCAAGGAATTGTTTATTGATGCCAAGAAATATTTCACTGCGATCGTCTCAAAGACATGCAGCGAAATGCATGTTCTCCCCATGTTTGCATGGATTTCCTCAAGATACTCCGGTTTTCTCCCACAGTACAAAGACATACACATTAGGCTTGTTGGCTGTTCCAATATGCTTGTTGGTTTGTCCATAGGTGTGAGTGTGAGTGTGAATGGTTGTGTGTATGTTGAATGGTTCTGAGCAATGGTCTGGCAAGGGTGTACTCCGGGTTGGGGGGGGGGGGGGGGGGGGGGGGGGGGGGGGGGGGGGGGGGGGGGGGGGGGGGGGGGGGGGGGGGGGGGGG
>JBCNYH010000022.1:30647983-30660695 GCA_039654325.1 Tandanus tandanus | reverse complement strand
CCTTGCTCAAGGGCACTTCAGCCATGAAGGTGGAGGAAGGGAAGGTGCAGCTCACTCCCACACCGCCACACATTTTTTCATCGACCTTTCGGTCCCAAAGCCGCTTCTCTAACCATTAGGCTACGGCAAAGAGACATGGCTGGCCTTTGATAACCCAGTTAGCTGCACTGGGGGGACAGTGGGGCTTGAACCCCGACCTTGGGATCAGTAATCCAGCACCCTACCACTGGGCCACCACTGCCCCGGATAATTATTATTATGATTTTTTTTACATTTATTATTATTATTATTATTGTTGTTGTTGTTGTTGTTTATTATTATTATTACTGTTGTTGTTATTGTTATTGTTACTGTTGTTATTATCATTATATTTTGCTTTGAATTACATTACATCATTGCGTGGGTTTCCTCTGGGTACTCCGGTTTACTCCCACAGTCCAACGACATGCACATCAGGTTAATTGGCTGTTCCAAATAGCCCCTGTGTGAGTGTGAGTGTGTATAGTTGTGTGTGTTGGCCCTGTGATGGTCTGGCAATCTGTTCAGGGTGTACCCTGCCTTCGCCCAATGTTGGCTAAGATAGTGACCAGCCTCTCGGCAACTCTAATAGGAGTAAGCGGATTGGCAAATGAGTGAGAGAATATGTGTAGTAGTAGTCGTGGTGGTGGTTTTGTATATATAATGTGACGAGCTTTGCCAGTCTGTTTCTCATCTCTGTGACTCTTTTGGCAGGATTGAAAACTTGGAAAAGAGCAATGAAGGAATGTACATCTGCAGAGCAACCACACTGTTTGGCCAGGCGCAGGATACCGCTAAGCTCACCATTCAAGGTCTGTCCACGTCACATGCTGTGAACACATGGTTGCAAATTAAACCTTTCTGAGCAGCACCTCATGCCCTCATACTGGCACCCGTGGCCTTTTCTTATGCATTGTGGTCCTGGGGATATCCGATGTAGTCTTTTGCCAGTAAACCTTGACTAAATTGGTGTCTTGTGCGTCTTTGTGCACTACAGCGTTGCCAAAGGTGATGATCAATGTGCGCACATCGGTGCAGACGGTCACAGTGGGCACTTCAGTGGAGTTTGAGTGCCATGCTGAGGGGGACCCTGTTCCTACTGTGCACTGGAGTAAAGTGGGAGCTTCACTACCTGATCATGTGCAGGTGAAAGGGGCCATGCTGAGGATCGATCGGGTGAATGAGGCTGATGCCGGCCAGTACCGCTGTACTGCAACCAACAACGTTGGCTCTGTGCAGTCTCAAGTCGTCCTTAACATCCAGTGTATGTGAACAGATTTTCAGAATAATTTTGTTATATCCTCTTACATTTTTATGTAATGCTTGAAAAATATGTCGCTATAAATACTATATAAATTAACTATAAATACTCATAGCTATAAAGATGGTATTATTCTGGGAGGTGTCATGCGATAGGCAGACCAGTTAGCAATGCTCTGCCTGGGACTCCATGTCCCTTTGCCTCTTTATTCTCTTTGTCACAATTTCCTGACAGTGTGTCACATGACCTACACATCCTGGGACATCTCGCCTGCAGAGCTTTACTCAGTGCTTCTAGTTACTATATGTACAGCTGTTCACTTTTAGAACCTTAAGTGTATTTCTGTTGTCCTGTTGGGGGAATCATGAAATTTTCTACTTAAGCCCATACCCAGAAAATGTCCTTTAGCAAAAGGGTTTTCTCAGTCGACTCTGGGCGAGGGCAGATTACACCCTGGACAGAGCAATGGCTGTCAATTTCATCAAAAAGCTTCTTTGTAAATATCTGCCTCAAACCACAGTCAGTACTTCAGTGTTATCCTGCTGATTTGCTGAAATAATTTAGTTTACTGTCATCTGGAAACAAAACCTTACTATGGCACAAACAGTGTAACATTGTGGGCAGTGGTGGGTCAGTGGTTAAGGCTCTGGGTTACTGTTCGCAAGGTGGGTGGTTCAAACCACATTACGACCAATCTGCCACTGTTGGACCCTTGAGCAAGGACCTGAACCCTCAATTGCCCAGTTGTATAAAAATGATAAATGTAAGTCGCTCTTTATAAGGGTGTCTTCCAAAATACCTTAACTGTAAAATTGCGGCCATCTTGAATAATTGGAGCCACTTCTTTCTAGCTACAATTTGGTATGATTCTATCCCAAATGGCGGAACTGTACTCAGGTAGCACTAGCATTGGGCCAACATTGACCAGTATGTTGGATCAAGGTTGGTGGTGCAGTGTCATTTTTTGTGGCACCAGGGCCAGCAAGCAATCAACCATCTATAAATTCCCACTGGAATATTAGTCCAATGTGGGACAGCACCGTTTTCTCTGTTGGGTTATGTTGAAGCAATTGGAATTTACGCAGATGACAAGATAGCTTTGTATCCTGTAAGCCAAGACAGTAAAAAAGCTGGAGCTGCTTATTAGTTTCAAAATAACCATTTTTATAGTTACACCAGACTTTTGCCTTGTTGTTTTTATTGTTGCCTGGTGCACATCTGGAAAATATTTCAGTTTGTTTCTTTTACGCCTGCTAGGATTTTTTATTAGCTAGGCATTTCTTCAAATCAAATAATACAAGCAATAAAATATGCATAAAAGTAAACTGTGCCGTTAAATATCAGGTCCATGATGCTACTCTGTCCTCACATGACACATGGTTGTACTTTTAAAGCTTTGCCCCAAATTGCTGCTCATCCTGATACAAAGGAAGTGACCGTTGGCTCGACTGCGATTTTCCCCTGCATTGCCACTGGATACCCTGTTCCAAACATCACATGGTCGAAGGTAACCCTTATTCCTCCTTGCACACACATACTGACGGCAGGAAATGTCTCTCAGGAACACGGTACATCAGCACAATACGGGACAAATCTGAACGCCGTCAACATACTTTGTTTCCTGACATATCCTTATCTCCTTTAGCTGGAGAATGAACTGCCACCAAAGTGTGCACAGGATGCCCATGTGCTCACTGTTCCCGATGTCACCCATGAGGACTCTGGCACATATGTGTGTACGGCATCAAACAAGCAGGGCAAAGTGCAGGCCTTTACCAAACTCAACGTGCACGGTGAGTCACCTATTCAGGCTTCGTATTACAGGACAGTAATTCTGAAGCTCTTACTTTGATTTTAATTAGTTTCGCCAACTCCAGCATTCGATTACCAATCATGAGTAGCTTCACATTGCAATGAAGTAAGTGCATGGCTTAAAAGTTTTTCTGTTATTAATTGTCATAAAGAGTGCACCAGTATAAAAGAGTGGATAGAAAGTGCTCAAAAACCAAAACAAGATGAGGAAAACTCACACAGATGAGTCCTGTTCACTCGCTGAATTGTTAAGCCAAACTCAAATACAGCACGTCTAGTGGGAAATAAAACGGTTTACTGAAGGGTTAAGGATATAAGATGCGGAATATTTGCTCCTGTATTCGCTCAGATAGCAGTCATTACCTCCACCAGAAGGTAATAATGTATCCAGAGGTACCTAGCAGAGATATTGTCCTCATCTGTGTTTGTCTGTCTGTCTGTTTGTGAACAATTTCCTGAGAAAACTACTGCACAGATTTTAGCCCGACATGGTCAATGTGATCCCCCATCCGAGCGAGGTCATAACATAAGAGAAAATCCCTATCTTTTAGAATGATTCGATTTTGTTTCAGATGTTTATAAGATGCCCACTAGGGGGAGACCTTTCATTATACCTATGCCAAGCTCATTTAACACAGGTTAATTTTGTAATATCTTATTCAAATCAAAGTAGATCTTTAATTGACCCCTGCAGTTTTTAGCCAGATTTTCAGCTTAGTTAATGCACCTGTCACCATAATCCATATGTGCTCGATAGAGGTACCTTTGCATGCTTTGAGTGCTTTCTAGTTTTATTTAGGTGAACTTTGATCCTTGAATTGATGAGCTGCAGCTTTTGTGAGTGAATAGAAAGATTAGAATAAAAAACACTAAAATAAATGGATGAATGAATGGATGGAGGAGGAATGGATGGATTAGTGGATGGATGGATAGATAAGCTATCTTCTGCACAGCCATTTCAGGTCTTTTGTGTGTTTTGTGTTGTTTGTAGAGCGAGTGATGCCGTATTTCACCCAGGAGCCTCTGTCCTACATCAAACTTCCCACCATCAAAAACTCCTACAAAGCATTTAAGATTAAAATCAACTTTAGACCAGACAATGTGGACGGTAAGCATCTGTCTTCCCTCATACAGATCATGGTAGTCTTGAGTGCTTGAATCAAAAGCAATTGTTCTAAGAGCTGATGGGAAGTCACACGTATGTATCTTCTAGGGAGTCCTAAGATCCCTTCAGAGGCAGATTAACCCCTATGCAAACCTGGACCCAGGTTACCCTGATGACTCACATGTTGGCAGGATGAGACAACAGCTTGCTCATGTGATCCTAACAACTCACCTGAAACCACGAAGTGTTAATTACTTTTGGGTCCACCTCCATGGAGTCAACCCCACTAGAGGTTAAATGACAGATCAGATATCAGATCCATTTCAGACCTTTATTTTCATTTCAGACCCCAATAGAGCACCAAAGTACGATTCCTAATCCAACTAACGCCACACTTCTTCAGGAAGCTGCTTTCCCAACTCTCCTTGAAACACTAGGCGACCTGTTTGGCTTCCTCCTCCCAATTATTGTCTTTTCTCGGCGTACTCTGTTCTGATCTGTTGCCTAAAAGCTTCATGCTCAGTGTGCTGGGAGATACTAATCAAAAGGCCCAGCATGCCGTGACGCAGTACGTAGTTTCCCCAAATAATTGTCGAAAAACCCTGTGTTTACAGCCAGCTCGAACAGCCCAGAGGAAAAACTTAAACATGCGCTAACCTCTTTATTTTACACTCTCGTTATTTTCTAACACTGTAACTACATCAAAAAAGTGGAAAAAGTATAATATCACCACATAAATACCTTTGACTTTCTATCAGCTCTTAGAACTATAGAAGGTTTTCGGATGAGAGGGGGAATGTTAAAAAAAAAAAAGAATAAGAAGAAGTTTGGTTGCTTTCGACTCAAGCAGTCAAAACATTTTGCCTTGTTTGCTGAAGTATAATCCAATTCTTTATGTCCTGTTCATAAACTCAACCTTTCTTTTGTTCTGCCCCAATTCCTACCGTTGGTATGAAGGTCTCATTTTGTATTCCGGTGAGTCCTCATGCTTGAGTATGAGCAACAATGCACATAACTGTTTGATCACACCACTATATACTATTGTATGATCACTCCAATACATATTATTGTATGATCACTCCAATGCATCTTATTGTATGATCACACCAGTGCACATTAGTGTAGAACTTTCTTTGAACCGGTGCTTTAGAGGTGCTGGCTGCTTTTCCACCCCTGTACCCCTGAGCGTCCACGAGTACAGACCGTTATTTGTGGCTGGGCACGGTACAGAGGGTGCAGCATGGGTTTGTTTGCAGGCTTATACAAGCTGCACTCGCTCACCTACAGGCATGATGGCCGTGTTCGAGTTCCATATGCTTTAAACGCTTCAGTGCACTGCCATATAGGATCCTGCATGTTTTCCATGATGAAATGCAAACAGCTTTAAGCTTCCTGATAAGTTATTTAATGACATGAATGAAGTGCAGTTATATATTCAAGACTTGAAAACGCATTCCCATTCCTGATGCAAGCAATATACTGCAAGATTAACATCATCAATGCAAACAGATGTTTAAATCAAGGAATGAAACATGACGGGTGGCACGGTGGTGTAGTGGTAGGCACGTCTGCCTCACAACAAGAAGGTCCTGGGTTTGAGTCCTGGGCTTGGCAAAGGTATTTCTGTGTCGAGTTTACATCTTCTCCCCGTGCTTGCGTGGGTTTCCTCCGGGTACTCCGGTTTTCTCCCACAGTACAAAGACATGCACATTAGGCTTTTGGTTGTTGCCCCTAGATGTGAATATGAATTGTGTGTTTTGGCTCTGCGATAGTCTGGTGAGCTGTTCAGGGTGCACCCTGCCTTTCGTCCAGTGTCAGCAGAGATAGGCTCAAGCCTTTAAATTAGTTTGATTAAACACTCTTCTTTATAATGGATAATCAATTAAAAATATTATTAAATAAATTAATAATCCATAAAAATCTCTCTGTAGCTTGCCCTCTCATGTTTATGAGTAGTAAATACTATAAACAATTATTCACCTCAGGCTGGGTGAATATTGCTGACTGTTCAATTATATCCACCTCGCATTCAGTGAATAATTCTTGTACATAAATATGCACTTGTGCCCTTTATGCCCCCCATTCCTGTGGCTGAGGTATGATGTGTACCCTGGCATGCTATTTGTGAAGGAATTGACTGGTATCAATCTCATCACTACAGAACTGTACCTGAGCTTCCTTTCACAAAGCCTGGTCCCTGCTCAGCCTCTGTGCCCACTGCCCCCCATCATGGCACTTCCCTTCCCAGCTTCATCGAAAGCCCCATTATTCTGTTTTGTCTTGCTTTTACTGCTTGTACTCCTCTAACTTCTTTCACTCCTTCAGGAATGATCCTGTATAACGGACAGAGGAAGACCATAGGAGCTGATTTCATTTCCTTCGGACTTGTGGGTGGTCGGCCTGAGTTCAGGTAGGAGAGACATAGAGTTCAAGAAACCGTCCATCCAGCTTGTTTTATTTCATATGTAATTGTTTAATATCTGGCTATTTTCATTTAGCAAATTAATAAAATCTTGCTCGTATTCTGAAGGTTTGATGTGGGCTCCGGAATGGCCACTATCCGTTATCCCAATGCTATAAAGCTTGGCGAGTTCCACACAGTGCAGCTTTACCGTAACGGCACACATGGGTCCATCATAATAAACGATGAAGCTCCGATCAACGGCACCTCCCAGGTACGGCTGCTCCTATTTCACTGATCAATCACACTGAAGCTTTTTCTGGAATGAAATTACTGTCAGGTTGACTTATGACAGGATTTCATATAGAAAACATCTGGTGCATCTGTGCAGGGCAAATTCCAAGGATTGGATCTGAACGAGGAGCTGTTTGTTGGCGGTTATCCAAACTACAGCATGATCGCCAAAACGGCAGATCTTAAAAGCGGCTTTGTGGGTGAGGGAAATATTTAATGTGTCTGTGTGTAGAGAGATAGATATATAGATAGATGGATAGATATGCATAATGTGCACACTGTATATACTGTGTCAGTGCTGATGGTTACTAAAACTCCATATTACCATGCTGACTTTAACCCTTTGTAGGCTGTATCAGTCAACTAATTATCCAAGAGGATGAAGTTATTTTCAAGGATCTGGACAGAAGTTCGACCGGTGTGACGAACTGCCCCACCTGCAAGGATTTCCCCTGTCAGGTTGGATCATCGACACTTTACTACTGTTTGTAGTAAACAAAGAGAGAAATATACATTTACATTTATGGCATTTGGCAGACGCTCTCATCCAGAGCAACTTACAATTATAATTTTTTTTTAAAAAGACGCACAGTGATATTACCTGTCATAAGAGGTTCCACCTGTCGACAACAGTGTGTTAAAATAGGACCTGAAAATAAACACACCCCCACATTGCATTCTGTAACCTCTCTGATTGAGGCCTGACACTGTTTTGCGTATGTTGATACATGCTGATTTTGCGTTTTTGTGGTGCAGAATGGTGGATCGTGTAATAACTCGGAGACCAGTCCATACAAGTGCAGCTGTCTGGGAAGATTCACCGGAAGCAACTGCCAGCACCTCTCATCCCAACACTGCCATCCAGGTAACACACATGGAGCTTAAATATAGGGAGGAAAATGAAGAGTGCAGTGAAGCATATTTGTATATTTATATTCCGCTATGTGTCTGTTCCGTCCTCAGAGGCTTGTGGCCCTGATGCGACCTGCATTAACCGGCCCAGCGGCGTGGGCTACGACTGTCGCTGCCACCTTGGCAAATATGGACACAAATGCATGGACGGTAAGCATTAATTGTTGGTTTCATTAATACACACAATGTATAGATAGTTTGATGAGCTCCGTACTACTGTCTACGCTGCATCTATAGGCACGCTGGTGACGACGCCGCTGTTTGACAGCGATGAGTCATATATCGCGTACCCTCCTCTCACCAACATCCACAACGACCTGCGCATCGATTTGAAGTTCAAACCCATGGATGAAGATGGCTTGATGTTCTTCATTGGTGGGAAGAAGATGAAGGTGGAGGATTTTGTCGCTGTCTCACTCGTGGACGGACATGTGGAGTTTCGTTATGAGCTCGGCACAGGTAGGAGCACAACTGGTGTATATTATCACATGCCGTAGCCAAGCTAGGAACTTGAATTTAGTCTATAAAGTGTTGTCCAGCACCCGTGCTGTAGGTGTCCAATAATTGGTGGCATATTAATGTGTGATGTGCTTGTAGGCCAGGCGGTGCTGCGCAGTCAGGAGCAGGTGTTTGTAGGGCAGTGGCACCATGTGACAGCAGAGCGCCTCAACCAAGATGGAATTCTCAAGCTAGATGATGGGCCCGAGGTCAAGATGTCATCTCCTGGGAAGGCTCAGGGCCTCAACGTCTTCACGCCCATGTACCTGGGTGGTGTCCCAAAGAAGGACATCCTGCCTAAACCTGCCAATGTCAGCATGTTCTTCGAAGGCTGTATTGGAGAGGTCCATAATACTGATACATCCACGCCTTCTTTCCAGCTAACATCATTTCTTCGGTTTTAGCATTTTAACATTTTCTTGCCATCTTTTGTACTGTTTTTTTTTCTCCAGGTGGCTATCAATGGGAAGAAGATCGACCTGTCTTACACTTTCACAGAGAGCAATGCCGTCCGTCAATGTGTTGACGCCAGCCCGTGTGCCCGCAGGCCATGCAAACACGGTGGCACCTGCATGCCCAGCGCTGAGTATGAGTTCCAATGCTTTTGCAGGGACGGCTATGATGGTGAGCTTGCTGTTCAGGGAAGCTTTGGTTCGTGAGTTTACAGTGTATAGCTGTTTTGCGGTTGCTAGTTATCGTATGCTAACTCAATACTGAATATTTTTAAAATTTGTTTATCCCTAGTAAATATTTTGATCTAAAAAGAGTCCAGGTTAGAAAAAATCCCAAAGTTGTCCTTTAACAACATCGACAAAAGATCTTTTATTTATGTTTTCCTAAAAAGAACCCAACTTCGTCTGTTAAAACTGTATGGAAGGGAAAAGACACAGAGCTGAGGGTTCCCTGTGGGGATGGAATGCATTTCCAAAAACAAATCCCAAAATAACGAACCCAGGTAGTAGTCAGTCACTGGATTTATTATTTTATTTATTTATATTTTTTTTCGATTTTTAAAGTTATGTAATTAATAAATAAAATAAACTAAAAAATACTTATGAAATACTTTTAAATGTGTTAAACTTCATCATTGCCTTTTTTAGGTAACAGATTTAAAGCTGCCCATTCACTATTGAACATCCGATGTGTTTAATCTTCCATTATCAGTTCATTTTGGCTGAATATAAAGGCTTCCCAGTGGAACCACCCCAACTTACGGGATTACTATCTCTTATCTCACCTGTTCTATATCTAGTTCTGGTTCTGGGTCGGTTTACAGTAAAAGACAGAAAGACATCGTGGCCGATTTCATTTTATTTCCAAGAGAAAACATTGTATTTCATCTTTATTTAATAGACGTTTAGCTTTACTGTACATACGTAAAGCTAAATATGCTAACTTCAGGATGCTGTGGGTGTTGGTTATGCTGCAGGAGAGCACTGTGAGGTGGTGAAGGACACGTGTCTGGACTCGTCTCAGTGTCACAATGCAGGGAGCTGTGTGAACGGTCACTGTGTGTGTGCTGCAGGCTATACAGGTGTCTTCTGCAGGGAAGGTAAGAGAGCTTTTATCTCTCTGTTCTGTAATACAATGCCAACATCTGTAGCCCATTAGGCCACCTGACCCTGTTTTAAATGACCAAAATGACTTAAAATCCATTTTCCTCCCATTTTATCTTGATGCCATTTAGAGGATCTTCTCACCTAGAGAGCTTGCTATTGATAAAACTAATAGACACATAGCCCAGTGTGACGCTCACAGCTGAAAACTGGTCGGTTGGGTTAAAGATTAACCTTTAACCTTTAACCTCTGACATACAAACTTCTCATTGAACTGAAGCAAGCCCCTGGAGGTAAACGCTCCTAAGCTAACTGCAGTCCTAACGCCTAACTGTGTGTCTTCACTCATGCGTTCTCGTGGCTGTATCCTACACACACAGGGCAGGAGGCCATTGTCCCAGAGACGCCGTGGAATTTGGAGGGCAGCGGGGTGAACGGTACAGTATCCGTCCTGTCTGCCTGAGCCGACACTAACCTGAAGAACTCTCTTCTCTAACACCCTGAAACTGCAAATCCCAACCCAAGAAAAGAAAAAGTCCCACATGCACCGCATTGTAGGCATCCACATACATGAAGAAACGATCAACTAATCAGCTACAGCTTCTTATTAGCAGCGTCAGAGAAGCCTCCAGCTTTAAACCAGTTTTCTCATCGACCACCATGCATGCACCATAAAAAAAAAATAACGCAGCAGCTGCTCGACTTTCATTCACAAACTATTAATTACAATACACGTTTCAATATTTACACCTGGAGAATTGAGAACAGTAATTCATTAACACCTAATATCATTCTATATTGTAATACGTTTTATATTTAAGCCAAGAATTGAATAAACATTCATGTGTTCGATCTTATATATTCACTCACTCACTAATTCGCCGAGCTGCTTATTCCTACTAGGGTCACTGGAGGCTGGCACTACACTGGGCGAAGGTCGGGTACACCCGGAACAGCTTGCCAACCCATTACCAGGCCAACACACACAACAATTTACACTCACATTCCCACCTATGGTCAATTTGGAACAGCCAGTTAGCCATGTCTTTGGACTTTGGAAGGAAACCGGAGTACCCAGAGGAAACCCATGCAAGCACACAGAGAACATGCAAGTTTCACACAGAAATGCTCAAGCCTGGGACTCAAACTTAGGACCATCTTGCTGTGAGGCAGATGTGCTAATCACTATGCCAATTATATTTTGCGGTTCATTTGAAACGGGTGGTACGGTGGCGTAGTGGTTAGCACATCCGCCTCACAGCAAGAAGGTCCTAAGTTTGAGTCCCGGGCTCGGTGAGGACATTTCAGCGTGGAGTTTGCATGTTCCTACCGTGCTTGTGTGGGTTTCCTCCGGGTACTCCAGTTTCCTCCCACAGTCCAAAACCATGCACAGTAGCGGAATTGACGGATCCAAATTGCCCTTAGGTGTGAGTGTGAGTGTGTATGGTTGTGTGTGTGTTGGCCCTGTAATGGTCTGGCGAGCTGTTCAGGGTGTACCCCATTTCTGCCCAATGTCGGCTGAGATAGGCTGAGACAGGCACGTCCGCCTCACAGCAAGAAGGCCTGGGTTCGATTCCCAGCTCGGGCGTTTCTGTGTGGCGTTTGCATGTTCTCCCCGTGCTTGCGTGGGTTTCCTCCGTGTACACCGGTTTCCTCCGTGTACACCGGTTTCCTCCCACAGTAAAAAAAAAAACATGCACAGTAGGCTAATTGGCTGTTCCAAATCGCCCCTAGGTGTGAGTGTGAGTGTGAATGGTTGTGTGAGTGTTGGGCCTGTGATGGCCTGGCGAGCTGTCCAGGGTGTACCCCGCTCTCGCCCAGAGTCGGCTGAGATAGGCGCAAGCCTTCCCGCGACCCTACTTAGGATTAAGCGGCTTAGAAAATGATGAATGAATGAATGAATGAGTAAATGAGTGAGTTGACTTGAGATGTATTCATGATTGAGCGGATTTAGTTTTGAGGATTTTCTGTCTCATTCACGACAGTAACACGACATCATGCAGTATTTTTATCCATTCCTCCACCTCTTCCAGCCAAATACATTCATCCATGTGATCCATTACTACCTACTAAACATCAAGCACCAAATTAAACACAAAAACAGGTGGCCAAGGACAAAAAAGCATCAAGAAACATCGACTTGCTTCATTCGGAGTATCAGGAGAGCGTGTTTGTGAGAAATGCCTGCTCTTGTGATCGTCCCTGTGTCCGTTGTTTATTCTGTTTAATGTCATACACGTCCTAACGATGTCCTTCACCCTTGTGCAAATTGGAACCATTTTGTCTTGATGTGTGCGTTTCCTTGTTGCCATTTAATCACAATCAACATTCATTTACTCATACGGACTGAAATTTTACCTGCTAACAGCATACATCATGCAACCCCCCCCCCACCCCCCCACCCCACACACACACACAAACGCACACACACAACAGCTTAACAGATTCCATTTCAAAACAAAGTGAGCGAGCTAGCAAATAACGAACCCAAATAAGCATATCATGTATCATGTCATATGTGATATATATCATATGTCATTCCTTGTATTCTCTATCTGTTAGACATCAAAACATTCAAAAATAAGCATCTTCTTTGTAGTGCAATAACTTTCCTGAGCATATATTAAACAGATTAGTCAAGGAGTGAAGTTCTGAGATGTTACTTTTCAGCTAAATAGCTGGAGACAGCCATGCCTTAATGGTGAGAGAAGCGGATATGGTACCGAAAGGTCGCTGGTTCGATTCCCGAGCCAGCAGGAAAAATATGTGGCGGCAGTAAAGTGAGCTGCACCTTCCCTTCCTCCACCTTCATGGCTGAAGTGCCCTTGAGCAAGGCACCGAACCCCCAACTGCTC
>JBCNYH010000022.1:30621292-30645968 GCA_039654325.1 Tandanus tandanus | reverse complement strand
TCGAGTGTGTGCGCACTGTTTGTGTGTGTGTGTGTGTGTGTGTGTGTGTGTGTGTGTGTGTGTGTGTGTGTGTGTGTGTGCACATTGTGGATGGGTTAAATGCAAAAGTCAAAGTTTCCCTTGAGGAATAATACAGTATACAATAAATAAATAAAAAATAAATAATAATTCTTGAAAATACCAAAAAACATTTTTTAAATACTATCATTTCAAATTTTGTTGCTTTCTGTTAATATTATTATTATTATTATTATTATTATTATTATTATTGTTGTTGTTATTATTATTATTATGATGTTGTTGTTGTTGTTGGTTCGTTTTAAAGTAGAGGAGATTCAGGGGATATGAGTGTAACATAGAAAAATGTCACAAAACATCATGAAACGTCCAGATTTTTAAAGAAGAAGAGCAGTGATGGGACCTCAGTTGACATTTTTATTCATGAAATATGATGACAGGGAAGATTACGGTTAATTTCTTTGCTCCAAAAAAATTGTAAATACAAACAAAAGAGGGAAATTAAGTGTTTATTTATTTTATTTTAGATAAATAAGATATTATTATAAGGTATTTTTTGTATTATTTATTAGAATTATTTATTGATTATTATTTATTTGTTGATTAGTTAATATGAAGGGGTTTACAGGGAGACATAAAAGGAATGATCCATATGTTGTCATATTGCACATAAATTAATAACTCCTCCATCAGTGGTATTTACACATTACACATACAGATCAATGCCTTTCTCTTGATTTTTAACCCCATGTTTACCTGTTGTTTTTTTGTGTTTGTGTTTACCATTTTATTTGATATCCACAGGGTGGCAGCACAGCTGAAGCGTAGCCTGGTGCCCTCGTGCTCTTTTTGTGTCCTAAACCATGTGCTTCTGTTGCAGATTCCCCGATACAACACGCTGCATATTTCCATGATGACGGCTATCTCAGCCTTCCCAAACTCATGTTCCCACGCAGGTCAGGAGACACCAGTTTGTGTAGTCAGAATTACAGCTAAACTCATCTCTTTTTTTTTTTTTTTAAGTTTTTTATTTATTTATTTTATTTTAGTGCCCCTGAGTTACCTGAGACCATTGCGCTGGAGATAAAGACGCTGTCTGCAGACGGCCTCATTCTGTGGCAGGGGGTGGTAGGTTCTCAAACATATCTCACAACATATACAGTACACATGCAATCAACATGATATACATACCTCTGTTATCTAAACAAAAGCGTTCCTCAAAACTCCACAAGTCCCCAAATTAAAAAAATGTTTGGTATAAAGGCAGAGGCAAGGCCAGAGAGAGACCAGTAGAACTAATTATAAAGTAGTCCACGTACGAATATACTTATTTATCAATCTTTTATTTATGTGGTGTTTTTTTTTTAAAGAAAAAATTTTGTACCACTCATTTTCTCACTTTTTGTCTTTTAAACAATGCAAGTACATTGAACACATCTAGTCACACCTACAACACTCCATAAAAGGTAATGCTCACAGAGAAAACAGCAAAATGACAACTAAACAGTGAAAGAGCATCGAGTTTCATGATGTTTTTATTCATGTGAACTTGAAATAAGGTTTAAAACTCAAGAGCCTGATCCTTGCATCACCAGCTATACGATTTGATGCTGATATGTATCTTCATCTGGGAAAACCCGTCCAAAATCCAAAATTTCATTACAGGGTATTCTTATTATATATTTTCAATTTATTTGTTCATTTTTGAGAAGCGGGCAGAGGTGGTTCGGGGGTAGGGTGCTGGCTTACTGATCCGACAGTCGGGGGTTTAAGCCCCATTATCACTGAGTTGTCGCTGCTGCCTAAAGTAGGCTAATTGGCTGTTCCAAATCGCCCCTAGGTGTGAGTGTGAGTGTGAATGGTTGTGTGAGTGTTGGGCCTGTGATGGCCTGGCAAGCTGTCCAGGGTGTACTCTGCCCTCGCCCAGAGTCGGCTGAGATGGGCGCCAGCTTTCCCGTGACCCTAATTAGGATTAGCGGTTCAGAAAATAAATGAATGAATGAATGAATGAATGAATGAATGAATTTTTGAGAAGCATGGGTTCCAATGAGGGCGGCACAGTTGCATAACGTTTAGCCTTAAATTTCAAACTCTGAACGTGATCGATGGGCAGCATTGGCGAAGTTGTGAGCATGTCGGCCTCTCAGCAAGAAGGTCCTGGGTTTGAGTCCCGGGCTCGGGCGTTTGTGTGGAGTTTGCATGTTCTCCCCGTGCTTACATAGGTTTCCTCTGACAGTCCAAAGACATGCACGTTAGGCTAATTGGCTTTTCCAAATTGCTCCTAGGGGTGTGTGAATGGTTGTATGTGTTTTGGCCCTGCTATGGTCTGGCGAGCTGTTCAGGGTGTACCCCGCCTTCGTCCAGTGTCAGCTATGTGCCAGCTATGCCGATTTATTATGAAATGTCTCCCCCTAGTGGGCATCTGATGAGCATTTTGCCCCTTGTCAAAAACATTTCGGGAATTTTTAAATGTTTTTTAACATGATCCCATGTAGGAATCACTTCCAAAATTTAATGGCTTGTGTTTTGTTCCACGCCCTGCTCTAGGAAGAAAATTCATCAAAAACTGTAGTTAACATTTTGAGTTATATTGCACACAAAAAGACAAACTTACAAACTGACACAGGTGAAAACGTCACCTCCTAACAGAGGTAAAAGCAGAAAATTATTGATTCATAATGTCGTACAAAAGTCCCTTCTAATAATTGATATGTACAGAAATGTAGTGATCTCAAGGCATTCTACTGTAGAGCAATCGTTTTTAAATCCAGTTCTGAAATGTCTTGTATTATAGTATTTAAATAAATTTCAGATTTCCAAGCTATTGATGTTCAAAGTGTATGTATAAAATCAAGAAGATAGTCAAGATTTGTTAATTATCTGTCATAAAGTTACTTATTGTGATTATATATAACCTGCACCTATATTTTAACAGCATGTGACACGCTGAGCTGTTAGCTTTTCCTACTCACTCTAACGTCTGCATTCATGTGATTTATAACCAAGGGCATGGCAAACTAAAGCTGATCACCACATTAGGCATGTGTGTGTGTCTGATTGAGTGCTTGAAGCCACTGCATGTTACCTTGCTGTACTAACTCACCCCGGACGTTCTTCTCAGGAGTCTGCAGCCGCCTTGAGCCTGCACAAGTTGCATGCTCGCAACAAGGCGTCGGCTCTCCGTAAGCAGACGCACAAACAAGTACGTTCTTCCTGATGCTTGCTACAGATGCCATAATAAAGGAATTTGCAGGTTTACAAATCATAAACAAACTAATAACAACATATTATATAAGTTATAATTGATAGAACATGGTTTATATTTAGACACATTTCCCAGTTATATGTTGCATGTCCTATGCTAGGGTTTTTATGGTTTTTTTAACAGGTTCCGTTTGTACAGTATGTGTGACAAATGATCACAAATGCAAAACACCCAGGCTGTATTTTATTTGCTGTGTAATGAATTATTGCATGGCTTTTGCATGCATGTGCATTCTTCAAGAACATTTAAAAAAGAAAGTTTAGTTACACATCATTAGTATTTACACATCAGTGTGCATGATTTTTTTTTTTTTAATTTTAAAATCATTCCTGGTTTTGAAAGCTCACACACACACACACACACACACACACACACACACACACACACACACACACACACACACTATATTTATAAATGCTAGTGCATTAATACACTCATGCAAAATAATAATAATCATGCTGTTAGTTCTATTTAAAGATATCTAATTATTCGGGGAAACGGTGGGGCACACCAAGTTGGGAATTGCATCATGGGAATATGGGAGCTCGTACTACTTTTATATGTGGGACAGGGGCATTCGGTACTCCCTCAGCTATGTCTGGTGGTTTCTGCTACTTCCTTGGCTATTTCCAGTGGTTTCTGCTATTGCCAAGGGTTTCCCAAGTGGATGCCATATGGCTTCTCAGTAACTCTTTTTTTCATTTGTAAACACAAAGCCAACAGAACGTTATTATAATGCACTACTTACAGGTTCAGTTGGATACAAAGACTGGTTCACCCTCCTGCCAATATGGCGCATAGCGGAAACCGAGGGAAATAGCCAAGGGAGTCCCGAATGATATTCAATGTCCTTCTGTTATTAGTGGTAACACAATGTGAATCTTTGAGTGATCTTAACCCTGTTTACACTTGGCTTTAAAATGCATCTTTGGCCATTGAATTACGAGTAGACAGCACTAAATTCAAGTGTAAACAGGGCCCTGCTGACCTGCCTCCAGTGTCCCAGTGGGAGCAAGAAGATAAGAATATTTCTTTGTGCACTGTAACCTTCTTTGCAGGAATCAGGAGACCATGGGAAGGGCAAGGATTTCATCAGCCTTGGCTTACAAAATGGACATCTGGTGTTTAGGTGAGTGACTGAATTGTTTGTTAGTTGTGTTGGAGGTGACTCATATCACATGCATTGCTGTTGAGTTCTTTCTTCTGATTGGTCAGAAGGAACTCCCCACTGTGTACCATAAACACTGTCAAGTACAAAAACCAAAATATAATTTTATTATCTAATATCATTTAATGTTCTTCTTTTTTTGTTATAATATTATTTGGCGTGTACAGTGAACAGCCATAACATTATGAACACCCAACTGGTCTGTGTCTGAGCATCTCAATACACAATAAGCTGCAATACACTGTGTGTTCTGACTCCTTTCTATCACAGCTAGCATTAACAGTTGAGTCCATCGGTGTATTGGTTAGGGTGCCGGGCTCATGATCGAGAGGTCGTAGGTTGGAATCCTCTTTAGACCCCCACCGTGCTAAGACCCCTGGGCAAGATCTAAACCTCTAATATGCTTCTGTCCACCCAGCAGTATAAACAGGCACCAGTAAAAAACCCTGGGAAGGTAACATGTGATGGACTAGCATCCCATCCAGGAGGAGTTGAACTCCTAGTCGCGCTAATCAGGATAAGCTCCAGCTGTAATGAGCCACTAGGCTCGGGTGTAAAAATCCCGATCGAAGTATTAGTGAAATCAGTGTAGCACCTTCCTGAACTCCTTCGGGATATGAGCTTTGGGGAAAAAAATGTGACAAGTGTTACTGTGTTCATATTCTGTCTAATACTTATTGCTTCTTAGCAGGTGTCACTGTAATCACATAATCATTGTTATTCATACATTGCTTTTTGTCCCATAGTTATCAGCTGGGCAGTGGGGAAGCAAATCTTATCTCAAAGGAACGCATAAATGATGGACGCTGGCACAAAATCACTGCAGTCAGGTACCTTTACTTTCTATATTTATTCATTTATTTCACAGGTGTCAAACTCGAGGCCTGCAGGCGAAATCTGGCCCGCCAACTCACTTTATGTGGCCCGTGAGAGCACGGGAATCGAACCTAGGACCTTCTTGCTGTGAGTCGGATGTGCTAAACATAACGTTTTACAGTTAAAATTCAATACCTGAAATTGAGGTGGTTTTATTTCACAAAATGGCAGCATATTCTGTATAATTGAAATTCTTACAGAATACAACGTCGTCTATTAGAAAAGGAAGGAATACGAATTCTAAAATATTAAGTATATTGTTCTCAGGTTAAGGTTTAAATCTCTGGAGAAGGTTTTATTTATTGATTTGATGCAATATGAGGTAAAACTGAATGAATATCTGGACGAATCAGTGTGTGTGTTTTGTTGTGAGTAGGACAGGAAAGCTGGGCTACATCCAGGTCGATGACAGGACGACTCAGCGGGGACAGTCCCCCGGCAGGAGTGTCATGGTAAACACCAACGGCGGTGTCTACCTGGGTAGGAATCTTTATACATTACCAGCTTTACTAAAACATATTATTGTAATGTCTCTGGGATTGTTTGGATTATGATTATGAATGTTATCTAAACAGAAAATAAGGTTAATAAAATTACGAATGTTATTAAAAAATGATGATATGGACAAACGATACACTTACAAACAGGGTCTCAGGTGGAAAAACAAAAGCATTCAGTTTATCCCAGTCTCTCCCCTGTCAATCACAGTGATACTAGCCAATCATGGGTGTCTATTACATCCTGTATGTGGAAGAAGGCGGATAGCACTTTCTTCTGAGTGAGTCAATATGTCTTTAAGGAAGGCCTTAAGGAAGTCGTCTAAAAAATATTTTTAGGCAAACATTTAAAGTATTTGGGGTCAGTCCAACCAATCAGACCTAGACCTTTTCTTTCTTAGTGGAACCCAATTAACAGAATGTTTAATATATGAGAAATTATGTTCTTTAAATATTAAATAAACTATTGCGTGTGTGTGTGTGTGTGTGTGTGTGTTGTTTCAATGATGATAGGTGGAGCTCCAGACATGGACTCTCTTACTAGTGGGAAGTTCTCCTCAGGCATCACGGGTTGCATAAAGAACCTGTCTCTGTTTAACGCCCGGCCGGGAGAACAGCCGGCACGGCCCATCGACTTGCAGCTTCACGCCGAAGACGGCAAAAACGTACGGCGCTGCTCATCGTAGGCAAAGACGCCATAGCACCACCTAAAGACTGAGAAAATACTCACACACATACCGAAGGAGTGACATGGAACTCAGACACCTACAGGACTGCAGATGCATTTCACTTACATTTCACCCTACACACAAACACATGCACAGACACACACACACACACACACACACACACACAAACAATACAAGAAACTGTTCTCACACACATACAGGATTGCAAATGCATTTCACCTCCGTACACTCACTTACAAAAAGAGATGTACAGGGTTCTCTCACAGCCAAAGTGGATTTTTTGCTTTGTGTTTAACACACACACACACACACACACACACACACACACACACACACACACACACACACACACATACACACACTCTGATATATTCTCTTGGTGCCTTACTGCTGCCAAAAATCTTTTTTTTACTCTGTGCTGTGTAAACCAAAAAAGAGAAGAAGAAAAAAATACATCATATGTATAATGAAGGATGATTAAAATGGGATGTCAGTTTACATAGTCCTGCAGTAGCGTTTGTTTTTAGCGTTGATGAAAAAGAAAGAGAGAAAGAAAAAGAGAGGATATATAAGAGAAAAAAAAATAACATGACATGCCTTCACTGATGGCTTAAATCCTATGTGGTCAGAAATGTTTTTACGGCACTGAATTTTTATTTATATGCCTATGAATATATGGATCGATATGAAATATTTGTGTCGGGAAGGATGCTAATTAACCCAAGCCTTTTTTTTTTGTTTTTTTTGTTTTTCTCCTCGAGTCGATTCTAGGTCCTAATAATGTGTAACATGTCTGAAGCTTGTGCGCTGAGCTGTGTTTAATACTTGAAGACTCTACAGCCTTTCGTTTCCTTTCTGTTCTCTCTGAAATGGCGTAGACACTTCTAGAACACAGGGACGGGGCTTTCTGTACACTGGGAGGGTCCTAGCTTCAAATCCACTCCACATCTCAGGTGACGATGAAGCAGAAAATGGGAAGCATGTCGGACACTGAACCGAGCAACCGTTTTGGGGATTTTATTCTTATTTTTTTATTTTTTGGTTAAAGAAACTATCAACCTTCCATACGTTAACCTCCAAATTGCCGGTGTATATGAAAAACCCAATGGTGCTAAACACACTACAAGCACATACTTTTCTGTCTTCTGTTAATAACTTGCCTCTGTGTTTCTAATGTAACATGCATTGTAAGTAGCAACAACAACAAGTTTGCAATAAAAGTATTTTTGCTTAATGCCAACATAGAACTGAAGTTGCCAGTTCAATAAGGGCTCATTAATATCTCATTATGTTTCTGGATCTGTTCAGTGCTCCAAGTGTCTCTACTTACTCACTCATTTGCTGAACCACGTGGGGGGTGACTTTTTTCACAATTTTTGCGACTGATTAGTGAGTTATTTGCGATTGGTTTATGGATGTTTGGCAGGAAAAAACAAATCTCCTGTCATAAATCAGTCGTGTTTTGTTTGCTTTTTGTCCTCAAATCATTCGATTTATATTTGCTTGTTATTATCATGAACAAAATGCGAATAAAATACGAAGGATGACAAAATATACGGAATATGGCAGATGCCAACAAGTCTCAAACTCTTTGCATGGAAATGTACAACTTTTCACTTTTTCTTGTGGACAAAAAGCGAATAATTTACGAGCAAAACAACTTCTTTGCGACTTTCTCACGACATGTGCGGACTGTTTTGTGAGTTTGAGACTACTTTGCGTCAGAGCTTTGTTTTGTGATATTCGGGAAATTTTAAACCTTGAGTTCACAAACCAGGTGACCAAAATCCAATGCCGCGAATGTCGCACAACTAATTTGAGTGTAAAACGTGATAGGCGCATCTGTCCCTTTTGTATCGCACCTCTATTGTGAACACCCCCTTACTCCTATTAGGGTCGCGGTGAGGCTGGAGCCTATCCCAGCCGACACTGGGAAAAGGCGGGGTACACCCTGAACAGCTCGCCAGACCATTTCAGGAAAACATACCCATTCACCTTCACACTCACACCAAGGGCCAATTTGGAACAGCCAGTTAGCCTAATGTGCATGTCAATGGGAGGAAGCCGGAGCACCTGCAGGAAACCCACACAAGCACAGGTAGTGCATACAAAATCCACACAGAAGTGCTCCAGCCTGGAACTCGAACCTAGGACCTTCTTGCTGTGAGGCAGAAGTTGTACTAACCACCACACCACCATGCTGCCCTCCCAAGTGTCTCTATCTGGATGTGAAACCAAAAGTTACTGTTGAATAAACTGGAACCCTGCCACTATGGACCCTGGTCACAAGTTCTAGAACTTAGAAACACTCGCTCATTCATTTGACGAACCGATTAATCCAACTACACGTGGAGGCTGAAGCCTATCTTAGACGATGCTAGGTGTAGGCAGGGTACACCCTGACCAGCTCGCCAGACTTTCACAGGGCCAACACACACACACAACTATTCATACATTCACATCTAGGGGTAATTTGGAACAGCCCATTAGCCTAATGTTCATGTCTGGACTATAGAAGGAAACCCACGCAAGCACTGGGTAAACATACAAACTCCACACAGAAACGCCCGGACTCAAACCCAGGACCTTTTTGCTGTGAGGCAAAGTACTAACCTAGGAGCCTTGTGTTGTTTTATCATAAACAGCAATCACAACCACTTTTTCTCATTTTCAGATTATCAGCCTTGGTCAGCACAGCGGCTTAGTGGTTAGCACGTCCACCTCATAGCAAGAAGGTCCTGGGTTCGAGAGCCTGGCTCGGATATTTCTGTGTGGAGTTTGCATGTTATCCTCGTACTTGCGTGGGTTTCCTCTGTGTACTCTGGCTTGATTCCACAGTCCAAAGATTGGCACGATAGGCTAGTTCGCTGTTCCAAATTGCCCTTAGGTGTAGATGTAAGTGTGAGTGGTTGTCCATTTGCTCTGCGATGGTCTGGCGAGGTGTTCAGGGTGTACCCTACCTTTGTCCAGTGTCAGCTAAGATAGGCTATGGCCTCACTGTCCCCCTAATAGGAGAAAGCAAATGAGTAAATAAAAGCTGACTCACACATAAACGATCTTGTCCGAAAGTACAAGCAAATTCTATTTTGATGGAAATTGAATAAATATTATACTATACTAGTAGGTTTTTTTCTCTCTGTATCTGATTGAACAATGCAGGAAAAATTATTTTATAATCAGTCTCATTTCTCACATAACTTCTGCAAATGTCAGCAAAGGTTAAACATTACCGTCATTAAAAATGTGCATGGTTTTTAAAGATGTACAGACTGTCATGACATGATCTGTGTGACCACTCTACGTTCCTGTTTTGTTGGAATTTGTATCTGGGTCGAAATACTGTGTGACGATTGCCAAACTCAGTGATTGGTCCGTACAATTGAAGATATGTGCTGTCTGGGTTTAAAACTTACCTGGCTAATTCAATCAATCAATCAATCAATCAATCAATCTCAGAGTGTAGACTTTCACTAACAGTGTTGTTTTTAAAAGGAACACACCACTATCAACCATCACCACCAGCATCAATTGCCAGTTTATTAGCATTCCCCTCATGCTAACAGTGCAGGTGTTTAGGTTGGGTAAGACCAGAATCTAAGAACACATTATACAACTCTACAAACACTCATACACTTCATTTCCACTGGTCTTGCGAGATGAAGGACATTAATATACTCCCTCTCCTCGGTCACTCATTTGCCGAACTGCTTAATCCCATTAGGGTCATGGGGACACTTGAGCCTATCTCAGCCGACTCTGGGCAAAGGCGGGGTACACCCTGAACAGCTCACCAGTCCATTGCATCCCACTGACACTAAGCTAATATAGCTAACATAGTACATCCATGCTGTGTAGAATTGTTTATATTATGCTTTTTTTAATATTATTTTTTAACCCAATTGTACAAAAACTCCCCTTTTACCTGCAAGAAAAGTGGGTTTTAGTCGGTGCAAACTACAAACGTGACTATCAGGTCTCTTTTCCCCAATTTAATGTTTTTGTAGACTCTGTTAGTCATGAAGCTAATATTAAAAATGACCCAAGTTTTAATTTTGCCTCTCATCTTGACACAGCCCCAGACCTGAGAAACCCTCCTGAAAATTTAACATACAGAGAGAAGTGTCAGTACACAAAACAAAGGCACTTCCAAACCCCAGCTCTGAGTCACATGGGAATTCAAAAAAGACAGATGACTGTAATAAACTGTGCTCAGTACACAAAAAAAACCCATGCCCTTCTAAAATGTAGAGCGTTCTGTGAAAAGCCCATTGAGGAACACAGAATATTTCTAAAAGAGGACATTTGCTTAAGATGCTGTGCCTCGTCAACACATTTTGCTAAACAATGTAAAACCAAAGTGCAATGCTCTGAATGCGGCAGTGAGAATCACAACACAGCTCTTCACCCATGCCCAGCCCCCTGGAGCAAAGAAACTGACCCTGATGTAGAGCATGGCGGAAAGCAGGGTGCCAGTGTGCCCAGTGAAATCACTTCTAAATGCCCTCATATCTCTGGTGGCAACTTTACTGACAGGACATGTTCTAAACTTTACCTTGTAAAGGTACACCCGGCAGGCCACCCAGATCAGACAGTCAGGCTGTATGCAATTCATGAGGAACAGAGTAACAGATCTCTTGTTCGCTCAGAGTTTTTTGAGGTTTTCAATGACAGCAGCCCTAGTTCTCCCTACTCACTAAAAACATGTGCTGGCCTTAAAGAGACAATGGGTAGGAGAGCCACTGGTTACGTCATAGAGTCCCTAGATGGCACAGTCCATGTTCCCTTGCCCAGTCTAATAGAGTGTAATGACATTCCCAACAACAGGGAGGAGATACCAACATGTGGTGGCTTATTTGAAGGTGACTGATGCAGATGGGAACAGTGAATTTGGCTTCATTATGGGGAAAGCAAAAACTAACACCACGTCCTGAACAAACCATCCCCAGACTCCAGTAGAGCCAGCTGATCTGGTCTCAGGAGAGCTGGACATTCATCTAAATGACACCCACTTCTATACTGACAGTAAAGTTGTCCTGGATTATATTTACAATGATCTGTTCAAGAGGAAACCTACACTGAGGAGATCAAGTGCCTCAGTGAGCAGCAGGAGATTCCTAAGAGCAATCCTATTAAAAATTTAGACAACTTCTTAGACTGCCAAAGTCTACTTAGGATTGGTGGCCATATCAGTGAGGCAGACCTAAGTCAAGCAGAAAAGAACCCACTCATTGTTCCCGGACAACACGTTGCAACACTCATCGTGAAATATTGTCATGAACAGACCCTTCATCAAGGTCGACTCTACACTGAGGGTGCTGTTCGCTCAGCAATTTGTTCAGCAGTTTGGTGGGTTGTTGGTGCCAAAAAGAGAGTGAGCAATGTTATTCACCACTGTGTAAAATGTAGAAGGTTGAGAGCCCCCCTCAGTGTTCAAAAAATGGCCAAAGCTCAGCACCTCTCAACTGACCATCTATTCACAAATGTGGGCTTGGACGTGTTTGGCCCTTGGAACGTCTTCACACAACGTACAAGAGGAGGTGTTGTCCAAAACAAAAGATGGGCTGTCATCTTTTCTTGTTTGAGTATGAGGGCAGTTCACATTGAAGTGATCGAATCACTTGACACATCAAGTTTCATTAACTCAGTCAGACGCTTCTTGGCTATCCGGGGTCCAGTGAAGAGCATCCACTCAGATCGTGGAACCAATTTTGTTGGTAGGTGTAAAGAACTCCAGATACCCTTGAACATAAATGACACAGCAGTGAGAACCTACCTGTTAGGAAAGGGATGTTCATGGACTTTCGATCCCCCTCACACCTCCCATTTTGGTGGTTCATGGGAAAGGATGATGGGTCTGCCTAGACCTCAAAACCACAAAACTCCCCTATGAGGTTCTTGTCACCTTCATGGCAGAGGTTTCTGCTATTATAAACCCAGGGCCCCTTGTTCCAGTGTCAATAGATCCTACTGATCCATTCATACTCTCCTTAGCTCCTCAGCCCCTGCTGGCAACTTTGTGAACTCTGACCTTAATAACGCCCATTGGCATTAGATCCAGCATCTTGCTAATGTTTTTTGGGACAAGTGGAGACATTAGTTCTTTTCAGTCTAGCCAACCAAATGTGAACCCAAAGACTGTTGTCGTTTTAAAGGACATTCAGTCACCAGGAAATGAGTGGCCACTTGGACTTGTGATGAAGGTATTTCCCAGCACAGATGGCAAAGTAGGGACTGTGGAGATAAAGGTGGCTGGGTCACATGGAACTAAGCTCTTCACCAGACTTATTTCAGAGATAGCAGTTCTTGTCCCCCCAGAGCCATAAAGACTGAGAGCAATGTTGTTTTGTGTTTAATAAGATATTGGCATCAATTAAGGCCAGGCGGGGAGTGTTCTGTTTAAGCTCATAATATTCAATGTTTAAGTTTAAAACCCATTTCCTGTATATAATTTCATTCATTTAATTAAATTTTACATAGAAGTATAAGTCAAAAGTGCAATATCACCTGCTACTGGTCGATTTAATTCAACAGTATATCTTTTGTTTATTTTGAGTTGAAAAATTTCATAGAGGAAGTGAGAACACAGTCATGTTGTCGAGACATTTGGCAGCTCATGGTGTTAAACAGCTGCTTCGGCATACATCTTGTTTGAGGTTGCATCATCAGTACTGTGAGGGCAGAAGACAATGTTCCATGGTCTGCCCCTGCCCCACATTGATTCTGTCCCAAACACGTAATCAAGTATCATAAAGCATATCATAATCAAACAATGTACTCTCACTCACAACTATAATAACATATAAAACTCTCATTCAGAATGTATTACACACCAAGCAAAAGTTTGACACCAAGCACAAGTTTGAACATGTCCAAACATGTAATAACAAGTAAAAGCAGAAAAGGTCAGGAATGTCAGAAGAAAGTGCCCAAATGTCTGGCTTAGTAAATAATGGCAGCAGGAAAGTACCTAAAATACTGAGGCCAGAAAATAACCATAGCAGGCCCAAATAAAGAAGGAATAAGGTAACTGATCACGCAATCATAGGAGGAGTTAGACAATTATATAAAGGATTTTGATAAGTCAGGTCTCGGTCTTTGGACTCTTATCTGAAGATCAACATGTTGTGTGACTGTCTGACTTTGTGCTGTACGTATGTATGTATGTTTTTCTTGGACTGAATAAACATCTCTAAATTAGAACCTTCTTCTCTGCGTTGTGAATTGACTTGTGTCCGCCACAACATGAATTGGCGAGCCAGCCAGGAGCCAGACGGGGTTCTTCTTGCCCTCTGTGGGGACTCCAGAGCAGTGAAACTACAAGTCATCAGTGGCCACAGGTAAGCTCTTTCAAGCTACCAATTTTTAAGAGGCTTAGTGGTTTCTCTGTCCTATGGGTGTCTGGGAGGTGAGGTAGAACCCACTGGCACATGAACCAATGTAGTAATGTGAAGTCTGTAAGATTAAAAAATAGACCTTTAGAGAAAGATGTTTATTCAGTCCTACTCTGTTCTGCTAAATGTGTTTAAGTGAGTGGAAATGTCTGCATGCATGCAAGTTCTGAGGGAGTAGAAAAATAAGAAGGAAAAGAGTAATTAAAGGCCTGTTATTTGTGTAAAATCTGCCCAGAGGAAGTTTGTTCTGCCTTAAAGAGGTGTAGGAAAGAAAAATGCCATATTCTGTCCAAAAAAACATAGAAGTAAAAAAGGTCTAGGAAGCACAGTATCTGCACGGAGGAGCAACAGTATGCTGGGATTGTCTATGCCTTGAGAAAGGATGCCAGAGACTACAGTAAGTGCATCAAGGATAATTGTAGATAAGAGTGCTGTGTGTGTCCTCAGAAAGGGTGTAGGAAGAAGAAAGCAAACCCATTAAGTGCATGATGTCTTAGTCTTATACAAGTTTTAGTAGATCAAAGGTAGAGGTCCCCTGCTTAGCATGTAAGCAATTTGGAGCAGTCAATGGTTGTGTAATATAGAGAAAAGAAGAGAGGAAAATAAAACAAGAGTCAAGAAAGAGAGAAAAAAATATTGTGATAAAATGATGGCTTGGAAAGGAGTGTTTTGTTAAAATAGAATTGTGGTCTGATGAGGAGTTGCAGGCAGATTGCAGAAGAAGTAACAAGAGAAATTACCCCATGATCCGTAGGGTAGAGCAAGTAGAGCTAATGCCTTTGCTTAGTGTGGTCATAAAGAGAATGAGAGTGATGACAAGACAAATCGTAAGAAACAGAACTGAAACCATGAACTGTGTAGTGAAATGTGTAGAAATTAGAGTAGCAGAATATGTGATCTGGTCTACTCATTTGAAGTACAGCAGATATGCAGAGGAGTCTATACATCTAAAGGTGGTATGAAAAAGGAACAAGACAAGGAGAAACAATAAATCTAAGTATGTTCATACATGTGTATTCTGTACAGATGGCACATGTAATTGATTTGAGATATAGTCAAAAGCTACTACAGCAAAAGAAAGACAAGTTGAAACAGCGCAAAAGGTTTGGAGCTGATGTGGACAACGAGAAAGTTCAACTTGAGGCAGCCGGCTTAGTTGACTATTTCTGGAAGGAAAAGTATCATAAGACTGTGAATGAACAAGGACAGATTGGGATAGTGGAAAATGCCTGTAGATTTGTTGAAAAAAGGTTAAGGGGTTAAACCATATGGGCCCCAGAATTTGGGGAATTGTGTGAATGCCAAGCATTTAATTTTGCCTGGTTTCGGCCCTGAGAAATAAAGAACATAGAGGAGTTGCTTCAAAGTGAAAATTGTGGGTAAGAGTGATCCCGTGATTGTGAAGAGTGAACAGATGGTAAATAGAGTTAAAGTGGGGACAGTGCCACTTCAGGGAGTGCCTCGAGGCCTTAAAGTGGTGAAAGAAAAAACAGTGCGGACCATAGTAGCGGGTATTGTAAAGATAGGTCAGGCGAGGAAGTGTTACTGTACTCAATGTATGTGTGGATGTATCACATGTTGGAGCCCATATGAAGGTGGTAACTCCCACTCATGGTTGTGGAATGATCGTAGGGAAAGAGAGGTCTATGCACCCACGAGTCCTATCCACTGGGTATAGGAACAGAGGAGGTGCAAGAACAACAGAAGGCAGCACAGGGCTGGTTGCCCTGGGACCAAGCGTCACAAGGAGGCACATGAATGCTGAAGCAACCCGCAACAACTGGAAGAGATCCGATGCGACCCACAAAGCGATCACCTGAGACAGCCACCTGTGCACTGAAGCACAGACTAATGGGGCCCCCACAAATAATTAAGATGAAGGTGGGATGAAACAGACAAACACAACAGGTGATAAAGGAAATCCTGAAGTCCTTATGGTTACTGAAGATGCAGAAGGGCCTGAGTGGAGAAGGTGAAGAAATAAAGCAGGAATATGATGAAGGACAGGAACCAGGGGAAGTTCTCTAGATGTCACGAACACAGTGTTACAGTATGTCGATGACATTTTGATCTGCTCCTCCTCTCTGGAGGAATGCCAGACTACAGACTCGACTGCTGTGTTAACCCAACTGGCACAGAGTGGACACAAAGCGTTGTTAACTAAACTGCAATATTGCCAACAACAGGTTGACTACCTTGGCCGTGTTATTGCACATGGAACAAGTGCCATAGCCCCAACACAACTTGAGGGTATTAGCAAAACACCATTGACAGTAGGACAAATTATGACATTTCTGGGAATGACAGGATTTAGCTCAGATTGGATTGAAGATTACGCTGTAAAGTTAGCCCCACCCAGGGCTTTGATGACAACTGCTGGGACCAAAGTGCTGTCAGCACCATAAGATTGGACCACAGATGCTCTAGTGGCATTTGAAACCATTATACAGGAATTACAATCAGCACCAGTTCTAACCACACCAAATTACACCAAACCATTTCATCTTTATGTAGATGTGGAGGTTACGCTTCCACAATTCTCATGCAAGAAACATAAAGGCCATGCTAAATAACCAATAGCTTACACCAAAGCAACCATTCTGACAATTGGGTACTTGCAGTTGCAGGGAATCAAAGAGTAAATGGCACGTTGAAAGCAAAAATTGCAAAGATATTGCGACAGATGGGACTTAATTGGGAAGATTCCCTACCATTAGCGCTAATGCATTATAGAACGAAGGTGTGTGAGACACATCTGACACCTCACGAAATGCTCATTGGGAGACTTATGCCCAGTCCAGGCTTGAGAGGACTGTATGAGGGTCCGCCTCTAGAGCATCTAGAGGGGGAACTGAGAGCTTATGTTAAGCAAATGACTCGCATACACCAAGCTATTTACAGGAACAACATAGACTGTGAAGGCAACAGCCTGAAGAGGAGCCAGCCAACCCAATACAAGTGGGGGTCGAGTCTTTATAAGGGTCTTTAGATGGCGCTGGCACGATCCAAGAAGGTCGGACCCTTTGAAGTAACCGACGCGGTACCAACAGCGGTGAAAGTAAGAGGCAGTAACACCTGGTATCATCTTAACCACTGTACAAGGGTACCCGTGGGAGAACTACTGCGAACAGGAGAAGTCCACGAAGATGAAGCTATCGATGATGATGATGCCCCAGAACCCCCAGAAGTTCTTGGACCCCAACTGCACAGTCGAGGAAGTGGACCTGGAAGTCCTCAAACAGAACCAGGAGATGCTACAGAAGATGATCAACCTGGAGCAGTAGGGGGAGAACGGCTACAACAGCTGCAACCAGGGATCAGGGCGCAACCATAAACAAGGAGAGAAGGAGGAGCTGAAAGGACAGCCAACCCACAGCCAGGGCCCTTAGGATTTGGAACACACCCAGAAATGAAAGAAACACCCAGAGGAAGAGAGATAGAGGGAGCTCCTGAAGGGGAACCAGGACCCCAGCCGGAGGAACAAGAAAGCACAAGAGATAGACCAGATGAAGAGCCCCCAGAGATGGCTGGGAGGGAAGGCCTCCTGGTGTGGCTCATACTAGGAACCTTGTTTATCATCTCAATAGCATTATGGGCAATAATTGGCAGGAGCCTGGTACCGAAGAGGAACGAGACCATGAGCTGCAGACCATCGACTTGGGAGAACTGGCAGATCTCCTCCCGCCTTTCACAGAATAAACAGCCTAGACCACAGCCAAGGCAGCGGAGGACTGTTAGCAGCGGAAACAGAAGAACACAAGGAAAAATGGCTGGGGAAAGACTGATTAAACAAGTAAACAGTAACCCGGGAGCGGTATGGGCGTGGAACCCAAGAACGAATTGCTTCACCCGGAGAATAAGTCCAAAGGGACAAAGGGGAGACAAATTTAGGTAGGTCTGCACCACAGGACTGAAGGAACAGATGACTCATGTGAGCAATAATCAATATGGTGACAGTGTGGGGTGGAGTGAAGCCAATATAAATATGGACAAAAAGACAGGAACCGTGTGGATAACCCCACACCTAAAGAAAAAGAAGACAAAAGGAATGACAATACTGAGGCTAAAAGAATGATAGCAAGAGGACAAGAAACAAGTAGAGGAAAATGTGTTATATGTAGAGAAAGAAGACCCAAAAGCTGAGCTATGGCCCAAGCAAATGTGTGGTATCAATAGGCAAATTGCACAGCCAAAGATTGGACTGAAAGAGAAGGAGAATGTATAGTATGCACGACCAGAAAGAAGAAATTGGAAGTGGTTTCACTGCCCTACAACACTGAGGCATGTATGACGAAAAGAACTCGCAATAATGTATGGGACCAAGATAGTGAAATACGTAACAATAACCGTGGAAAAAAACTCCACCCTAGTCAATATAAGCATTACGCGCATTAGGAGAACAAGTATCCACTACTAGCTTAATGACATTGCAGAACAGACAAGCGTTGTATTGACTGATGGCAAAAGAGGGAGGGGTGTGTATGCTCTTCGGAGACCAATGTTGCATATATATATCCCAAACAATGCAGCCCCAGGAGGCTCCTTATATCTGGCAATGGGGAAGCTTGGCAACTTGTAGGGATAGTACTGGTGGTAATAGCACTACTAGTGTGCTGTCTGTTCCCGCTGCTAAGAGGACTCTGCATCCAGGCATTGATTAGACAAATGTCAGTAGTTGTTCATCTCCCAGGCAGTGAAGACACAACAATGCTGGTAGAATTTGACACCATGGAAGTGGAGACTACAGGACTATTGCCAGAGGAAGGAAGCAGGGGTAATTGGGGAAGGATGGTAAAAAGGTGGTAACATGAAAAAGACAGGAAAAATCATGATTGAACATAACTAAACCACAAGGGGACAAATTTGAAGAGGGAAAGGCTGAACAGGACCATGCTTACAATAGAAAGCACGATCCTGGGCCACTAGTGCTGAGAAAAGCACCCTTTAATTACCTTTATTTTTCCTATTTTTATCCTGTTCTTATTTTTCTTGCAATAAATAAAAATAGAAGAAAAGTGCAAATGACTGCTTAAGAAACGACTTAAGAAAGCAAATTAAGAATGACTGCCTTCTCAATGATTGTCACAAGGCTATACAGCGCACTAAGTTGTAAAAACTAGGAGTGATAACATAGGACCACTCCTCCTCTGACTAACTTGAGACTGAGTATAAAATGCTGTATGAATGGGAAAATATGGATTTAAAATAAGTTTATTTTGACATCCAGTAGAAAATGGCATAAATAAGATATACTCCATGAAACACTTTTCTGTGTGTGACTCAACAGGGCAGAGCAAATGGCAGATCTGATAGCAGACACCGTAGCAGTGGTAATGGACTACCTGTATTTTAGAACTGGAATCCAAGGAGCAGCCCCAAATGAAATGCACAACCAAATATTCCGAAAGATGTGACGAGCAGGGATGGTGATAGAATGGGTTCACTATAACAAACTGTCAACCATAGTCCCAATAATAACAACCAAAAACCCAATAATAGATGAAACAGCTGTGGGTGTCACGAACCTCAATCCAAAAATTGGCCAGAATTGTAAATGCAGTATTGAAAGACGGGGGCTAAAAACGCAACAGCGAGTAGGAGTATGGGAAATTGCCCAAATTGGAGTAAACTTGGCCAAAGCATAGCAGAAGAGATGGGAGATTGGATAGTGGCTCACAAAGGCTGGCAAGGTTTTGTAGCATATGTAGACAGTCCACAAGGTCTCCAAGCAATCAGAAGGCCTGCCCTCCATATGATATTAATGATAATCTTACGATTCATAATGGAACTAATTAGCAGAATTTGCTGAATTGCCTTTTGAGTCATGTGCAGAAAGGGTTCTACAGACACATATATGTATGTTACTCGGCTTGTGCTTACATAGAGGCTGCATTTTTCTAAGACGTAACTGGTAGATAAGAAGCTAGTTGGAATAGGGAAGGAGGATACAATTGGCTATATGAATAAAATGACTAGATGATTTTGCAGAAAGGCTCACAGTGCTCAGTCCGACAGGCCCATAATGGACAACAACACGGATCACGAGACCTGGGAAGTGATGATGAACTTCTTCAACCACAGCGTGGGAAAAAGCTATCTTCTATCTAAAAAGCTATCTAGTTCTCATCTAAGCCTTCGGGCCATGGTGCAGACACTGCTCGAAGGCAGCGGCTGTGCAGTGAACATGATATGAAACTGGGTCCAGGTGATGGACGTCGTGATGACAGGAGGGCCACCGAACTGGGGACAAGTCATCGCCCTGTTTGCTATCCTGGGAGGCCTGGCAGTGGAGATCACTGACTGTCTGGACAAGGAGGAGGATCTGGACCCGCTTGCGCAGATTGCAGTACAGTTTCTGATGGAAGATTGCATAACGTGCTGGGAATGGCTAATGGCTCAGGGAAAATGGCAAGGGTTTGTGAACTACACCCAGGTTAACACAGGTCAACACCATGGAGCAGATACAACAGGGTGTGTTTCATGCCCTGCATAACATGGGAGGTTTCCTTGCAGGAATAGCAGGGATAATGGCATTCCGGCGAGCCAAGATTATGTCCTGTAGGGCTGAACCAGAGGAATCCCAAGCAAACTAGTTTTGCCCAAACGCAGAAAGGACATAGGACGATAAAAAGATTGGGTGATGGACCAGAAGGATTAAGCTTTATTTGGCTTAAAAGCCAAAAAGGGGGAAATTATGTGAGGGCAGAAGACAAAGTTCCATGGTCTGCCCCTGCCCCACACTGATTCTGCCCCAACACGTAATCAAATATCATAAAGCATATCATAATCAAACAATGTACTCTCACTTACAACTATAATTACATATAAAACTTTCAATAAGAATGTATTACACACCAAATACAAGTTTGACACCAAGCACACTTATGAACATGTCTAAACATGTACCCAAATGTCTGGTTAAGTAAATAATGACAGCAGGAAAGTACCTAAAATATTGACAACCGGAAATAGCTATGGCAGGCCCAAATAAAGAAAGAATAAGGTAACTGATCACGCGATCAGAGAAGGAGTTAGACAACTATACAAAGGATTGTAGTAAGTCAGGTCTTGGTCTTTGGACTCTAATCTGAAGATCAACGTATTGTCTGACTGTTTGAATTTGTGCTGTATTTTTCCTGGACTGAATAAACATCTCTGCATTGGAACCTTCTTCTCTGCGTCATTAATTGACTTTTGTCCGCCGCAACAGTATGTATTATTGATATGTTTATTTTCTTTCATGTACTATGTTTAAGCAGTTAAATTTATGTTGTAAGCTCTTTAGTAGCTCACGTTATCTGCATTACATTCTAGCATACTGTTGTCATTAGCTATGCTATTTTCAGCTAATATAGTGCATCCATGTGATGCAGAATTGTTTATATATTACTCAAACTTTGCTAAGGATCCGATATTTTCATATATAATTTTGTGAAAAGTAATAAGTAAGAATTTTTTTAGACAAATGTTTAATGACCCCTTACATAAGAAAATCATTACAATGCATAATGATCTTGGATAATATTTAGCACTTTTGAAAGGTTTAATGATATGATAATCAAATGATACTGCAAAATTCACAAATTAATGCATTTTTTCCACAAACAAAAAACAACCAGAAAACCGTTTATGGTTGCTACAGTTGAGCTCTTTAATAACGGGTGTGTCCTCCTCTGGCATTGATCACTGTCAAACAACATCGTTGCATGCTCTGAACAAGTCTGTCAAGCTGGTTTTGTGGTATGTTGTTCCATTTTTCAACCAGCGCATCACTAATCTGCTGCAGACTGATAGGCTGGATTGAGCGTGCTGAAATACGCGCCTGCAACATGTCCCACGCATTCTATTGGGTTCAAGTCAGGAGAACACGCTGACCAGTCCATTCTCTCAATGGTTTCCTGTTCAGGATAGTCTTGTACAACCCAGGCTCGGTGAGGTCCTTCATTATCGTCCATAAGAATGAAATCTGGACCTACTGCACCACCTTGCAGTTCTCACAAACCCTGAAAGAATGTCATCCCTGTAATGTATAGCATTTAGTGCTCCATTTTCAATGACATACAGGTCTGTATGACCCCTAAGACTAATGCCACCCCATACCATTATAGAGCCACCTCCATAGCGATCATGTCCCTCCACATTAGCATCTGCAAATCTTTAAAAAAAAAAAAAAAAAAAAAGTAACTGAGCAGTGTCCGATGTGTCTGTGCTTTGGTCGCAGGCTAGCAAAAAAAAAAAAATAAAACTCCACTCCTTTTGTCTCCAACTGTCTCTAAATATCAGATGAAACGTCTTCAATTCTCTGTACCAGTGTTACGAGCCAGGCAAAAATTGGAAAACTCTTGCTTCTTCTCAGGACAAATTTTCTCCACAATTTTTATCATGCAGTCTTTGATAAATTCACCCTCAGTAAAAGCTTTGCAGCGCTTGGCAATCAACATTGCCACCTCGTAGCTCACCTTTCTGGCATTTTCATTTGACTCACGAGCTCCTGTGAAAAAGCACTGCTGTGCCGTTAAAACAGCTTCCAGTTGCTTCAATTTTTCACTGTGTTCATTCCCAGTTAGCTTGTCGTAGTTAGCATGTTTCGTCTGGTAGTGACTCTTGATATTGAATTCCTTGAAAACAGCCACAGTCTCTTGGCAAATTAGGCAGACACAGTTGTTTTGTATTTCAGTGAAAAAATACTCCAGTTTCGACGGTGGCCCTCACTATCAACTTTCTTTTTTTTTAGTTACAATCACCATTTTAGAAATGGGCTGGAAAGGTTCACACAAGGGTCACGTGGCGAGAGTGCGGCCAAAGGTCTGCTGCAATCTTCTGGTGCAATATGGTGAAAATAGCTTTTTTTTTTTTTAATTATTTTATATTATATGATATTATAATTTATAATTTAGGTGGAAATTTGAACACAGGCCACAATTGGACATGCCTGGTCTAAAACGATTCCATGCTCAAGATACCACACTTTAGCTCACAAAAAGCTCAGCAGCCACTATTCTGTGAGATGCCCCAGTCCGTAGCATCCCTACCCCACGAGACAGTTCTTGGGTACTTATTCTTCGCCTAGGTGGCGTTTTGTTTTTCAACGAAACTTTTTAACAAGTGAAAAACTCAGCTATGAGTGTGTAAGAACAAAAAAATTCAAAGTTTTCAGGCGTATCATCAAACCGATGGAAATTTAGAAACTGACAGTGAGCATTATTTCATTGTTCACCTGGATATGCTTGAATGATTTTAGTGATAAACATCACTAAATGTACAAATGTACATCACTAAATGTACAAAGCATAATATACTACTCAAAATTTGCTAAGGATCAGTAACATGAAAATATTACTGATCCTTAGCAAATTTTGAGTAGTATATTATGCTTTGTACATTTATGGACATATAATATTCATAATTTGATCATTGTTTTGTTTATTTTATTATTTAGTTTCACATTTAGCTTCTTCAATAAACCCGTCGAACTACCTATCTGCAGAGTCTTGATTGGAGTTAAGCGTTTAGCTGCCTGTCATACATGCATAGCATAGCATGCAACCAGGACAGAACAATTGTAGTATATATTGATATAAAAGTATGTGACCTTTAATACAATATTTAAGATCTTAAATATTTAATTGAAAAATAAATAAATAAACAAGCATCAAATAAATTAACTGGTTTATTTATGGTTCCTAATTTGCTGTTGGGTTCTGAACTTCATCACTGTTCATCCTAGTTGGAAAAATCTCCCCACGTCACTTCCGGTGGAATGTTCCAGCAAATGGTGCTAAGGCTTTAAAAAGTGTCGGTGCTGAATTCGGGCATGACTTTGTTTCTGTCAGACAGGTAACGGGAGCACAAGTGACCTCATGCTTGTGTAAGTAAGACATTTTTTGGTGGTCGAGGAAACACGTTAAAAAAAAAAATCCAGGATATATTTACATTTATATATAAATATGTATTTTTTTTGCCTGGAGAAGTAAAGTCCACTTGGTGACGTCACCGCAGTGTTTTGAAGTATTCTTTGCATCCTTGAATGTCCTTACCGGTAAGTACAAAAAGAGAAACCTGATAAAAACTTGCTTTCTGTTTCTTTTTAGATAGATACTGTACATATAGGCTATAAATAATATATATTGTATATTTTTTTTCTCTGACTTGGTTTTTCCTCAGGGTATAAACATTAGCAGGTGTGAGAGAACCTGTGATTAAGTGTCTCTGTTATGTGTTATTGTGAATGTAATGTGATTTAAAGTCTTATTGGAAGAGAAGGCGGCGGAGAGATGGAGACAGATTAGAGGCTGTGGTCCTGAGGAAAGATCCGTTGTCTGTATTCTAGTATATTAGCTTTTATTCACACACGAAGCTAATTTAAGGAAATGAAAGGCATCCTCCACTCTTTATGTAATTTATATGGAGCTGTTGACGTTAAATCTGTCCTTGTGTTTATTTAAGATTCACCCCGGATGGTAATGTAATGTCCGTTTATAAATCTAGAAAACATCTAATCGAGGTTTAAGAAGGTTTGCTGGTTTTCTTCTTGAAGGACTTAGGCGGTTGTAATCAATACAGCCATAGCCAGAGCCCAGCTCGCGCTCCGCTCTATGTTCTCGTTACGTAATCAGAGTGCGCTCGCGCTTTAAAGAGCACGCGCGCTGAGCCGCGCCATCTTTCTTTTCAGCGTGTGTGTGTATATATATATATATGTATATATATGTGTGTGTGTGTGTGTGTGTGTGTGTGTGTGTGTGTGTATATATATATATATATATGTGTATGTA
>JBCNYH010000022.1:30572925-30587130 GCA_039654325.1 Tandanus tandanus | reverse complement strand
TCTCTCTCTCTCTCTCTCTCTCTCTCTCTCTCTCTCTCTCTCTCTCTCTCTCTCTCTCTCTCTCTCTCTCTCAACTGGCTCTGCAGTCACAGTAGTCATAGACATCCTGTGACCGCAATCAGTCCTTCACATTGTGCACCCATTTGCTTTATCCTTTGCAAGACCCCACAGGTTATTTGGGTGTGTCACTGTACGAGAAGGCCCAAGGCCAGCCTTTTTCAAGTCAGCTCTGATTTGTTCCAGTAGATTTGTGCAGTGTCTTCTGTGACCTGTCTTTATTTCTCTGTTTTCAAATTCAAGCACTAGAGTTTTAATTACTATATTTTTCAGTCTTGAAAAAGATACACAAGATGATTATTTTTGTTAGCATCAGGTAGCATGCAGTAGTTTAAAGTTAAACTTAAACAGGTTTGAATATCCTTTACTGTGATCTATCAGATGCTGTGTAAGCTCTGTATTTATATTGACAGTTTGAATTGTGATAGCAAGCAATTAGCATTCAGCTAGTTTGTATGGCGCTAGCTAACAATTGCTAGATTAGGCTAAAGCTGTTGTTGGTTAACTTAGCTATTGCTTACTGTGTTTCTTGGTGAAAGAGGTACTAATTTACCTCCGTGCAGAATTTGAGGCAGATGTTCTAGTACTTTTGCCTTCATATTGAAAGAAAATGTGCGAGTTTATTGTATTTTACCCTGAGTGAAATAAGGTAAAAAATAAAACAAAGGAGAAGCTAAATGAGGTATTCAGAAATGGATGACCTTGTGAGCACTGGATTCTTCTTCTTCTTCTTTTTTTTAGAGGATAATTGGAATAGTCACGGTCACAGTTCTTTCTTTTAAAAGGGAAAAGCAGTGACAGTTTAGTCATGTGACTTTTAAGCATTAAGATAAATATCTTGTTATTTCCTGAACCACATTCAGCAACCTCCAAATGAATCAAGGTGTTAATTAGTATGAACACAATAACTCCCGTTTTAGTTCACCTCATGCTTTTTTTTTGTGCTTTTTTTCCCCCTGGCACATTGCAATTTATTTTCTTTAACATCCTTCTTTTTTTCCTGAAGGACTTATTTTGTCTCTGCTACATATCTTTTTTATTTTTTATTTTTTAGATTAGTACAGATGGATGGATTCTGTATCTAAATTTTATAACCAAAATTAAAAAACTAAATTAAGACCCCAGTACCCCAGGCTAAAAAGCTTCCTGCCTACATTATTATGTTTTTATGTCTTTTTATCACAGGTTTGTGACCCATGCAGCATGCTCCAGGCAGTGCTTTGTACTGATTAGCCATGTCCTCTTCCTGTGCATTCAGTGCTGTCTTACACTGTTGCAATTTTTACTGTGTCCTTGCTTTTAAGGTACCACCCCCCACCATACCCCAACAAGATCACATCCCTTCCCTTCTGTCCTCGTCCTCACCGCTCATGTCATTCTTGCTTTTTTCATTCACACCCGCGGCTAATTACTGGACATACCCTTCAACAAGTTATTAAGATCAATGGAAGTCATTGACATGTGGTTTGTGGGGTATGAGACATAAGCTTTGCGCCGGGAGCAGCGTTCGTGGATTAAATCACTGCTGTTTCCAGCGAGGCAGGTCTCCAGTGGAGAGTTGGCGTATTAGCACTGTTGTTTCAGCATTAGAATTATTATCAGATCTGTCAAACTTTACGTAGAAGCTTCCTCTCAGTCCAAATGCCATCTGGTCCAATTAACATATAGATCTGGTTTGATTGACACTTGTGTGGATGTTCTTGAATGCTTTGATATTACCTGACATCCTCTGGGAGCCATGAGACATGAGGGCACATCCCCCCCCCCCCAAAACTGAAAAACATGGCCCTGGGGTCCGTAAAGGTAAATGGAGAAAGTTTTGAGTTCATTAATGTGAAATATTTGCCTCAGGCACTGTAGATGTCACTGAATTAAATAGGAGCAGTGATATCCACTTTGCCTTTGGGGAATAATTGTTATATATTCTTCTGAGTGAACATCAGACGCATTTATAATTAGCTTCAAATTATCTGGGCAGTCTGCTTAGTGGTGCTCTCCAAGCGGCCAGACTATGTGTCTCTTTGTGTCTCTTTGTCTTTGTGTCTGTTACGATGTCCTGTCTGTAATGGTGCCGCAGAGACGGGACACTACCACCCTGGGACATTCCACCCGCAGAGCATTACACACTGCTTCTGCTTAAAAAGTGATCAAAATGTTTGATTGAAAAAATAATTTAAATGCCATTGTTCAGTTTTCAGATGACGTTCTTACGATACTTTTGGTCAGACTTGAAGTATGAATCTATACACTATACGGACTTCTGACCTTCACACACATATGTACTTGTGGAAGATCACATTAAAAGTTAATATCAAAGGGACTGAGGTCAGGACTCATTTTGTGCACTGGGGCATCATCCTGGTACATATTTGAGCCACATAATACTCAAATAGGCTGTGGCAGTCAGACAGGGATAGATTGATGTTAACAAGCCCAAAACATCTTCCCCACACCAGCACACAACCCCCGCCAGCCTGGTCTGTTAACACAAGGCAGGCTGGGCCCATTGATTCATTCTGTGGGGGTCAAATTCTGACCTTACCATCTGTGTGCCTCAGCAGAAATCATGATTCTTCCAACTGGTTTTTAACCGTCCAGTTTTGGAGAGCCTGTGCCAACTTCAGTCTCCGGTAATCATTTTGGCTGACAGAAGTTGAACCCGATGTGGTGGTCTTCTTTTTCAAGCAAATCCACCTCATGGTTCGACATGTTGTGGATTCTGAGATGCTTCTCTGCTCACCACGGTTGTACAAAGTGGTTACCTGAATTAGCCTTTTGGACAGCTTGAATCATTCATGCCATTCGTCATTGACAGAGGTTACTCTCCCTGGATGTTTGCTTTTATTGCACCAATCCCAGTAGATCAAGCAGTTATAGAAAAACTGAAACCACCCCATCCTGCACTGATGATCATGCCAGTCAGAATGATTGAGCTCATCTGATGGATAATGTGAATATTTCCCAAAGCTGTTTTTTGTATCTGTGTGATTTTTCTTTTTCCTTTTTTTTTCTTGTAGTGCTGCCACATGATTGATTGATTTGATAATTGCATGAATAAATAGGGGTACAGGTGTTCCTTATAAAGTACTCAGTCAGTGTAGTCACAAGTCAAATCAGATCCAGGTGGTGTAGCACATCCAGATGTGTTCTATCATATTTCAGGTGCACACATCTTGTCCATCAACTCGTTCCTGCATTGATTTGTTCCTCAGGTTGCTGCTTCTGTCTGACAGGCCAGCTTCCAGGCAGTGTGCTAGTTGAAAAAGGAAAGTGTCATGTGAGTGCAGGTTATTGCTGAGAAATTAGTTGATTTAGGGTAGCGATGATGTCATGGAAAGGGATTGGTGTTGTGGCGTTTCTATGGTGACACCTTTTGTAGGCCTTATCACAGAGCAACAGCAACACCGTTTTCTCCAAAGATCATGAGAGAGTAGCAGTATGTTATCCAAAGCACTGTAGATTAGCTCTCTTGACCAGAATCTCTTTGGAGCTGATCTGAACATCAGTCCAGTAGCAAGAGAAAGACAAAACCCCATTGAGGTCAAATAAGCGGTGCATTTACATTTGGCAGACGCTCTTATCCAGAGCGACTTACAATTAACATTATGATACAACTGAGCAATTGAGGGTTAAGGGCCTTGCTAAGGGGCCCAGCGGTACTAGGGATTGAACCCTCGACCTTCGGATCAGTAACCCATTGCCTTAACCACTAGGCCGCCCCTGCCCAGTAAAGTCATCTTTTGATTAAAATTATGTATTTGTCTTGAGTAACCAATTCATCCTGGTCGTCACACAAGAGGTAGAGATCATGTCTTTAAAACTGGGTACGTAACAGGAATACACTCGCCAGGTCACCACATGGTACCATTCAAATGTCTGGGAAATTTAGAGTAGCTGGTTCATCCTTCCGACTGTTTTTGGGAAGCGGTATGAGATCAGTGAACCCAGTGAAAGAACTGGGAAGACGATGCCAAGGGTCACATGGATGGCAACCACTGACACTGGAGCTATGAATCAAATTTGTGCTTCCCGTTTCCAAATTTGAGGACCCCATGCATTTTCTTGACTTCAGCTCAAGACACATTTTATAATTAGCTCTAGAATTCTGATTGGGATATTAAAATTGATTTCATATTGGGATGCGTTTCTGAGGAGCCTCATACCGTTCAGGCATCTTGGCCCAGACCGTTTGCATTTGCTGTTGATTTCAGAGGTTTACGGAGCAGACGGGTTTATGCAAGCTTTGCGGTTCACGGGAGAAGGCTTTAATGTGGCTTCCTTTAAGACCTAGCGGGTTTATGGACAGTCTGTCGTTGCCAGCTGCCTTAGCTGTACAAGCTCACTTGTAAAAAGATTTAGAAATATGGTTTTAAAACCGCACCGTTAGTCCTGCATTAGCTGTAGACCGCAGCCTTGTGTTTTAGCACTGCTACCACCATCACCATATATAATCCTGCTTTTGAATATTGAAGGAAAGCCAGCCAACTTTGGAGTTTCTCTCCTCTACAGCTCCAGCAAGTTTTACAAGGATGATGGCAGTAGGATGTCTTTATCACTTTTTTATTGACCCTCTGTTTTCGTTCATTTTACCACAGTGAAATAAAAGGGCAGTTTTTTAGTAGGATTTAAAGGAGGAATTGGATGAATTTTGTATGATTTGCACAAATACAGGAGCAAACAGTAAAGTATCAGCAGAACTGCCGAGCATGTCACCAATATTTCAGTATTTTGAAGGAGATTTCCTTTTCCAATGTCTTTTACAATTGTGATCTAATATTTCTGTTGTATCACCCACCCCAGGTTTTTTCTTCTTTCCCAGGGATTTAAGTGAGCTATTTAACATTGCTCTTCTGAAAGGGTAACCCCCTGCTGGAGGCATCACCTCACATCGCATTTCATTTTGTTCCCTGATTATCATGTTATTAGAGTGTTATGATGGCGTCTCCGACTAATTGTGACGAAATTAAAAGACGTGTCAAAATAATAATCATTTTATTTAATACATTTTAGAAGCTTTTTTGCCTTTGAGGTCAGAGGTTATGTTGGAAATCCTGACCATAAGTGGAATGGGGGTGTGAGAGATTAAACTGGTGATTTCCTGACTTCTGTGTTGTTCTGTGGTGGAGATTGCAGAGAATCACTCCCTCTAGTTATTAAACCATCTCTGTCTGTCTGTCTGTCTGTCTGTCTGTCTGTCTGTCTGTCTGTCTGTCTGTCTGTCTCTCTCCTGTCCAATTATCTCTATCTGACAAGCTTTCTTGCCCCAGTGATCTCTCTAACTGCGTCCCTCATTCACTATCCATCCTTGTTCACTATCCGTCCTTTATGCTCCTTATGATGCACCGTACACGCCTCTACATGATCTTCATGACAAGTGATAATGTGCCAATGGAGGATTGCCTGTGGGAAGATGAGGCATGAAATCCCAGATTTGGACACAAATATTTGCTCGCCTCTTACTTTCACAATCCTCTGCGCCAAGCAGCGAGTTGAAATAAAGATAATAGATTTAAAATGTAGGAAAAAAAGGGATTAAATGTATAATAATGATTTCCATAATAATGTATGCGAAGAATTTTGATTAGTATATACTACATGGTGGAAAGCCATCATCAAGCCAATTCTTGGTATTCTGATATGAGCCGAGTTATCCATCACTGACATCGGATAAGTTGAAAATATTTGGTATGAACAATATAGAATATTTTAAATAGAATTCTGCTTTTGTATGATATGGAGAAACAGTCTTTGGCCTTGGTGGATAAAAAACCCTTCGACCGAATAATCTCTTAATATCATACTTTGCCTCATTCAATAATTTCTTATCAGCAACTCATTGGATTTGTGCCGTTCAGTTGTAATTATATTTATTACTACACTTACTCACCCCTCAAACTCAGGACAATGCTTAAATGAAAATATTTAAAATCTCTTTAATTTATCATTAAGATCTATAGAGTAGGATGCTGCAGTAGGATTGTTACTATTGCTTTTGGAACATGGCTAAAATACATAAAAATGTCTACTCTCTCCTTAGAGGGATGTGTGTAAGCCAGCCCCTTTACTTTACAGCCCGTAATTAAAATTGGCTTGTTATTAGCCTTGAGTTATATCAAGCGTCTGGGATACAAGTTGAGATTGAATGCGCTGTTGCTATAGAAACCATAATCTAATAAAACAAGTGTAATAATTTAAACCTACTGTTATAAAATATAGACAGAAGGCAAACCCCGTCTTCTTACCAAACGGATTCAGGAATCTGTGAAGGACGAATGCATAGCCAGGGATCCACTTAGCTAGTAAACAGGCACATCAAGTTTTTAACCTCGATTTAAAAACTGTGTACAAGTCTATACTAATGAAAAATAAGACATGAAATCTGCTTGTTCCTGATTCTTGTTTACACCAAAATGAGAAGCGTTAGAGAGAAGAAAGCGATTTTCTTTGAAACGGTGAGCATGCATGTCGCTCTTAAAAGAAGCCCGTGCCCCAGTTCTAGGAACTGATTAGCCGTCAGCGAAAAAGCCTCATTCCTGGTATTTATGACCCTGTGATACAATGCTGTGACCTGAATAAACAAAGCAGAATCAAGATCATTAGATTGAGCACAGCATGTAGAGAGTATGGCGTTAAAGCAGCTGGGCAGTGGTGCTAGGTGATGTGATGTGATATCCTGCCACTCTTCCTGCTAAAACGCGCATTTTGAGCTAGCTGTTATTTCCAAGCATCCAGGCCTGGTGTTTACCATTTTAGAAGCAGTCATTCGAACTAAGGCATCATGTTCGCAGCAGAGGAGAAGAGGATACAAAGCCGAACGTGCTCAGATTTTACAGTTTGGATCAGACGGGTCGTGGGCTCAAATCGTGATGATCTTGAGGGAACTTGGTGGGATTGTGACAGTTTTTCACTGTCAATTGTTTTTTCCACGATTACTATGATGTATTACAGTTTGACGCCAATCATGATAGAACGTGGGAGTCATAGTGAAAAAAGTGCAGTGGAGCTTCACAGAGCGTAACAGACCTTGATGCACCATCGTAGGGGATCTTGATGAACTTGGAAACAAGAATCCTTCAAGTTTCTTCTCTTGGATGCACCCTGCCTCCTTTTTATATTCGGGTTGTGCTCCAAGCGTGCTCATAAATCGTGGAGCTCTGTGCTTTTTTTTTTTTTTTTAATCTTTGAGATCACGACATCGGGGCCTCAGTGTTAACCCAGTGTAAAGAACAAGGATTTATCAGTTCTAACTTCAAGACACGTTTTTCCTTTATGTGTATCCTGGCACAGGACTTCTGAGGACCTCTGAAAGTTATTTATTTATTTAGTCGATTCATAAATACGGAAATATAGAACATCATCACCGTACTTCAATACGTTTGCTTTGCCAAATACATTTCCACCCCCTCAGCTTTCCCGGGTGTTTAATTTGGCACTAGGCTTGTAAACACAGCCTAACTTGTGGTTTCTATTCACATCATGACCAAAATATAAAGAAAGAGTTTGTTTAGAAATCTGAATAAGAATGTTTTTGTGTTCGATGCATCTCTACTGCATGAATGGCAACATCAAAACACGTCCCTCTTTCCGGGCTCCTCTCGAACTACCTGTTTATGTGTGTGTGAATAAGAATGAGAAATTAGGGCAGGAATATGGATTGTTCTCCTCCTCTAGTGCCCTTTTTGAGATGAGATCTAATCACGTCTGTATGATCGGCACCCGCCTAAAGGCCACACACGCTCTGTAATTATTCACACAGCCACAGATGTTGCATGCTGGTCCTCGGTGCTAGATCTCAGGTGCTTGGCAATGCTCTTGGTTTTTGACATACCTGCTCAATTTCACTTTCCTTTGTTATTTCAAGCAGAGGCTTCAGCTGCCGAGTTGTTCTTTCACACACTAGGGTTGTAGATATGGCCCAAAATACTGTAGCACCTGCCTTGTACTATACTGCTTTAAAAATAAACTGGTGGAACCACAGTGGTAACACAATGGAGCCAATGATTCATTCACTGGAAGGTCAGCTGTCCAGTCTCAGGGGATAATACTGTATGATCATTGTCGATTCAGATTCCTGTTCTCGGCTGCGGGGAGTGGAAGCTGATGTGCGCCGTGTCTCAATTTGCGTTCTTCAAATCGTGTTCTTGAAGGAAATGGCGTCATTTCACTTTTCACATTTCGCCGGAAATGGCAATCGCGCCATTTAACCTCATCACCTGCTTAAATTGTTGCTTACCCTTTTTCCACAAGAAATTTGTTTTACGTTTTCCTCACTTCTGGGTGTCCCCTGTGTCCCCTGCATGGTTTATAAAGTATAAAAGTCCCACCCCTTCCATACAAGGCAAGTTTAAATACTTGCTTAGTGGTCTTTTTCATGTTATATCCCTTCCACGTTAAGTGTAGATAACACAAACATGAAAAAAACGTATCAGTGTAAAACCACGGAGAGTCGAAATCAGTGTGAGCAGCGTGCATGGATGAGCAGGATGTGTGGTGTTGCATAGAATAATAGTACTTTTTTTAAAGATGTGGAGGCACTGGACCCGGGTGTCTCCATTCCTGATGATGGGCTGTAGCCAGGCCTGCCATAATAGAACACTGGCAGGTGTGTTTTGGTCAGAGTTGTGTTTTTTTTTTTTTTTTTTCCCCTAAATACTCACACCTAGGGTCAATTTGGAACAGCCAATAAGCTTAATGTGCATGTCTTTGGACTGGGGGAGAAAACCGGAGTACTTGGAAGAAACTCAGTCAAGCACGAGGAGAGCATGCAAACTTCACACCGAGTCCAGGACTTGTACCCAGGACCTTCTTGCTGTAAGGTGGATGTGCTAACCACTACATCACCGTGCCAACCAACCTGGCTACTGGCTGTCTGAATATTCATACTTAATGAGCAGGGCTACAAGTGTTCCCATTAAAGTCTCCAGTCAGCGCATAATGACAATTTTTCTGGTAAATGTTCCTGGGAAAGTCATATTTTTTTTAGTGTGTTCTAGTTCCTAATGCTTAATAAGAAGCTTGTGTCACTGTTTATCGCTTTGAATTGTTCATAATTTCCCCAAAAAATCAATTTTGAATCAGTTTTGGAATTGACTTTTGAATCAATTCAAATGGTGAACGGGATCGATTCACTGTTGGACGCCGCTGATTTATAAGCGAGCCTCGCCGCTGTTAATGAGGAAGCTGATATGAGGAATGGTTAACAACTCCAGCTACTGCGGCGTCTAATACCTATATTATTATAATTCCTATATGTCTGGGTAACGTGCATCAGAATACAATGTGGTAATTAATAATGTACTAGGCTTCTGTACTCTTTATACAGATAGGTTGAATATGTATAATATATGGTCTCTTGCCCCCACCCACATCCCCCAAAGTCATTTTGTTACGGAGCAGGCATTGACATGCACATGACATCTGTTTTGTGTAATCATATTTTATGCAAGACGTTGCAGGAATTGAATCTTTCACCTCTACACCATGGATGTGTGGAAACTTGTACACTTGGCAGACCTCTGAATCAATTAGAGTTATTTATCGCCAGCGCTAGCGAAAGATCTTCAGTCCCAGGAGGACTCTGGAAATACCTATTATAGCGCGATGTTCAGAACCTCGCCATGTCACACTAGCGCCTCTTGCAGCTGTCATGAGTGCTCCGAGCTCACCTTGTCCTCGAACCAGCCTCGATCGTTTTACCTACACGACAGCTCTGTTTCAGAGGCACGCCACCCCCAGAGTGCGATCCTCCCGAGATCTCACAGCCATGCATGTGGTTTTGTGTGTGTTGCGTAGTAACACAGGAGGCACAGGTGGAAAGGACACACCCCTGCGTTGTGTACACACCAGATGCGCCCTCATCGTCTCGGATTTTTTTTTTGAAGTGGGTGACTCGATACTCGACCCTTTTGTCCTATTCTGTTCCAGTGTTGCTTTCGAAGTAGACTCGAGCAGCAGTGGTTACCGTACGTGTTTGTGTGTTTGCCTAGCTGCCTCGCTAACTCTCGGCGAATGAATAAATCTGCATTGCTAAGAGTTTATATCTAAATAATATCACTGGCTTTACATGGCCACGTCTGATTTTATATTGGCCTTGCCAGAGGATACATTTGACTGTTCAGCTTATCTGCTTCAGCTATACAGCATCTCTGTTTCTTGTTTTATTTTTTCTTCCACATTTTTCACACACACCGCATACTGGACTCTTATCAGAATGCATGGCACTCGTCGCCTCCATGTAGGCCTTTGCCTTTTTTTCAGGATTTGTTAACAGCTTATTGATCGGGTGGCTCTTATTCAAGTAATTGAGCATTCAAAATGCATCGATGAGGTGCACACGGAGGCACGTATATGATGTTCATAGCCAGAAGCTATCACCGCGGACTTTTTTGGAGATCATTTATAGAATTTTTTTTTTTTTAAGGAACATGTAAATGAGAATATGTTGCTTGGCTATAATGCATCAGTGCAGGTAGACATTACAGTGGTCTGTAAGTTAAAGCACATTAACAAAACAAAACAAAAAAACATGACAGCAACACCCAAAACATGGCGACGGAAACAAAACCGCAGCAAGATGAAAACCACCACAACAAAGCGAAAGACATGAGGAAAAATCCATGACAATGGAAAAAAAAAAGTAAAAACACAAGAGTAAAACATTATGAGAAAATTGAACAATGACAGCAGAGCAAAAGCAATCAAACATACAAAACCAATAAATAAGAAAACAAAGACAAAGCTAACTGGCTACTGGTGGGGTGTGGTGTGGGGATTGGGGGATAAAGACCTTTTTTTCCTTTTTTACAGAAATAAATACTACTTAAAGAGAAATTACTTGCCCAACCTGACATAATGGTTAAAATATGTCAAAGTAAAATAATTTTTTATATATTTTTTTTAAATGTTCATGTGTAGTATAAACCGTACTAAAACAGCTAATCTTTTCAGGCTTGGTTGATATCACTGAATTGACGCAACATCCCCCAAGCATACAGAGAATAATTGCCATGTCAATGCAGCAGTGAGCATGCAGTATTCGGTAACGTGTGGTAGCTAATAAGGAACGGCCCTTCCCATTTATTTTGGTGTTGGTGCTGTTTTTGCTTTTTATTTCATTTTCTAATTTACCGCAACCATTTATCGCTTTTTTCGTACTTTTAAAGCCCAAAATAAAATATACCACAACTTGACTGCTGTACTCCCTGAAAGGAAGTGATCGATGTGCTAGGTACTTTACGTAAAGTACGTTTTTGAGTGTATTTGTGCATACATTAGTCTGTACCGAAAGACCTCTCTATATTCTACTCATGCATATTGTTTCCCTATCTGTTCTGATGAACCCATTCCTTATGACCTGCTGATTGCTTTCTACAATCCACACGTATAATTGGACCTGACCATCGCTGACCTTCGAAGCTACGTCCTATAATCACAGACTTAACGACTGAGACGACGGCGTCGATCAGTTGTGCGAGTTTGGAATGGCGATTTAATTACTCGAAATCTTGCGGGCGCAAGCGCGATTCTTTCATAAGGCTGCATTTCTAGAGTGTGAGTGAGATTACTCAGTTTTTAAACTGCAGATTTCTAGGTTATCTCCAGTAAATGAGAGCATGCAAAGCAGCATAAGGTGAGTCACAAGAGCTTTGTGTGGGCCTGAAGGAGAAAATTCTCTCTCAGTGGCGTCACTGTAGCACGTCTTTGTGGATTAACACTGAGCGGTTGGAAGATCAACCATTTGAAATTCCAACCTTGTCCTCCTCTCTTCTTCTGTTGACTCAGATTGCTGCAGATATCCACTCCACACACTCTTCATTCCATTTCAGACAGACTTGAATAACCTCCTAGAAGAAGGATTAGCATATCCTGTGTGTGAATATGTGTAAGATCATGACCATAAGGGTGGTGTTTTTCCTTAAAGGCTAATTTTGTTTTATACCAACTTTAGGTATACCTTCTCTTCTAAGCCAATAGTGGACAAGAGGATGTGGTCGAATTGGAGGGTTTAAAAAGGGCTTAAAGGAAATTGGTGGGATAACCCTTGCCTCAACCACAATCGATGAACACATCAAATCATGCCTTAGTCAACCGCAGCATGCACTTACCAAAGCAAAGTACCTATGCGGACTTCCCTAGGCCCTGCAGAATTAGCGCATTGCACATGTAAAAATACCCTCCTGAGGTCAGGTCCCCTTTCATATATTTGTCCTTGTAGGGAAACACTCATTTACTTAATTAAAAACATTATCAATGTGAACATGTTAAAGCACCTTAGTCTTAAAAAAAAAAAAAAAAAAAACCCAAAACATTCAAGTTATCCTTTCCATTCAATTCATCAATTAAATTGACTTAAAAAAAATTTATTTATTTACCAAATGCCTATCTTCCGTGTTCTGCATCGCAGTTCTTTATTTGTCGCCTGTTTTGAACACATGGGAGTCCAAGAGAAAAGTGCCCGTGTCCTCCCATGCCTGTTAAACCGAAACAAACCAATCACATGCATCTGTGAACATATGTATACAGAAGAGGGGGCGGGTAGTAAGCAAAAGGAAGGGCACGAAATTGGAGAGTCACTCTGATTGACAGTGGAATAAGAGGATACCATTCGTGTCACCAAGATAGCATGGCCAATTTTGCTTTCTTGGTCTTCCCAACATGAGGGATGGCAAACCTTCATTCCCCTGTCAATCGCAATGACTCCAGTCAGTCATGGCCGGCATGCTGGGCAAAATGACCAAAATCTCATATCCCAAATAAAGGTCATTTCAAATCCAGATAACGATACATATCACAATATAGCACAAAGAAAATGGTGAAGGTCTGAAAAAAAATAATTGGTAAACCTGATATTACTCACTCACTCCATTCAATTCTGACTCTTGATGACACTAATGCCGTAGGGTTTTCTTGCCAATGTGTAGTGTAATCTGATTGGTCGATGCGCAGGCAATAAATCATATATGGACTGGTGTGTATAATCCAACCGGCAAATTAGCTGTTAGCTAGCTGTGCTGTACTGTTTAATAGCATCTAGAGAAACATTCAGAATTTTCTTAAAGGAAAAACGGAGTACAATAAATATCCTAAGGGATTAAAAAGTACTCCCTGCTTGTCGGAAATCATCACAGGAAGGGAAACAAAGCCCTCATAGACGCGGATGCCGACGCCTTGTTCCAAAGCGGGTAAGCAACAGCACCTGAAGTGAAACGAAAAAAGGCTGCCATTTTACAATGCCAAATAATAAATTGCTTATTAACTTCATTTGCTCGGTTTGTACAGAGAAATCTCACCTTTGGCTCGGTCTGTACAGAGAAATCTCAGCCTGATGTCCTTAGTATAGACCTGAGAAAATTAGGTTAATCTGTAATTTAAAAAAAAAATTAATCCCCCTATTTGAAATTTGTGTATTCTGCAAGGGAAATAGCCTATCATTTGTTTGTATTAATAGTTTTTTTTTTAGTGCTGACAGTCTGATAATAAGATTCTACACTTCCAAGTAAACAAGCAAAACAGCTTCCAGTACACCGATGAGTGTACTTTGTGAGTAATCTCTCTCCATGTGTGTCTGCTGGTCGAGAATCAGAGATAGCTAGGGAATGCAGAGAATGTCCGTTCGTACTTTGTGTTGTGCTGAGATGTCATGCTGAAAATATTAGACTGTTGACAGGTGCTTATGCTTGTTGTCCCTTTATAGCTCACTGCAGTACTTTGTTCAGGGATTATACAGATTTAACAGCTTTATATGGAGAGAAATGGATATTGGTGTTGCCTGTATTGTTAATCCACACTATTATTGCTTAACTGTTGCTGAACACCCACCCCATATCTGTACTCTGGAAAAAATTCTAAAAGCCCATGCAGTGCTATGTCGCAAAATACCAAACAAGGTCAAATATCTAGTAACTTGTTGGCTGTGTGTCTTTAGTTGTATTTTTATTTAAAGTAATTTTAGTTTTGAAGGTCACTGCAAGTAGGGAGTTTTTTTTCCCCCACTTGTCTGAAATCACGATGGTGACTTTTTGATTCTAATTTTCCCCCATTTTTCTCCCTAATTTAGTCGTTTCCAATTTTAGCCTTCCCTATCACACGACCACCACCGACCAGGGAGGGGCGTAAGCAAGCACATGCCCCCTCTGTGACATGCGATGC
>JBCNYH010000022.1:30544808-30565515 GCA_039654325.1 Tandanus tandanus | reverse complement strand
GGTCATGGATGGCTATGGCATCAACCCGGATTCGAACTTGCGATCTCTGGGTTGATAGTCGTGCACCTTGTCGATGCCCCCCTTGGAAGCCCAGCGTTTTCAGACCTGACAACTTGCACACTTTTACTGAGTGCTATATTTTAATGTTGTGTACTAGGGATGGGAATCAGCAGGGACTATTGATACGATATTATCCAGATATCTAGGGTCAATTTGATATGTATTGCGATTCTGTAAATATCTTTATAAATATTCAAATTTTGTGTTACAATTTTTTCCCTTCTTTTTTGTTACAGTTATAAACCCTTGAACCATATAAACGCAAGTTTGTTTATTATAATTTCTACACAAAGTTAACAATTAATTCACTCCCACCACATGGGATGCTGTTCTGCCTGCCACCACCTGTAGGACTATAGAGGAACAGCAGCATTTCATCACTCGTAAATTAAAAATTAATAAAGAAATTGATTTTGGAGCCGGCTGCTCCCCTCTAATAAAAATGTCAGAAGGGTGCGTCAACAGACAAAACCATTTTTGCATTTCTCGAATATATCTTAGACTCCCATAAAAGCTCTGCCCCTTTCTTTTGTCTCATGCTAGGAATTGATTGGCCAGTGTTTTCGTGACACCTCGGTGTCTTGCCACATCCATCCATACCGTCAAGGTTAATAGAAAATTTGTTTCTGAATTATGATAGAAAAAAAAAAAAAACGAGGAAGGTGTTTATTTGTAAGAGTAGCTCTGCGTATGTGATTAAATTTGTGTTCAGTTTGCTTTAGATCTTATTCAGCTCACTGTACCGTAGTTCTCTTACTAGAATTTCATGACAGCTTGTTGTGTCGTAACCTTGGCTCCGTGACCAATTTAGCATAAAATGAAAAAGCGCATATGCCTTGGGTAGCAGCATTTTTGTCATATCTTGCAAGCTCCTACTGAGTGAGCAAGTGTGGTAGGCTCAGGCGCTTTGTGATCTTGCTGCTTCTCTCGAGCCTGTCTAGCTGCCACCTCTTAATCAGCAGACACCCTGTAGCCTGTCACACCGGGGTAAGTCTTTTCATGTGGCAGGAGTGGATGCTACATCTTGGCTGGCCTTGACATCTCCGTCACGACTCCAAACTGCCACCGATTCTAATTTATGGCTTTCTGGAATGAACAAGGCCACATCTGTCAGTGTGAGAGTCTGGCTTTAGTCTGGAAGAGACCGAGGGACAAGCGCCTCACGATGGCGTCAGTTTCTCTCCTGTATTATTTACTCTCCTGTGTTATTTAACCCCTATCGAAGACGATCCTCTCAAGGTGTTCTCCGCTCATGTTAGAAATGCCATTAGTGTTGAGTGACTTTTATGTTGCTTTTTGTATAATCTCTACAGTATACTGTTTCTAGTTAAGCATTTTATGACTCGCTTGTTCCAAAGCTAGCTAAAAGTTGCCTAATCTGCACATAGCATGGTGGCGTTCTTGTTTTTTGTCCATGGTGTTCATAGTGTTCATTTTAGAAATGAAGCAGTGCTTGTCATTTGATAAAAGATTACTTTTAGAGGTGTGTGGTGTTCTGGTCGATGCATTTTGGTCATGAAGTGAATGGATGTACTTCTACCAAATGGGATTCTTTACAGATAGTGGTATGAAGAAAGTGCACTTAGTACTAACTGTGGGTGGGTGGTATGATATGATGTATAAGTATTGTGAATTTTGTCGCAATAAGACACTTTTCTGAGATATCGCAGGAATATATTTTTCTACATTAGACAAAACTTATTTATAAACTTTGATTTAAAACAGCTGATTTAATAATGTTTTAAGCACATTTTGATTTGATAAAATTGTAAAATTCATTAATTCTATTAGGGTTGTGGCGAGGCTGGAGCCTATCACAGCCAACTCTGGTTGAAGGGCAGTACACTCTGGACAACTTATCAGTTCATTTAAGGGTCAGCACACACAAAAGCACACACACACACACCTTGGGGCAATTTGGAACTGCCAGTTAGCCCAATGTGTTTGAGGAAACCAGAGAATCTGGAGGAAACCAAGGCGCAAGCATGAGAAGAACATGGAAACTCCACACAGAAACACCCCCACTGAGCCTGGTACTCGAACCCAGGACCTTCTTGCTGTGAGGCGGACGTACTAAACACTCTGCTACCATGCTGCCCAAATTGTGAAATGCATTCCTAATTCCTTGTTTTCACTTTGTGGTGTTGTTAAAAACACTTGCTATAATAAAGTAAAAAGTGAATCATTGGTTAAAGTTATAGCATCCAGGCAGCTGTAGTGGTTCGCTGCTGGATCGACCCCGCTGACTTGGTTCGGACAGTCGTATTATTGTGTTTTCGGTCATCCTCCCGTGCTCCATGATGGGATTTGTCAGACATGTAAGAGGCCCCAGCTTTGTGTTTCCTCTTAACCGCCATCTCTGTCTCTCTTTTAAACATTTTGCTTATTTAAGGAAGCCAAAGAAAGGGTGTGAATGCGGCGCAACATGAGCACGCCATCACGTCTGCTGCGTTCCTTTCCATGAACTCTTAACCTCAGCATGGCTTCCTCGCACCTTTGCAGTTTAGGATGTGGAACGCACTTCAAGGGCCATCTGTAGCCGAGTACATAGAAGGAAGGTGTCGTTCCTGTGGTGATAGAAATGGGGTAAAGTTACTATGACTGAAAACAAGCTTTGCAAGTTTGCAGGTTTCGGGGAGTTACTGTGCGTGTTTTGTTACACGGATAAGCCAGTCTTTCCAGAACATGCCTCTGTGTCTCTCGACATTCGCCATTTCAGCTGATTAACATTAAGATAGCCAGTTAGGATAGCTGGTGTTTTAATTAGGGGGTGCTCAACGTCAGCATTTCTCAGTATGAATGCAAGAACTAGTCCTTAAAAGTCCAGCTTAAAAATGCCCTCGTATTCCCTTGTATTCCTTTCTGCGCCTCATCTCCCGAAGCTAAAATAAGTGTAGCAGGGTGTGCATGGCTTGAGTGCATCAGCCTCAGGTCTAAACTCTGTTAACACACGCGCAGGTGAAAGTTCAGAAGCTCATTAGTGAGCAGTTAGTCGTGTGCGTCTGTGTGTTTCTCGTGTTGTGACGCTGTCGAGAAATCACGCCCATTAATGGATTACCTCAGAAAAATATCAGGACTAAAAGTTATTGTCAAATAACTAGCGTGTCGTAAAAGGAGATTCAGGCCACTTGGCGCAGTTATAGAAGGACTTTGACCTGACAGCGATATCAACAGAAAAAAGAACACTCTCTAGTTTTCATTGTGATATTTAGGCTTCAGTCTTAATAGCGTGCCGTGGTCAGTGTCAGTAAAGCAAATTTCCAACCCATTTGGTTTTAGGACATTATTAATGGTAATACAGGAAATAATTAAAAGTTATTACAGGAAAAAAGGGCCAAAATGTGATAATGAAACTTGGACATGTTAGCATTTATAACGGTAAAGTCTGTTAGGCTTTTTACTTTCGAGCCTAGCGTGAAGCGACTGGGGTTCAATAGAATAGTATGCAAGTTCATATCAAGGAAACTTACCAGTATTTTTACTGGTACCCATTTATACTGCTGGGTGGACGGAGGTACACTGGTGGTTAAGACTTTGTCTAGGGGACTTACAGGGATCTGAACCCACGACCTCTCGATCATGAGCCCAGCACCCTAACCTGGCTCCAAGTATTTATGGTTGATTTGAACACCGCCGCCAGGTATGGCGAATCTAGTGATGTGTAAACGACCCTTCTGGTTTTTTTTCTATGAAAATTAGCAGTCAGAGCAAACATGAAGAATAAAAACTTTAGACGGTGTAAAAAGTGTAAAGAATGTGAGACTGAAGGACACATCAGCAACTAAAAAATATGTATATTCAAACTGTTTTTTTTTTCTTTTTGGTTTCTTAAAAGCGTCCTTTAATGATAAGGACAGTTTATTGTGGTACAGGTCAGGATAAGGCTGTGAACTTTAACCATCTCTTGAAAAAAAAAAAAAAAAAAACGGGTTGGAAAAAAAAATTGCAAGATTTTTTTTTTTTTTTGAAAAGCAAGTCAGTAATAAGTGCAGAGAGAAAAAGCTGATGTATGTGAACTGCTCTTTAATAATCCTTTCAATCGTTTCACTTTTTATTTGTTTGTAATTCCTTTTTTATATTAAACTATTTTGTTAAATAATTTTTAATGGTTTCATTTAATTTTAATAATAAAACTTCAGTTTTTTATTTATTTTTATTTTTATTTTTTTAAACTTACTACAATATATACTTTCTGTATATGCACTATACGTAAGTGAACCTAAAGTACATGGACACCTGGCCATCACAACCTTATGTAATAGGTGTTTCGAATTGTTCCAGATCGTCACAACGGTGTTTAGTACAGGTGAGGTCTGTGCAGGTCACTCCGGCTTTTCACTGCTACTGTGGTACATCATGTGTTCATGGAGTTTGGGTGGCGGTGGGGGTGGGGGGTGATGTGAAAACACTACAGAGTGTTATACTGGGTTTTTATCTTCTTCTTTTTCTTTTTTACTCCAATGTTTTCCAACTCCACAGTGTCATGGAAGCTCTGGCCTAATAAAGAATTCGGAGGAACTGGATCTCCCTCGCTGTGTTTACCATTTTTATCCTTGGTGACACACAATGAAACTGACCCGTATTGTCAGGAAGTATGTAGTACACACACACAAACACATAAAAGCTGTTCACAGGCGGAATACATCTTTGTTCACGGCGATGTTTTAAATTCACTGTGATGTTCGGAGCGTTCCATTTCTTGTACCCGTGGAACTAAATTTAAGGAGAAATGACATTTCTTTTAGAGAAGTAATTGCTCTTAGGCTCATAAATGTCAGGTTTGATGTTTTTTTTTAGCAGCGTCATTGGGTTTATTGGCTAAACACAGCGAGTGTTTTGCACTTCACGCTTTTTCTTACATCCATTTTTCCCCCCACTCATCTGTTGTGGTTTCTTTAACAGTCCATCAGTGTAGTGCTTTTTATATTCAGTCAAAAGAAAAGCGTTTCATCTGGCGCCGCTGTATTAGACATAAACTGGAATGGAAATGAGTGGCGTCACTGTCGCGTAGGATTTTACTACATCATTTTCATCCCCGTCAAAACATTCCATGAGCCCTCGATCCTGTGTGTGGGGGTGGAGTCATCCTGGCAAAGACTACGCCCATTCATTTATCTTAGGATCAGTGAAAGGGAATTTTATATTGATTTGCACCTGTGCGTCTCCCTAAAGTGCACCAAGTACACCCCCAACATATCACAACCAGGTTTTTTTTGCTTGCATTTATCTCTCTTAAAAGAGAATGTTTTTTCAGACCTCATGCAGCTTGTTGTAATTTTTGCTTATTCACCAAGATTCATGGTTTCTTTAGGTATTTTTTTTATTTATTTTTTTAGCAGTGTTTAGTGTGTTCGCACTCTTATGCCTCTTTATCCATCTTTTTTCTCCCCATCATGCATAACCATGCATTACCGTGGATGACTGTCAGTATAGTGCTCCTCTCAGAAGGTGCACTTACTTTTGTTCGGATAAAGGGATTATTTAGTGGAACCAATGAGGCATGTTGGATTGTTGTGCATTGTAAAAGCAGGAGAATTGCCAACCGGTACATTATAAAAAGTACATCTTAAACAGTCTAGCATTTCCTGTTAGAAAGTTAGAAAACACCGAATCTGAGATTATTAAACCTGTATTTAAACTGTCCATGCAGCAAGATCATTTCACCAGAATAAAATCAGACAAACTTATTTTTGAGCCCCGAAAACTATAGTGAACTTCATGCTACACAAATATACTTAATACACAGTTTATTCTATCCTCACTTTGTCTAGTTTCAAATGAGAAGGGGTTCCGTTTTTACTCTGGTTCCTCTCAAGGTGTCTTCTCAGGCAGATTTCCCAGCCACAGGGACCATGTGTTTGCTCTTTCGGGGTCTATTCGGCCATCCACCCATTAATCCATCTATCCCTCCACCCACCCATCAATCCATCCATTTATCCATCTATCTAAAATTCAGCCGTCTATGCATCCATTTACCCACCCATCCATCTTTCCATCTACCATCCCTCTACTTATCCATCCACCCATCCATTCATCCATTCATGCCATCTATCCATCCCTCTACCTCTCCATCCATTTACCCACCCACCCATCTATTTATCTCTCTTCCCATCCATCCATTTATGCACCCATCCATCTTTTTCCCTCCACCCATCCATCAATGTATCCATCCATCCTCCATCCTTTCTTCCAGAGGTCCTTTCATCCATCTTTTCAGCTGTACTTCTTTCCAAATTATAATGTTTAGTAAAAAAATTTAATTTTTATTAAAAAATTGCTTTTGTGACAGTTCACTACATAAAGAAAAAAAAGGGTTAGGGTTATTGTAAGGGAATGCAAAGCCACCTAAAATATAAATAGACAAATCCCAACCGTGACACAAAACGCTCTGTAAAATTTGAAATGCGCTAGAAAATATTCTGTTATTACCGAACTTGTATTTGGAGAAAATTATGTCCAAATCTGGTGAATTCAGTTTGTTTAAAAGATTGAACATGAACGAACCTGTTCTTGTTCTATTCTATGACTAAAAGAAAACAAAGGTTAACATAAACGATTATAATTCTGCCCTTCTTTCGCTTTTCAATTCGGCCCTAGTCATTTTAGGTTTTTACGGAAAGTGTATATTTCTGTCTCGTCCCTCAGTCTAATAAAACTTTCCAGACAGCATGTCCTATTTTTTTTTTTTTTTTTTTTTTTTTTTTTTTTTATGTTGTTACTCTCTTGCTCTGCATCATGTCTGTCCCATTATAAAGCCAGAATTCAATATAATGCCTCATTTAATAGTGCATTCAGTCCCATCATACAAACTGTGCTTCATGCCTCGTTTGTTTGGCCCAGACTATGCAGCTCTCCGGTAATGACTTGCACAGGCGAGCAGAAGAATCTGGCAGGACCTCTGGCTCAGCTGGGACCCAACAGGTGGTGGACGGAGACAGTGGCACTCAGGAAGAGCTGGAATTTGTGTAGACACAAAGGTTCAGGATGTATTTCTGGATAAGCCGTGTCAAACAAAAGACACTCGAGAGAGTGCTTGGGAGGTTTTTTTTTTTGGTGTTTTTTTTTTTTTTTTTTTTTTTAACCCTCAAACCTTTTGTGTACAGAAATTATTCATGCGTATTTACTAATCTGACCCGGTTTCAAGGCCGCCTTTCCACATGTTTCAGGAGCTGCTCATCTGGAGGTGTTTGCTTGAAGTTTCTATTTCTATGATAAGGATGGGCCTCATGATGGCATGACAGGAATGTTATTTCAGGTTTTTTTGGGTTGTTGTTTGTTTTAACCTAGATATGCACTCTTGTATTCTTTGATGCTGAATGGTGTGTGTGTGAGAGAGAGAGAGAGAGAGAGAGAGAGAGAGAGAGAGAGAGAGAGAGAGAGCTGGTATAATGGTCACAGTGGACCCAGACTATTGATTGTCGCTGTACTGCTGTGTTTATGTCGTGCTGTGTCCAGCTCTTTGTCGATACCGCGTTAAAGTTTTCCCTGGATACTGGGATTCCTTGGTGGTCTTTTTGTACTGAATGCCAAACCGAAAATACTAATTACACCCTGTCAGGAAGCTGTTGCTTTAATTGTGAGAGGCTTCATCATGCTGCACGTGAAGGATTTAAGAATAGCTCTCAGTTTGTCATTGTCTTTTAAAGTAATGCATGTACAGAGCTCGTCAATAAAAGCAATTAAAATGAACCTGAAACATGACGAGGCTTTGTGTGCTTGTGTGCGCGCGCGCTTGTGTGTTTTCTTAACAGCACAACTAAATGTTTGATCGATTAGCCTGGAGATCTTTAATCTTTATTTTCGAATACATCATAAATTATATCATCATAATTTTACTGAGGGAGGGCAGAGGGTGTGTGGAGTGTAGATGATGTGTTCTGTATTTTTGGAAGGAGTCTCCAGTGTCAGAGGGTTGTAGCCATGGAAAAATCTTGAGAGAGAGAAAGAGAGAGAGTCAGACAACGAGGCTGGTAAGTGGAAGTGATGGCAGGATCTTGCTTTTTTCAAATTGTTATTATTGAAACGGCAAATTTGGTGGCAGAATTCTCCAAAAAAAGTTGCGATGCATGTTTTGATGTTTTTAAGTGTTGCTTTTTGGAATGTAATCGCAAAATTAAGTGAAAATTGCAAATAGTACTAAATCAAATTCAAAATCATAAACAAGGAAGTGATGTACGGCTCGATGTTTGCGTGAGGGACTGCTATGATTGGTGAAACTCGCAGTGTAATACAATGATTGGCCAAATTTGCAGGAAATTTGACTTGATTGGTTAAAATTGGAAGGTTGTGCAGAATAAATGAGGATTGGTTGACTTGGCGTGAATTGATGCCATCGCGACATTGCGAATTGCTAGAGGGACTGATTTAATGTAACTGTAAATTAATGAAAACTGTGACCCGACAGTCTTTAGTTCATTCGAATTGGAAATAATCTGCTTTCAGCTGTATACAGTAACTATGCTTCATTACACCACCCTGGGGATGATGAGTCTCCTATAACAGCACACCTCGCTGGGTCTCTTTTCTTACATCATGCTCTGGTGTCATCGTCCTGCTTTCTCTCCGATGTCCACAGGAAGACCGTTAACAAAGAATAGCCTTTTCCTAAGACACGCTTCGAACAAAAGGGGGTTTATTCCTGTCAGTGCTGGGTCCTGGCTCCCGCTATAAACAGGAAATGGTTCTCTTTCTCGTTTTTTTTATTTTTGGGGGGTTTAGAGAAATGCACTATAATCCGAGCAAAGCATTGGAAGCTAGCTTTCCTCTGCATTCTTGTAAAATATGAGTATTGTAATGTACTGTATAAGGCATAACAGTAGGTCAGAGAGGCACAGCAGACTTCTTGGTGCTTTGTTCTGGAAACAATGTGCCTGTGTTTTGAACAAACCTGGAGTAAATTTAGTCATCTAGACCACAGTGAACAATGAAGCTTTTTGGCTGTTCTGTTGCTACACTTGGGAGTCATGTGGCTCCGAGTGACGTGTTTGGCAGTAACCCGACGAAAGCCGCAGCTTTACTCCGAGCCATTAGTGCGGTGATCGATTTATAAAATTGTCGTATAAATAGATTTACAGGAGCACTTTACTGTATTGAGCTAAACTAGTGTAATTTGCTTGATGGACCAAAGCAAAGATTTTAGTTTTAACTGCTGGGTTTGGGTTCGAACCAGCCATGATGGCTCTTTACAGAATTGTAAACTCACAAACAGTAATTTCAGTGCTATTTTCCCTTCTATCAAGAGTCCACACCATTCTCATTATTGTTTTTTTCCCCCCTTCACTAAGAGGTCCTGGTCTAAACCGCCACAAGGGAACGTTTTCACTCTCAAAATACCTTTGATGATGTTTTTAAGAGGGCGCTACCACAAAAATGGTTTTGGTCACAATCATTCTTAAAGTAGCTCATTTAATTCTATGTTTGCTGTATGTATTTATATATTTGTTTTGAGATCATATTTATTTAAATTATTCATTGACAAAGTAATTATAGAATCCTTCCGAAATGCTCTTGCCATGATATAGCCTCAGGTTCTGATGTTGCATAAACAGAAATTACTCATGCTCTCCCTTTACTAAGAGCCATCTGTGTAAATGCAAGACTGCATGGAATATTCAAATATAAAATATATATTTATATAAATATAAAATTAATTATGCCTTTTTTTTTTTTTTTTTGCCTCTCCTCACTTTATATATCTCTCCTCACTTTTCTCTCATTCCTTTCTGTTAGCCTCGACCTTCAAACTCGCCGTGACCCCAGAGAGAGCATCTTTTATGTAGGTTATTTCTGAGCTTGTTGAATGGCAGCAGGGGGCCAGGGTATGTTTGTACTCTGTGTCTTAATGTAAAAGTTTAGTATAATATCTTTTAATATAATTATTAGAAATTTTATTAACGTATATAGAATAATATAAACTGAGTTTTTGTATAAATTATAGATATATACCTGTTTTATTTTAGCAAACTGTGATTCTTCAAAAAAATTATTCTTCTCTTCAGAGGAAAATAAGGACTGTGTGTGTGTGTGTGTGTGTGTGTGTGTTCTAGTTAAAATTGTATGAATTACCAAAGTTTCTCCTTAGAGATGGAGAGAAATAAAAAAAGGAAAGAACATGGAAAAAAAGTCATTAATAAGCTGTATTTTATCTAAAATGTGATATAAATGAAGATATTCTTTTGTGCCAGAATAAAGTTTCCCATTCTGATGTATGAGCTCAGTGCACAAGCTTGAATTTGATCTACAGCAGCCTTTCTTTTTTTCATTTACCTTGTATTGATTATGATGTTGGTATAGCGCCATGTAGGGGTGTTGCCAGTGTTGCAGAAACATTACACTGAATGAAACAGAAGTGTTTACGTCTTATGAACAAAATTGGCAGCGCACAATCTGAGAAAGACGGAACACTGCTTTAGTTAATAGACTGTTATGGACACACCTCATGTGTCAAATATTCTGCCAGGAAGTTTCAGCCTAGGCTCACTTGCAAGAATTGAAATGATTATCAATAAATCTGTCATTTGTGCATTAATGACGACGCTGGCAAACTTAGACAAAGTGCAAAATTGAGAGTGACTCAGTGGACAAATGACTGATTTCATCCCCTGATTCTATGAACTTTGGCATTTGTCACTGCTGTCGTAAGAACACTTCTCTGCTCTTGGATATAATGAATGCCTGCTCTTGAGTTCTGTAGCCATTTAGCATTAGTCATTTAATGTACTATCTACAAAACGTAAAGAAGTTCCTTCGTCATATAGTTTAAAAATCTTTAGAAATGGCAGTGCCTCACAGAAGAAAAATATGAGTCTGATTTATTGATCAACACAGTTTGTGTCACTGGGTACAAATGCCTCCTAGCAATTCCCCATCCGCTTCATCAGAAACCCATTTGATTTCCTTCCCATGGCCTCACAGACAAAGGGTCATGCTTCAATCCCCAGACACCGCCATAAGCCCTTATTCGGCTTGCTTTTTCGCTGCACAATTGAGCCCAGGCAGCTTTCATTATGGCAGTGAGAGGATCTGCTGAAAAGAGCGATGTCTTATGTGCTAGGAGGAAAGAGGTTTTGAAGAAGTCCGCTTTGGAGAGATTGGGCACAGTGTCATCAGTCATGCTAGGCCCTAGGCCAGCTGGCGCCATCAGCCTTTCTTCATCTATAACGAAGGACCTTTTTGATGCCTGTAAGATAATTAATAAGAGGCAGTAATGAGGACTGTCTCTACAGGTGACAAGCTGACGAGGGAAGAGAGAAGGGACCTGCAATCTCGCTAGATCAGTCAGAGGGATCAGAGTTGAGGCATTACCACAGTAGCGTCTTACCCCCAGACCCTCCTCGGCGCATCTTTAGGGGTACAAGCGTCAGCTTGGAACCCCTCTTATTAGCCTTTCTTTGTTGCTAGTGGCTTGGAAATTGTTCATATTATGGCTCTTGTCTAGACTTGGCTCCACAGAGTTGACACATAGAACTTGGTGTCATCCCTATATTTAAAGACTGGAGGTAGCTGGCTGTGTAGGTTGCCCTTGCAGCTTCTGCTCCTGCGGGATGCATCTTGAGCCTTACACTGTAGCCGGTGGCTTGGCAATCTTGGCGTCTTGGTGTTGTTCCTCCAAAACATGACGACTGGTGGCAGCTAGTAGTTTGTGTTGCCCCAGTGGCTTCCACCCCTGGACCCCTGGTTTATAGTTAAAGCCAAAGTAGGCTGAAAACTGGAGAGCCTGAAGGACAGCCACATGGACAGCAACAAACCAGAAGCTGCGAGGTGGCAGTACCACCCACTGCACCATCCTGCCTTCTACTTTTATTAACCTGGAAAAAATCTATCCATCTGCTGCTTCTGACCAGACAGCATCCAGAGCAGCTGAGTGAAAAATGGGCCTGCACAGCTCATCCTCCTGAACAAGTCAATGGTTCCTGGATTTAGATCTCCACACTGACACTTGCATCATTTTGTCTATTGATCTTGAGCAAGAGCCACATCCCAGACATGGAGTGCAAATCAACACTGCAGCTATGGATGGTTTGAAGAGATGTTGGTTGGTTGTGGTTCTTAGATGTATTTGGGGAAAAGGATTTAAGCAAGACCTGTTTGTCTTTTAACTTTGTACAAAACCAGCCACTTCTCCGAGTTGGGTTTGAATTATATTCTCTGTGATGAAGAAAACAATAACGGGTATGGTGGAAAGTACCGTATGAATGAAGAACGTGTAATAAATCCAACTGATATGTGCCTGTCAAAACAAAGCACTTTTATTAACAGCCAAATCAAATAATGAGATTTCCCCCCCCTGTTCTTTTCATCACCTTTACGTACATACCTTTAATCCCTAAACCAGGGCGGCACTGTGGTGTAGTGGGTAGCATGTCCGCCTGACAGCAAGAAGGTTTTGGGTTCGAGTCCCGGGCTTGTGCGTTTCTGTGCCGAGTTTGCATTTTTTTCCCATGCTTGCATGGGTTTCCTCTGGGTACACTGGTTTCCTCCAACAGTCCAAGGACCTGCACATTTGGCTGTAATAATTTCCCCTGGGTGTCAGTGTGAATGGTTGTGTGTGTTGACCCTGTGATGAACTGTTCAGGGTGTCATGTCCTGACACTCCAGTCTGCTGCTGCTGATAGAAGGGGATTCGGAGAGTATGGGTAATTAGAGTTCGGAAAAAAACATGTTTTATTGGGGAAAGGTTTTTTTTTTTGGGTTGATAAGGGAACAGGGAAGCAGTGATGCTGGGTGGTCAGCTGGTTATGCATCTGTTAGGGGGGATTAAGAATTTGGCAGGGTGATTGTGAGGTCAGAGAACTGAGGCATGTAAATGTAACTCATTAGTTTCCAATTAGATGCTCAGTAGACCTGGTGCTCATTATTGACATATTGGATTATGGATGAACACAATGATGTTGTGAAGTTTGTTGAAGTCTTACAACGGGAGCACCAGAAAATGCCCCGAAGGATTTGTTTAAGGTTTACTTAACAGTGTCCCTTTTTAAAAACAAAGCAAATAAAAAAAAATCCCAGAAGTGCGGCAATGTTTTTTAATGTATCTTTGGGGGGGAAAAAAAAAAAAAAACGTAATGAATTGAAACGCACTAGTCTGTTTTTCTCTTGTGTCTATTGTGTAATCTTCCCTGACGCCATCTGTTGAAGCTAAGATCATAATCTTGGCTTTTGGCCCATTATAACACCGGGCTCATGTTAAGAGGATTCAGTCTTCCTGGATTAGTATCAAATGAAACCAATTTTACAGATTATTAGTGTTGTTAGTGGTGTTTATTTAGTTGATGGCAAAAACCTCAGACTAGAGCTGGTCGACTGGACCTAGAGATAATGTCGGGAAATGTTTACGATGACAGTATTTATCAAGATGTATATTATTCTAGGAAAATAATGTTCAGAGAAAGAGAGAACATGATCACACATGAAGATTTTTTTAATATACAGATAACGAGGAGCCAGGGGGCGCTCACACGCTCTTGTGCACACTTGCATCTTATTTTCTCAAGCTAGTTGTACGTATCATGCTACATTTATACAGATTCTTTATTGTGGCATGTCCCATGTAATGGGCGGACCACTCAGCAATGCTATACTGGCGACTGGACTCCTTGTTTTTGTTTCTGTGTCACGATGTCCCGCCTGTATGTCACATGACCGACACACGGGGCCCTACCACCCTGGGACATCCCACTCACAGAGCCTAATGCTCTGGACAATGTATTTATCAGAGGTCAAAACACTGTTCATTTCTGGATCATTTTACTAAATTGTGATACTCATGATATTCAGTTGGATGATGATTCCCCAGTTCGGTTATTGATATGTTGCCCAGCCCTACTTCCGACTAGTATCCTTTACTCAGAGTTTGTTTTGGACTCATTTGATCAGGCAGGCAGTAATGGTTAGCACGTCCACCTTACAGCAAGAAGGTCACAGACTTGTGCGTGCTTGCATGGGTTTCTTCTGTGTACTCCGGTTTCCTTCCTACACAGACATGCACATTACGCTAATTGCCTGTTTCAAGTTGCCCCTAGTGTGTGAGTGTGAATGGTTGTGTGTTTTTTGCCCTGCGGTGGTTTGGCAAGCCTTTCAGGGTGTACCCCGCCTTCGCTCAGTGTCAGTGTCTAGGCCTTCCTTCAGCCCTAGTACGATTAATCGGCTTGGCAAATGAGTGACTTTATTTGGTCATTGTGTCCTATCAATTGCAGTCAGATTAATCATTCTCAGCCTCAGGGGAAATGACCCCAAATGAGTCACCATGCTAAACTTTGCAGCATTTCCCAACCAATCGATGCGCTCTAATCACCAAGTTTGCCTGCCGATCTGCCTCCCTGTTCATCTTCCCTCCTTGTCTGTCCGTTACAAGATCTTTAGTCTCATTTGGAAGGAGACCCATCCCTCGCCTTTTCTTGTGTCTAGTCACAAAGCACCTTAGACACATTTATTTCTTTATTGATTGATCACACAGATTGATTTAATCTCTGTACCACAAGAGAGGTACACAGAGGAGAACATGATTAGATGTTATCCATATAATTGTCAGCATGGTTGGTTCCGTGTTCATTCTGAGCATATCATATGCCTCTTAAGTGATGCCAAAGATGCCTTGTAACTTTAAAGATGATGCACCATTGAGGATTAGGGGGAAGTATTTGCAGAAATTAAACATAGTATTGATAATAATGTCTTATTTGTTTATTCAAAAAATTAAATCTGTAATTAAAAATCATTGTCTTTTTGTACGCTTGAGCTTCATATTAGCTTTGCATATGTATATAGGGAACAGGACCTCGTCCACAGAACTCCTATGTCAAGAGCTCATTTCTCATTTCATGGTTCCCCACGTGACAGCCAGCACCGGTCGGAAGATGAAGATTGTAGTGTAGACTGTGCCTTTTTATGAGACTAAAGCTGAACAGCTTGCCAGACCATTGCAGGGCAACGTACACACAACCATTCACGTTCACACTCACACCTAGGGGCAATTTGGAACAGCTGATTCGCCTAATGTGCATGTCTTAGGACTGTGGGAGGAAACCGGTGTACCCGGAGGAAACCCACGCAAGCACAGGGAGAACATGCAGACTCCACACAGAATTGAACCCAGGACCTTCTTGCTGTGAGGCAGACGTGCTAACCACCGCGCCGCCTTGCCGCCCTGCCGCCCTGCACCGTTGTCCTTTACCATATATGGAAGTGTGTGCAATGTGCAATTTTTGCGGGGACGCAGGGAACTCTGCGTCGATAAATCACTTTCGTATGTGCGTGCTGCTCTTGCAGTTAAGGTGACCGATTTCTTTTAGAATCACTTGGTCATGCATGCATACACACACAAAAACACAAAAACACACAAGCACACGTTTTTCTATATATTATTCTTTCACACGCAACGTCTCCAGCAATATTGGATTGATTGACAATTAAGAAAACGACAACAAAGAGATAATTGCAGGTTTCAACATACAGTATAAGAAGAAGGGAGAACTGAAAACCTCCCACTCCGTTTACCCAATAACTCAAGTGACGTTGTTTAAAAACAGAGCGATCTAAACCTGACATTTATGAGCATAAGAGTGATTACCTGTTTAAAAGCAATGTCATTTCTCTTCATATTCGGTTCCATGGAGCAGGTGTCTGTAATTGGAAAGGTACAGGCACCCAGTATACTTTAACAGGGAATTTAAAAGCAAGGAATACAGATATATCTGCATCCTGTGCAGAGCTTTCCTTTGAAATCTTGCCCATTCAGAGTCAAGAATGCGTGTACGCCACACATTCCGACAATCCGAGTTTCATTGACTGGACAAAAGGCTTCTCGATAATCTGTATGTACAACACGATCCACTCTATACTTATGTATTATGGTGCTCATTATTCGAGAATGCTGCATAAAAAATGGAGACCATGGAATTGATTAGCTGTTTAAGAAAGTTAGACTGATTGCATTTGTTTAATCTTTTTCAATTATTTATGTCTACAGTCTCTGCACAGTTCATTATGTAGGATTGGCTCGGGTTCATATGCTAGATTATTACATAAGCTGTATTTTATTTTTTGTTATTGGAAAGTGGTTTAATCGTTTTATTGAGATATTATTTAGCCAACTGATTTAATTATGCCTTATGAAAAATTTCAAACCTAATGCAATCAATCCCTTTTGAAACGTCTATTAGGGTGTATGTATGATTCTTACTAATGAGTCATGTCAATATTATAGTAGGATCACTGATAATTATTAGTCTGATTTTTATAATGAGTGTATAATTTTGAATATAATGACAGTATTATGCAGGTTGAAGTGTTGAAGCATCATCTTGGCACTGCATGTTATCTGTCTCTCATGTAGCTGTGATGGTGGATCTGCTTTTGGTGTAATGCAGCTTGGCATCTATAATTGCACCTCAGTGCTACCTTTGTACTTGTTTTCTTCTGAGTTGCTGCCACTTTCAGCTTTCTCTGACCTTCTGTCCTCAAAATGTCCACCTGCACCTGAAACTACGAGGTTTACTACCGCGGTTTCCTCTGACAGTCCAAAGACGTGCACATTAGCAAAATTGGCAACTCTGAATCGTCCAAAGTGTGTCAATGTGAGGGTGAATGGTTGTCTTTGTGTGTTAACCGTGCCTTAGACTGGCGAGCTGTTCAGGGTGTACGCTGCCTTTTGCCAGCTGGGATTTGGCTTCAGCGTTCTAGAAGTGAAGTTCCAGTATTCTGAATTTTGGTTGGCACCTGGAAGTGAAAAGGGAGAACAGTGCATTTAAAGCTTTGTCCGTGATGCTCTAGTGGCATCCTAAGAATCAATCACTACCTTAGTAGGCTTATGTCCGTTCAGGTACGGCACGCAGCCATCCAACAACTTAATCAAAGCATGAGCGTCACTGTGTGAGAAAATCACTCTTTAGCAGGAGGAGTTTTGGGCCACCAGGTTTGTTGAGCGACTCCTTATTAACATAGTCTTTGCAGAACAATAGCCTAAGCAAAGTTTATACTCACTCTGTCATTTGCTGAACCGTTTAATCCTACTCGGGTCACGGGACGGCTGGAGCCTATCTCAGCTGACTCTGGGCGTAGGTGGGGTACACCCTTAACAGCTCGGCACACCATTCAGGGCCAACACACACACACAACCTTTCGCACTCACTCCTCGGGGCAATTTGGAGCAGCCAGTTAGCCTAATGTGCATGTTTTTGTATTGCGGGAGGAAACTGGAGTATCCCGAGGAAACCACGCAAGCACGGGGAGAACATGCAGACTCCACACAGAAACGCCCGGTCCCAGGACTCAAACTCGGGACCACCTTGCTGTGAGCCGGATGTGCTGTTTTGTTTTTAGTGAAATGTATTTCTTCAAGTTTTGAAGGAGAAGACAGCACTTGTTAAAAGTTAATCATATTCGAATATTAAGAAATTAATTTCTTTCCATGTGAAAATCTGAGGCCGATAGCTTCTGTTTTAACGATTTTATGGGCAGTTATTTGAAAGCCGAGTCTCAGAATGATGTCATCGAAGCCCAAGTTAACATGTACAAGTATAGGATTTTGTTTTTGTTTTTTTTATTTTGATAAACTGTATTAATCCCACAAGGGACATTATTTTCTCTGCATTTAACCCACTTAACTATCCATTTATCCAGGATTAATATATTTAAGCACAAACTCCTGAAATACCGAAAGAAATGATGTCGGAAGCACCATACTCCTCCATGTTAACTTGGGCCTTGATGATGTCCTCATTCTGAGACTCAGTTTTTAAATAACCGCCCATACAATCTTTAAAATTGCAGTTATTGGTCTGAGATTTTGCACACAGACAGATTTTCAGGATAGAGGTTTTTTATTTTACTTTCAACAAGTGCTGTCTTCTCCTTTAAAATACATTATAGGCAGAAAAAGTCAGTTTTGGACAAAAGCTAAATTTCTTCTGCCATTTTGGATATTCGCCAGAATTTCTGTTTATTAATTGTACTAGACAAAGTAAAATTTCTGAGTGAATTGAAATTCCTGAGTGAAGTGAAAATAATGGAGCTGTCATATTTTTAAGGATAATTTCATAGACTGCAGCTGTGTTCAGCAGAAACGCCGTGTTTCTCAAGACTGCTCTGGGGCCCTGCCATCTTTCGGAGTGTGAATTACTCCCTGATCCAACAGATCTGCTAGTCATCAAATCCTGAGTTGAATGATGTGTGTCAGCAGTAGGGAACTTACATTTGTCTGCTCGACCGTGACCGCCACATTCAACATGTCTCTGAGGGTTTCATATCTAGTGTTTAACAAATATATATTATATGATTAGCATCATTTTCCAGGAGTTTAGATTTTCGCTATTGTCTTGCTCTAGGCATGTAAGCAAGAGTGTTTCTGATTGTTCTCGAACTTTTTCCTTCCTGGTTTTGTGAGTCGGCTCCCTGCAGATTCTTGTTGAGAATAATAGCACCTTCTCACAGGTCCAGAGTCATGCACTCTTTGTGAAGTGGTATCTGCATTCTTTTTCTTTGATATGTTTGGTGTTTTTTTTTTTTTTTTTTTTTTTTGGTGCAAGATGGGAATGCAATTCCGTTGGCCCTCTTACTCCCCCCATCAACTTTGTAGATGAAATGTTGATGAGTGGTCTCTTTTGAAGTCCAAGCTTATTATCATCTACAGAGCGTGTGCTGAATATTTTCAGAGAGAGGCAATCCGAGAGATCTGTTAGCATGCCAAGCCTCCATGCTGTCTACAGCGCCACATTCTCAGTAGTGCTTTAGAACTGCTAGAACCTCGGAGCCAAGTATCTGTCATGCACATTTTACATTTACATTTGTAGTATTTTCTTCTCTACATCTATGATGTTCAATCTACAATTGAAGTTCCATATCCTCAAATCATGTTTCAGAAGCAGTTTTGAATAAGAAGTGAGTGTGACTTTGTAGAAATCTGTTTATCATGACCCAAATTTAAATAAAAACTCACAAATTAATGCAAAAGATATGGAAATTTACTTCTAAAGACTTTGTGCTAGATTATAGAATATTAGAATAGAAATATTATTAGAAATTTTATGGTAGAATTTATTTATGATTCTTTTTTAAATTATTATTTATTTAAAACTTTTTGAGGAACTTGTTAGCTGTCAACAACTTTGGTTACTTTAGCTGCATTGCCTTTTGAAACTTTGAGTCCAGTGTTCGGACTCAGCAAACTAACAGTGCAACTGGGTATTGCCTTAAATTTGCAGTGGTGGCTCAGGGGTTAAGGTTCTGGGTTTCTGATATGAAGGCTGGAGGTTTAATCCCACTGTTGTGCTAAGACCCCTAATGTGGATTTGAACTCGTGACCTCTTGATCATAAGCCCAACATCCTAACCACTACACCACTATTTTCCTTGTATCATAGCCACTCACGGGCTTGCAGTGGTGTTAATGGGTTCAGTCTTATTTTCGGGCCTGTTATATGCCACCATTTCTCAAACAATAACATCAAAATGAGCTCCCTGTTGTTTTGGGACTTAAACAGACATTACATTACGGCTGAATGAGGCCATTCTGTCCAGTGTAGGTGAGATGTCACTTCCTCTTCACCAACTCCTTAATTAATGACCGTACACTCGCTTTTGTTGTCACTTATCTCTCAGCAGCACCAGGCACTGCTGAGCAGCTCAGGCCCTGTGGGGACCATCATTACACTCGATGGATTCCTGAGGAAAAAAAAAAAATCTCTGGTGGATTTAGAGCCAAACAGCTCCACCCTGTCAAGACCGTTACAGCTGGGACGTCCTGAGTTAGAATTAATAAAACAAGTTCTTCATGTACTGGATACAGCATTTATGCTGTAATCATGGATCCCCTCTGAATATGCAATATTTCCCTTGGCTTGTGTCGGTTTCCTCCCACAGTCCAAAAACAAGCACACCAGGCTAATTGGCCCTAGGTGTGAGTGTGAATGGTTGTGTGATCGTTGCCCTGCGATGGTCTGGCAGGCTGGTCAGGGTGTACCTTGCCTTTGTCCAGTGTTGACCGCAACCCTAATAAGATTAAGCGGCGAGGCAAATGATTGAGGTAGGGTTTCTTGCATGAGTTTCAGTCCAGGGGACAAGGATATACTACTTTGTACTTGGACTCAATCCAGGGGTCTTTACTCTTATTTGCAAAGTGTTGGAGTGGCTGCAGGCTTTCATTACAGTCAAATTGGTGGCACACTTGGTACTTGATTGGAGACTAAGATGAACTGATTGAACAACTGGAATTAGATGTGGCTCCCACTTGGTTGGAATGAAACCCTGCAATCACACCAGCCTATTCCAGATAAGACTGAAGACCTCTGAGACAATCGATTGCTTAGCTAATTTCCACCTATCCTTATTTCAGTCTATTAAACACACCTCTGTTTGGGTGGGTTTAACTCATAGATGGGTAACAGCATTGTGTGTGCATTTATATATATATTGTGTGTATTTGTGTATATATATATGTATGTATGAATGTGTGTATATATGTGTGTTTTTATATATATATGTATATATGTGTTTGTGTGTGTGTATATATGTGTGTGTGAATATGTATATAAATATGTATATATTATGTATATATTATATGTATGTATATGTACATGTGTGTGTGTGTGTGTGTGTGTGTGTGTGTGTATATATATATATATATATATATATATATATATATATATATGTAT
>JBCNYH010000022.1:30513891-30533256 GCA_039654325.1 Tandanus tandanus | reverse complement strand
TATATTGCAAGATATTTAATTTTAATCTGCTGAAATTGCATGGCCTGCTGCCTTGCAGAGTAAAAGGATCAGTCAGCAGAGTACAAAATAACCCTGTGTTTACTCTTTCTTGGTATTTTATTAACAGCCATTCCTGAGGGAGTGAAGTAAGATCTGCCAAGTGAGCCACAAATACAGGACGTGAAGCGTAAGAATTATATACGGTGTTCCGGTATGTCACCACGACCAGTTATGGTTTGTAAAACATCAGTTTTATAGTCAACGGATTAGTTGTTATCAAAATACTCAAGAATTGCAGACTAAGCACTTTTATTCAGTTGAACTGATGTCTTGAATTAAATAGGCCACGTCTCAGAGAGGATCATTTTTCACCCTTTTCACCCCATTCCTTTTAAACCACCAGCCTATTTAAATGTCATGAAAAAGGAGACCAGGAGGCGTTTTTTTTTTTTTTCTTTCTTCGTACTGTTGTTCGGTCCTTCCTGTCATCTGATTACCTTTCCCTCAAAGCTCGAACTGTAAATGATGGGAGTGAAACAGATTCATCACTCCCATTGTATCTGAAGTGGAGCGGAAGCATGAGGTGCGTCAATGAAAACAGCGCGAAGAAGGGTCCTCGTCGAGCGAAAATAACACCGCTCCGAGGAGCCTGTGGTCTGAAAGCTGAATAATCATTTGGAGAAAATCACAGTAGGAAATAAGGGGGGCGTTCTTAGGGGAAATATTACTCAATTTTGGTTCCGAAGGAAGGGAAGTTTTCCTATTTGCCAATTTAACAGGGCTAGAAGAAAGGCATAAGATGATAGAATAGCATAAATATAGACAGTTTTTTCGGGTCTAGCAGTAGATCTTTCTAAACACATGTCCACCATCAAAAGACCCAAGATGAACACCTCAGTGTGAGTGCTCCTCAGTATCCTCAGAGATTAAACAATATGCAAACTTTATATCATTATTAGTAGTGACCAATATGATCACGATTATCAGTTTTATCTCAATATAAAATAGCAGGACGGCACGGTGATGTAGTGGTTAGTACATCTGCCTTACAGCGAAAAGGTCCTGGGTTCAAGTCCTGTGCTCGGGCTTTTTTATGTGGAGTTTGTACCTTCTTCCCGTGCTTGCGTGGGTTTTCTCCGGGTACTCTCTTTTCCTCCTGCAGGCCAAAGACGTACATGTCAGGCTAACTGGCTGTTTCAAATTGCCCCTGTGTGAGAGTGAATGGTTGTGTATTTGTTGCCCTGCGATGGTGCCCGGCGAGCTGTTCAGGGTGTACCCTAGTTGAGATGGGCTTTAGCCTCCTAATCCACCCTAATAGTACGATTAGATGCTTTAGCAAATTAGTGAATGAGTTAAAATATCAGCAACACCCAAACAAATGATTTCAGGTTCGATTTCAAAAAGTATTATTTTAAAATCCACAAATAAAATTATACATAAATTTAGGGTTTTCGTCCCTGTTTGCGTTGCGTTTATTTACAATTTAAATTAAACATTCATATGGATCGGCGAGCTGTTCAGGGTGTACCTTGCCTTCGCCTGGAGTCAGCTGGGTCAGGCTTCGGCCACTCCGCGAGCGTAGTAGGATTAAGAGGTTTGGACAATGAATGAAAGGAACTAAGAGGACCAAATGTGTTCCAGTATGATAAAATGCTGGCAGTTACTGGTTTTCTGATGTTAGTGTGGATGGAAGTACTCAAGTGGACTGCACAGAGCCCCGATCCTTACCCCACTGAACACCTGTGGGATATTTCGGGAAATTTGGTAGACGTCTACACCCAAGGCTTTCAAGCCCTACAAATGCTCTCGTGGGTGGATGGGCAGTTTCCCATGGCCACATTCCAAAATCTGAGAAGTTTACCCTGTGATGGTCAGTTGTCCACAAGCATTTAGTCATAGACTGTATATTTACTGAATGGTGAAGTGTAAAGTGTATACTATGTCTTGCAAGATCCAATCAGACCGTCACTTCCTTTCACCTACCTTTCTAAAGATGATTGCTGTTAATCATTATTCATAGTTCTTCCAAACAGCAAACAGGGCAGAGACAGTGAACTGATGTGTGTAATTCTGAGGTTTGCTGCAGTTGAATAGCGACTTGACACTAATTAGTTCTAGATGCTCATGCAGCCAGTGCCCCAAATCCCCAAGAATGGCTGGGTAGCTAATTATATTAGATGAATTAATGAATAACTGGGGTTCCTCTGGCGCACTGGTTAACGGGCTTGAAAGGTCCTGCCAAGCACCCAAAGATCTGTTTGAACAAGCCGATAATGACCTTGGCTAGTCTCAACAATCCCTAAGCCCGTACCAATAAAATGGAAAACAGCAACTTATTTGTATTGATTTTTCTCCTATACTGTGCCGTTGCTTATTGTTGTAATTTTCTACTAAGCTAAAGTCTGGATCTGCTAGCTCATACAGTCAATATCCGCCTCAGAATTTGGGCAGAAGACGCATGCAAATATCCATCACGGCTAATTAAGATTCTATCCACTATCAATGTTAAGTCAGCATAAAGTTTACCCTTCAGAATCCTTACACCAAAGGCATCTTGCCAGCAATTAATTAGACAAGTAAAGTTCTATAAAGAATTTTTAAGATTCAAAATTAAAGCTGAACGGAGAGGAACTTCTTAGGCTGTACCTTTTTACCCTTCACTTCCTACCCTTCAAGAACTCCCCACCCTACAAAAAGTTCTTAAGGCTGTTGTTACTTTCCAGTTCCTCCCATCTCCTAGAATCCTGGTTCATGTCAGTACATGTGGGTTATGCTGGCTAAAAAACTGGTCCATTAGCTTTCTCGGCTGGATGTAATCAATGTTTAAAACAAAAAAGCATTTTATCTCTTGATGCGTTGAGATGCGCTTTTCCAGTGAGTGTAAGTAACCAGGTGGGGTGATTGTTATGCACATACCAGTCTTCATCAATCACAGGACTGTTAAACAGAAGAGCAAAGCAGAGTCAGCATTAAATAAATAAAACCAAAAGCGCAAAACCAAGCATTCTGCCATGCTCCCTTGTGTTCTTTTGGCAGCAGTACAACAAAATAGAGCTACAAGTTAAAGACACACAAAGACTCATGAACCTAGTCCGTGTGTCTTATATAAAAAAAGAGCTTTATGCAAGGAACAGTATCACCCTGACACTGGCGTCGGCTGCTCGCTGTCCTCAGCGGCCGTGCTCCTGACTTGAGGTTGGATAAAAGGAAGCGTTTGGAATGAAGCTTCATGCTACGATAGCCTCAACACTGCTAATGCTTGAAATAACCAGCACTGCTTGTACTCTTAATCTCCGTTTCCGTCTGTATTCTAGAACCTTGTCCTACATCGAACATAGTTTGAAGCTAAAAGTTCAAAAGTGCTGATTCTCAGCCTTCTGTGTTACTGAGGTGCTGGACCAGCACTCAGACAAGCCATTTTCTCATCGCCGAAGTCATTGTGCTCTCAAAGGCTCAGCCTTTAAGTGTGTACTTAACGGTGAAGAAAGCAAAAAGTGGCGATGAAGCAGTATTGAACTGATAGAGATTTAGTGGACAGTGTTGTATTGCAGTGAAGTTTTAAAAAACAGGCAAGTTGACTGCATGGAAAGGATTAGAATACTTAGTCATGTGGACTTTCTCTAATCACGCCTTACTCAGAGGATTTAATGAGGATATCTGGATGCCTGTACTGATAAATGTTCTGATTAAGGGACTGATTTGCACTGATGCCGCATTTGTTTCTTTACATTACCAATGTACAAGTATGCAGAAATGGACAGCCCATAAATCCATTAGCTATCCCGCTAGACAAATGAAAATGCCATGTGCTGCCAACCCTACAGTTGGGTTGCTCGGAAACTGACTAGGCTAAGATGTGACAGCAAATTATCTAGTGATTGACCTAAATTCATTCATACAAACACAAACAAGTGCATGGGTTTGACTCGGCTATATTCATTATCTATTTCCAAGAAACTCTGAGGTAGGACATCATGTTTGTTTTTCGTCTGTGGTTGTTTTCTCTTTCCAGTGGTACGTAGAAGAGCGAACGAGGTGACATATTGTGTTTGTTATGCCAGATTGAGAATTCGGAAAGCTTCAGAGGGCAGGTTCTTCCTCAAATGAGTGTTTTCCTGATTCGGAACGTTTTGTACGTCATCCATGCACGCAAATTAGGCAAACTAGTACAAGCTGATGTGTGTAGTGCAGCAGGTGGTAGGATTCAGGAAAAATATAATTACGACACTGAGATGAGTCATCAACATGAAGTGCATTGTTAAAATATATACAGTATATACCCACAAAAAAGCTTTTGTTACATCATCAGGAGATGAAAAGTTCGAATAATCCTGATGCCACAGCCCAAGAGAGCAAGATTGACTGTGGTTTCAGGGTGGGAGGGGTGGCATATGGCTTTTTTCTATGTTTCTCACAGGGATACTCTCCAATCATAGGCGTCTGAGAGGTCATGCATACAAAAGTGGGCGGATAGCATTATCTTTTGAATGTGTTTCGTCACTCGGGCAGTATTCTGAAAGAATGTGGTCAGCTGGTATCCTGGTGGCCTCCGTGGTAGGTAGCAGCAACATTGGTGGGAATGGTCCATAACTAAATTAAAGAGAAAAATTGGGGCAAACTTTTGACTTTTTTTGTTTGTTTGTTTGTTTTTCTGTTTTATGGCCATTCAACCTTTGTGATTTTTGGCATGAAACCTGTTCCGAAGACGTAGAAAGCAAAGACATTATTACCTAGACTGCTGATAGAAAGCAAGGAAGCTGTAAAATTTTCACAGATCTCTGCTTTGTGTTGAAGGGCCGAGGTAGAGCCTTGTATTGCTCCATCATTTCAGATGACTTAGTTTGGGAGACGAATCATCTGCTGTAACTCTGATGTAATCCCCTAAAGCTTGGGCAAGGCAAGCTTGTAGCTTATGAATGCCTCTCGGTGAATAATAAAAAAAAAAATCTTCTGTCATATGGCACGGCTTAGCATGTCCATAAAACGAGTTTGCTTTGAAGGCCAAATGAGGTGCGGTTGGCAGGGCTGAGGCATGCATACGGAACTGGCTGATGGGAGAGGCGATTAGAAGCGGGTTCTTGATAACGGCCCAGCTTTGTGAAGTGTGAAATGGGCCTCTTAGCCAAACTCTGGAGCAGAACCAGCAGACTGCTGGCTGGGAAGATGACCGCAACCTCTGTTAATGCTTTTCTATGTCTGAAACTTCTGAGCCTTCTTCAATTGCACGGGCCTTGCCGAAATTTTGTGAGTGCTGTATTTAAAAAGATTTTTTTTTTTTGCATAATGAATTTGAATCATTGGTAGGTAGAAGTGAAATGCTTCACATGGCGTGTATTGGTGCATCCATATTTCTATTTAGAAGCTGATTATGTTCTACTGATCAAAAGGTTGCGAATTCAAATCCCTGCACCAGTGACGAGCTCTTAATCAAAACCCTTAGCCACTAAGACACATTGGATTCCATTGGGGTAGGCACTGTAATCAGGAAATGATCTATATAATTTCACATGGCTCTTTGGCTAAATGTATTTCCGGATCAACTGGCCTTAGTACTAATGCTCTATACTGTACTGGGACACCCCGTATGAAACTATATGGGAATAATACTTTAACTCTGTAGTGGAGTTTCCACTGGTGCATGGCACAGAATTTTTTGTTTTTTGTTTTTGTTTTTTTGAATGAATGAATGAATGAATGAATGAATATATTTTATTAGAAAGTGCCAACATGTACATAATTAAATATAAATTATGCAAAAAGTACATAAAAAGGAGAACTAAAAAGTAAGTCATAATAAATAACATTACTTATTTCCATAGCTGACCTTTATGACCTTTATTTATACAACTAGCACTAGTTATTTAAGTATAACATTATCACATCCGCTTAATTATCACAAAAAACTATTGCACATAATATCACATTTGTTGAAACAAAAATTGTTTACATTTTACTTTAAAAGAATCTTTACTCTGAGAACCTTTAATGCTGAATGGTAAAGAATTCCACAATGTTATACTGTTATATTTAAATGACTTTAGTCCCTGAGATTTGACTTTAGGTAAACAAAGTGGAAGCTGATTGTACCTTGTGGAATAACACTGACTAATTGGTTGAATGTCACAGAGATAGCTTGGTGCAGTTTGTTTTGTAACAGAGTACACGCAGTTTAAACTACTAGTATGATCTACTCTACACTTGGCATTTAGCCAACCTAGTTGATTAAAATCAGAGGTTTCTATGTGCTGCCTATTACCCTTTCCTAAAATGAACCTAATGACTTTATTTTGACAGGTTTGCAGCTTACACTTTAACTTTTTACCAAGACCTCTGTACCAAGAATAACTGTAAGGCATAATCAAAACAAGGTCAAATGAATGATGAACGTATGACTTTTCTATCCTTGATGTTAAAAAATGACCCCTTTCTATTTAAAAATTTGGTATTAACTTTTATAATGACAGAGGTGCCAACACTATTACCAGACGTATCTTGATCAAAGATTGTGCTTAAATATTTGACTTTATCTTTGGGCATTTTATTAAAAAAAATTATTTTCAGTTTTTATGTAAATTGATGTTTCCAGTAGGTCTGTCATGATAGTCAGTTAACCGCCCCATCGTGCTATTAGTGCAAATAATTGCGACCATTTTTCTGACCACAATTAATCGTCATAATTAACGTGTGTTTAAAAAAATATATGCTTAGAGCATTTTCTGGTTTTCGTGCAGCTCACTTTCTTTAAGGTCCCTTCGTTTGTTTCTCTGACTGGCGTGAGGAGGAGTGGTGGAGGAGGGCGTGGGAAGCCTAGTTTCTTTTCTTACCAACACAAACAGAAGGATGCAGACAGAAGAAGAACTGCTCCTCCACACCGAACGGAGTCAGTTGAGGTGGTTCAGGCATCTGATTGGAATGCCTCCTGGTCGCCTCCCTTTAGCCTTGGGATCCACAGGAGAAGCTAGAAAGTGTCGCTGGAGTGAGGGATGCCTGGGTTTCCCTTCTAGACTTGATGCCTTTGCGACCCCATCTCCGATATGTGGAAGAGGATCATAGTTTCTGGAATATATCATCTAACAAAGAAGTTATCGTGCCTAGTATCTAGAGCTCGAGTTTGTTTTTTTTTTGTTTTTTTCCCCCCAATTTCAAATTGTGTATTAAGCAGGCTAATGGAAACACAGCTTGTGTGTGACAATTCTATATTGAATTGGCTTTTAAACCTGTGGAAAACAGTCTGGTTCTTGAAAACGCATGCTGAAAAAGGGAAATCTGTTATTCACTCCCCTCTGACTGTTTGATTACTCGGTTAGTTTGGTGGCAGCTCATAGACAGCTCCCTGATACCGTGTCTCTCAGGTAACGGTTGAACAGACACCATCTGAATGAGAAAGACCCAAACATATAGGGACATGCTAGCTGTCAGCGCTGTCACTGAGTTCCTCCTGCAAAAAGATCAGAAAGGAGAAAGTATTTGTTTTAGAGGGAAAGGCTCATGTGTTTTGTTCTATGGAGGAATATGAATTCGATTAGCATCAGGGTCAGGACTGTTTACTTCATGTCGCAGGCTGCGGTTGCACACAGGATGAGCAAATCAAATTAAATAAAGCACGTGCATGGTGTCTCATAAACCCAGCTCCATCCCGTTTTCCTTTCGCTTTAATTCTGCTCTCGCTTGGGCTCTGTTTCCTGCTGATTCGTTTAGTTTTAGCCCGTAGTGCAGGACGGCCACCTGGGTGTGATGTATGATGGCAGGCAAGTGTGCTTTCATAGGCATAAAGAATTGATGCAGTACTCTTCATATACACTGAGGATTCCAGATTCAACCCCACAGTGTGCTTATAATTTATTGCAGGGGTCCTCTGACGGTCTCAGTCACTGTTTTCAAAAACCGTCTTGGTAGACATTCTCAGATATCAGCACGCATCAAATCCTTGCCAAAGATTGAACAGCCAATCAGCATTGTGATACATAACAGCCAATCAGCATTGCAATGCTGTTGGCCCTTTGGTCTAGTGAACTGTTCAGCGTGTACCGCGTCTTCGCCCAGTGTCAGATGAGATATGCTCCAGCCTCCCCATGACCCTAATAGGATTTTTCAGTTCGGCAAATGAGTGATTAAGTGAGCATTGCAATGCATAACAGCCAACCTGCACCGCGATGCCAGTCAGCATTGCAATACATCAGCGGATGGACTGATGGACATACAACGCCATCCATAATCAAGCCCAGGTTTTCTTTGTTAAATGCTCTGCTTGCACTGCCCTTCCTAAACTTGGCAGTCTGTATATACATTTTCAAATTACGTGCATGTGAGGAGTGAGGCTTAATGCTAACAGCGCTTTCTCGAACACCTGCAAGCATGCCAGTTAGCGTGTTCAGCCTTTTAAAGGTGTTGCTTGGGATTTAAGATATTTCCGTCACAACAAAATCTGATCCAGGTGTATCCACAGCGTTCACCAACAAGGAAATATACGCAAGCTTCATCCATTTGTGTAATGCTTCTATTGATCATCTAAGACACTAAGAATATTAAAAACCACTACCTGGAAAATGAGTGCACAATATATGTGTATGTATACCACCCCCTCCCCTCCTCTCACCCTTTTAAAAGGTTTACCCACTTTGAGCAGTCATTCCGATTGGCCTCAATCGCTCGTTCTATTGAGGTGTAGACGTGAACGACTTTTGTTCCACCTGAACTATTGGTCAAACTCTTATACAGTATAAGACATAATGCTGCCTTGGTGGATGTTAGATTCAGCAGTAATTCCAAACATGGCTGCATGCTGTCTAGTAGTGCTCCAACACCCTTAATGAGAACATGCCACCTTAGTAGTGCTCTAGCTCTTGCTATAAACAGCACATTAGCCTTGGGTTTAATCTCTGTGTTAAATCTGATTTTAGCGCCGGTCGTTGCTGTCTCCCTCCAATGAGCTTGACTGTCCGCAGGGCCTGGTTCAGAAACGGAAACAACATCGTCACTGTCCTTCTGCCCTTCCTTTCAAATAATGAGCGCTCACACCATCAGAAACAGCATGCGTACAGCTGCTTTTATACTGCCTGCAAATGCTGAAAATAACTTCACCTCCATGTTGGCGGCCTGCTACATAAACATCATATTTAATCACAGAAGCCTGTGTGAGAGTATGAAACCAAATACTCAGTATTATTAATACACAGTATTATTACCAATCCTTTTATTTCTAAAATTGTTTTCTTGATATTGAGTGAAGTTCATCAAATAACTTTTTCCCGTTCGTATATCCCGACAAAAGTCATCTAGACTGAAGGTCAGTGTAAATGGCGTCTAAAGTGGACCACTACTTTTTTTCTTCCTCTCCTCTTTATAACAGATTGCCTCCATTGAGGCAAGACTCGACTGCTACACTATAGTACCCTCCATCAGATGTGACTAGAGTTTGTAAAGCCTGAGAAGAGCGAAACATTGCTCTTAAAGTGGCAGTTGCTCTTATTTGAGGAGGCTTAAGCTTTCCACAACTGTTTCTAACAACAAAAAAGTAATAAACTGGAGAAAATATACTCTGGCAACCCCCAACCCCCATAATAAAAGTTATAACGTCAGAATTGATAGAAAAGAAATTATTCTATGAAAAGGAAATGTTGTCAATGGTAAAGAAAATTATAAGTGACTGTAACAATACTAAACATCCGTTATATGAATAATATCAGTTGTTTTCAAGTAGGGCTGCGTACGACCCGCGGGCGTACTAATATTTATCTTTACACGTTTGATATGATTTTTTTTATGTTTCTAGTAATGTACTGTCTTTTACTTTGTACCAAAATTTTATGCATTGCATGACAAATGAAATCATGTTCAAATACTTTTAAAACAACAATCCTTAAAACTAACAAAAGTAGATCCTTGGAAATAGGGTTTGGTGTTAGCATCAACATTTTAATTATGTATTTTAAACATTTCAAAATATCTAACTGGTCTCTCAGTGAAAAAATGCCAAAATTTATGAGTTTATATTGTCTGAATAGTCCTTGTACTCAAATATTAAGATAATTGCACCTTTGAGGATATGTACAGGGGTTACTGTAGTTATGTAATGATGTACATACTTCAGCTGTTCATAAATTTTTGTGTGTTTTTATGTTTATCATTTATGTTCTATGTTTTACCTATTAGTCATGTTCTTAGGCACTTAAGTATTTTTGTGTATATATTTATATATAGTACCTAAATGCTTCACCTACTTGTAAAGTATTTTTATTCGTACTTTCTACTCTATAATTCCCTGTGAGCATTTCCAGGCTGCACTGAATTGCTATAGCTTAAAAATTGGTGTCAGTTTGACATCAGTTATAAAGTTGAGGCAGCACTTCAAAATGGTGTGAGCACTGCAGTAGTTCTCGTGGGTTGTGCTTTGAAATGCTGTATAGAGGCACGCATGGTACATGAAAATGTTCTCCTACAGAAAGAGCTCCGGGAACGGAGAAAGGCACAAGGACGCGATTTGCTCTGATTGCTTATTGCATACTTTTCCGTAGATGATTATATGAGGATATTAAGTATGTATTTTACAACAACAGGAATGTAGAGCTCTTATAGTGAAAAATTTAGAATAATGACTATGTAATGGTATATTCAGACACTTTTATTCATCTGAGCGATTGATTCTGACTTTTAAATTTCTTCAGATGTTAAATCAAAGAGAACAACATCCAAATATACACTACCAGTCAAAAGTTTGGAACACCCCTATTTTTCCAGTTTTTCGTTAACACAGAAAAAACAAAAAAACTGTTAAAGGTACAGAAAGAAGAGGTGAAATATTATGTAATTTTTAAAAAATTAATTAATTCATTCATTTATTTTCTAAGCTGCTTAATTCTAATTAGGCTCTGACTCTGGGCTAAGACCTGACTCTGGGCTAAGGCTCTGACTCTGGCCAGACCATTCACACTCACACCTAGGGGTGATTTGGAACAGCCAATTAGCCTACTGTGCATGTTTTTGGAGTATGGGAGGAGACCGGTGTGCCCGGAGGAAACCCACGCAAGCACGGTGATGATGAGCTGTCAGAACATAGAGCCGTCCTTGGATGTTTTCGGCCCCGCCCTTTATGATGTGTAAACCTGAATCAAATCAACCAAAAAACCAAACAAACAAACAAAAAAAAACCCCATAAGTGTCCATTTCACTGTGATTTCTTACTCAGTGGTGAAAAAGGGCCTGTAGTTGCGAGATCCCTAAAGAGTTCTTGAGTTGTACTAAAGTCTGTTTTGTGTAAATTTATCTTTTAAAAGCAAGTCCTGACTTGTACTATCCATTTATCAGCCGTTGGAAACAGACAGTTAGGTGTTTACCTGAGAATCCTGAGTTACACATGAACGTCAATTCTTTTGGCATTAAGTACTTTCTGTCTAATGCAAGGTCAACTTCAGAGCGAAATTTTTTTAAGTACCTGCCGCCTAAAAACAAGTTTTGCGTCCTGATCTGATCGGAAAACGTGGCAGTTATTGTATTTGATTTTCACACATCCACAACCGGTGCAGACTAGAGATTACTTGCATTGCCTTTTAGGATGTTTTCAGATGCGTAGCATTAAGTATTTTGGAGAATTGAAACCTAGTGTGCTTTTCTGAGGTGAAAGTACCGAAAGTTCTCTTAAAGCAACAGTTGCTTGCTCATATGAGTGTGAAGAATGAACCAGTTTACTACATTCACTCTAAAATGCATATGATTAGCAGGTTGGACATATCGAATGGCCCATAGCACATTAAAAGCTGATATGACCTGAAAAAAAAAGTGAGAAAAGATGAGACTTATAAGCTTATACAGCCCAAGAAAATGGTGTTAATGAAGCACCTAGTCCTGTCATGGCCCCATAGCGTGGTTTGAGTGCCGTTTTCCACGACTGGACGGGTTGCCTCTCCAGGGTGTAGCAGAACCCTGTCAATCCACTGCATCACTGCATCGTTTCCTGAGCTGTCCATTCCCCCATGAGACCACAGAGCGGGCAAGCAAACAGCATGGCACCGTTCCCAATCAGGGACAGAGCGTGTTGAGCCCAGCTTCTGATCAGCTTGCTTCTCCATGCTCCCTGCTAATCTGAAGGACGTGTGGAGGATGAATCCTCCATCTGCCCAGAGCGAAGCTGCTCCCTCAGGCACTCAACACACTCTGGTCTCCCACTTTGCCATTGTCATTCCGCTCTTGTTAGCAGGTTATCGTTCCAGTGACTGGAACCAATCAGCACACATCTGTAATTGTGGCAGTTAGTACTTTGATGTGCACGACAGGCTCACAGAAACATGACGTGAGGCTCATGAGAATGAGAAAAAGTGGTTGAAAATTTTTTATTATTTGCAAAGAGGCCAAGATACCGTTTAGTGCAATGGGGAAAACCTACATGCTGGTGTATAAACACAAAGACGAGCTATTCAAGGTAGTTCGTTTCAAATGACTACTTATCCGGGAACCCGTCATTGAGAGACTGGAATAGCAAGACCTCACACAATAACACGTGCAAAAAAATGCATTCAGGCTGATTTTCTTCCCTCTTCTGGGTCCTTTTCTCCCTCCATCTCCATCTAGCATGCGGTCGTATTGTTGTGCCTGATCCCTGAACGGCCCTGAAGTCTTCAAGTGAAAACAATCTAAAGAGGGCATTGAGATGCTAATCTGAGAATACTGAGAGCTTTCCACTCCAGAACAGGTTGGGAGAAGATGAGAACTTGTTTGTCAAATATATTCCGGTTCTTATCCTATCTATTTGTAGAACACCCATGAATCATAATAATTCCTGTTATGGCTTGTTATTAAGCTATTTACCAGCCATTTGCCTTATTGCCAAGAAACTTCTCCAAATTAAAGACTATCCAGTACGATATCGTGTTAAAATTGATTATGTATAACGATTTGTTTTGTGTGTGCGGTGATTCATGTATAGCCATACTGGCTCCCAAAATCCCTCACAAGCCTTGGAATACAGACAAGTTACAACACTTCAGAAATGCTTTAGTTGAATATTAGCCTGGTTTCCCCCGTAAATTTGTTTCAAAACAGCTTTTTGTCTGTCTTCTTTTCCATTAAATATTTCGGCAGTGAAACACTGAACTAGCTCTTCGTCTTTGTATAAAAGCAGTAACTTCTGGTGGGTTTCATGCAACAGTGCCTTCTAGAGGAGACGCGCTTAAACCCAAGTAAAAATGCTTCATGCTGTATGACCATCACTGCCGTGCCAGTGTTGGAGTCAACTCAGAAGTTAATTTGGAAACATTTATAGCTGCAGATATACATCTATTACAAAGTTTTGGCATTGGAGACTCCTTCCTGAAATGCAAACTGTAAGTTGATTTGACTGTACCGTTTTGTAAAATTAAACAGGAATGATGGCATCCATTACATTTCCATATATGGCATTGAGATGCCACTATTGTAGACCAAAATTGATCAGTGTTTTATTGATTTTTTTAAAATGAAGATGACGCAACAGTACTTGACAATGTTTCTTTCTCTCCGTATTGATTCTTTTTTTTCCCTCCTCATTGTTAATGGACAGAGGTGCGCTACGGTAAACAGTACTAATTGCAAAGTGTCCCAGGACAAAATACCAGTAATACTTTTTTGTTTGTTTTATTAAGTACCGTCTTCATTTTGTTCTCACTATTGTTTCCTAAATTCTCTGGTGTTCACAAATGGTTGCATCTGTGACAGCCAGTCGAGACAGATATGACTAATCCGGAAGTCTAGATTTATTTGCTCCTATAGATACACAGCAGTGACTAAGGCGCTCTTCTTCTTCTTCTTCTTCTTCTTCTTCTTGTCGTCGTCTTTTTTTTTTTGCATGCTCACTCAGCACGCACAAGTCTGTAATTTGTCATAGGGCTTGACTAGGATTAATTCTGGGCTTGTTGAAGGTGGTGTCATCATCCCAGGTTTGTTTTCAGACGAATAATTTTCTTTGACCGGCACATCGATTACTTTTCTTAGACTTTTCTTACTCTTGTGAGTTTTGTGAAACTGAAGTGCCTATAGCTTACAAGGATGCGACAGTAGTAGGGGTGGAACCCAAAGTTTTTAAGCTACTGTATCATTTTGTTGCAACTTAAACGCCTGAGCTGTCATTGTCAAATAAAATATTTGCCCTCTGGTCCTCTGGAATGGACGATACAGGCAAAAAAGCATCAATGCACCTCATGTGCTGCTTCCTCTAGATGTCAGTAGATGAATACTATTAGCTAGTAGCTACCTTTAACTTTGTTATAACGCCTTAGACTAAAGGGTCTGCACTGTGGTTGTTTATTTAAAAATATTCCAACAATGCTTATCAAATGGTTGTTTATTTATGATGTTAATATTAGTGTTGATAAAAGCTGAATTCAGTTACCATAGAATTAATTTGTCTTCGACATACCGCTGCAAAGCTAACCACTCTACTGAAATTACCTCTTCACCAATTTATGTTACAGGAGTGCGGTACCTGTAGACGAGTTTTCATATTGCCATGGACTGTTGTGGACCTTTTAAAAAATCAATCAATTTGAAAGGTCCCGTTTGTGTATAGAGTATATAAGAAGTGTTCCATTCAAGCTGCTAGGTAATTTTGATGACCTTGATGGTTTTGTTGGCTCACAGAAGAAGTTCTTTGTTCAATGATAAAAAAGCTATTTAACAGTATTTCAATTTAAATAATGATAATAATAATAAAACACTCGGCAATGTAGCAAATCTGATCTTGCATTGGGCCATAATTCTACATCAATACCATGATTTTACATTTTAAGTTTTGAGTCCTGTCTTGATTTTACCCAAAAGAACAAAAAGTCGTGTAAATATGCAACGAATGTCCGAAATACTAGACAGTATTTGTTAAATAGCTTTTCAACTTTCAGATCAAGAGGAATTTAAAGTTTTTGAACCTAATATGGAGCAGATGGATTGCAACGTGAACTTTTTCAAAGATAGAAATCCCGCTACAAAGTCCTAGTAAATTGGTTGTATCAACCAAATTCATTTCTGTTAGGCTTCATAAACCATATTTGCATTTTAACAAATGGCCATGTATTGTTTAAAAACACTATCAATGTTATTTATGCTGCTTTCTTTAAGCAACCCCGACACCGCCCCTTTAAAGATCTAGACTTCATTATTACAAGCTTAAGTCTTGAGAAGGAAAAAAGTGATTGAACTCAGAAAATTGTGTAGTTAATTATTTTGAATTAATTGGTAGCCTTTAAATCAAATCAAACAGTATATATAAAGTTCAAATTTGCCTTTGAAAAAAAAACATAAAAAAAAAAAAAAAGTTTAAATGGTATTCCTCGATGGCAATGCCCATATCCATACTATTCATACTTATTAATAGTATTAGTCATGGAATTTTCTATGCACGTATCGACCTTGAAAAGTTCAGGCACATATACTTAGCATGTTGATTTTAAATGAACTGCATTATCTACACACATTGAATTACATTGAATCGAATAGTGTTTTTGGGTAGGGTTTTGTTTCCTGTCTACAACGGCAAGTTAAAAATAAAAACGGAAGGAAAAGTTTACTTGTCGTCATTGTGTCAGAATTCCTTGTTGTCTATAACCGCTAGTGGTGAATTATCAGGAACAGCATGCTGGGTAAGAGCTGTTATTAAACTAGTGTTTGCTATTAGTAATGAGCTCCCCATGCTGAGATTTATATTTTTTAGTTTGAAATCCTTCAAACTTTTACACACATCCCGCTATGAACTCTCTTGTGTCTTTTTGTCTTGGTAGCCACATTCCCATTCTCCAGCTGCCTTTTTTTGTTGGTGAATTTGACATCTTGACCTTTATTTACAGTTAGCATTTTTTCTGTTCATGAAATATTTATCTTTGTAGAGAATCTCGACTGAAGACACACATGAGCAATGGCATTTCGAATCACATTGCCGTAAGCAGGCTGTCTCAGCCGGACGAGTGATGCGTGCAACACTGAGAAAGGAGTTGACTCATTCTAACAGGCCTTTACAGAAAGTTGTAACACTACCCAGTCTTTATAGACCACGATGATGATGATGATGATGATGATGTACACTCCGAACCACACCACTACTGCATGCTGACTCTGAGAAGTGCATTCAGTACTGCGTGACGAATAGAGATGAACTCACTCCATCAGCATGGCAGGTGGCCTCGCTTCTTTTCTTCTAATATTTTTCCTCATTCTAGTTTTATGGATACACCGCTGCTGTGATTTGATGTGGATTTCTTTTTACTCCCACTCCATCTTGTGAACCAAGAGTATTAACAGAAGAAAGCAGAGGAATCAGTCAGATGCTGAGAGGGGTGTTTTTTTTAGCCCTTTGTTTTTATTATCGATGTCAATCCCCTTAAGCCTGCATTTTAATATTACTTTTCACACTACATGAAATGAGGCTAATAAAATTTGGGTTTTATTCTATAACAGTATGCGTGATAATTTACTTTTAATGTCAAATTATATTATGAAAATCATGCAGAGTTTTATCCAAAAATAGACCCGTCAACCAGACATAAGAGTCTGTGAGCTCATGTATGTGGAAGAGGGCGAAGAGCAGTTTCCTCCAAGGGTGATACAAACGTTGTAGAAACAAAAAGCTACTCTTGCTGTTAGGAACAAAATGGGAATTTATGACAGAAACACTAGGAAAATTGAAGGCAGGTTATTTGAAGATGGGAATACGAGGGGAATCAAAGCCGAGAACGCGAGTGGAACTGAAGGCAGGACTACAAGGGGAATTGGAGGCTGGAGCGAAAGGGGAATTAAAGGCGGGATAACGAGGGGAACTGGAGGCAGGAAAATGAGGGGAATTGAAGTCAGGAACATGAGGGAGATTGAAGGCAAGAAGATCAGGGGAATTGAAGGTGAGAGCATCGGAGGATTGAAGGCCGGAACTTGAAGGCATTCAGTCTTCAAAGAGCACAAATGAAATATGGAGGTATAATAAGTCATGCTTTTTTTTTACTTAGCTTCCACCAGAGTGTTTTGTAGCTTGCCTACAAGATATTTTTGGTAACCTACAGTGTACTGTTGTTCTTCCTATGCTGATGTGACCTAGTTTTATATATTTCATTATTTCTCTGCATCAAAACGACATGCGATGAATATGAAAACAGGTTTCCTCTTCAGGTGCTTTATAAGGATTTGTACAAGGACCACTTACAGCTGTGCAAGATTGTAATGATATTTTTAATGAATTGAGCGTTGATCAGGAAGCACTGCTAGTGGCACACTGTTACAGTACATTTCCTCTCTTCCCACGGAAGCCATTGATTTAAAAAAAATAAATAAAAAATGCAAATATGGTCGGGGATAATCTGAGTCGGCTGCTAAGGGTAAGTTTTAGAACGAGAGAAAATTTGTCAACTCGTTCCCTGGAGATTCTCGGCCACGCTGTGGATGGGTGAAGCTTTGAGTGGCTGCAGCTCAACTGGAAAACTGAGAAATGTTATTTTTGGATGGTTCTATTTTTAAGCAAAGCAGGCACTAGAACAACAGAGGAAAGTAATGCTCAGTAGACCGTAGCTTCTCTTTTTTGATTGATGACACCAGAAATCTACAGTACGCACTACAGATACATCCGTCCAGTATGGCTCCTACTTCTCTGGGTGTTTTCTTTCATTAAAGCCAACATGGTGCAGTTTTACTTTACTGGATTTGAAATTAAACATTGACGTTGTCCCGGAGTTCAGAGCAGGAAAAAAACCCCGAAATAGCTTGTGGCTAATTGTGAGTCACATTATGTGTGTGTGTGTGTGTGTGTGTGTGTGTGTGTGTGTGTGTGTGTGTGTGTGTGTGTGTGTGCGCACGTTTGGTTCCCCCCCCCCCTTAACTGTAATTCCTTCACTTAAGCTCTATTTGGACTGGATTTCGTTTACATGAGGTGGTGGGGTGATGTGTAATTATTGCTGGAGTACCTCTGGCATTTCAAGCCGTCTGGCATCTTATTTCATATTTTTAATTCTTTTTTTATAATTTTCTTTTTTTTTTTACCCACTGGAACGATTGGAATGATAAAAATGAGTGTGGGATGTCTTTGTAATGACTCTAAAATTACCAGAAAAAATAATTCCAGGAGCTATATATGACATCCAAATTAATGTGTTGTTAAAGAATCTGTTATATCAGCTTCAATTCAATTAGTAAGGTCATGTGACTGGGCAGCACGGTGGCGAAGTGGTTAGCACATTCGCCTCACAGCAAGCAAGAAGGTCCTGGGTTTGAATCCTGGACACCGCCCGGGCGTTTCTGTGTTGAGTTTGCATGTTTTCCCCGTGCCTGCATGGGTTTCCTCTGGGTACTCCGGTTTCCTCCCACAGTCCAAAAACATGCACATTAGGCTAATTGTCATGCGACCTTCTATTGTGTGTCTACAAGCCTGAAAACCATTGTTTGTTATTAAGGACCAGACAGTCGGCCCTCAGGATGCTAATCGGTCATAATTAATACCGACATTACTTAAGAGATATATGTCTGGATATCTTATCCTGTCCGAATGGTTCCTCAGAGGAATTAAACTTCATTCTTAGGTAGCATGGTTTAATTTTGTTCTTCCTCCTCCTCTGTCTGGGTGTCTGATGTAATTTCTTTTACACTACAAGAAGTCCGACTGCGCTATTTTCCCAACTGGCCACCGGCTGATGCCTCTTTTAGGGTTGTCCGAACGAGTTTACCTCACCGAACTGCTTCGTGTGCTCCCAAAAGTGGTGCAGAGGCGGCGAATGCACATCCTCTGATAAACACCATCTGATATGGGCAAATTGAGCGCTCTGCTATAGAGTGCAAACATTGCACCATGTGTTTTCATCAACAGATGTTTTTTAAACGCACATATGTAATTGTGGCTCATCAGAAGGACCACCTGTGTGGTGATTAGCATCAGTGACACATTCATCGGAAATCACGGGTTACTACAGTGCAGAATGGGTTTTCTCAGCGGCCGCCATGTGTCCGTTTTTTGTTGACTGGGGCTCGGTGGCAAAAAATATAAAGAGTGAAGGTTTTTGAAGAGGAAAAGATAAGAGGCACCTCTGATACTAACGTTGTGGAGCTGTCAGTTACTAATAAACCGCTCCGGGGTTCCATTTCCAGAGCTCGATATAAACAGCAAACAGACTTCCTGAAAGCAAATCAAGTGTCCTGGCAGTATTAAAGGGGGAAATGTAGCTTGGACTTGTGTGACTGAATGAGTTCTCCAAACGCACCAATACACATTTCTATTCTTACTACAGTCTTAGAGGGTTTATGGTGGGTGCTGGGTTCTTGAAGAATGAGACGAGGAAAAACGAGATTTCTTTCTTGGTCTCTCTCTCTCTCTCTCTCTCTCTCTCTCTCTCTCTCTCTCTCTCTCTCTCTCTCTCTCTCTCTCTCCCCCCCCCC
>JBCNYH010000022.1:30502906-30513791 GCA_039654325.1 Tandanus tandanus | reverse complement strand
ACACACCCATACACATGTCTATTCTTACTACAGTTGTAGAGGGTGTATGGTGGGTGTTGGGTTCTGGAAGAAGGAGACGAGGAAAAACGAGATTTCTTTTTTGGTCTCTCTCTCTCTCTCTCTCTCTCTCTCTCTCTCTCTCTCTCTCTCTCTCTCTCTCTCTCTCTCTCTCCAGTTTCCCCAGGGCTCCAGGCTGCTCCTGCGTCTACGTCTAATCCTATTTGGAAATATTTTCAGGGAAAAGTGGTTTATCGCATAATGTGACGCAAACGCCGGTGCATTTAGCTCACGTTTAATTAAATGTATCCTTGCCTTCCCGACACCTCGCGTTCTTTTTCCCCTCGGATATTTGGTTCAGTAAGTAGGAGTAATGTCGCTGTAATTAAGCCTAATGGATTCTCCTCACCTGGGGATTAGGGCTTTTCATCTTGCTCAGAGGGAGATCCCATGTAGAAAAAACCCACAATCACGCCGTTTCTGATGGTTAAGTCGTGTCCATTTTGTTCTGAACTTTATATTATTGTACGGTGTTTAGAACACTAAACGACAAGACGAGGCTGTGTGATTTTTGGATGGCTGTGCCAATCCAGTCATATGATGCCAGTGCCATTCTTTTTTTATATGGCTCAGTGATGCATATGATCAGTGTAATGATGCGTGCTTCAAAAAGCACAAAAATGATTAAAGGAAAGAACAATTTGTCGGCCAGAATAGATTAAATTTCATAAGTGCAATTTCTAAGTGCAATGGAAGGTCAGATTTTCCCTCCTCAGTCATCTGCTGGGGTATCGTCATGGCCTATATCCGCGTCCACGTTTTAATCTTGTCCTGGCTATTTCTCGTGAACTGCTGTGTGGACCTTTCTGATATTTAGCTTGGAGGTTTCATATGGTGTGTTGGTGTGCCTTGGCTTGTCAATTTCTCTGTTTGACCTTCGACCTTGTTACACTGACCGTGACCTTGTAAATTTTTGTCCGGGCTATTTCGCAAGAGCTATTGAGCGGATCATTTTGAAATTTTATATGCAGGTTTGCTAGGGTGTGTAGGTGTGCATATGCTTTTCAGTTGCTTTGTTTGACCTTTTCATCTTGTCAAAATGACATTGACGTTATAAATTTTGTCCCGGCAGTTTCTCAATAACTGTTGGATAGCTGAGGAGTTTTGCCGTCTCTGATGGCTTTTTTTTTTTATTTTGTTTGTTCTGTTTTGTTTTACATGAGCCTATCAAGATATTCATTCATGACATTAGACAGAGCGCTACGCACAGCACCAGCTTGGTGTCCGATCGTCCAAATTGCTCTCCAACTTCTCAAAAGAATGCCCTTACAGATCCTGTGTCGCCAGCTGGAGTTTCTGTTTTGCTCTGCCAGTCATATGGGTTCTTTGTTCAGGACAGATAGGGCACAGAAGGACAGAGGTTGCTTTGTACAGGACTGAGTTAAGCCTACTCTCTGGTACAGGCTGATGGATTCCTGCATGGCATTTTAGCAGGAATCAGAAAGGGAGACACACACAGTTATCCCTGAGAACACCGTTAACCCACACTTTATGCACAAATTATGTCTTAGTACTAGCAGCAACAGCCCCAACACCCCCAACCCCCGAGTCATGTGAGTAGTATTAGAGGAAAAAGGCAGAATAATCTCTGGCTTAGAATTGAGATCGAGCTCCCGCAGCTCCGGTAATTATCAAGGGATCCCTTTGGCTCTGGTATTCTTTATTTTATAATGGGCTGTAAGAGCAAAACACATTAACATAACAAACACAACAAAATCAGAAGCAAGACCACAGCAGCAAATTTGGAAATAAGACCCAAAAGACAACATCCATCTATCCATCCTTTATCTATACCACTTATCCTTCAGATTCGTGGGGTAAGCTAGAGCCAATCCCATCTGACTTCAGCCACGAGGTGTTGTACGCACTGAACAGGCCACGCAGACACACACATCCATTCACGCTCACACTCGCAGCTATGGCCAATATAGAGTTCCCAGTTGTCCTAATCTGCATGTCTTTGGGTTGTAGGAGGAAACCGGAGCACCCAGATGAAACCAGTGCACATGCTGTGAGGCAACAGTGAAAACCACACCCAAAAACATCATGAAAAACAGATCAACGCTAAATCTAAATGGAAAGGGGCGGTCCATATTGAACACCACATACTTGGTGCTGATTAGATACATCAAGGAATTGCACAGCTGAGCATGCAGAAACCTTTCACTCTGTAGTTACTTGTGTTATACCTACAGTATATGTTCAGCCTCATATTGATGAGTTGACATGGCTAACGCTTACCGTAGCCAATCAGCAATGAGCATGTGAGGATATTTTCTTTTGTTTTTAAGTTAATGCTCATTGCTGATTGGCTACAGTAAGCGTCAGTCATGTCAGCTCATCAATACGAGTTGACATGACTGACGCTTACTGTAGCCAATCAGCAATGAGCATTAACTTATAAAAAAAAAAAAAAGGAATTATCCAATCAGCAATGAGCATGTGAGGAAATTTTCTTTTGTTTTTAAGTTAATGCTATGATGTTTTTGATGTCATGCTTCTGAATTTAATGTGTGCCATAACATGGCATAGTCTTAGACTACTGTTGTTTCAATGTCACTTTGGACTTGCCGTTCTGTTTATATGATTCTCAAGTGGCGTTTTCTCTTTCTTTTCTCGCTCATCTGTCGGCGATCTCTTTTAAAGAGAGCTCTGTTTCACTCGCATGTGTATCTAATCACTTCAGCTCGTGTTGCTGCCAGATTCGGTCGTGCTTCAGTGCAGATTCTGAGGACGTTGTGTGATAGTGGGAGGAACACAACGTTGGACATCTCAGGGCTCTTAATGAAAAAAGGCTTATATGTAAAACTGCACTTCCTTCCACATTTTATTTTAAATCAAGGCTTCATGGGACACTCGCAGCACACTATTGGTGTGGGACTGAAAGGGTGGTCGTTTTGAGCAGATCGGGTTGATGGTAGGTACCCAAGCATACATCAATATCTTAAGTACTTACAACTAATACACTGAACAAGCAAAATTTATCTACACTGGCTTGAAGCCAGAATGCTCCAGAAACACACAGGGTTTGTTGTTGGCCTGGCAGTGACCCACTCCATAATTGATGTGTGCAGCTGTTTTTGGGAGCAGCAAGTTATTGCTCGGTCAGACCTGGGAGATCGTCTAATCACAAAAAACAATAGCAGTGGCCTGGACTTAGATGGAATCAACATTTATGGCTTGTCAGGGTTTTATCAATCATGGAATGTTCATCTTGGCAAAGGCACAGCTGCATTTTATCATATGGGTAGTAATGTTGGTATGCCCGCTCCCATCGAACATCTGGAATCAACCATATGAATTAAAATGTTTGGGTCTTTGTTGTGCAACTAAGAAGAGCAGCGCCTGATCCCAAGTCTTTTGAGATGAAACGTAGTGAAATATGGAGTTTGACATGGAGTGTAGCGAGACTTGTTCTCTAATTTCAGCTTCAGTTTCTTCAGCTTGTTCTCTCAGTGGCCTGTTATTGAGGAAATATTAGTACCGTCTGTCTCAATTGTGAAATATTTATTTAAAAAAAAAAAATCATAGATGGAAATGTGTATGGATGGGAAGGGGTGGTTGTAAAACCTCCTTCAGAAACAACCTGCAGTGTATATATTTATTTGACGTATGAATTTAGCAGAGTTGGACTGATGGGTGAGGGGGATTTGAAAGTTGTGTAATTGCATTCACGTAATATAAATATTTAGGCACTGCCTAAAAGTGGAGCTCTGAAAATGTTTGCATGTGTAAGTTTACAGAAACATGCATACGTAAGAGAATTAGCGGCAAAGTGAGCGCAGACAGTGGCGGTGCAAGCAATATATTTTTCCCGCTTTTCTTTTTTTTCATTTTTAGGTTGCCTGTGTGGGCATGTGAGCACGACAAAATCAATCTCATGGCTTTACGATATTTGCATAAGTACGGAGCTCTGCTATAAAATGTGTTGTACGTCTGTTGTGGGGAAAACCGATCAAGTCTGCAAGTCGATTTTTGTACAAAAGTGATACGGTTGTCGCGAGATTAAAAAGTCCTTTGTCCCTGTGATACTCAGTTGATCGATCGTCGTAAGTATATTAAATGATTTATGTACACACTGACTGAAAAATGTTGTACAATTCAGGCGAGTATATAAGGATGTCCTGTGGGTTTAATGTGGAGCAAACATAGGACTGTTGCAAGAAAAACATACAATTCTGAAAGCATCGGATGACCCTAAAATCTTGCGAATTTCATGTCTATTGTAACATGCCTCCTCACAGCAAGAAGGTCCTGGGTTCGAGTCCCAGGCTCAGGTGTTTCTGTGTGGAGTTTGCATGCTGCATGTCCGGGTACTCCGGTCTCCTCCCACTAGTTCAAAGACATGTACGTTCGGCTAATTGGCTTTTATATATTGCCCCTAGATGTGAGTGAATGGTTGTGTATGTTGGCCTTGCAATGGTCTGGCGAGCTGTTCAGGGTATTTGCCCAGAGTTGTAAAAGTAATTAAGACCTTGAGTGATTCCAGACATATAGTCGAGCACAAGAAAGAAAGAAAAAATTGGAGTGATTCATTTGGTCTGCATTAAAGCATGTCAGCCACAAGAGTAGCATTCTCCAGCTGAGGAATTTCAGAGTGCCTGGTTTGTCCAGTCTTGAGTAGGACCTATGAACTATTCAGCTCCCTTAACCAGAAGATGAATGGGCTTGGGGCATAAGGTGCATCACTTAAAAGGCCCTATCAGCACGCAGGGGCCAGCCAGTCGATCGCTTTTATGGACGCCAGCCGCATGGTTAGCTGTGCTCGGGCCATGATGGATGACTGTGATATGAGGGAGTGCTTCCTGAAAACCAAAGGGGATCCAACCAGAGACGGAGGAGAGGTGTGCGATTGAGCCAGGCAGGCATTAAAAACATTGTATTTTCTCCGACAGGAAGTTAATTCTCAATTTACATTCATGCAGAGAGAACGTCTTCTGAATCCTAAACACGTTTAAACACATATGTGCTTATCCCTGGGCCGTAGCGAACGGCAGGCGCATACCGTCGGATGTGGATGCATATTTGTTCGGCTGGTAATTACTCCAAAGCAGATACGCTGAGTCACACAGGCATCTGCAGGCATCTGTGTGCTCACTCAGCAGTCAAGAGGCACGAGGCCATCACACACACGGCTCTCCTGCAGGCAGACAGCACGAGGCCAGAATAACAAGAGGTTTGTTTGAAAGTAAACCAACATTTAGGGCTTCATGTCTCCACTTACCTTGTGCCTGCCATTCCCTCAGAAAGCCTATTCTTCAACTTCGGCATGGAGGCAGAGATATGTCAACTAACAAATCGTGCTAATTGTGTCATTAATATAAAGTTTCCATGCAGTCAATAAATCAGTGTTGTGTGTGTTTAGATGCACCTTTGCTGCCCCTCCCCAAATTTATTACCTTTTTATACATTAATTTCAAACTGAAAAGTAAAGGAACAGCAGTATTTTTGTGGCACTTTTTTGCCATGTCGTAATGTACCAAAAGAAAGTTTACAGCGTCTCTGCTCTGTTCCAACCCTAATTCTAAAAAACTTGTGTAAAATGTAATTAAAACCAGGAAACGATGATTCGCAAATCTCCTAAACAAATATTTTATTTACAGTAGAACATAAAGAGATATCGCATGTTGAGATTGAGATATTTTACAATTTTATGGTACAGCTCATTTTGAATTTAATGGCAGCAACAAGGCTCAAAAAAGTTAGGACAAGGACAACAAAAGGCTGAAAAAGTAAGAGGTACTTAAAAGAAACAGCTGGAGGAACATTTTGGTTAATTGGCTACAGATTAGTGACATGATTGGGTGCAAACTGTAAAATACTGTGTCTACAAATTTCAGAATAATGTTCTACATAAAATTGCAAAGACTTTGAATATCTCATATGAAGTACATATCATCAAAAGATTCAAAGAATCTGGAGAAATTCAGAGCAAGGGACAAGATAGAAAATCATTACTGGATTCTCTTGATCTTTGGGCCCTCAGGGGCCCTCATGTGTTAAAAACAGGCAGATTCTGTCATGGAATTCACTGCATGGGCTCAGAAACACTTCCAGAAATTGTCGTCTGTAATTTTCAAATCACTGAATTCTACATTTTACACAACGTAATTTAAAAAAAAAAATTGGTGTTGTACATTGGATAGTGTGTTGATTGAAGTCTCTCATGTGAAATTATTTACTGTCTGAAGTTCATTCATTCATTTTCTGAACCGCTTAATCCTAATTAGGGTCGCGGCCTAATTAGGGTCGAGGCTGGTGCCCATCTCAGCCAACTCTGGGCGAGGGCAGAGTACACCCTGGACAGCTCGCCAGGCCATCGCAGCAGTGTGAAGTTATAGTTTTGTTCCTCTTCCAGCAGTGGGTCTGGTTTCAGTGGTAAACCAGGAGAGGTGTGCATTTGTAGAACTGCACTCTGAAATCCGACCTGGGTCAAAAGCTGTGAATCTTTGCCATAATGGTACGCTTGCATAGTGACTTGATCCATCCCCGTTCAGTCACCATGCTGTTAACTTGATTCTATTTGTTCTACACCGTTCTGTCACATGTCTGAGCTTGTTGGAAGCTCTCAGCGGGAACTGTTGCCTAAAGGACAAGTCTCCCATCACAGCTCAGGGATCACAGGCAGTCTGGCTTTGATGTGCCTCACCTAACTTCTTTGCACTTCTTTCTGTCTCTGCTCCTGGTGAGTACCAAGATGCTATACGAGTAGAAAGTCCTAGCTATCGTGCAATATCAGATTGGCTCCAATCAGGCCATGGTAAGAACTGCTGGAAGGTTGACTGAATGGGGATTACTACAGAAAGGCTTGATCTTCTATTTTTATATGCGATTTTATGTTTCTCTTTCATCTCTGTCTTCACACTGCATGATGGGAGCTGTAGGCATGTGTCATTACAAAGAGAAAGATTAGGGAGACTTGTCTGAGGCTGGTCCTTCCAAATGATTGAAAGAATGGGACTTTCAGATCTTTGCAATCTTTTATGATGGTGTGATGGATTTTCCTTAAAACATAGGGGAGATGGTCACACTGTGGTGTGGTTGTGGTGTAGTTTGGCTCTGCACACGAACAATTATCCTGCATATTATTTTCTCTGCCAAGTGAAGTGAGCCATGCCATAGCTAAGTACCCATGGGGATTTTGGTTAATGCAAAACACTGATTGGTCAAATGCAGCCATAACAGGATTGTCCTGATTATGTCTCTGGTAAGAAAAACTTTTCTAATGAAAACTACAGAACACTGAGCTCCAGTAGCAGTATAGTGATTATCATTTAATTTTTTTCTAAAGTAAAATCTTCAAGTTAGGCAGAATCCTAAATATTTTCTTAATTTATGCTGTCCAGTGCAAAAGGTGTTCAACACAACTATGCCATCTCTTGTAGTGTCATGCCTGAAACAGGCCTTTATGAACATGAACAATCACATCACTGCACCACATTACATCACATATGATGCAGTCTTGCCAGGTCCCAGATGGTTCACGCGCCCATAGCCACAGTCAAGGAAGTCCTTGAGTTGGTGTGTATGTTGTACACCAGTCCACTGGCTTGAACCGCCAACCTTCTGAACAGTAACCCAGAGTCTTATCCAATGAACCATCACTGCCACACATTCTATACAAGTGTGTGCGTCAAACTTTGTGTCAGCAGTCTGGGAAGTTCCTCGTTTCGGTGTCCACATACCTTTGACCATATAGTGTATATGCTTAAAATCTAGAAACTGAAATCTATAATGGTGTGGAATTCATAGTCTTTCAAAGCATCAGCCAAGAATTGGTGAAACATTGCCGTAATCACCACATAGCCATATATACTTGTTTGTTGTTTTTTCATTTACTTAAAACTGCTCTACCAAATGTAGACTCTGAGGGGCAATTTAAACAAGGTCAGATTCCTCAAAATACACTTTTGGAATTGTGCATCCCCTCAGAACAGAAACATTTTGCCCTTTGTGTCCTGCAGTGTGCACTAGCCCGAGGAAATCAATCTGAGAGCAGACTTGATTGCTTAGTACTTGTAGAAGCAGTCTGGAATCAATTTCTGAGTAGAGCTTTAGGGTACCATTAGTAATTTGCCGACTTTTCCCATCCCCCACCCCACCTTTCTTTCAGGTCGGGCGTCAAACAATGCTAATCTTGATTAGCGTTTTTGCTCAGTGATATCAGAAGAATTGTCTTGTTCCCAAATAAAGCTCAAAGCAGCGTGTAAAGCTCTGCGGATGGGATGTCCCAAGGTGGCACTGCCTCTCTCTATGACATCACCACAGAGTGAGTGGGTCATGTGACACACAGACCAGACAAGGAGGAACACTGAATCTGAATCTCACTTTTACCCAGACTTCTTCCTGATGTATCAACCCGGAAGAATGTGCGGGAAGCTTCACAGCCAAAAATGTATGTTTGCATGTTTGCTGTTAACAAGATCCCCTTGTGAGGTTCTAGAGAGTTTAACTAACCAAACGCAGGACTGGTGGGGGAAAAAATTATAGTTTTCCCAGAAGTGACTGAGTTTAAAGTTAATATGAGGTAGAATCTCTGTAAAGAACACCAATGAAGCACCGTTTTTGATTTCTGGGGCAGTGAACACAGTGTCACTGACACTGAACTAATAAACCTACTCCTACAGGATATGAATGCAGTACAACGGGAAGGAATGTACCAGTGGTTCTAATGAGTAGATAGCAATCTAGGTGACACTACATTGCCCTACGTCCGTAACAGACCGTTAATAAGCTCAGGGTAGGGTTTTCCTTTGACTAGCTCATGCACCGCTGTTAGGAGATGGCCTCATTAGACTCATGCGCTGGCTTTTCGATGACATTTAAGCCGCCCCCCTAATTGAAGAAGAAGGATAAGTGATTGGCCAGAAGTGTTACTGAGGGTTCAGGCCTGTCTTAGTTCGTAGCTCAGAATAAATAGGATATAATCGAGTCAGGTCTGGAAAGAGAAGTGTTGGTTGTTAAAATGATGAAAGTGAAGTTGTATATAGTGTATAGTAATGCAAGTCATCACTGAATACCTTCTCCGAAGCACAGATGAACAGAGAATGCGTTTCATTTTTTCACATACTTTCCAGTATTCATAATTGGTCCTTGAAATTTTTCATTTCTTTAAGGTGTAACTTCTGATGTAAAGTCTGTTAAAAGTAACCTTAACTCTTAAAGTTTCAAAAGTGGATGAACTAAAGAAAGAGATTTAATGCTCCTTTTTTAAACCAAGTCAGACTTTTCCCAGAAGGCTTGATTCAGTTCATCTGGACACAAAGAGTCAAGTTGCTCATTTATGTGAAAAAGAGAACAAACATCTCTGAAAGGACGAAGAGACCTGAATCCTGTATCTCATGGAGCAGCCAATGCTGACGAATGTAGCGAATTTTGGATTTGCAGACTTTTCTGATGAGTGTTGACAAAAATCAGGGTTCGCCCCTGTCACTTAGTGACAATTATCAACATTCGCCAGAATGTTTGCGAAAGAGACTTGGCGAACATTAGCAACTGTTGGCAACTCGTTAGTGTTCATGTTTGCGACGATTAGCAGCTATTTGCAACTCTTTCGCCACTGGGTACATTTGGGACCTTTTCCAACTCCTGGTAAAATACTAGGCGAATATCAGGCCAATCTAGGAATTGCACCACCCTTACCCCTATAAAAATGGTGAGCAAACCCTCCCCGGATATAGAAGATGGACTTCTAGAATATGGAAAGGATTTCTGTCAGGAAGAAGCACAATGTGGTGCTGCACCTTGAGGAAGAATTGCTTTGATTGGCTGCTGCTGCTGGAGCTATCTTCCAGCAAAAGAGAAGGAAAGAAGAGGAAGAAAAAGAATGATTGATGGACTTAACCCTATAAAAAAAGGTGAGTAAACCCTCCCCAGCACTGTGTTCACTACTTGGTGAACCAAAAAGAACTTTAGCGACCCTTGTTACAAGAAGCAAAAACTGTTAGCGAACTGTTTTTAGCGACCTTTTACGAACCCTGACGAAATCCAAAATTTGCTATGTTGATTAGCATTCACTGCTCCGTGCAATACTAGCTGAAGAGTGCACCTTTCACTATCTTACATTATAATGCTGTGACTGCAGGCTCTCTTCTCTATGAAAAGTACAGTACATGTGTCCATTGTGTGTAACGGTTATCAAAGACTTGTCAAAGGTCATGAAACTGATCTCCAGGGTCATTGTTATGCGATGATGCTGCTTTCGATCACTGTGCAACTGTAAAAATGTGTCCGGATGAACTGGATCAAACTTTCTGCGATTTCTTTACTTGGATTATTCAGCATGCATTAATGGAGCTGTACTCATGAAGTATTATTAATTAGATTTTTTTTTTTTTTTTTTTTAACGTAATCATCCTTTAATGAAACCTTCAGTTCTATACACCTTAAGATAACACCTGACACCAGCTGTCCTACTTTATATCGCTGGCCTGAACGCAGAAATAATTCATGATGTCTAGAGAATGCAATCTTAATCCAACCTGTCTGGAATACGAGGCTGTTGTTTGTTGAAAATATAATTTGTGCAGGAAGGCCTGGGCGACATGACCTAAAAATTATATCGGGATATTTTCTGACATTTCCCTGGTGACAATATGTATCACGATATACAGTAGTGTGCAGTGAAAATTATACACCACCACTTAAATTATACACTTGTCTAAAAGGGCTCCTAATAAAAAGAAGTAAAAAATTACTTCTGTATAATTTTTTGGTGAAAATGTATTGACCAATGCTATTGTAGGCAATGAGAACCCCCCCCCACCCAAAAAAAAAAAAAAAATCAGTCCGACAAGTATTATGATGTAAAAGTATGGCTAATAAACAA
>JBCNYH010000022.1:30469119-30483846 GCA_039654325.1 Tandanus tandanus | reverse complement strand
TGTTGCTGATTGGCTGGGACAGTGTTGTGTAGCTCATTCCAAGCTACTTTGCCAAGGCTGTCTACTAACACTGGATTATTTTTTCTCCTCAGAGCTCTGTGTACAGAGAGTCGCATTTTTAACTTTTGAACTTTCTTTTTTTAAACTGATTAAAGAAAACGAGCATCCATCAGAAAAGCTACATTCTTTTATCTTCCCATTACATTGCAAGGTCTAACAACACAGCATGACCCTTTCTTCATTGTGCATTTGTTTTTCCCGGCAGGTACCACCAGACAGCCACGGGAGGGGGAGGTTCCTGGTGTGGACTATAACTTCATCGGTGTGGAGGAGTTTCGAGTTCTGGAGGAAAGCGGGCTGCTACTGGAGAGCGGAACCTACGATGGTGCGTAAGAGTGTGTGGGAATGCGGTGGGGTCAAAGTTCAATGATGTGGGCTTGTTATGGAGTTGCTTCTTGCTGAACATTAAGACTTGCACTGCCCTCGGTCTATCCTAAGGGCGTCTTAAGATCTCAAGCACTGGGGTTGTGAATCCTTAAAAGTATTCTAACTTGCTTTTACAGTTTTCTTCTATGTCTTTGCTAGCATTAGTTAGCATGAGTGTGATCAGACAGATTTTCCAAGTTTATACAGTATGGTATGTATTTAAATGGGTCAATTGTACTGTAATAATGTTATTTCTATATAAGGTTATAATAAAATAATAATTTTAAGCCCTAACAGCCCGAGTCATGAGTCCCAGAGCATTAAATCGAACCTATGCTCGAAAAAACGTCGACTCATTGTTTTCACTCATCTTTCTTTTAATCGGTCACTTTTTCGTTCATTCAACTCAGCGTATCAAGGTTGATGTTAATCATTCCAGAGCGTTTTATTCTCATGGGAACTGTCTGTGTCCCCGTGTCCCTTCGTCTCCGATAAGCTAGTGGTGAGTAAAAATGCACTTTTTTGTGGAGCCCCATTGTTTCCCCTCATCTGGCAGAGGCAGGTGAGGTTAATGATCTTCCCCTGAGTTTTATTTGTACAGGAAGCATTGTAAAAAGTTCATAGAGAAAGGTAAATCAGGTCGACAGGGAAGTCACAGGAGCTGCTCTTGGACGCGAGCCGTCCATCTCCGTGACTGATGCATGTTGCTTTTTAGTCTCTCGGTATTTCCGACTGAAGGATAATTTCACAGCGGCTAATTCTGGTCAATGATACCTTGTCATTCCCTGAAGTCTGGTGTAAAAGTCAGTAAATGCAAATTAGCTCAGGCAGCTTCACTGCTATATCATTTTGTCTCCTGCTTTTTCTGCTTGGACAGCTCTTTAAGCTCAAAATACTCAAGTGCTAATTTGGATGTCTGTTCAGTAATGTTTCCGGAGGATGTCTATAGTAATTATCGTTGATTCGCACAGGATAAGCGATGCTACTGTCTTCATGGTGTACTGTACACTGATTAAAAAAGCCACTTGTAAGTTGGACTTGATTGTTGTAGGTCACATGACTTACCATTTACAGTATCTAGGCTGTATCTGAGCACAACTGAAACCATACAAGCAAAGGTAAAATTGTCACAGAGCAATTTTAACCTTACCTCCAAACTTGGGTGGTCTTCAGGGGGCTTCTGAGAGATGTCATGAAGTGTCACCTGAAAAATGTTGTGGCTATAGTTTAAAATGAGTGGAATGGCATCTTATGACTTGCCAATTTGAAGCCATTACTAAGTGTTGGACTCATCTCCACTTGCAGTTTACTTTAACATAACACCACTGTAATTTTGAGACAGTGATAGACAAATAGCTATGGTTATATATTTCACTCCATTTATTATGCAAATTAGTCTCAGTTAACCCATTCGAAACAGCAAATCAGTGGTATGCACACACACATGGACCCACACCTGGAGCATTCCCCCTTCAGGTGAATGATGTGAAAATATTGTATAATAAATTAATATTATTATTAAAATTAGGATGTGTGTGAAGTAAAGACATTTTTTGGTAACTATCCATTTTTAATGCTAAAAGGCCAATGCTAGCGATTTTACCGCTGTTATCAACAGCCTCATTTACATTTTAAAGCAGTTTGGAGCTCTAAATTCAGTTCATGAAGAGGCTGACGCTGAGATCAGTTACAAAATATTTTATTGTTGGTAACCTTACAGCCAGGAAAAAACTTCAACACTGCCATTATTTTTAATGGAGTTTTAACTTGTCCATCACTTAGTAATGGCTCCATGCTGAGCAAGTATACAAAAGTGCCATGAATAGGCATTACCATGTTTTAGATATTTAAATCTGTATTATGAGACTTGAAAAAAGATACAAAATAGAATAATTAATGATTTTATTATTATTATTATTTTATAAATAATAGTCTTCATTGACTGAGTGAGGACCATTTTTCATCTTTACTTCAGTCTGGGGTTTGCGGTTGCTCAGTATTGCATCAGAGTTGTGGGCAGGAGCTCATATGGATGGATGTCTTCAATTCTTCTCTAACCCAAGTCTCCATTTCCTCGGTGACGAAAGCCTGCGCTGTGGGAATGTTCAGAACCGCTGGGTTATTTGTGCAGGAGAAGGAGAGACACACAAAAGATGAAAAATCTTGTTCTCTCTCTCCCCCTCTCTCTTGCTCTCTCTATTTCGACTTTTTCAATCTCTCTCTCTCTCCCTGTCTTTCTCTTTCACTCTTCCTCTCTGTCTTTCTTGCTTTCTCTCTCTCTTGCACCCTCTCTCATTATCTCTTTCTTTCAGTCTCTCTCTTTCTCTCTCTCTCTCTCTCTCTCTCTCTCTCTCTTTCTCTCTCTCTGTCTCGATACAGCAGAGAGTTAGGGCCAGGGTTGTAAGACGAGTTAGAATGTGCGTGTTTGACAGGAAGAAGGAATGGAAAGAGCGTTTGACCTTCTTTGCTTTGACTTTTATGCGAGTACTAACTCATTACATCGACCGTGTATTTGGATGGAATATCAAAACACTACGCTCCCTGCCAAAGCAGCTATTTAATATGTGCTGCACCGTCGAGCTCTGTAGTATCATGTACCTCGGCTCTATGCTCTGCATGAGAATAAGTGTCAAAGCATAGCAGTGAAAGGAAATAAGAAGTAGTAATGTAATGCTTACACCTGTTCACACCCACCAGTCAAACTGCAGCGTCTCAATCAGAGTGAAATGAAAGCACGTATTTGGTTCGGTTTCTAAGGAACACGGTGACGGACAAAGGCAAACCAACATCTTGCAAGTGTGCGCAGATATCATTAAATTCTGAGGCATGTCAGAAATACAAAGCAGGCAAGCAGTCACTCAATAATTCAATATATTACTGGTTTTAAATATTTTGTTTGTGGATTCGTTATTGTTTGTTTGTTGGTTCAAATATTCTGAGTGTTTTTGTAGCACTACAGCCCCATTGCAGCTAAAGTGTATTTAACATAATAGTAAAAAAAATAAATGCTCCAACCAAAAATACACAACACTTCATGGAGCTAAGTTTATTTGCTTTTAAGTTGAATAGCCGCCGAGGCGAATAACCACCGAACAGATTCACCGTTGAACAGATTTGGCATTGACTCACATAGCCATTGAGTTGCATCGACTTTAAGCAGGTTCACTGCTTTGCTGAATTGCCGTTGAGCAGATTCGCCGTTGAGACGGATTGCCGTTGAGCTGATTCATTGAGTCGAATCGGCGTTGAGTCACGTCGCCATTGAGCTTAATCGCCATTGTCTCAATTCGCTGTCGAATCGATTCGGTATTGAGTCAATTTGCTTTTTTCACTTTCACATTATTCGGTCTCTCAGCGAGGGGAAAGGTTGCGCCTGACTCACACCAATAGAGCACTGTGACCCTCGAGAATCTCTATTCAAATTCTAGCGTAGTCAGTGTTTATTCGCCGGCTGCTCTGTTTACCATGTAAAGTAGCTCGCGCATGTGCTCGAGTGTGTTTGGGAACGAGAGAAAATGTGCACGTGGCTCGGATTCAGTGAATTTCTGCCAGAATTAGTCAGAGTTCTTGTTCAAGGTCTGAATTATTTATGGTTCATTGGTGATATAAATCCATTCATGTGCAAGGCTGAAGGAGAAACAAAAGCAAACCAGATTTTTTGAAGCAAATGTTCTGTTTGTGCTGAGGCGTTGATTAGGGGTCACAGTGTATTCATTCCTGCATCGAGCTTCCTGACACTCGGTATGTTTTTATGCTGAGTGCACAACACTAAGATAATATTATACCACTGTATGATCATACAGACTATATGATTGGATACCCTGCAGATTATAGCATGTAGGTGTAACTGTATGAAACACATGAAGGTGTAACAACCACCCCTCAGACCTTTGTGTTTTCTGATCTTTGTCCCAATATAGATATTGTAAATAATAATTTGTTTACTGCTAGAACACCAACTGGTTTTCTATTTTCTTGTCTCTGTCAGTTATATAGACACAACTAGATCTGCAACAACTCTTACTCAATTATTCATTCATTCATTCATTCATTCATTCATTCATTCATTCATTCATTTTCTAAGCTGCTTAACCCTAATTAGGGTCATGGGGAAGCTGGTGCCCATCTCAGCCAACTCTGGGCGAAGGTGGGGTACACCAGAGGGCCAGCACGCACACACAACCATTCACACTCACACCTAGGAGCAATTTGGAACAGCCAGTTAGCCCAGTGTGCATGTTTTTGGACTGTGGGAGGAAACCCAGGAAACTCCACACAGAAACGGGTCCAGAACTTGAACCCAGGACCTTCCTGCTTTATTTTAGTTTTTTATTATTGAACACATCATGTCTCAGTGAGCGAAACTCTTTGAGTCAATTAGCTTATAAATAAGTAAGTCAGACGATAATTTTTTTCATACAATTAGTATCATTTGTCTTTTTTTTGTTTGTTTGTTTTTTTTAGTTTCCTGTTCTTTGTTAACAGGAGCAGAACCCGATGCTGTCTTTTGTCGTTGCAGCCAAATCGACATTCAGTGCATTCTGAGATTCTTTTCTGTTCACCATGACTGTAACGAGTAGTGCTGGGTAACAGCACCGATTTCCTGAATGGATTCGATTTAATATTGATTCACCTTGGGATATTTCAGTTACAGTACCAATGTTGCTCAGACGTGTGAGATTTTCAGAAAAAAAATTCTGTACATCGTACCGGAGCCCTTTTAACTGGGTTCATCATCAAAAATATCACTGTTTACCCTAAAAATTCTCCCAAAGTTGCAATAAATCTCAGAAATTATACACATTTTCAGACCTTTATTTTCATTACAGACACCGGTGGATCACCAAAGTATGATTCCTAATTTTAATATAATAAACAGTTCTTCAGGAAGCTACTCAGATTGGTTACCTTTTCTTTCAGTGCTCTGGGAAGCAAATGGGGATGGATGTAGATAGTGCTGTGCGGGGCGGTGGGGGAAGGCCAGCTCGTCAGAAGGTCCAGCACACCATGACACTATTGAAGCCGTGCGTCACAAGATACTGCAACAGTTTGTCAGCACTATGGTTGGCAGGTTTTTTTGGTTTTTCTTGTGTAGTGGAACTTTGAATGAGTGTAAAAACCAACCTTACGGACCGCGGTTTACCAATTGTGCGCTTTCTCGAAAGCTCCACATTTAGAGAGTGCATTTATTATTAATTTTTTTATTAAATCAAATCGCAAAGGAACCCATTAAAATAAGACACTTCTAGTTTAAATATTATTTCAATGGGCTCTGGGATTTGTGGTATTCCCACAATATGTTATCTCCGTGGTAAGGTTTCACAAACAGAAAAATAAAAAATTTTAAAATGAAGGAGTATTAACAAAATTCCACAGTAACCGCACACGACATTCAAACTAACTCGCACTGATTTCCCCCCGCATTTCTCCATTAACTGGAGCTCTTGACGTGTATCTGCATGATTGTATGCATGACTGCAGGACCGTTAATTAATATTTAAGTCGCCACCGTCCAGTTTACACTTCATCCTAAAGGTGCTGGGAGTTAATCCAGAAGAGTCGATTCTGATTCACTGATTCATTAACAGCTAAAGCTTTGGAGTTGATTCAAAAGGATTCTCGTCACGCAAAAAACCCAACAAGAGAAATGAATTTTACGTTGGAGTGTTTGTTGCTGAGGTGATTATTGAATGATTGCTGTTAAAAGGTCTGTCTGTTTCTGTAAATTTATGGGTAATTAAAAACAATTGCAATCATTTCCCAGCCTTCTGATTTCCTGCAGACTTCCTGCTGATCACTGGCATTAGAGAGCTTCCATGTTCCTGCCCTTCGTCCCTCCTCCCGCACATCTCCCTCCATCCCCTCCTGTCTCTATTCTGTTCTCCAAACCGCCACCACCTCCTCTCCTTTGCTCCAATTGCGCACATGCGCTCTCATAAATGAATAATGGTCTGTTTATGAGCGATTCATCACGCCGTAGCCTGACTCGCGTCTGTGGGGCGTGCGATACAGCTAGGCTGATAGCACACATCTCTATGATGAAGATGTGACCGGTTAAAGCCGTGTGCTTCCTCACACCTCTCCGTTCAGGTGTGATAGATTGACACGTACAAGGCTACGACAGACGAGAAAGATGGTTTGGATGTTCCAGGGGAAATGGAGTTGGCTTGGAAGTTGGGACTGGAAGAAAGATAGTCTGGATGGTGTTAATACATCATGTTGTGTAGCCACTCTCAAGAGGTTTGCTTGATTGCTCATACGGGCTCCAACTGTCACATTAGTTCACTTTTTAAGGTTTACTTTTCTCTTCTTCGTAAAAAAATTTTTTTGGCCGCTACTGAAGTCCAGAAGTGTGTTGTTTCTTAATTTTTAAAATAAAGTGCTGATACAGCACCTTGTGCACGAAGCTGTAATCAGTTATTAAGATGAATGCTGTTGTATATTTAAACATGCATTTAACCACAAGCTGTGAAGAGCTAAAGATAGTTAGCCAGGCATATACAGTACATTTTACATACAATACTCATAGCACAATGGTTACCTATGAATTTGGCTCTTTGTCAAGAAAAATGGCAAAAGACAAGTCCCTGAGAATACATGTGACCTTGACAAAGAACCAAACTCATAAAGGAAACTCTTCTGGATGATTGTGGGATTGTTGATCATTAGTACAGGAAGTGCAACAGAAACTACTGATTGGTTCGCTGTCTAGAGGACAATAAACATTAGTATATTCTACACAGAAACACTGCGATCTGATTGGCTCGCTATCTCTGAGCTGTTGGACATTATTCCGAGTGGATAATGCTTAAACCAGAACAGCTGACCTACAGTTTGTCACAGTCACATGGAGCAAAAGGTGTAATCAATTCACTCTTTAACATGATACAATAAACTAAACGTTTTAGTTTTCATTTTATTTTGTTTCACAGAGAATATACAAAAATACCTCTAGAGAGCGCAGTTTACTTTAGTTTTCAAAGGATTAGGCTGAATAGCTCCCCCCCACACACCTTCCTAAAAATTTCAAAATAGCACTGTTAGCGCTATTAAGGTGTTCAAGTAATTATAAAATGCATTTTCTGGCCTGTGACATCACTCCCTCCCACCACTCCCTCCCACCACGCCCAAATCTCATCAAAGTGGTCTCAATCATTCGTGCTATGTGTGTGCCGGTTTGTGCTGTTGAAAGTTATTTTCATTTTTATTTCTTACTGTGACACCCACTTTCATCCAAGTTAAAAAATACAGATCCTGTGTTTAATATTGTAAAGAAATGGGTGAATGAAGTACTGAACAGCACAATTAACTTGAGTTATATGAAATGGTCTGACAGGAATCTTTGTGGGAATCCTTGTTTCTGTGGGGACAGATATTAGGTGATGCATACACACATACACGAGGAAAAGCTATTGAAGCAGTCTGCGCTTTCCTCTCCGGTGATTTTCTTAAAAAATAGAGGAAGTTATTTGTGTTTTACAACTACATTCATGTGAAAGAGGTAAGACACATTTATTTGATGAAATGCAAGCCTTGACCAGCAATGTTTCATGTACAACAGTGTCTTAAATTGCCTCTCACACTTTATTTGGCATTATTATAAACACACACAGTACACTGACAATGAATGATTTAGTTAAAAGGAATACATGTCATAAACAAGCAAGCTGCTAGCGATTAGCAACCTGTCTGCTCATCTTGGAAAAATATCTAATAGCAGGCGACAGGCTACCGACACCAACTGCGCTCCACAGCAGAAAAAGTTAGGAGTTGCATGTTGGTTCTACGTACGCCTAACCGAACGGTTCTACATTCGCCTGTCACACGATTCCTTATAATAAAGCACAGTTAAACAATTAAACGGCACAAAGCAGCAAGCGCAAAAAGACACTATTTTCATTGATAAGATGTGGACATGAAGGAGGGGATGGAGGGTGGTGACTTCACGCGTGTAGAATAAAATTGTCATAGGCTACTTGTAAAACACTAGCACAGTGACAAACAAACCAGCACAAACGATTGAGACCATTTTGGTGGTGAGCTGATGGTCAAAGTAAGAAATAAAAGCAAAATAACTTTAAAATCATAACAGCAAAATCATTTCTTTCACCAGCACAAACGTAGCACAAACGATTGAGACCACATTGATGAGATTTGGACGTGGTGGGGGGCTGAGTGACATCACAGGCCAGAAAATGCATTTTATAATTACTTCGAACACCTTAATAGCACCAAGGAAAATTTTTACGGCACAAACGAATGGCAGTGCTGTTTTTAACTTTTGAGAAAGTGGGGGGCCAACTTCACAGAGCTAGCTATTAGCCTGCTCAAAGTGAATGAACGATGAATTTCAAAAGATGCCCTCTCTTATATTGCCAAAAATTCACCATGTCAAAACTCGATTGTAAGGTTTTAGAACACTGTCGATCTCACAGCTCTTGTGTCACAGATATTGTGTCGCCACTTGCACTGTGAGATCTGCTAACGCTAGATTTCTGGCTCTGGTACATCAGCACCTGCGGAAGGGTGTCATCGCAGGGGTTGCCACGATGGTTTAATTTCCTCAGCAGAAGAGCAGTGAATGTGCTAATCACTATAATTTTGTTGTTGATATTTTGGTGTGAGATATTTTCACTAATGGTGGTGCAATTTGAAAATTTTTTATCTGTACTAGGGTTTAAATCCAGATTAATGTAATTGGTGTCTAAAAATAGTGATAAGGGGGGGCTGTGCCTATCTCAGCCGACACTCGGCGAAGTCGGAGTGCACCCTGAACAGCTTGCCAGACCACCGCAGGCCTAAGGATAAAATAACATAAACAGACATAAATCAGCTTTGTGGATTTGTATGAACAAAGCCGGTACTAGATTCCATGCATCCATCATATTAATGTGAACAATAAATTACTTTATATTTAAAAAAACAACAACAAATAAACAAATAACATGGAACTCTGCGGCTAATTCACTGCTGCAAATAACTCATTCAATCACAGACTAAAGCTCTCTGCTCAGATCCCCAACTAGAGTCTGTGCCGGCAATAATTAATAGATCCAAACAGACAAATCCCATTTTGATGTCATCTCCTAATATTATTACCATCCCAGTATTAAATAAATCACAAAAGCAATAAAGGAGAGGATTAATACAAATTTGGAGCGTGAATATTAAAGCCCGTTCGGGTTGATGAAGACTAAAATCACTATTAATGTTCAGGTCCGACAGTAAGACGAGGTGGAACTAGGAAGAGGTGACGTGACCATGTAATAATGTAACGATACGACGTAATTCATGTTTTAACGTGCCCTGCAAGTCACAAAGGCAACTCCGAAAATGCTTCCCAGTCCTATGAAGACCTTATCTGTTTTTCTTGTTTGGTGCCAAAAAAATCCCCATCTCACTTTTGTACTCTCAAATGCTGTATCTTGGATGATAACGTTACCGTGTAATTTAATTTCAGTCCACGTCGAGTTCTGGCGACACTTCCGAGCAGCGGTTAGGAAATGCAGCAGTGCGCCAGCCAGTTTCATGTCAAGAGCGAAAAAGCTCTATATTCACCTTCTCTGAAGACATATTTACCCTCCCTGAAGCCTTGTGACAATTTATCCAGAATGCTTTTGCAGGTTTAACTGTTTCCCCAAGCAGAATGGACTGTAGGGGGCCTCCCACATGCTGCTGTAAATACAGACGATAATAAAGTGTAGAGCGCCGGCTTCAGTGCCAAGCAAGCAGTAGTAACACATGTCAAACTCACAAAAACACTCACACATTCAGCGGTTTCAGATAGGGCTGTACTGAAATTTTGACTTTTATAATGAAAAATTTGATTTTTGAACTTTTGAAATAGTTTTAAAATGTTTGGTGATTGTAAGTCACATTATTAGATGTCTTGAATTTCGCTCAGTCTTTTTTTGCTAATTGTCGAGATATTAATTTGAAAAATGACGCCAAACTCATGAGGTGCTGTGAATTAATTTCAGAATTAGATTTCAGTTATTCTCAGCCTATTAAAACTCATCATTCATGAACCTCACACTTTGTTCTTCCTTTTCAGGTAATTATTACGGCACCCCCAAACCTCCGGCCGAGCCTAACCCCGTGCAGCCCGACGTGGTGGACCAGGTGCTGTTCGACGAGGAGTTTGAAACCGAAGTGCAGCGCAAACGGACCACCTCGGTCAGCAAGATGGAGAGGAAGGACAGCGCAGCGCCTGAGGAAGAAGAAGAGGAGGAGAGGCCTGCCCTTGTGAACGGAATTACAGGTAAGATCATGTCAGGTCTTGGATTTCAGCTCTTGGCTGGCAGAGGTGGAGCCTTATGTGGCTTAATTCTGTTGTAGCTTGTTTGCCTCATGGTTTGACGTTGTGTGTGTTCTGTGGTCTAGAGTGGTGATTTGGGTGATTGTCAGCTTGAACCACCCTGGCTTTCGATCTGTGTAATCACCAAGGCGTTTAAAATTTTTTTTTTTTTTTTTTTTTAATTTTTTTAATTTTTTTTTTTTTTTAACAGTGCAGCTGTTGCCGGTCTGGTACCGACATCCATGCCATTTTCAGAGTAGCTGAGGTCACATGATATTATGATGTTTAATGGAAGTGCTTGATGTGGATCTGCTTGACAGTGTGCATATTGTGCTGCTGCTCCATGATTGGCTGACCAGATAATTAGCTCCTCCAGGGAGGTTATGTTTTATGTTTTTGTTTCTGTGTTTGTTTGTGTAAGTAGATTACGCAATAGTTATGTGTTTATTTTCATGAAATTTCTACCCGGGGTGAAACTCTGGACAGGGAAGACTCTATTAGATTTTGAAGATTATCCGGATCAAATTCTGGATGTTTTGTGAAAGATCCGAATCAAATATAGTACGTTTTTAAAGGATTCTTTAACATTGTGAGATTTTTGGAAGTGTGGTGTTACAGCAGTGCTGTGTATTTCTGTTATTTGCAAAAACAAAAAAAATTATTTGCGGATTTTCATGAAATTTCGACCAGAGACGGGGCTTTGGACAAGGAAGTCTCCATTAGATTTTTGGAGATGTTTAGGATCAAATTCTGGATCTGGGAATTTTTTAAAGGATTTTTTAACATTGTATGGTGATTTTTATTTATTTATTTATTTTGGGGGTTTGGTGGACTTGGAGGAGGTTTGTTCTCTTCTTTCTAATCAAGTAGCTCTGGGTGAATATAGAGCTCTTAGAACATGTTCTGTAATAGGGTCAGCTGAGCTGCATCAGTTCCTTTATGATAACAAAAAATTCACTTGTTTGAAAACTTATCTCCAATATGCCTGTCCACTCCGAGTCTCTGAAGAAATGCACACTTATCTATTTTCGAAATAACACCATTTATCTTGTGAGGTAAATATTTAAAGAGATGCCATTTGAAAGCAGATTGTTTACCTCATGATGTTGTCTGATGGATATTACGCACCTGATCTCTAAGCTCGTGTGGATTGAGTGCATCAGGCTGCCAGGCTGATTATTTACCCTGCCAGGCTTGAATCTTGAGCAGGCTTCCAGTGGAGCTTAAGATTATTATTTTTTTTGCTGTGTCATGCCGGACGAAAGGAAGATTTAGGGATGAACATTAAAGCGAAGGGTGCTGTTTACTTTCATTTAGATCAGAGGGTGGAATGAGGAATGAGTATTATTTAAATGGGGTGACAGGGTGCCGTGAACTGTGGAGTGGAGTACAGTCTCTTGTAGGAATATTCTTGTGTCAGATGAGGACAGTCTTAAACATGACGCTCCAATAGGAGCCTTTAAGACTTGGTGTGTCTGTCGTCTGTCTGTTCGTCCTTCCATTATCATTTCAATTCTGGGCCAGAACTCAGAAACCGTTTAAGATTTCTTCATCAAACTTGCCAGGCATTGTAGTTGTGTCTCTTTGTATATTGTGGGATTTATATTATCATCATTTTTATTATTACAAATTTATTATTATCAGATGTATTATATTATCATGCCAGACACCTTCAAAAGATGACCCTGCGGCACTAACCATGTTGGTGAGACCTTGGATTAAAAATGTACACCATTTTATCATCTCGGAATCAGTACCATGTAGGCATGGGTGAAATCCTCCGTAGTTGTTGTGATCTCTTTTACAGTTCTCCAAGAGGTTGTTGGATCCAGAGTCTATCTTGGGAACACTGGGCTTGAGGTGGGAATGCATCCTGAATGGAATGCCAGTCCATTTACACATTTGAGTCCTTCACACCTCAAGGCAATTTCGTTTCACCTACCAGCCTATAACCCAAAAGAGCGCCCAGTAACACAGACAGTAACCCGAGCTCAGGAACCACAGGAACAAACTGAGGAACCACTATGTGCTGCGCAGCTATGTTTGGCTGGTGGTGTACAGTAGTGGTTAGGGTGCTGGGCTCATGATATAGAGGTTGTGAGTTTGAATCCCCTTTAAACTCCCACCGTGCTAAGACCCCTCGTCAAGGTCATAACCACAAGTGTGCCTCTGTCCACCCAGCAGTATAAATGGGTACCAGGAAAATACTGGGACGGGAAGTTGAACTTCTAGTTGCTTCAAGCTACAGAAACGCGATATAGCTCCGACCTGATGAGCCAGCAGGCTCGGGTGTAAAAAGCCTAAAAAACTTTACCTTACCAGCCTTCAACCCAAAGGAAAGCCACAGGAAGAAGAGCCTGAGACAGTAACCCGACCGCAAGGTCAAACTAAGGACCTGCTGCACAGCCGTGGGTGGTTTTGTTTTTTTTTTTTTTTTTTTTTTTTTATACTTTTTTTAAAATTTTACATCAGGCTGCACGAAAAAAGAAGAAAAGGCAACTGCAGATATAACCTACAGGCCGAATCGTTCCTAATTACTCTAATGATACAACATTAAAATCACATTAGCTTCATGCTCAGGATATTATTATGAAAACATGTCTCTTGTCAGCCTCAGTACTGATTGAGCAGGTAAATCATTTGGGCTTGGTGGAGTGAAGGTAGAAATCAAAGCACCGTAGGACATATGCATAACCTCTGGTCACATCTCAGCTTAGCAACACCTTCTGGTATTGCAGGAAATGGGGTTGGATGATCAATGCTGGATTGAGTCGAGGTCTTTGTTGAATTTCTCCTTTACTATTTGAGGCTGCACATTGCTACTGAAGTCTTCAGCCAGGTGTACAAAAAGAGGAGGCTTTGGTATGGACGGCATGTTCTGGAACTCCTTTGTGGTGCGGTCTTTGCCGCGATGCCTGTATGTGTGCACATGTAGCAGAACAAACTTACTCTAGCTGTCTGAACAAATGAGTCACTGGCTGTCAAAAAAAAAAACGGGGGAAAAAAAAAAAACCCTACCTTTTCACTAAGAAATTAAATACGCAGTACTATAAAAAAAAAAATCCCTGAACTTGCATCTCTGGCTGAAGATGCAACCAGGTTACCACGGAAACAGCCCTGGTGATGTTGATTATAACTCATTATCTGTTGCGTCTTTTTTAAATTTCATGCATCTCGAGACACTAGTTTTCCCGTCTGAGAAAATAATTGCACTTTTAAACATGCTGGATGGTGTTATACTAGATTATAATTGTTATTTTTATTACCTACTGTGGATGGGATTGTTCTAGAACCACAGCTCAGGGCTTTAGATTGTTCTTTCAGAAGTGTGTTATTGATTGAGACTACAAAGCACTTCTGTACCTGCCTCTGAACACCTGTGGCAAGAGCTGTAAGTCTACTCGTAAAGTAAATGTTATAACGTTTGTGCGGTTCGTTTCGTAAAAACTACAAACTCTCGGGCTACAACGGCTGCGTGGGCGTCAGATCTAAAGTTTATTACACCGTACCTATAGAAGCACTTCGTATCCAGACCTGTCTGTACTGCGCCGGCGCCGGGTGGCACTGCAGTAGGTGTATCTGTCGTTATCTCGTTATGTAACACTGTGTATTGTGTGCGGAGGGTTTTTTGTACAGGTTTTCAAGAGATGGTGTAGCACTGCGATGGGAGCGCATCCATTTCTCATTATTTTCTACATTGCACAAGTTTGTGTCACATTAGGGATTTTTTACTTTTGGTTCTTTTGGACCCCATCTGTACCACCCACAAGGCCTGGTACAGATGGAGTCTGGCAATAGTAAACACATACAGTACACACACACTCTCTCTCTCTCTCTCTCTCTCTCTCTCTCTCTCACATTCTTTCACTTTCTCTCTCACTCATTCCCTCCTCTTTCACTCTCTTTCTCTGTCATACACACTCACATTCTCTCTCTCTCTCTCTCTCTCTCTCTCTCTCTCTCTCTCTCCCTCTCTCTCTCTCTCTCTCTCTCTCTCTCTCTCT
>JBCNYH010000022.1:30401632-30421350 GCA_039654325.1 Tandanus tandanus | reverse complement strand
TGTGTGTGTGGGTGTGTGTGTGTGTGTGTGTATATATATATATATATATATATATATATATATATATATATATATAGTGAATGGTCCCTACGGCATGCTCATGCTTGCTTATTTTTTTCTTTCCTTCCTTCCTTCATTTCTTCCTTTTTTTTTTTTTTTTTTTACTTACTTTCTGCTTTATGTCGCAGCACTAAATGTTTACCACCCAGAAAAGGAATTTAATAAATCCCAGGAAATTAATAGGGAGTGAAATAAAATGCGTCGTGTACAACCTTATAAAGCTTAAAAGTGTTATTAAAACACGCACATTAATAATTATTATTAGAATAAAGTACTCATGAGGCTCCATCTGGGACATATGGAACGACTCAACTCTCACACACCCTCTTGTTAATGAATTAATGAATAATGATGGTTTTGTCCTGATGCTATTGAATGTTTTTATTGATGTAGATGGAAGAGAGGATGATGGCGGACAGTCCCAGTTAACTCCCCCTCAGGTTAACGGCTCTCCCAGACCTCCTCATGCAGACGGTCCCGTTATGTCCCAGCCGGATCCATACGATGTCACGCTGCAGCGCAAAGACAATGAGGGCTTTGGCTTCGTCATCCTGACTTCAAAGAACAAGCCACCACCCGGAGGTAAGAGGCACACTAGAACGCTCTAGATGTCTCGGTTACACTCTGTCTTTTAAAGAATGATCCACAGTGCTTAACAAATTTATTTGGTAGATTCAGTAGATTTTAAGAAGTGATTCCTTGTGGAAAAGGCAGTGAACGTTACAGACATTTAGGCTTCAACATTAGTCTGAACAGCGAAAGATGATTTAATGAAGAGGATGTGGGTGATGAGCCCTTCGGGGTCATGATGGTGTCTACTACTGACTTATTCCAAGTGAATGATTGTACATGAAAGTAGACAGCACAGTAACATCTGTAAATAGTAGCTGGATGGGAGATCAGTGTATTGCCGTACAGTGACATGTATGTGTGTATATATTGCTGAATGTACACGATTCATTTCTAGTCCTCTCCATCTTCAGTCATTCCTCATAAGATTGGCCGGATCATCAAAGGCAGCCCCACAGAACGCACTGGAAAACTTAAAGTGGGGGACCGCATCTCAGCTGTCAACGGCCAGTGCATCGTGGATCTCTCGCACAATGATATAGTGCAGCTGATCAAGCAGGCCGGCAACACTGTCACCCTCACGGTGCTTCCTGAGGAAGGTGAGGAATTCTGGGAATTTGCTAGAGTGGCCAATCAGCAGAAACAGGAGAATAAAAGAAAAAAATTTAATGTTAGCGTTATAAGATTAAGCTACAGGCAGCTGCCCACATGTTCCCACATGCAGCCCAAACAGTTAGAGAGCAGAGCTGTTGAGAGAACCTGTAATTAATATTGACAGCAAGAAGAAGAAAGCAGGAGTAGAATCAGACAAATGTCAACAATACAGCAGAAGAGAAATAAGGAGGAAGTAATTTGAGAGTGCTTGTCTATATATAAACTTCAGTCATCATACATTTCCCTTCAGATTAGTGATGGCCATTTATATTTATTCATTTAATTTGTGCTGTAATTGGTCCCCATTGTTCATAAGAGTTTAAATTGTGGATTTGTCATTGTGGACATACCATGTGAGGGTGTGGCCTGCGCAGATGACATACCCAGTGCAAAATCAGTCCCCCTCCAGCCCTGGTTATTGCTATTGTGCTGCTTGGGGTGTATCGACATTGCTTTTGGGTTGTTTCTACATTGTAGAGTCCGCTATGAAGGCCTGCCTAAAATTTGTATGTGTGTGTGAGAGCGATGCCATCGAGAATCCTGTTTATTTTTCAGAGCACAGCGGCCCTCCGTCAGCCACCAGTTCAGCCAAGCAAAGCCCAGTGGCTCAGCACAAAGCCATGGGACAGCATCCTGCCAGCCGTGATGACAGGTACAAGAACAGTGCACACTGCGCGCACACTGACACACACTTCTGTCTGACAGCATGGAAAGAGTGTCCTGACTAATGCATATTTAGTGCCATATTCACCATCTCTTCACAGTAGAGTCCAAAAGGCCTTATCTTCAGGGGCACACACACACACACACACACACACTCATTCAGTTCACTTAGGTCTCATCACCCAAACATCTGTCTCTCAGTGTAGACCCAAGGTAAGCCACGCCCACATCATACAAAACTAGAAGCAGTGTGAAAAGCTCTGCAGGTGGGATGTTCCAGGGTGGAAAACAGAATGTCACAGAATGCGTAGGTCATGTGACACATGGCAAGACATTGTGACCCGAGTGGAGCGCCACCAAATGGTGGTCTGCCCATAATATGAAACAGCCGACAATTAGTGTTGACCTTAAGTTCAGGTACCAAATGTGTTTAGGTGTTACATTTTAGGGTGGCACGGTGGTGTACAAGTTAGCACATGGGTACTAAAACATGCACATTAGGCTAATTGGCTGTTCCAAATTGCCCCTAGGTGTGAGTGTGAATGGTTGTGTTTGTTGCCCTGCGATGGTCTGGTGAGCTTTTCAAGGTGTACCCTGCCTTTGCCCAGTGTCGGCTGAGATAGGCTCCAGCTTCCCCGTGGCTCTTGTGTGTGTGTCCTCAGTGCCTCCGAATTGTAGACTGATGCTTTCTGTGATTTTTCTTAGTAACGGCCCCAGTACAGAGGAAAGAGAAAATGGTGTGGCCTGGGGCAACAGATCCCTCCCCAAGAACGAGATGGGCACCATAATCACCTCAGGCCCCAAGCAGGTAACACACAGCTCGATGCAGATTCATTCCGTCACCACTGGTTGAATTAACAGACCTCTACGCTCTGCGGACGTCATTACTGATATTGTGTGCGTATGCGACAGGGTTGTTTCCTCGTCGAACTGGAGAGAGGGACACGTGGCTTCGGCTTTAGTTTACGGGGAGGGAAGGAGTACAACATGGGCCTGTTCATCCTGAGATTGGCCGAGGACGGCCCAGCACTGAAGGACGGCAGAATACACGTGAGTTAAGAACGCCTGCGACGGCACAACACTACAAACACATCATATCAGTATACTGAATCAAGCAGGATGGTGGCCGTCATTTGTAGTGAATATCACAGAGAGGACTAACAGTGTGTTTGTGCTGACAGGTGGGAGATCAGATCGTAGAGATCAATGGCGAGCCAACTCAAGGCATCACACACACACGGGCTATCGAGCTCATCCAAGCAGGAGGCACCAAGGTCCTTCTGCTTCTGCGGCCGGGCCAGGGCCTGATTCCGGATCACAGTAAGTCACCGTTAGTCTACAAGTACTGCTAGTTAAGAGAGGCGCAGAATCCATTAGTGCCCTCAAACACTGTGATTCTTCACCGAACAGGACTGTAGCTGCCCGTGAATTTGATTTATTTCAGACACACTCTGGGTTTTTTCCCCCTTGAGAGTGCTTTGTGGTTTTGTTGGTGTAGAAATGGAAGCATTGCTTCAGTTTTCATGCATCTGTCTTTCTCAAGCTGTCTTTGTCGAACTTCCTATCTCTGTCTCACACTTGCCTCTGGTCACTGCTTCTCTGTCTGTCTCTGTCTGTGTCTCCTCTTTAGGTCTGAACTCTTCTTCCACCCTGTGCTTCTACATGAAACCAGAGCATCACTAAAGATTCTACTTTTCTTGGTCTGTCCCTATTAGTCTCGGTAAAATCTTACCACTCTAATCCTCTTCTAATCCTCATTTCAGAACTTCCTCATTACTCTTCATAATCAGAAATCATCCTTTCATTGTTTAAGGTTATGTATGTATTCAAAGTGACATCACACTACAGCGACTAAATGATATTTCTTTATATGATTACGTCATTCATTCAGCATTTTCCAAACTGTTTAATCCTACTACGAGCCTATCTCAGCCGACTCTGGGCAAAGGCAGGGTACACCCTGAACAGCTCTCCAGACCATCGTGAGGCCAGCACACTCACACACAACCATTCACATTAAGGGCAATTTAGAACAGCCAGTCAGCCAAAAGTGCATGTCTTTAAACTGTGAGAGGACATCGGAGTACCCAGAGGAAACCCACACAAGCACAAGGAAAAGATGTGCGGGCAGTGGTGGCTCAGTGGTTATGGCTGTGGATTAGTAATCTGAAGTTTGGGGGTTCAAACCCAGTACCACCATGCTGCCACTATTGGGCCCTTGAGCAAGGCTATTAACCCTCAATTGCTCAGTTGTATAAAAAAAATCATAATAACTGTAAGTCGCTCTGGATAAGGGCATCTGCTAAATGCTGTAATTGTAAATGTTGTCATGGAACCCGGGACTCGAACCCAGGACCTTCTAGCTGTGAGGGGGACATGCTAAGTACTACACCACCGTGCCACCCATGACTTCGGTTATATGAAAGTGATTCCGATATTTATCCTTAATGGAGGAGTTTACCTTTATACATTTGAGCAGTTGTACTCTGGGTACTCCCATATTTGGTTATTGGTAACTTGGCAACTTAGCATGCAGCAATACGGACAGGAAGTAATTGGCTGGTGGAGTTTAAGGTATTAAATCTTCTGTATAGCTCCAGGTACTTAGAAAAGGGTCAAATACGGAGGTGGCAGGTTGTTCAAGGTGAACTCCCCTTTAAGTAATTTTTATCTGTTGGAGTAAAGATGATCTTGAACCAAAAAAGAAAAAGATTGAATGCCTTTGGCTCTCTGAAATCAAAGCCTCTTTTTGTGTCTCATTTCCTGGTTCATTTTGACATGTTTGCCTGCTTTCGCTCCGGTTGCATTCGTATCATCCTGAAGGAAAGTGGAAACTTCAATGCTGTTTTAAGACTGTCTTTCATCAGCCAGATAGAAATCTCAGTTACTTGAGGCGAGAAATCACAGCAAGTGGATACCGTCGATTGGTGAACTGCTGAAGTTTAAAGGAATACGCCAGCGTGAAGCATATGAAATACGTTCATGCATAAATATTTATGATGCGTTTAATGTTTCTGGGCCTAATTTGTTGCCTCATGCTGTAGACTCATTATTCCTGTGATAAGTTATCTTTATTTGGTGTGCTGACATCACAGGCGGACTTGACCAGCACGGTTACACTCGTGTTCAATTGAAAATAATCTTCAGCCATGTCTCACTATACGTAGCAATGGAAAAATAAGAGACCAAAAGCTTCTTTTTTTTCACTCACCTGTTTAATGTTTAACGTCACATCTCAGAGAATCTGTCGTACAGTTAGTGGAGATATTGGTGTAAATGCTGGACTCTATTTTTGGAATGCAGTGTAATTTGTCACTGAAGCTTTGGAATCTTGTCAGAAGGACAGGATAGACTAAAGTACGAACGCCCTGCAGCATCAGTAACTTTAAGTAGTAATGATGAAAGGTTAAATCCTATTAGCGCCACTGTTGAATTTTTTGAACAGCATTGTGGGAAATTTAGGAAGCCATGAACCATAATAAAAAGGCTAATATTCCATTGAAAGGAAAAAAAAGTTGTGCACGCGAATATTCTGTCGTTCTGCCTTTAGCTTTGCTTACAGCATGTAAACGCCATGGCGTTTTTTCAACAAAATTAATCAACATAACTTTTATTTCCAGCCACAGCTGGGTTTTATTTTTCACCGACATCTTGAACTGATGATGGTAAAATCAAACCACTCCATAAAGTCTCCTCCAGCACATCCCAAATACTAAGTAGGGTTAAGGTCAGGACAGTGGGGTGCCAATATATATGTGAAAATGATTCCTCGTGCTCCCTGAACCACTCTTTCACTATTCAAACCCCAATTTTATATCCATGCCATCAGGGAAGAAAAAGTCCATTGATGTGATAACCGGGTCATTCAGTTCATCAGCTAACTTCATTTTATTGCCACATTAATGTTGCTGAGACTCGACCTGACCAACTGGAGCAACAAGTAATCAGGGTTAAAAGCGCTCCAACAAAATATTAGTGTGCAACTTTTTTTTAGCTGGGCAGTGTATATAAATAAATATCAACTTCATTATAAACCATATTATTGATATCATTATAACTATATTATAAAACACTTGAAAATTAATATTCAAGTTGTTTACTGTGGAATTTTCCTTTAATAATCCAAGGTATGTATTTTCATATTTAAAGTGAGGGAAATCTCTAGATACACTATATGGCCAGACTTGTTCCAGCATGACAATACCATTGACTTGCATTAGGGCTGACCTCAATCCCACCAAACACCTTTAAGATGAATTGGAACGAATGCCCCAAGATCTCATCTCCTAACATCAGTGCCTCACTACTGTTCATGCTGAACAAGCACAAATCCCCACAGGCATATTCCAAATTCTAGTGGAAGGCCTTCATGTGGAGGTTAATATTACAGTATAGAGGAGATTAAATCTGGAATCGGTTGCTCAAAAAGGACATACAGGTGTGATGGACAGGTGTGCACAAATGACCTTTGGCCATAGACTGGACCTAGACAGAATGTGGCATACAAGATTACCACATAACTTGTTTTGTTTCTCTTTCTCGAGACCTGTTTTAACTCTAATACTTCACGTTCGTTTCAGATGTTATGGAGATGGTGACAACTCCACCTGCAAACTATCCAAAGTACCCTGTACCCGATGATGCATCAGTGCTAACATCTTTGTCCCCCTCTTCTCTCTTGCCCTCTGAGGGCACATCACCCCTTTCTCCCTCCCGTGGTGTCCATTATCAACCCCGAGATTCCAGAGAACCCCGGACAAGCAGTTCCAGCGTGTCTTTCCATGACAACCCTCCCAGCCCCCAGAAACTGGATACTTCACACACGGAGGAGAAAGACGGTTCACGTAGCCCGAGGAAAAGGGAAAAGAGGTCTATGAAAAACAAAAATGTCAATGCCAGCAGTCAGAGTCTGGATGTATACACGGACAGGAAAGCCCAGGGGCAAGCAGACAGAGGTGGACGATCAGCAAGTCCTAGAAAGAGTCCCAGAAAAGAACAAGAGACTGGCACTAGACTGCCCTCTAAGGGATATGAGGAACCACAGAGATATTTTGAAGGGCAACATTTTACTTATGGATCTGGAGGGAACCTACACATGAAGGAAGACATTGACTTCCAACAAGACAAGGAGACTGGCGAGACGAGGCCTGAGATAAGATCAGATGAGCGGCGTCACAAGGAGAAGGGGGTTGAGAGGGAGGCAGTACCTCAGCGATCCCAGTCCCATATCCTCAATGACCAGGCCAAACCAGAGCATCATCCAACGACCATGAACCGCAAAGGCCATCGTGAACCTAAAGAGGGCAGATACAGAGGGGGAGCAAGGGAGGAGAGCAAAAGGGATATGAGGGGATCTAGCAGTGTCTTACCAGAGACTTCTTGGAATGGGAACCCCAGTAACAAGAAGGCTCCTATCACCCCTGGTCCATGGAAGGTCCCCAGCTCTGCTAAGGTGCAGTCTCAGGTGGAGGGGCTCTGATGTTTGGTGGAGTTCATCAGTAACCAGAGCCAGGAGACTCTCTGATGCTTACTCAGAATCACTGTGTAATTGATGCATTTTTTTACATGACTTGTACAGTATACCGTATCTTCACTGACTTTGAGACGATGCTTTCATGTTCGTGGTATTCCATGTTTCAAGTATCCGTGTGTTCCTGTATCGGTTGGTGCGTTTGTACCACCAACACTGACGCCCATCAGTCTCATATCGTGCCAACCAGAGAGACTCTTGCTAGAAAGCCTTGACACGTATCCTGCGAGACGCGACCATTGAATGCTCTGTTTTCCGGAATTGTGAAGGAGTGTTTTTAAATTCGTTTAGCTCTTGTTTTTATTTCAGATTTAACATGTACAGTCTTGTACCTTGTTTGAATTGCAGTGTGTCTTTGATGCTTCTGTGCTGTTTGCATTGTCATTGCATGTATAATTCAACCTAACAATGCCAATCATGTAAACTGTGAGCGAAAGCCAGCGTTGGCCTTTGATTCATTGTTCGCTGCATTAGCATTGCCTGATTATGCTCCGAGCCAATAAGTGTGATCGAAAGTGCACATATTATTTAAGCCTGACTTTACAGTTATCGGCTTCGCAGTGTGTTTTTGATCATTTTTCAATCTTCCTTTAACTGACCAGATACTTGTGCTTCAGTATATTGTTTACTACATGTGAGCTTATGAAGAACACTATGTAATTTATTGAAATGGAAAATATGGTAATATTTCCGGAATCATATCGAAACGTTGTGCTCCAGATCCTAAAGAGCTATATCCATCCCTCTCTCCTTTAGGCTTTCTGACTCGGTGCACTACCTGCTCAAAAGGTATGTATTTCTTACATTGCTGTAGCTTTTACAATTATGCATCGTGTATCATATCGCAAGGCGTGTACATCGGGGTAAAGCTAAATGAATAAACTGCATACTTAGTCATGCCATTAAATTTAAATGAAGGGGAAATGGGGATGTTGGACTAAAAGCCTATTTTTTCATAAAATCTAACATATATTTTGTCTTATTTCTTTATATCTTAAAAAGGAACCATGTAGGTCAACTTTTTGGTAACCAGATATTAATTTTGGAGAACAGGGCAGAAAATCTCTATCTCTCTCTCTCTCTCTCTCTCTCTCTCTATCTCTCCATCTCTATCTATCTATCGCTCTATATCTATCTCTCTCTCTCTCTCTATCTATCGCTCTATATCTATCTCTCTCTCTCTCTCTCTCTCTCTCTCTCTCTATCTATCCTTCCATACGTGCATTAAGTATATGTAGCTCATGAAAGTAAAATGTAGCTGATTTGGCGGTGTATCTACGTGGGTTTTTGTATTATGGTTCAGATTTTAAATTTCCCATCAAAAAATCTCTCTCTACAAGCATCTCCTCATATTAAAGTCATTGTGGTTGTTTATTATAGGTGTACACACGTCTGAGAAGAGTGGCAGCTTTGATACTATATGTACAATTGATTTCAATATCCGCCCGATAGTAAGACCATTTTAGTTCAGTTGATGCAACATGCACTCAACAAACAATCTTTTTACGATACAAATTTACATAATCGTCACTGCATGGTATCCAAGGACCGATACCTGCTCAGTCCCGATTAAAAATGTGAAGCCTTTATGGACCATGGGAATGATTTTCCTGAAAATGAAACTGGGTTTGTTGTTCGATTCCTGTAGTCCATTTCCTCGTGTCTGTCATCTCATGTCATGTATATGAAACTGTGGCCTTGCTTTGCTTTATTTTAAAAGAAGGAATAAAAGGCCTTCCGGTCTCTACATTGTGGTAGTTGTAAATGTTTATAAAATGTACAGCAACAGTTTAAATACTTGCCTTCATTCAGAAAAAAAATCTGTAAATCACCCCATTATTTTTGTAAGTAATTAAAAAAGATGAGAATATATATATATATATATATATATATATATATATATATGTAGTGGTGAAAGAATTTAATCTGGTCATGACATTCTGTTCATGCACTGAAAAATAAAGTTTTAAAAGAAGTCTTTTTGTTGTGGTGTTTTTGTCTCTTCGTTATTTTAAGTATTTTTGTATTTATTGTAAACTATGAAATTGTTTAATGAAATTATTTAAAGAATGAACAAAAAATGGAATTCTTAATAAATGTTAAAATTTCTTACATTTTTAACATCCTTGAAAAAAAATTCTGTTCATTCTGTCATTGCAAGAAACCTGACTGTTGCTTTTTGATAATCATGTTCAGTGGGAAAATGTGAGGTACTCATGAAAAATCCCTTCATCATCCAACATGACCTTTCAAGGCCACTCAAGGTCAAAGGTACCCAATCTCATTTAAAAGTCCATATATGGTTTCCAATTAGTGTCCCATAGTAACGGCATGTCTATCTGCACTCATTCTGAAGTTATAAGCGCTCTCCAAGCTCCACAATTTTGTGACCTTGACCCTTTGACCCAGACATTCAAAAATCTGATCATTTCTTGGACTTGGGCAGTGTAGTGTCCCACCTAGTTTGGTAAAAATCCATGCACGGGTGTGGTCAGAATTTTGTTCACAAACAAACAATGGCAATGAAAATGCCGCCTCCAAAACTCCATTTTGGGCATTTAGAGTAACGAATGTATAAATCAAAGTCATCACTGGGACACATTTGGCATTTTAAAATATTACCTTTACTGATGGAAAAACTCTGGAAGTCTCAGTTATTTTAAGGTACCAAAACACTCCACTACCGAGCAGCTTCGTTTTGGTGAAACTCTTGGTCAAAAAAGTGCCTGCCAACTTTCACAAACGTTCTAATTTGAAAAGTGAGTGAGCTGTGTGTTGCCCTCCCTGCAACCCTGATAAGATTTTTTTTATTTCATTTACAGAATTTGGCATTGACACCCTTATTTATATGTATTTATACATTTATCACTTTAATACAACTGAGCAATTGAGGGTTAAGGGCCTTGCTCAAGGGCCCAACAGTGGCAGCTGGGTGATAGTGGGGTTTGAACCCCCAACCTTTGTATAACCAATCCAGAGCCTTAACCGCTGAGCCACCGCCGCCACCTTTTTTTTAAGCAGTTCGGCAAGTGAGTGAGTTTTGCCATACTTCTTATCTGATCAAATGAGACGGTCACTTGACCCAAGAGATAAAGAATAATTTCCTGCCACCTCTTGGACTTTGTCCTAAGCAGCCCAGGGTTCTTGAGGTGGTTCCATACTCCAATTGCTCAGAACGCATGTGGAGCAGAAGTCACTAAGAGTAAAAGCACCCTCTAGAAGGGCGACTACTATCAGTCAATGCAGTGCATCAGAACCCAGTGAGAACACGCGTTGGAGGATACAAACGAATAATCGTAATGATGTGTGCCAAGAAAGGAGCCCATTACCAGATAAACAGTTCAACCAAGAGGATGCAGTTCTGGGATTAACACCAGATTAACTGCTCGGTGAACTTGTTGCTGCACTAAAGGAAATAAAGCAACAGAACAATGAAGTCCGACAACAGTTCGAGACACTGCTTACAAAGTTGATAACAACAAAGAAGTGATGGCGATGAGGAGCAGGTGATGTCAGAGAGGGGTTGGAATCTGTGAGGATGTCACACAGAGGGTTTTTACAGGGGTGGGTTCTTGTTTCACGCTGATTTCCCATATACTCGTGTGAAACTTTTCACTTTTTTTTTTCTTTGTTTTTTTATTGCCACAGCAACTCGAACTGTTATAAAAAATACACTGCACACCATTCCTGATCGAGCCACACATTTTGATATATAATTTGCTGGGGGTTCTCAATCCTGCGGGGTGTATTAATCTGTGAAATTGCTTATGGAACGATAACTATGATCACAATGAGTATGCGGGATAATAATAATATGTTGCCTGTTGGTGCAGCAAGCAGCGATACCCAGGGTCCAAGAGAACAGACTGATAAAATGTTGAATGCCTGCAAGTTGGTGTGTGATGGAGGCGTGATGGTGATGAAGAGGACTGTGACGTGTAACCCAGAGAGGAGACGGAATCTGAGAAGAGTAAGTGACAATGTCACAGAAAGATGATGTCACAGACAGTGGATTTTTTTGCTGCCATTTAAATTGGAAAACAGTGTGTGAAATAATAAATTATCACTTGGGTTTGTTTTGTCTGATGTGTGATTGGATGATCAGGAACCAATCAGGTACAAAGCCTCAGTTATATGATGAAATCACAGAGTTTTATGTGTTTACATCCCAAAATATTTTATGTCCATTCCAGTGGATACAGGGACTGCAGGGTTTAGGACTTTTAAGCTTCTTTAAAATAATAATAATAAATTATTCATCAATGTTTTTAAGCTCAAAGTATCACTGACTGCATGTGAAAATGCCTTTTCTGTTTATGTTATGACTAACTCTTGACTCATAGCAGCTATTTTCAGTGTCATACACCTTTAACACTGAGACAATGCTTCATTTCCTTGCACCCTGACTGACACCAGCTACTGTACGTACAACACGAAGCCCCGCCTCTCGTACTCTGACGTCAGCCACTGGACAAGGGCGCGTGCAGCGGCGCACGCATTCCTTCGAGCCCGAGCGGACTCCTGTGCGCATGCGCGTCTCCGCGCGCGAGAAAGGAAGACTACAAACAAGAAGCTCGTGATAGGACGCGCGTGTTCGGGACTACAAATCCCAGACACTTACACGCCACACAGCCCTCCCCTCTCAGAAAAAAAAGGAGAGAGACATGGGCCGTTGACTTTTTAAAGGGTTTTAAATTCGCGTGCAAAATGGCCGCGCAGGTCGAGCTGGGGCGCGTTAAAGTGGAGGAGAAGCCTGGAGACGGCGTGGACGCGGCGGGGAAAGAGAAGAAGAAGAAGAAGAAGAGGCGGGAGCACTCGCCGTGCACGAGGCCGGAGAAGGAGGCGAAAAAAATCAAGCTCCACCACCACCAAAATCAACAGCGAGTACCTCAGCAGCCACCACAACAACTACAGCAGCAGCAGAAGAAGACTTCTCACGGGGTAAACTTGAACAGCAAACAGCACGCGCCTGTTCAGCAGCACCACAACCACCACCACCACCACGGCCTGAAGAAGGACGCCGCTGTAGCCTGGCCGCCTCGAAAGGCGACACCGCTGCCTCACAAGCCTGCTCCTGCCCCGGCTCCTGCTCCGGCTCCTGCCCCGCTGTTCACTTTCACTCCGCTAAAAGTAGCCAAGGCCCAGAGCCGCCACAGCGCCAAGCTCCAAACCCCCCCCGAGAAGGACGTTAAGCTGAAACCCAAGAAGGAAAACGCAGGGGTTAACGTCAAAGTCGGCTCCTGTAAGAAGCCACCAGGTAAAAACAACCTTAAACCGTGTACAACTTGGTTGTGTTTACACTCGGAAACCGTAATTAACCTCGTGCGAGTGAACGCCCACCCGTGCGCGCGACTCTTTTAGCTTCACTGTAGTTTGTTTTCATTCACAGCGGCGGGGGGTTTCTTTCCCCCCCTTTTTCCCTGAAAAGTTAACTTCACCTCCTTCAGATGAGGGTTTTTTAAATGGGCTACGTTGCTTTGAAATGTAGAATGATCACCGAGTGTCAGCGCTTCCATGTTTTGCGTTTTCCGTTTGTTTTTGGAACTGGAGGAAATGCTAAAGTAGCTAACTGGCTGTGTAAGGGTGCGTTCACGAGCTCTATCTATTATCTGTTCATCTTTGTATTGGGTGTTGAAGTTAATACTGACACACCGTCCAGTTTATTAGAAATATATTCATGCAGCTAGTTTATCCAGGCAGGCAGGATATAATAATAGTAATAATAATAATAATAATAAAACACATCAGGTGATTCAGGTTAATTTCACATCAGAATGAAGGGCAAAACTGTGTTGACCTTCAAGAGTACATCATGTTTTAAAGCTGATTTCCCAAGCAGAGCACCATAGTCATGGATTATTGCTTGGATAGTTGTCCCGTGTCCTGCGTCTGCCCCCCCACTGAAAACCCAAAGAAGCTGCCACATCACTGAGTTGACACTGATTGGCTGTTAGGTGTCACTGATTTGCATGATGATGAGCAGCAGTTTAAAAAAACACACACACATTGATTTATTATTAATGATAAAACTGAAATCCCAAAAAAAAAAAAGGCTCATGCACCACTGCTCAGACTTGCACAGAATAAAAAAACACAATCTCACCCGGTAAGCAGACCTGGAGGTAAATAATTGTTTGTGGAGCAGACGCCGAAATCAGGAGTTTGACAGAAGATGAACTTGTTAAACGGATAAACATGAGCACACGAGACATGCTCTCAGAGTATAAGTATCATAAAAATTGAACGGCAGAAACAATGATAATCAGTCGTAATCGATCAAGGCAGGAGATACAAATGAACGCGGAAATTAGAAAGGGGGTAAAAACAAACCCAGGCTTGGACACCTATCAAGAGTTATCTTTTGGGAGCTCTGATTTTAGGCAGTGTTTAAATCTATATATTATCCTGTCAGCCAGAAACAGAAACCTGGTGCTCTAATAAGCACTTTCTGAATCTAAACTGCTGTTTTTCTGATCAACATGCTTGTCCAGAGTGCTTGAGTCTTTGTCGAGCCTCAGAACTGACGGTCAGTAAAACATTTTTCCAGTGATTGAATGAGGATCGCAAGAGATTCCAGCAACTTTGTGAAAACGCTCAATCCAGCTCATGTTAAACCAGCAACCACGCCACAGAGTGCTGTGTGCATTGCTAGCAGCGATGCTGTATATGCGTATAACCTTCTGAACAGCTTCTGAACACTCGAGGCTGTTATGAACATGTTGTAGAATTGTACCTCAGAGCTGCTGCTGTAATCGTAAAGATGATGTTACTGATATTTATACTGAACATCCTTTAAGGTAACAAACTGCAAATGGTCCCAGTCAAACTAGATGCTGTAATTCACATGACCAGAAAAGGACCTGGATAAATACACCAGGATGCGTTTGTGTATGTCCTTTAACGTCACCCCAAACAACATTTGACATTTTTTTCACCCCCAGAGCCCAATAATGAGAACGGAAAGCCCCAGACCTTGGAGGAGTACCTTCTGAAAAAGAAAAAGAAAAAGAAGAGGCACCGGGAAGACGAGCATCGTAGCAAACGGTTGCGGACGTCCGACAAGGAGGTCCAGACTGACGAGTGCGCGTTGTCCACCGATGACAGGACTGTCCCCGCCAACATCAAAGACGAAAAACCCGACGACACCGGCACGGACGAGGTTTCAGGCTCGCCGTTCCTCTCGCATCAGGACCACACCATTCGCAGCTCGTGCCTGAAGACGAGCTCATGTTTTAGCAGGCTCATACACGAGGAGGTGCAGCCCAATGGTGGGGCCTCCATCCTGCACGCGTATGCCGACGAAATCTCGCTCTTGCAGCCTGGAGAGAAGGAAAGGTTTGCGCGTGAATTCCTCGAGATGGCTTTCAGCGAAATTTCCAAAGGAGCGGCACGGCATGCACTTTCTGTGGTCCACGGTGCTGCTGCCTACCTCCCCGACTTCCTGGACTACTTTGCGTTCAACTTTCCCAACACGCCAGTGAAGATGGAGATTCTTGGAAAGAAGGACATTGAGACCACCACCATCTCCAAGTTTCACTCCCAGGTAAGGAGAACAATGATTTCTTGATTCATTGCTGTGTGATTATTTTGAAACCTGCACCAGTGGACACCGTCATAGACCGTAGACCATGTTCTTCTTTTTTTGCACTTGGGCTATTCATATGCGCCGTGCGGAATCGTTCTGCTTGTTATCACGTCCTGTATTTAGAGTAGAACATGAATCATATGGAAATGCCTTTCCAGGATGGATGGCAGAGCATCCTGTACCCTGAGTCTGCTGTACTGAGCTCATCAAAATATTGGCAGATTAAAACCAAACCATCTACAATCTAGACCTCACCTACGGTCTTGAGATTTGGGTAGTGATCGAAAGAAAGAAAACATGGACATAAGCGACCAAAATGAGTTTCCTTTTGAGGGTATCTGGGCTTAGCCTTAGAGGTCTCAGGCGTCCTGTGGGGGACTTGGGGTAGAGCCGCTGCTCCTCCGCATTGAAAGGAGTCAGTTGAGGTGGTTCGGGCATCTGATTAGGATGCTTGCCAGCCACCTCCCTTTAGAGGCGTTCCAGGCGTGTGTGTGTGTGTGTGTGTGTGTGTGTGTGTGTGTGTGTGTATATACATATCTCCTGTCTGGCCTGGGAATGCCTCGGGATCCCCCATGAGGTGCTAGAAAGTGTCTCTGATGAGAGGGATGCCTGGGTTTCCCTCCTAGACCTGTCGCCTTCGTGCCCTGGCCTCGGACAAGTGGAAAATGGATGGATGTGTCAGTTACTTATTAAGGAATTTGGGAAATTCTTCTCGGTTCTTTGGCAGTTGATAGCCTTTCAGACCCAAACTGAATTCTACACAGTGGTGTATATAAAGAAGCAGAATATTATAAAACAAACGGAGCTGAAGCTCTTTTTTTTTTTTAATACTCGGTTGAATACATTATCTTACGGACGGTAATGATTGGCTAATGTTATTGTGATTGACAGGAGAGAGCGAAAATTACGAAAAACGCACTACTAGAAACAACCATATTTTCTTTAATGTAGTAAGCTCTTGTTACAAGCAGGAAAAAGAAGCACTAGCTTGAAACTAGCATAAAATTCTAGTCTATGAATCATTTCCAACTTAAAGTCTCCAAGGCTTGTTGGAAGCAAAAGGAATGCAGTTGTTAACAGTTTTGGTTGAAGTATTGTTACCATGTCAGCATTTGTTGGTCAGTTTAGATTTCTTTTGGGAAAAAACAAAGGATACATCTCCAAGAGCGTGGCCCGTTCTGCTGTCCAGCAGTGTTGGATGTGACTTCCTGGTCTTCACATCTTCAGAGCAGATGGTTTGTTACAGTCATGCTGCTGGGAGAGGTGGGCGGATGGACTGTTCAGCCAAAAGTACATCACAAAAAATGTCCGTCCACACCCATATATAGACTATGGGATAAACTTGGAAACCCAGTAGTATAGAATATCCTTGAATGCTGTAGAGTTAGGATTTCCATTCAGTGCGGCTATGAGGCCCAAACCTGATCCAGCATCACCATGCCGCTGTGCACAACGTGAATGCTAAGGTTGGTTTGGAAGAATTTGTTTGGCTGACCACCCAACAAACCCCTGACCCCAACCCCACTGAAAACTTTGGAGTTGAACTGGAGCACCAACTTTGCACCTGGCCTTCTTATTGGGCACCAGTACCCGATGGCTTGTACACAAATGTGCACAAATCCCAACAGCAGCGCTACAAAATCTAAAAGGGATATGAAAAGGGAATGCTTCAGTATTACTGCCCAAAGGTTTTTGGGAATTGGACATTCAGTATTCAGGTGTCCATCATACCGTTGGACATGGGGTATGAAGCTTGTGTGATAAAACAGATGACGTCTTTTAACGTTATTATGCACCGGTTTGAAAAACGAGACGTATTATGTTATCACGCTGTACGAGCGGTTGGGTGGGCGGCGTGGACCCTCAAGGTTACCGGACAATAACTCGAACACAGGCGCTCAGATTTGAATGAAAATCAACTCGTTTGTTCTCCAGACCTTTGTACGGAACCCTATTCAAAATGAGGCCAAAAGTCACGATGACCTTTTATGTATTTTTATGGAATGTTTGGTTTCCGAACGGTTGTACAGTAATATTACATTACTGCGTATAAAACGAGTGCATCTTGCTCCCTCCGTCAGGCACGTACAGTTGGTGGAAATGAGGTTTTTGATTTTCCGGTGCTGGTCTGTACTCCTTACCGTACACCGTTAAGGTGGCTGAATGCAGGAGATTTGTTTAGACAGGTTTAAAAACCGCAGCACACTGCTGTACAGGCGCGTTTCAGTGGACGTTGTTGAACCAGGATTGCCGCTGACATCGATCATCTGTAATATTCCTCTCCTGCTCTCGACGTCGCACCGGGAGCTTCTATTATTTACCCAAGTCTGGAAGCAGTCAGTGCAGTCCAAAGTGCATTAACCATCTACGGATGTGGACGGTGTGAAATTCGCCTGCGTTGTCTGGAAGCCAAGCATTTTTTTTCCATGACGTTTTAGGTCAGGCACTTAAATATTAACAAACCGAAGTTTTAACCCCAGAGTAGAGGCTCAGTCGGTATCTGATATGGAACATGGAAACAACTGGGGATTTGATGTCAGTCTGTCGGGTTTTAGTTCTTTATAATCTGAGAAAGTCCTTGACAATGTATTCTGATTAAGTCCTGATCATTTCTTTAAAAACGGTCTCTGTCTCTGTGTGTGTCTCTGTCTCTGTGTGTGTCTCTGTGTGTGTGTGGGTGTGTCTCTGTGTGTGTCTGGGTGTGTCTCGTTGTGGGTGTCTGTGTGTGTGTGTACACCTCTGTGTGTGTGCACCTCTGTGTGTGTACACCTCTGTGTGTGTACACCTCTGTGTGTACACCTCTGTGTGTACACCTCTGTGTGTACACCTCTGTGTGTACACCTCTGTGTGTGTGGGTGTCCCTCTGTGTGTACCCCTCTGTGTGTACCCCTCTGTGTGTGTACCCCTCTGTGTGTGTACCCCTCTGTGTGTGTACCCCACTGTGTGTGTACCCCACTGTGTGTGTCGCCCTGTGGGTGTGTGTGTGTGTGTTCTTGCAGGTGAGTCGGACGTACTGCTGTGGGACATATCGAGCTGGCCCTATGAGACAGATCAGCCTGGTGGGGGCCGTGGATGAGGAAGTAGGGGATTATTTCCCAGAATTCCTGGACATGCTGGAGGAATCACCGTTCCTCAAGGTTTACAAATATCCTCTTGTCAAAGCTTGATGAATGTTGCTTTTGAATGAGCCACAAGTATTGAATGCAGATGTGCAGGTGCTTTGTGGGAGATGTTATCATTACTTTATAATTTTGCCTTAATACAACACACCCTATATTTACTAAAGAGATAAATTCATTATTTATTATTATACAAGTCGTAATAATAGTAAAGTTATTCCAAATGAAAATAAACCAGACGTTGCTGTAGTATTTGGTTCATTGGGTGGATAAAACTGCATTGATGTGTAATGAATGGTCGTAGTGCTTAATTTGGTTATTTGCGGTACTTATTTCTACGGTGTTAAAATTGTTGGGATAATTTTCTTCATTCATTAACCGAAATGCTTAAGGGGGGAGGCAGGAGCTTATCCCAGTCGACTCGGGTTGAAGGCGGGGTACACCCTGAACAGTGTGCTAGTCCAGTTGCAGTACCAACACACACACAAAACCATTCACACTCCCACCTAGGGCCATTTTGGAACAGCCAGTCAGCGTAATGTGCATGTTTTGACTGTTGGAGGAAACCGTAGTACCCGGAGGAAACCCACACAAGCAATGGGTGAACATGTACACTCCACACAGAAGCGCCTTTGCCAAACCCGCAACTCTTGCATTGCTTGCGTTCAAAGTCAAAAGCAATACAATTCCAACAGCAGCAGGTTGAATAGTGTGTGTGTGTGTGTGTGTGTCCAGATGACTTTGCCATGGGGCAGCCTGTCCAGTCTGAAGCTGGACTGCCGATCTCAGAGTGACGACGGGCCCATTATGTGGGTCAGACCAGGAGAACAGATGGTTCCTACAGCTGATATGCCCAAATCTCCATTTAAGAGGCGCAGGTAGGGGCGTATTTACTGTACACTCACATTTATGGAGTTTGGCAGCTTGTATTTATCTTTTTTTTTTTTTTTTTTAATATATATACACAACTAAGCCATTGAGGGGTAAGGGCCTTGCTTAAGGGCCCAACAGTGGGCGCATGGTGGTACCAGGGATTGGACCCCCGACCTTTGTCTCAGTAACCCGCAGCTTTAACCACTGGCTGATAACTCTACGTGGCTTTTTGCTGGACACCCAGATTCTTCCACATGACATCAGCAATGGTAGTCCACACAACACTATTCCAGCCAATCGGCACCGGGCGGCATTTGTGCGCATGCACAGTACAAACATACCCGGTTACTGGTTGTCCTGAGGTGAGATGGAATGTCGTCATTAGTGTTTACATCTCAGCAATATGTGTCCTTGAATTTGTGGGAGGAGCTTGATGGGAGGTGCGTATTTGTTTAGCTAGAAGAAATTCTTGTGAGGTTAAAAAAAAACATAGGAATAAAGTTCATCGGGCTCCCGAGTGGCGCATCGACAAGGTGCGCGACTATCAACTCGGAGATCGCAAGTTCGAATCCGGGTTGATGCCATAACCATCCATGACCGGGAGTCCATGGGAGCTAATTGGCCGAGCTCTCACGGGAGGGATGGCATACGCTCACTTCCCTGT
>JBCNYH010000022.1:30366315-30383212 GCA_039654325.1 Tandanus tandanus | reverse complement strand
TCACATGCTTTAATTTAGAAATATAGTGATTTCTGAGGACCCAAGTATAACCAAAGTGTGACCAACTGACCAGAACATACTTGTTGGAAGATGATGAGTCAGGGAGATCTAGACAGGGATTTATTTTTGCTCTGTGGCTTTTCAGTATAATTTTATCCAATAGCTTACATTTAGATCCCTAACAAGCAAGCCAGAGGCCACAGAGGGCAAAAATCTTGAGAGAAACCTGACTCAAAATTATTATACCCATAATAAATCATGACTTTTTTTTGTTTAGGGGTCCTCATTTTTCTTAACCAAATTAGTCGTATCTAATTCCCACTCATCAAGTACTGCCTCCCTATCACGTACGACTACCACCAACCAGCCGAGCGTATGTCATCCCTCCCACCCATGAGTGCTCGGTCAAGCTCCAGGCTGCGGCATCTACCTGGATTTGAACCTCCGCTTTCCAGGTTGATAGTTTCTCTTTTTAATGATTACAAATGAACAGTATCTGGGTGAGAGTAGAGCACAAATTCGGAAGCATATAATTGTATCAGATTTTTTTATATTTAGTAGCGTTACATTTATGATATTTGGCAGAAATCTTCATCCAGAGTGACTTACATTTTTATCTTATGTATACAACTGAGCAGTTGAGGGTTAAGGGACTTGCTAAAGAGTCCAGCAGTGGCAACTGTGGGTACTAGGGCTTGAACCCTTGACCTTCTGGTTAGAGCCTTAATCACTTAGCCACCACTGACCGATGCATTGCATTACAGTTTCCTTTCACTTGAACTATCAGGCCTGAAACTGATCCCCCGTGTGCAAAGTGGTATCAAGATTGGAGTGGGAGAATTTTGCCAAGGATGGAGTGGCCTGCTCAGACCCTTGACCTCAACCCCACTGTGATCACCTTTGGGATAACCTGGACATCAACAGCGTGATATCAGTACCTGACCTTATTGATACTCTTGTGGCTAAAAGGACAAATCCCGACAACCACCCTCCAAAGTCAGTGACAAGAAAATGGCAGTTCTTGGCAGTGCCTTGGGAAGCCTCGGTTCAGATTCCACTGAAGCAATATTGGGTACATCCCACTAGATGGAGAACTTGAGCCAATCCCTTAACTTGAAGAGGAGAGATTATACTATATCTCATTTAGCTTGGGAACATTTCAGAATCCCCAAGAGGAGCTGGGATCTGTGGCTGAGAATAGATATGTCTGAGATGTCTGGGCTGTCCTTTAGAGCTCAATTGGCCAAAAAATGTAAATGTTGCACCTTTGTTGGCTGTCTTTGGCCCATTTTTGGACCCGATTCCCAGTGACAAAGCTGGCAAACATTTGACCCACAAATCACAAAACTAGCTCTAAACTCCACCATATTTGGGCTGGACTTATTACTTTTTTAACTCTCTGCTCAGTTATATTCTTGAATTGTATCCTTACAAGTCACCATGAATCCAACCATCTACCAAAAATCCCTAGAATACCAAGTCCTTAAATAATTCTGGGTTAAGTTCTTACTGAAAGTGAATCCTGAGGTAGCACCATGCTGTGGAGGAAAAGGACCAGGCACCGGAGCCTCTTTAGCTACAAACCAACAGGATTATTTTGTTAATATACAAAACAGAACATTAGAACCGTAGATAAAATGTTTTCATAAATGCCCATCAAACCTTGTTATTTTAACTGTAGAATAAAAAGTGAATGGTTTATTCTCCCAATACTCACTTTTCTGTTTTCCTTTCCACAATTTCAAGCTCTGTAAAGAACAGAGAACATAATACTTTATCATTAGAGTCACTATGCATGGTTTTGCTCAGTTTTTCACTGAGCTAATGACTACACTTTTCAAACAGAGGCTGTAAAAGAAGAACCTTGGTCCTGGACTTTTTGGATAGTGACGTCTTCTCAGGCTGCTCCACTTCAGGATGTGTGCTGTCCAATAACGGCTGGTCCTCTGCTCTTGGTAATACTTTGGAAGGACAAGAAAATCATAATATGGAGTGTGGAGGTTTGAGAGGTGCCAGGAGAAAGAAACAAATTTCAGATTGAAAATTGAGGCTTATATCATTTACCAGGCTCTGCTGTAGCCCCACCGTCTAGATCAGGCTGAGAAACCACAGACAAACATTCTACAGAAGGGAATATAATACATGCTTTAACAACTCAGGCACTGAAGAAGAACAAAATGTATAATCTCATTTTATGATCTCAGGGAAACTCAGCCAGCCCAAACCTATGATTCAGTTCAATTCCTATGCTCACATAAAGATAACGAGTCATGAGTCTAGTCTTAATCTGAGGTTAAACTGAAGTCACTTTGTCAAAATTCAGCTAAACTGCCTTCACCGTGCAATTACTGATCACCAAATTGATATTCGACCTTCATATCTGAAACACAACTCCATCCCAACACCCTGTCACATGTGCTCAGAGGATTATGACCTTGTCCTATTTTTACAAGGTCAAATTAAAGTCACTGTCCTTCGCTGTTGAATTACTGATCACCAAATTGACATTCGGCTTTAATAGCTTAAACACGACTCCATCTCAATACCCTCTTACTTTGGTTCAAGGGACCATGACCGTGACCTACTTTTTCAAGGTCAAATTAAGGTCAATGTCAAAATCAAATTGGTGTTCATCGTACTGTACTGACCACTGTGTTGGCGGGTGATTTGGATCTACTTGCTTCTATAGCAGCACCATACTCACTGACCTGGATGGACGGCGTGCCACATAAACTGATGTGGTGAATTGTGCATTTGTGTAAGGAGCCTCTGGTGTCAGTGCTTTGGAAAGACAGATAAAAAGCTGTTCCTTTTTATTTTCTGACACAAGAAAAACAAGAGTTTTGTACTCAATTTTTTAGTTTTTTGGTATGAAGCTCTATTTTTATTATTATTTTTATTTCAAGCGAGAGTAAAACAGGTGGTGAGGGAAATAACTGTTCATAGATGCTAAAAAAACTTGTTTGACTGATGTTCCACAATAATTGAAACTGCAAACAGATAAATTTTATGATGTCAGTCCTTAATAAAGAAATGATCATAGTCACTGGCAAAGATCAGGCAAATAAGAGTAATTAGCATACTGCAGCATGTTGACAGTAACCCCACACCACATTTATTCTACAGTTAATATGTACATGTAATATCTTCCTCGCAAATTATAAAAAAACAAACAAAAAAAAACGGTATGGTAGTTACATTTGAACGATTTTAGACAGAATTATTTAAGTACATTAATTTGGCTGCTTTAGTCATGGAGCGGGTTCTGTTTGGTGCTGTTTGACTACTGGCGCAATAGAGGAAATTGTGACTCAATGGAAATGCCTACCTTGTTTTGAACTTTTCACTTTAACACTCTGTCGGAAAACAGAAACATGCATATATACGCTCAGAAACATGAAGCAACAGACGTGTGAATCACTGACTGAATCATTCAGCAAACTTAGAACAAAGTTGTTTCCTTTAAGTTACATTCATGGCTTTGTAATTGAACATTCCACGAGCCAGTAGTACCAGTTACAGCTTAGTTTCCTGAAAGGTTACGATATAACTAACATTCTACTCGGAAAAGAGAGTGCAAGAAGAGTCCCAGGCTCGGACATTTCCGTGTGGGGTACGCATGTTCTCCCTGTGCTTGCGTGGGTTTCCTCGGGGTACTCCGGTTTCCTCCCACAGTCCAAAGACATGCACATTAGGCTGATTGGCTGTTCCAAATTACCCCTAGGTGTGAATGAGTGTGAATGGTCGTGTGTGTTGCCCTGCAATGGTCTGGTGAGCTGTTCAGGGTGTACCCCACCTTCTCCCAGAGTCAGCTGAAATAGGCTCCAGCCTCCCCTCGACCCTGGTAGGATTAAGAGGTTCGGCAGATGAGTGAGTGAGTATATTAGCTGCCTCAGGACAAGTTGTGAAGCAAAAAAATGTCACATTTGGAGCAGTTTTCTGGTTTTCGGGTGCCTGAGACTGACACACAGACCCAAAGCACGAGAGCCTGTGGTGCTCCATAGGGGCAACCATACAAAGCGAGCCATAAAAAAATCAGATTGATACGTTTCCAAATTTGCCAAAATACGGAGCGTGGCTCCACACACTTGGTGCTTAGAGAGCTCCACTATTATTATTTTTTTCATCACAGCCATTAGTAACTTTTAGGAGCTTTTGGGAAGCAATTAGTGTTAAAGTCACAGAGCGTGGGCTGTTTCTGTAGCTACAGAATTTTTGTGTCCCCTTTTCCCCTACACACAACTGAATGTCACTGTAAAAATGTCTAAAAGTCATATTCATCACCTTGCTTCTGGTCATCACCTCTCGGAATGTCCTGGGCTGGGAGTTTCCTGCCCACTCAGACGAGGTGCCCAATCTCTGCCTTTGTTCGAATGTATCTGACTGACAGGGGGCGCTGTTGCTTTGATCTGTAATAAAAGGAAGCCTCATTTCATTGGAATCCTGCGGTAGCTTTTAAAATCCACAAGCTGAAATGAATGGGGTGCCATTACATATCTGTAAAGTGCAATCTATTTTAGAAAACAAGTAAAAGGATCATCGAAATCTGTGACTTAAAACACAAATAAATTCCATCCATGGCCCGGAGAGAACAACATTTTTGATGAGCCATTAAAAACATCCATTTAAATTCCACAGCATTTACTCAGTGCTACCACCTGAACAAATTCTTTAGAAAATATGTGGTCACGTGTTCACCAGGAATTTCTATCACTTAATTTCCTTGAATATCAAAGCTTCTCGTGCCTTTTTCTGTACTTTCAACCATACTAGGGCGGCACATTGGTGGAGTGGTTCGCACGTCCGCCTCACAGCAAGAAGGTCCTGGGTTTGTGTCCCGCTCTCGGGTGTCTGGAGTTTTCTTGTTTCTGTTTTCCGTGCTTGCATGGGTTTCCTCTGGGTACTCCGGTTTCCTCCCACAGTCCAAAGACATGCACATTAGGCTAATTGGCTGTTCTGAATTGCCCCTAGGTGTGAGTATGAATGGTTGTGTGTGTGGTGGCCCTGTGATGGTCTGGTGAGCTGAGTGTACCCTGCTTGCACCAACTGTCATCTAAGATAGGCTTCAACTTAAGCGGTTTGGCCAGTGAGTGAGTGAGTCTGTCATGCTAATGAGGTCAACTGGAAAGCTCGAACAGCTTTAATACATTTAATCAGGTAACAGGTTAATATGTATTTAAATGGTTCAGTATATGTTTTCTATGTTAAGCAATGATTCAAGCTGCCGCTCACATGACCTCGTATTACCTTCTTCTGTGACTTGGATGTAAGATTCTGGGGTTCTTGAAGGCAGTGGAGGAGAAACAGGATCTGGTGTTTCTAAAAAGAAAAAAAAGGCAAAGGAGTACGAGACATCTTTTACATCAAATAATAAAATGTGATTCAACAGAAAAGAATCAGGTGTGAGATCAGGGAGAGAGGAGTGAGACTCTGAAGGGCAAAAATGAGAGATAGCACAACCCATTTTTTTTTTTGGTATAATTTATTAATGTATTCATGTTTTGAATTGCGGTCAGGCTGAAGCCTGTCTCAGCTGAATCTGGGCGAAGGCTAGGTACACCCTGAACAGCTTGCCTGGCCATCGCAGGGGTCAACACACACACAACCATCCACACTCACACTCACAACTTGGGGCAATGTGGAACAAACAGGTAGCCTAATGTGCATGCGTTTGGACTGTGGGAGGAAACCGGAGTATCCGGAGGAAACCCACGCAAGCACTGGGAGAGAACATGCAAACTCCACACCGAAAACCCAGGACCTTCTTGCTGTGAGTGCTAACCACTGTGCCACCGTGCTGCCCAGGATACTTTTTAGCGACTTCATTATAATCCTGTGCTTGCAAACTTTAAAATGCTTTAAAGCCACAAAAGAAAATAAAACAACTCGCTTTTATTAAACACACACACTTCATGTGCTCGTGCTTTTGTATTTGTCATATTTCTGTGGTTTGCAACTTTCCCCATTTCCTTGGCCAAAAACTGACAGATTAGGGGTAGAAAGAACACTCACTACCTTTCTCCCCAACATTCTACTCTTTGAGATTAACTAAAGTAAAGTTTACTTTAAACATTTATTTACAAGAATTAGCCTTAAACAGCTGAAGCACGGATACACATCTGGGGGCATTTATTTTACCTTGTGAAGGTACGTGAAGTGGAGTAAGAATCTGGAGGTTAACAGGGACTGAAAGGGAAAGCAGATCAAATCATTGAATAGAATTCTTTCAATTCTTGCTGAAATAAAAGCAGACTCCTTCACATTCTTGTATGTCTTTTGCAATATGATATGCACTTGAATAGACTCACCATTAAGTGACAGTCTAGCTCGTAAACTCTGTAGGGGAGAACACATATAGATGTTAGTGTACTGTGTGAGCCATGCATTTACATTTACATCTAAACATTCATTTGGAACTGACTGTAAAGCAACCATCACAAAAATTATTTGCAGCCTGAAGCATGAGCAATAAAATACCCAAATATGCTACAAACTCTACGTTAAGAAAGTCTGATGCTAAAGAATAACTTTCCCAGAATTAGATCTGTGTGTATTTCTGAGCTAAACAACATCACGATAATGAGAACAAGAGCACTGGGAGAGCGCAAAACTCCACCAAGCTGAAAAAACACTAACAGAAAAAACTCAGCACCCCCTGCTGGGCCTGCTGTAATACGCTCACTCACTCATTTGTTGAACCGCCTAATCCTAATTTCTTGCTGTGAATCGGACATGCTAACCACTATGCCACCGTGCCGCTCTGCTGTAATACAAAATTTAAAAAAAAATTGTTCTATCTCACAATGTTAAAGAATCCTTTAAAAAATTCCTGTATTCAGAATTCGACCCGGGAGTATTTTTTTGTTCAAAGTCCCACCTCTAATTTCATGAAAATCTGTATATAATTTTTTGCATAAAGTTGCTAACAAACAAACAAATTAAAGGCAACAAAAACACATCCTCCTTGGCGGAGTTAATCAGCATCGCACGTGGACATACTTGCACAGACTCGTGACAAATTGTCAAGGTGTTAGATAACCACACGCCTCAGGAACAGCTTCAGTGTATGTTGACCCAGATTCCACAAGTTTCTGGAATGTGTTGGACCACTCTTCAAAAGGAATAATCCCTTAACTGGTCTTTTAATGATGGTTGTAGAGAGTTGTGTCTAAAACCTCAGTTAGAAGAACTTTGTATTGAGGTGCAGTGACACTTCCTTCACAAGTGAACCCAAACCATGTTCAATAAATGCCACTTACAGCATAACAGCACCACTGGGTTTTTCTATAATTAGTCAATTTTTTGTAATCACTCATACATGCTCACAGTAGGACTGTACTGTAGATGAATCAGAAAAAGCAAACACTTCCCCACATCCCAAGCTCAGATAGCTTTTGAAAATTGTGCTGACCTTGCTCCTGGACCAGGACCTCTTAATGTCTAAGCTTGAATTCCCAGACCATTCAGAGGACTTTCCAACCCTTAATACAGTTTGCTGGGGATTTTCTTGTACTGCATTCTGTAATAAATCTGTAAGGCAATAAACAATCCATCAGGTATATCCAGTATATCTATTTCACCATTATTTTGGGTGCTGTTAATATTGGTTTCCATTTTTGGTGGCATGGCAATTATCAGATCTGCATTCACCAGCCACTTTATTTGAAATTCCAGTACATTCATGTTGTTACCCAATCAGCACATTATGCAGCAGCAGCACAATGGATAAAAACATGCAGATACAGATCAAGAACTCAAACCAAAAGAGCACAAACCTCCACCAAGCTGGAAAAAATACAGAAAGGACCGAGCACCCGCTACTGAGCCTGCTGATATACTAGACTTCTAAAAATGATCCTATCTCACAATGTTAAAGAATCCTTTAAACAATTCCTGGTACTGCAATGTGTTCCAAAATCGAATGGAGTGTTGCTTGTTCAGAGCCTCACCCCTGGTAGAAACTTCATGGAAATCTGGACAAAAAAATTTTTTTCTGTATAATCTTGCTAACAAACATACAAACTTAACCAAAAATATAACCTTCATAGTGGAGGTAAAAATGTTACCAGATCTTGACCTGTACATATCTGCATGGTTTTATGCAATGCGCTGCTGCCACCTGATTGGCTGTACAGCTATTCCTGATGAGTGAATGTGTTCAGAGTGCTGATGGGGGAAAAAAATGTAATTCAGTGGAACAACATTTAATGCACAACGTGAACTGCCTTATTTACCTTCATCAGCCATTACATAAGATTCTGGAGTTCGTTCTGGCAAAGGTGGTGCAGGAGACGGAGGGCTTCCTCCTGTTAAGAGATTTACTAATTTACCCAAATCCACGAGGTAAAATTGTAACGTAGTCCCAGTAATAGCAGTTTCATAAGTAGTTGAAGTCTTACCTCCATTGTTTGAAACAGTATTGGGTGGGATGACCAACGTCAAGCTCTGATCAACACCCACATCGCCCGTGTCATCCTTATGATCCAAATCTCCAATATCACGCATATCTGTAGCTGAAAGACACATTGCAGGTTTTTAGCATAAATTGGCGAATTTTTCAGTAGTTCTTATAGTTCTATTGGTATTACATTTAGATCCGTGATGGAAAAAAGCTTAGTTGGTCAATGCATGACTTGAGAAACTTTTCTACCTTCTTCATTAGCCATTTCATAAGATTCTGGAGTTCGTTTTGGCAAAGTCGGGAAGAATGAATGCGAGCTTCCTCCTGTTAACAAATGTACTAATTTAACCAAATCCACAAGGTCAGTTTGTAACTTAGTCCCAGAAATAGCAGTTTTATAAATATTTTAAGTCTCCAACCTCCACTGATTGAAACAGTATCGGGTAGGATGACCAACGGCAAGCTCTGGTCGATGCCCATATTGCCCATGTCACCCTTATCATCCATATCACCAATATCACCTGTAACTAAAAACACAATAAAAGACCCATTGCAGATTTTAAGGATGTATCACATCATATTTATCCACATTGCTAATAGTCTATGAAAATCGACACTGAGATGGACAAGTCTAGGGAACTAGAGACAGGAACAAATCCCAGAGAGATGTGCATGCAAATTAATCTCCTCACTCATTCACTCACTCATTTGCCGAACCGTTTTTAATCCAACTAGGGTCACGGGGAGGCAGGTGCCTATCTCAGCTGACACTGGGCGAAGGCGGGGTACACCCTAAACAGCTCGCCAGACTATTGCAGGGCCAACACACACACAACCATACACACTACCGCTCCCACCTAGGGTCCCTTTTTGGAACAGCCAGTTAGCCTAATGTGCAGGTCTTTGGACTGTAGGAGGAAACCGGAGTACCCAGAGCAAACCCATGCACGCACGGGGAAAACATGCAAACTCCACATAGAAAGAAGTCCTCGTGGAGGGTGAACCCAGGACCTTCTTCCTGGGAAGCTGACGCGCTATCCACTACGCCACTATGCCGCCCATTATTAATCTTAATCTTCCCAAGTTATTTTTTAATCAAATTCTGACTTGACATTTTTATTTAAAAAGTACTTTTATCAACATATTGCTCATATATATATATATATATATATATATATATATATATATACACACACACACACACACACATGCACACATGCACACACTCTCATATATATATATATATATATATATAAAACATGGTTTTTACTTTAGTTAACAGTCTTATACACTAACCACAATGCCTTTTGGCAGTAAAGTTAGCCCTTGCGTCATCCATTAAAGGGGAAGTCATCGAAGAGTGACGCTATTTACACTTAGCAACCACACTGAGTAAGTTCTAGCCCCCAAAATCTTCAGTGCACATGCGGCCAAAGAAACAACACCCTCCTGTCTTTTCTCCAGCAGATCAGTATCAGGGGGTGTCTGTACTCATGTTTGTGCTGACTGGCTGGAATAGTGTTGTGTGGCTTGCTCCAAACCACATTCGATGTTTCCTATCTACTAAGCTAGGGATGTGCATGAACATAAATCTTTTTAGTGTAAACAAAGAACGGACAGAGGAGATACTCGCCGAATTTGACAAAATGTATATTGGATTAGAACCAATTTATATTGGATTAGAACCACTTTTAAAGGGAGCAATGCAGCAGCTCTTTAATAAGTCTGGCTCCCTGAACTATTCTTCTGCACACTTTGCTCAAACAGATTAGGTTGCAGCACCAACCAATAAATTAGCACCACGTGACAAATACTTCACTGCTAACACATTTAACATTTTTCAGAACGGAGCTGCCCTTGAGATCAACGAACTAAGGGGGATGTTAAAAGACCTTTATGGGGAATTGCATGCAGAACATTCATGCGGTTTAGTAGGAAGTTAATGCTAAACAAAATATCACCTTAGATATTTAAATTCATGTTAATGGTGTAATACTGTACCATTCAGCAAAGATGAATCAATTGTGCACTGAAGAAGTGTAGGAGTAAGAATCTGTGAAGGTTCTGGAGACACAAATGAAAAAAAAATGATGAAATATGTAAAATTTTATTTAAGTAATTTGTTTATTTACGTATTACATTTGCAGTGCTTGCAGATGTGCCTGTTAAAAGCCTGGGATTGCACGCTTGCTTATATTTACAAAGCAGACACAACGTAAATTAGTTATGATTCTTTAAAACATCAAAATGAAAGAATCATAGAGGTTAAAGGTCAAGCAACTGCTACGTAAATTATTAAGAGGAAATTCCACCGAGGTATTACAACACTATTATTTCATAAGACCTTAATCTTGGTAGAGCGGTGACACGGTGGCATAGAGGTAAACACGTCTGCCTGACAACGAGAAGGCACTGGGTTTGAGTCCAGGGCTTGGCGAAGGCGAATTTGTGTGTAATTTTCATGCTCTCCCTTGCTTATGTGGGTTTCCACCGGGTACTCCGGTTTTCTCCCACAGTCCAAAGATTGGCTGTTCCAAATTGCTCTTTGGTGTTAGTGTGAGTTTAAATGGTTGTGTAGATGTCGGCCCTGCGATGGACTGGCGTGCTGTGTATGGTGTACCCCGCCTTCACCCAGAGTCGGCTGAGATAGGCTCCAGCCTCCCCATAACTCAAGTAAGATTAAGTGGTTCGGTAAATGAATAAATGAATGAACAATATTGATAGAAGAACTTCTTGCATGTAGAAGAATAATGTTGGTCATAATGAGACAGAAATAAAGAACACTCCAGCTAACCTTCTTCAGCCATAATATAGGATTCTGGAGTTCTCTCTGGTATAGGGGGAGGACTGTCATCATCAGATATAGGTGTCATCACATCTGGCCACAAAAACACAAATGCAAGGGTGATATTGTTAGAATATTAGACTATTAGGTACTTATTTTTCCAGTTTATAAACCTGCCTCTAATAAACTTCTGAGATTGTCATGTCATAAAATTCAATAGCCATGGAAGATTGGTAGCCATGGAAACATTTGGCACATTGATATTCTCACCTGTATTTTTTTCCTGTATTGGCAGTTCATTATACTGTGTCTTAAGATCCAAAATAGGCCTGGTTAAACGAGGGTTCTCGACGTTGCAGAGTACTGCTTCTGTACACCCTGTAGACCCAGTGGACATTGGAGAATCTGGGCCAAAATATGGATCCTCTACTGTAAGACAAATGGACGGAGCCTGGAGCAGAACACCATCATTTTTTATTTCTGCCTGATGGGGCTGATGTAGGCTGGACTCCTGCGCCGGTGTTGGTCTGAAGGGATTATTATAGTTCAGAGTGTCTGTTTGTTGGATTTGGTTTGTTGTAGCAGTTTCAGGTATTTCGTTGTCATGGCATCCATGATCTGCATTCTGAGGTCGATGAGGTTTAGGTATCTGGGGATTGAGGTGTCCAAGATCTGTTTGGTGAATTGGTGAAGGTTCAAGTATTGGACATGTTTGGTATCTAATATCTGTTTGATCCAAAAGAGGGAGTTCAAGTATAAGTGATTTCTGGTATCCAAGATCTGTTTCCTGAAGTGGAGAAGGTTCAGCTGACTTTCGACATCCAAGATCTGTTTTCTGAAGTCTAGGAGGTTTAGGTATCTGGGGCTTTGGGAATCCAAGATCGGTTGGCTGTAGTACTTGAGGAGGTTCCATTATAAGAGACTTTCGATTTCCAAGATTTGCCGGCTGCAGTGGAGGAGGTTCAAGTATCTGGGACTTTCGGTTTGCAAGGTATGTTGGCGGAAATGTAAGAGGTTCAGGTATCTGGGACATTTGGTATCCAATATCTGTTTGCTGAAGTGAAGGAGGCTTAGGTGTCTCGTAATTTAGGTGTCCAAGATCTGTCTTCTGTAGTTGACTTTGTGTGGCAGTAGCCCTTGAGGAAATCTTATGCTTTGCCCAGTTTTTCATGCCATTGAGCATATCTGCTGGTGTCCGTTTGGGACCTAGAGGACTGGTAGGTTGCAAACGTGGAGACAAAGGCTGTGAGACTGCACTTGGTGCAAAATGGTTGGAAAATTCTGTATGAACCTCGTTTTCAGGACACCTTTGAAGACAAGAGAATTGAACAAATGGCAATGTTCTTAATAGAACCTTTATTTACATATATCGGGTTTGTACGATATGGGAGTTAACAATACCTGAGGTTATAGCCTGCATACAGTCTGGATACTGCTACAGGCTCTGGCTCTTCTTCAGACTCACTGAAGTCTGAAACCTCACTGTCGCTCTCTACGGGGATGGCTGGAGGTGTAGCTAGAACCTGATTAATATTAGAGGAAAAAACTCATCAGTGGGCAGAAATCAAACTTTTGAGCGATTTGAATCGTGCAAGTTTCTTAAAATTCAGTACATGTAGTTCAAAACCTTATGATTTTTATATCATGTGTAAGAATTCCAAAAACAGCAATTTATTTGTAAAAAATTTAAAAAATAAGAGCTATGGGTTTTAACCCAAAACAAAATAAATTATATTTATATGTTATCATGTCATAAGTTACTAGCTGCAACAGTCTAGTTATCTTTACTTATTCCTCTTTAGTAGTACTTTTACTCACTCCACTTTAACTATACAGTATTAAAAGATATAGTACAACATCTCACCCAAATGTAAGACTTCCCCAAACTGTTTGCCACAAAGCTGGAATCAAGAAGTTTTGTACAGTTTTGCCTTTTTATGCTGTAGCATTACAATCATTCATTCATTCATTTTCTAAGCCACTTAATCCTAATAAGGGTCACGGGGAGGCTGGCGCCCATCTCAGCCGACTCTGGGCGAAGGCGGGGTACATCCTGAACGGCTCGCCAGACTTTTGCAGGGCCAACACACACACAAACATTCACACTCTAACTCACACCTACAGGTGATTTGGAACAGCCAATTAGCCTACTGTGCATGTTATTCGAATGTGGGAGGAAACCGGAGTACCCGTAGGAAACCCACGCAAGCACGGGGCCACATTCCAAATTGAAAAACCTTCTTTATAGATAAGTGGAGAGTCAACAACAAGCATAAGTTGGTGTCCACAAACTTTTTGCCATATAGTGTATGTGATTTGGTTTATAAACCTTTACATTTTCATTTTCAGCTTACATTTTTATCTCATTTATACAACTGGGCAGTTGAAGGTTAAGGCCCACACTCAAGGGTCCAACAGTGGTAGCTTGGTGATACTGGGCCTAGAACTGCTGACCTTCTGATCAGTAACCCAGAGCCTTATCCACTGAGCCACCACTGCCCACACCATCAACTGTCAAGATAACATGGGGGATTGCTAAGTGGCTAACATTTGACGTTTTTAAAAATGTATGTATAACTTTCCTAATGTACAATATCTGCGATGGCCAGGCGAGCTGTCCAGGGTGTACTCTGCCCTTGGCCAGAGTCGGCTGAGATGGGCGCCAGCCACAGCATGACCCTAATTAGGATTAAGCGGTTCAGAAAATGGATGTATGGACAATACTTATCCTTAACTGCTTTACTGCGGGGAGGCTAGAGCCCTTTCTAGCCGTTTTGGGCGAAGGCGAGGTACACCCTAAACGGCTCACCAAACCATCACAGAGCCAACACAGACAAACAACCATTCGCAATCATATTCAAACCTAAGGGGACTCAAGAATGTCTGATTAGCCTAATGTGCATGTCTTTGTACTGTGAAACCGAAGGACTCGGAGGAAATCGACGCAAGCACGGGGAGAAAAAGCAAACTCCACAAAGAAACACCCTCGCCGGGCGTGGGTGCTCAAACCCAGGACCTTCTTGCTGCGAGGCGTAAGTGCTAACCACAACACCACCATGCTGCCCCGTACTATAACTTCACAGTTAAAAACATGCATTAATGTGTTAATTATGTATTAATTCTAGGTCTTTTTTTTTTTTTTTGCTAAATCTTATAAGCAATATAGTGAACAGATTCAAGTTAAATAGGTATGAGGCACTAAATTCTCAATGGATAAAAACTTACCTCCTTTGAGTTTGACTCTGTCATCTCCAGATGCTTCTCAAACAAGAATTTAATTGTTCTGTACACCAGTTCATACTGCTCCTATAGATAAAAAACAAGGCAAACAATTTTATTTATCAGCATTAATCAAGTTTATTTATCAGCATTGTGGTGGATGTGGAGTTCTCCCAGGTACAAAATTTCATACAGATAGTAAGGTCATACAGGTCTGAGGCACCAATGCTAACAGTGCACTGTCATGTGGTCATCAACATTTTTTTGAGACAGGAGAAACAAAATGAGGCTTTACCTTAGTCTGGACTATGGAGGGTCTCTGGGTTCTCATGTCCTGCACCAGTTCAAAGATGTTGAAATCCTCTGGTATCGTCTAAAATTGGTGGAAACCGACATGTAAATATCTAGAAGATTCTTGTGGGTTGTTCAGGTCATTGGGTACAACGGAAAATGCTTGCACCACTAAAGGAGTATGAAAGAGTGTGGCCTTACTTGTTTTTTCAGTAGGTTCCAAGTGTAGTCAATGACACACAGTACCCCAGTTCTTCCACAGCCAGCACTGCAAATCCCCATGAATACCAAAATTACATTAACAAATCAAAATACACTATACCCCCCTAAAGTCTTTTGGACATCTGACCAACACACCCATATGTGCTTTGTGAAAACCTAATTCCAGATTTAGTCCCCTACTGCCTTTAAAATAGTCTCTGTTCTTCTGTGAAGGATTTCCGCCAGATTTTGGAAAGTGGCTCCTGGAGGTTGTGTTCATTCAGCCATAAGGGTGTTAGTGAAGTTAGGCGATGCTTTTAGGTGAGCCTGGCTGGGGCACAGTTGGCACACCAGTTCATCCCAAAGGGATTCAGTGGGATTGAGGTTAGGACATTTGAGGTCTTCCACGCCAACCTTAGCAAACCAAGCTTATTTTCATTCTACAGGGCCACTGTCATGCTAGAACATGTTTGAGCCCACTAATTCCAGTAAAAAAAAAAAAAAAAAGTATTGTAATGCTACAGAATACATAGACAAATAAAACTGAGTGCTCCCAACAGTTTGGGAACAGCCCACATATCGGTGTGATGGTCAGGCGTCCACACATTTTTGGCAATTATCACTAGAAAATGTTGTTTTCCCAGTAGCTACCGAACAATAACCTGGAGGCAGTAAAGATCACATTTGTGTCTTATCAAGCCACTATAAAAATGTATTGAAATTGCATCATTTTAACCCTAGCCCTGGAAATAATATACATTTTTGAATGATATAAACAAGAACTTTAAGATATGGCCCTTAACTTGGTTTAACAACAGCTGTATTAATTAAAATTATAATGAGTGTTACACTTGCATACTTGGTTCTTTTGTGCAACCGACTGTTCCTTTAACTGGGACTCAAGCTGCGTCTAATTTTGGTTGGATTTGCATTTGGTTATGTTTGCAGTTCCCTGTTTTATCATGATAATGTATCTAGGCAGTGAGACAACTGTGAAACACACGTGATGATGTGTACATAAGGTAAATAACATATGAACTTGTTGGCCTGGTGTGAATGTTAAAAGAAATGATTTATTCCTAGATATTATAGAGTGTGATGGCTGGAAACAGACAATCTTATTTCATTATTCATGCCTCACATTGTTAAAACAGAAAGAAACAAGCACTTACACGGGCTCAACACACAAGAGCTCGAAAATGTTTGAATGATTCAAGAAATCATAAAGAAAACCAGCGAAGCACAACTGTGATGTGGTGAAATTGAATGGCAGGGAACTTGATATAAAGGGCTTGAGCTAGGAAATGAGGAAGGAGGATGTAACCTTGCTGATCTGGGCTAGGACCAATGCAATGGTCATTCGTCTTTCTGCAGTCTGGTAGGCTCCTAATGTCCCTAGTGGCCAGCATTACTGGTTTCTTGTGTTACACTGTGGGTTTTCTCCTCTGTGAATGTAGTCATCGATTGAAGTGATTCGGTGTGGTTGGCATTCCATGAGAGTCATGACACCTGATGTTCCATGGGCAAAAGGTGAGGCATGTGGCTGATACAGGAATTACAGATTGTATTCTACCCGTGAAAGAAATCCAGGACAGTCCCCTGGTTCCCTGAGCAGAAGGTCCTCAAGAAACATCTACCTTAGACTTCTACGTTAGACTGGGGATGGTTACTCTCCAAGACCTCCAGTTTCTCCATAAAACTTGACCAAACCCTAAATGTGAACTACGCTCTCTGTGATTGACAAAGACTTCAAGCAGATTATGATATCTGAATATATGTTTAAAAATAAGCTCTGCTAAGTGGTGGAAACAGCTGGTGAGAGCATGAGAACTGGTCTAGGATGACAAGAAGTAAGGTATTATTGGGGGATATGTGGAGATCTATGATGAAGTTCAGTAACATGTGGGACCAGGCGCATATAGGTGTTCATTCATTCATTCATTTTCTGAACCGCTTATTCCTAATTAGGGTCGCGGGGAGGCTGGCGCCCATCTCAGCCG
>JBCNYH010000022.1:30347602-30366215 GCA_039654325.1 Tandanus tandanus | reverse complement strand
TCTTTTACATGCCTCTCACCATAGACAGTGAGAGACATGGCCGGCCTTTGATAACCCAGTTAGCTGCACTGGGGGGCGCATATAGGTGTGAGAGGTGAAATGAGTTGCACGCAATCAAATGTGTTCATGGACGTAGGAACACATGTTGGGCAACAGTATTAATGTAAAGCAGCTTGTAAGAAGGGACAAGGTACAGAAACATTATGGTGATTTCCTGAGCAAATACCCATGTGATGATTAATAAAAGTAGGACAGCAGTAGGATGTACTCTGATTGGAAGGACTGAGCGGGATGTCCATAAAACAAGCCTTGGCATTTTTGTAACAAGGTAAGCCGGACAAGGTGAAATTAAACTGTACCCACCAGGCTTGGTGAGAATTTAGGTTCTTGGTGGTTTGGAGGTACACAAGTGATCCACTTTTGGGGTCCATAAACACTATAAATGAGTACGCAGTGCAATTCGTCCCTTGCCAACATGACAGCCAACAGCTTCCAATTACTGATGTCATAACATTGTAATCATAAAAGTGTTGTGAAAGAACAGGTCTCATCCCTGACTCAGAGGCATCCACCTCCACAATACCAGTTTGGTGGAATCCAGATGGCGCAATATGAATGCTGTGGCGAACACATTCTTGAGTTGCGTTGAAATGTCTCCTTGGCTGCAGTGCTCTTTTCTGGGCTTTTTTTCAGGAGGCTGTGAAGGGAGTGCCTAGGGGGTCAAAACCTTGGATGAATCACCAACAGAATTTACAGACCCCAGGAATCACTGTTCTCTGTGTGGGGCACACAGATACTGATGTCACTTAGTTGGGTTCATATTTATGCCATTCTGGCCAGTGATGTAGCCCAGAAAGGAAACAGTGGTGATGTGGAATTCACAATTCTCACCTTTGATTTTGACAATTAGCTGATTCTACAAAAAATGGGACAAGACTCTTGATTTGCTCCATGTGACTTACTAAGGAGGGTAATTAAATCAGGATATCATCAATGTATGCTATTACAAACCACCCCAGGATGTCCCTCAGCCATCGTCGCCGGGGTTTCTCTCACTACAGAGGTTCCTGAAGCTGCAGACAAGAGGGCAACCCTCCATTGTGTGGGGCAGCTGAAGACGGAGCTCTCTGAGGACCTCTGCATTCAGAGCCTTTAGGAATGTGGCTATTTACACAGGCTCATTCAAACAGTTTCTTGTTGCTAGCATGTGGAAGTGGAGCTCAAGTGGGTTCATGGGTGTGGTTGGTGCCAGTGGTGCAGGAAGTGGGGAAAAAACCTAAGCAAGGGCCTTAGTGAACTGATGGAGTTTGTTGTCCATATCTTGGATACACTGCTGATGTTTCCCTATCAACTGTCTGTTTATTGGAGAGCACAGTCCAGCGACTATGTAATTCCGCTACATTCATATTAGATGGTAAAATATTTGGCCACTTAAAAAGTAGACATGGATACAAATGTGATTCAGTTCTTTTAATAAACAGCTCCGACAAGCAGTCCAAAAAAGGCGAAATGCAAACAACGCTAGTCCAAAATTCAAACATGTAAAAAAGCAGAGCAATAGTAGAACCAGAATGGCTATAACTAGAATGCACGCTTGTTAAGTCAGATGCTAAGGGTATTCCATATTACTTTTCTGTGTGTGTGTGTGTGTGTGTGTGTGTGTGTGTGTGTGTGTGTGTGTGTGTGTGTGTGTGTGTGTGAGAAATCCTTATATATTTAATACTGGGATGTGTGATTTGGAAGTTATGCCATGTTTGCATGCTGTAGTGAATTCTGGGAAACAGAGTATGGTGTGATCTCTGGTACAGGCATGGGATCTCAGTCACTTACTCATTTGCCAAACCACTTAATCTTACTAGGGCTGCGGAGAGGCTGGTTCCCATCTCATTTGACACTGGGCGAAGGTGGGGAATACCCTGAACAGCACACCAGACCATCACAGGGTCAACACACACACACAGCCATTCACACTCACACCTAGAAATAGCCAGTTAGCCAAATGGCCATGTCTGTTTGGACTGTGGGAAGAAACCAGAGTACCTGGAAGAAATCCAAGTGCAAAGCTCACGCCCGAGCCGGGACTTTCTTGCTGTTAGACGGACGTGCTAACCACTACGCCACTGTGCTGCCCGTGGCATGAAATCTGTAAATGCAAACTGATTTATCCCTTTTTGAGGTAAGCAGGATTTAAAATGTTGGAAGTTGTGAGTGAGACGCATGCAAAAGAGAACCCAACGAGCGATGGAATGGATGGGAGGGATGGTGATTTGCACTTGACTTGAGAGTTTTTGCTCAGCCTATATAAAGCTGGAACTTTCCACCAGAATTTCTAACTGACGAAGCTTTTTGGATTGAAAGCGAAACGTCTTCAAAAACCACAAAAAAGAAGTCCAGTTGCCTCGACTCAAGCTTTTTAGGATGCAAAAGAGAACTAATGTAGTTTCTTTGGAAGAATTATATATATATATATATTTATATAAAAACAGATAATGTCAAACCGCAGTGTTATAAATGCAAGTGTGGTCTTCCTTACCAGGACATTCAAATCTTTTTGAGAACATATGGAGCTCTTAAAAAAGTAAAATGACAGTAATGTGCAGAAAAAGTTGACATATAGTGGTAATTATATTGGTGCATTTTTGACTTACAAAATAAATTTAAAAAATGAAATAATTTTGAAAGTTTCTTTAATTTTGAAACTGCTTCATAAAACAGTTATGAAAAATGTATGCATGTGTCATACAGCCGCAATCCAGTTACTTAAAAATAAAGTGTCAGTCATAGGCTTGTGGTTTTTCATGCTAACCAGAAACTAGGGCTGAAAATTATTTGAGAAGCTGCTTATTTGAACTTCTTTATCAAACCAAGACTCAGCACATGTCCTGTCAGCATATCTGGCTTTATATTAAAAATCACCTAAACATCTCAAGACAAAAATATTTCATTATTTTGTTGGCGTTTCGAAAGCATTGCAACCTGAGTTAGGCTTCTGCACTCACTGAGAACTCTGGCTTTACTGACAGACCCGTTGTGTCTAATTGGCCAACCACCTGCACGCATTTCCTTTGTAACTACGCAAGCCTTAAAAGGGCAGATTCAGGGTCTGCTTCTTGTGTAACCACAAAGGGGATGTTTTTTTCTGTTATATTTTACTTTTCACCGGCATTCAACTACACTTCACCTGCAGTGGATGCAGATGGGCACGTCGCCTCGCTCCTGGAACAAACGCATGTCCTGCAGCATATCCAAAATGGGGGGGATGGAGTCTGGTATACCATGATCAGGCCAGTTCATATAGTGCAGCTGCTTCAGTGTGCGAGATGACTGGGGGAGAAATAGCATTGCAAATTTTTATGCTAATCATGCTCTCTAGAGCCCTGAATGCCAAACCCCCCCCTATTTCTTATTTGGGTATGATGCAAGTACTTACATTATTAAATGTCACCCTCAGGATCCTTACTAAATAGTCTCCTTTGTTCTTTTCTGACTCCTGCACAAGATACATGAACAGAACATTTTAGCACTTGGTAAAGTTTTCACCTTCAAGCGCTGCAGTGTGCACAATACACTTAACCATGTAGCTGCACTTCTCAGTATGCAAAGTTCATTGCTCAGCAAAAATTTTTATTATTAGTTACACTTTATACAGGCAAAGAACTAAACAGGACAGGAATTACTTCTCTATGGCTGCCCCATCATGGACACCCAAAGCTGTTCCTCTGCCGAGTCACTACAACTTTAATTTATGTTTAATGTTAGGAAGTGATTTCAAAATAATTACCATAGTTTCAGCTTTGGCTTTAATTTTCCGGGTTTTAAGGAACTTAAAGGTTGACATTATGGTCTTATCAGCTACATAAAGGGTGCAAGTTTTGCTGCATTTCTTAACACCAGGACAGGAAATGTGGTGTGAGTGAGTCAGGAAGTGTCACTTACACAAACTATCTTAAATGGTTCACACACAAACACGTCCTCCATCGTTTCAGGCCAGTAGCGTTCACACTTTTTCTAAATGACAAAGACTTCATGTTCAAGCTTTATAGAGTAGATGTTAACCTTTTTTACGTGAAACCATAGAATGTACAAGCAGGTCACATTAAAGCAAAAAAAGAGACCCTTTTATGTTACTTTAATAAATAATGATGGTAAGTTGTAGCACGGGATGTTAGAGCTTACCCTTCCCATTTCAAATTCCCTGCAAGCCATCACGATGACCTGAGGAGGGAGGGAAGGAGTGTGAGAGATAGAGAGAGAGAGAGAGAGTTCTCAGGATTTTAATAAAATTATGTACAATTATAAAGAGGCTCCCATATAAATTTGAAAAAAAAATAGTTAATGTCTCACTTGCACGTTGTATTCCCAAAGCATCCTCCAGAAGTCCAGGACTGTGTGTGGCAGTGGGCCTTGAGTAGCAATATACTCCGTTGGCCCCAAAACTCCCTACAATAAGTCAGATGTAAAGCAGATGAAGAATTCATAGCATCCGTGTATTTAATTATAAAGAAATTGCTTAATCCTACTAGGGTTGCGGGCTTATCCAACACTTGGTGAAGGTGTGGTCCACCCTGAGAAGCTCGCCTGTCCATCTCAGGGTCAACATTCATACTCACACCTACAGGCAATTTGGAACAACCAATAAACCTATTCACCTAATTTGAATATCTTTGCACTGTGGGAGGAAACCGGAGTACCCAGAGAAAACCCACACAAGAATGGCGAGAACATGCAAACTCCACACAGACACTCACCAAGCCCAGGACTCAAACCCAGGACCTACTTGCCGTGAGGCGAAGGTGCTAACCACTACGCCACCATGCCATGCCAGAATGCATACCTGATACAGATGACAGGTTTCATACTTGTAAGTCATAAAATTGTCCTTTCTACATTATTACTTCATCATCCTGGAACATCTCACGCAAAACTGTCCAACTGATTGATTCAGAAATATACAACATTCATTAAGCAAAACCTGCTCCGTTTTCATTTTCACTAGCTCATTCATTCATTCATTCATTCAGTCGCCGAACTGCTTAATCCTACTAGGGTGGCGGGGAGGCTGGTGGCTATCTCAGCCGACACTGGGCAAACGTGGGGTACACCCTGAACAGCTTGCCAGACCATCGCAGGGCAACACACACAACCATCGACACTCACGTTTTCTTTGTCATGTTGCCTTTAATTTAAAATAGTATTTAGTTTTTGGTCACATACCCGGATGAAATTGGCATTGATGTAGTCGGTGTCATTTTTGCAGGTATTAAGTGAGAGCTTCACTCTGCTGTGGTCAACTGTGGAGAAACAAAATCACTGAAACCTCTTTACCATGATCAGAAAGGTAGATAGTCACAGTGTTAACAAAAGCAGTGACTCAGACTGAGCGTCAATGTCAGTAATAGTAGCAAAAGAGAATGTGCCACTCACATGGAAGAATGTCCTTATATCTGTTCTTCTTCCCGTTCTCCTGCTTCTCAGCAGCTTTACTGGAATAGGTCTTCTCTGTGCGGTACTTTGTGGACTGCCTCTTTAGTTTCTAATTAGGAAAAAACAAAAACAGTGCATGTTTTATTCAGCGTATACAAAATGTTTTATGCAGTGTAATTATTTGTTATTTTACCTAATAAAGTTTTACTTAGCTTAAGTGTTTTAGTTGACTTTAATTAACTTAGTTTAACTCAGCTAGGTTTTTCATAGTGTAGTAATCATAGACATGAACACAAGACCGGCTCTACTCGGTATATCGCGTGTATTCGGAACGTGCCGAAGTTGGCGCCATCTTACCAGAGACATTTGACAACAAGGCTTTATACTTGTAAAAAATTTTGTTTCATTTTGCACTTTATTTTGAGTCATGTTTTTACACGTGCTAATAAAATACCATGATACAAATATTTGGACTTTAGATTTTTTTTTCCGGCAAAAAAGTATAAATAATAAAGAATGCAGTTATTCTGTAGATATAATACTTACAAGTGAAATGTTATTTTGTGTGATTTAGAGATACTATTTCACTTGTTGGAGCAAGTTGAGACACCCATATTATTGGAATGGCGGATTTTAGTCCTTGGTAATATGGCGGCCACCAAAGGCATGTCATGTGAGGGTCTTGTCCAGTCTTGTGTTTATGTCTATGGTAGTAATGCTTTATGTTGGCTTAGTTAAGTTTCACTTTGTTTAGCTTTGTTTTACTTACTTGAGTTCTTTGTTACTTAGCATAGCCTGGTTTTGCTTATCTTAGTTATAATTTAGTTGACTTAGTTATGTTTTATTTAATAATTTACTAGCGATCAAAAATAGCATGCATGGTTTATTTACCTTAATCATGTTTTACTTAGCCTATTCATGCTTCAAGTGCCTTAATTATAAGTTACTAACTATAGTTATGTTTTTCTTAGTTGTGTTTTAATTTGTATCGTAAAGTTTTACTTGCCTTGGTTGCATTGCTTGAAACAGCGTGCATATTTTACTTACATTGCCTGTGTTTTGCACAACCTAATTATACATATTTCACTTAGCTTATTAAACTTTTACTCATCTTAGTTGTTTTACATAGCTTTGATACATTGATTAAAAACAACATTGATTGTTTCAATTGTTTTTTCTAAGTTTAGTTATGTTTTACAAAGCTTAGCTATGTTTTATGTACTTGTTCACTTGTTTTCATTCTGCATCAAAGCCAACATGCATACTTAACTTAACTGTTTTATTAGTTTAATTACATTTTAATTAGGTTACTTAATTCTGACATAGTTTACTTATATTTTTTTACTTAATTATATTTGTTTTATATCCCATACTTATGTTTTATATGTTTTTAATGTATGTTTGTTTTGTATTTTTGCTTACATTGTTACATTGATCAAAAACAATATGGTTGGTTTATGTAATATTTGTTTTATATAGCTTAGCTTAGTGCACGTTTTACTTACATTCGCAAGTTGTGTTTTGCACAGTCAGGTTTACTTAGTGTGCTTATGATAGCTTAGTTACGTTTTATTTACCAATAAGCATATTTTACTTAGCTTTGTTATGTTTTGCTTAACAATATGCATGTTTTACTTGGTTTAGGTGTCTACCTGCTAAGCTTAGTAATGTATTACTTAGCTTAAGTATGTTTTGCTTAGCTACACCCTTGACATCCCCCTTTAGATTACTTTGGAGGAAACGAAACGCCTGTCAAATGCATTGTAAATGTACTTAATAAGAGATCAACAAGAAATTAAGTGCAACATTACATTTTTACCATACAATGTAATGATACAGATTTTTTTTTACCTACAGCAGTGTTTCTATCGCTAGTATGTTTGAATTTTTTCGATGGTCATCTTATTTTTTCTCATAGTTTTTCCCTTTTTGAATATACTATGTCTTACCATCTGTACCACCAGTGTTTCGTGCTTGAGGTTTGAACGTCATGTACATGAAACTGTTTTTTGCATGCCTAAGAGCAACTGTTTCCCCTTAGTTTGTTTGTCTCACAAGAGAAAGACCATCGTAATTTGATAACTTTCCAACCACAGCTCACTTCTAAAGCAGTGCACTATGGGAGGAACTCCTCAAGTGTGTCTTTACCAGCAATACGATGCTTACTTACCGGCTGATAAGCCATCATTTAACATTTACACAATTACCGCATTTTATAGTACTTTTTGGTCGAAGGTTATAGATACGCATGTTGTCATACATGGCAGAATAATTCAGTTCTTCAATCACACAGGTTTCGTCAAGATCTAATTCAGACGGATCCAGTTTGGCAGAATTATTACCTCAGGGTTAAGGGAAGCGCATTCCTTTATTACACCATGTGTTTTACACCAGTGTGAATAAAAAGGCAGTATTCTATGTAGACAGTATTTTGGGCAGCATTTGCACACTTCCCAATCGCAAGGCAGCTGCCCAATGAGATGCCTAAATTTGGCCATCCTTGAAAAGCAGCAGAATAAGTATTTTTCTTAGCCAAAGGCAGTCCTCTCATTTTATTTTGCTGGATGACACACTTTAGGCTGTACTAGTTGTGGTTCTAGAATTTGTTCAGATGCAGATGTGTCTGCAGATGCCACCTTGGGAATGAAGCCTCATTTTAAAATTTACTGCTTTTAATTTGCTTGTAAAATTCTCTCCAGACTGTGGTCCAGGCTAAAGGACATCATCTAAGCTCAAACTACAGTAGATGGATCTACACACCATTGATTGGCTTTCTGTTGGTACCAGAAGGCCTGTATTAACCTTTACATTCATTTAATTTACAGATTTATTTATTATAAGTGACTAACGAATAACCAGAGTACAATCCAAGCCAGATAAATGCTAGCACAGAATCTTAACTGCGGAGCCACTGCTGCAATCAAAGCAACGTTCATTCATCACGAAGTGATTTGTAATTTTAGTAGCAAAGCCGCAGAAGCAAGGTAGACGTTCAGGAGCATAGTTAAGATGAAGTGAAAGGTGGACTGAGTGCACTCTAAGATTCATTACTCATCCAACATCATGTATTAGCAGACTGTGAACTGTACTTTCTGAAAAGTAATAGCGGTTTTTATTAGTGTGTCTGTATAAAGGAGTCTTGTTCATTTTGAAATAGGGCGTTACTGTAACATATTGAGTAACTAACAACTTTTTCAGTTTAAAACATCACCGGGGCTGTCTGAATACAGAACAAAAGTTCTCCAGCATGTCTCGTGCTAATACTACTTGATTTTGAATTTATGGCAAAGCTATATATAAGATAACTAGTCGAATTAACAATACTCGTGAATTAGCATAAAAAGAAGAGACTACCAACATTAAATTAAAAAATGATGCCTCAGACCCTACTTTAATCTGTAAATTAAGAGTTGAGTTTCGCTTAAAACTGGAAACAACTGGAAATTTTTGTACTTCCGAACTACATAAAACAAAGAAAAATACAAAAAGGTCAAATTCTGGGTCAGCTGTTACACAAACTTGTCCATGCCATCTCAGGTGTACACACAGACAGGGACATAATATCACAAATTCCAAATATTTTGGAACGCGTATAAATACAGTCAGGTCCATAAATATTTGGACACTGACAAAGGTGTTTTTAGCTCTTTCCCACAGTGAACTTGAGTTAAACTTGTTGTAATCAATCCCTGCCTGGTCTGGGACCTGCAACTCCAATCAAATGCTCGTATTCTTCCCTGGTGGTGCTCAGGAAGGCCTGGAAGCTGTTTTCAGTTCCTGCTTGTACTCGGTGCATTTGCCTTCAGTTTTGCCTCCAGCAAGTGAAATGCATGCTCAGTTGGATTCAAGTCAGGTTCTTGATTCGGCCATTGGAGAACGTTCAACTTCAGCTGCTTTAAAAAAAAAAACCCTCTTGGGTTGTTTCCAAACTATGCTTTGGGCCCATCTGCACCATGGATCTCATACCAGTGGGTTTCGAAGACTTTCAATAAGTTTGAGCAAATGAGAGCCATCAGATGATGGTGGCTCAGTAGTTAAGGCTCTGGGTTACTGACCAGTTCAAGCCCCAGTGCCAACACGCTACCACTGCTGCACCCTCCTATGGCATCACTTCGTCATGGCTGATGATGGTGTTACGCACTGAAATGCAAGCCCCATGCTGGAGTGGCAGTCTCTTCCACAACGGGTACAGGTGAAGGATGGGGAAGCATGAAAAGAACTCACACTCTGCTTTCATCTTACTATCTTTTCTGCCAGTGTGTCATTTCGGGCACTGTTGGCCTTCCTGACACCTTTCTGCACTGCCAGCCTCCACACCCGCTCAACTGGACAGTTGAATAAATGAGATTAAAAATATAAGCTGCTCTGATGCTGTAATGATATAGCACTGCACACTTCACTAGCAGCCATGCACACTCACACCTTAAATGTGGTGGAATGCTTCAGATCATGAGCTTCCCTTCCCCATAGACTTCTCTTCCCATCGTTCTGGTTGATCTTATCTGTTGATATAATGTACCAGAACTGAAGCCTCTTTAATCTATCTATATATCTATTTATCTATCTGTCTAACTGTTAACACTTTCCCTTGAGTACTGACTTTGACACAGCTTGACTGAAAGCAAATTGAAAAAAAAAAACTGTTGCAACGTCGTTGTTTTTCTTTACAGGGGAAAGACTTCTTCATCCACCACCCCTGGTTTCTGTGCTCTTCTCAGTCTTTTGAGGTTCTTGATCTCACCACTGTGTACTTTCTTTTCTGAACATACCAAATAGTTGACTTGGCCACACCTACTGTTTCTGCTATCTTTCCGATCAGATTGATTTTAATCTTCTAGCGTAATGACAGATTGCTTTACTGCCAGTGACAGCTGTTTTGATTTCAAATTGAGATCCAAGAGCACTACATTCCAAATGCATACGCCACACCGGAAATTAACTCTACATTCTTTCATTTTTAATCTGCGTACTTGTGTAATTAAAGTAATGAGAGAATAACCTACATCTGTCAGGAAGTAGCGGAATAGCTAATCACATTTGATGGCATGTAATTAAAAAATGCAGTAATTTATATATCATTAATCGGATTTTTGTTATTAGAAACCTCAAATCAAAGTTGATAGTGTAAAGCCTGAGATAATTTTCATTACTTAATTTCCAACTGCTATATTTTTACAAAATATGAACCTTTTTTTAAATACTTTTATCTTTCTGCGGATGATATAATTTGTAATGAAACTTGTATTAAATTAGAAAAGAATTAAAAGAGGGCGGCACGTTGGTGTATTGGTTCGCACGTCTGCCTCACAGCAAGAAGGTCCTGTGTGGAGTTTGCATGTTCTCGCTGTGCTTGTATGGGTTTCCTCTGGGTACTCCAGTTTCCTTCCAAAGTCCAAAGGCATGCACATTAGGCTAATAGTTCCATAAATGTTCCAAATTCACCCTAGGTGTGAATGTGAATGGTTGTGTATGTGTTGCCCTGGCCCTGGTCTGGCGAGCTGTTCAGAGTGTACCCCGCCTTCGCCCAGTGTAGGCGGTGATAGGCACCGACCTTCTCGCAACCCTATTCGGATTAAGCGGTTTGGCAAATGAGCAAATGAGAGGGAGAATGAGGATTTAAAAAAGGGGACTTTCTCTATTGGACCCCAATCTACACATGTATGACCTTCTTGCACCTTTTTAGGCCCCAAAGAATCTCCATTTATACTAACAACATTGATAACAGATGATCAGATAAAAATAAAGAAAATGCCTTTGTTGATCACAGAAAGAAAGAAAAGAAATATATCTAAGGCAAGCAGTACTTCACTGACCACACTGGCCACCACTAATTCTTTGCGAGGGCACTTCCTGAAAAGAGACAGAAGTAATTCTGGTTATATCTTCTTTGAAAACATCATTGCTCCTGGGTTAAAATTTCCCCCGAACATTCTTAGAACATCGAATGGCAACAAAAAGATGATGGATTCAAGATGTATTTTTTATGAAGAATTTCTGTGGTTGTAAATATTGCTTCTTAGAAAGATGGCTCAAGCTGAGAGACAAGAAACCAAAGAAACTCTTTGTTGTCTGCAGGCATACTCGTGTCTACAGATCATGAGCCGTCCTTTCAAACTTTGTTCCAAACTTGTCTCTACTGAAGTCAAATGACAGAATTGTGCCAGTGATTTTCCCCCCCTTGTTTGGTATGCTGCAAGAACTTAATGTCCTTTTTCATTTGTAATAGTTTGTTCTATCTAAAGTACGTCTTCCGATCCATTTTACTGCCTTTCTGTGTAAACAACATAGAACAGTGTTTCAAAAACAGAGTGCTAAGAGAAACAATGACCTAAAAAAAAAAAAAGAAATACAAAAAGTGTGTCCAAGTCTATGTTAGGTTGTGTTGTACACTCGACCCTCGATTTACTGGACAAAAAAGGGGGGAGCACCGGTCCGGTTTTGCCGATTGTCCGTAGCTTCCGAGAATGGTTCGGAAGTGGGTAATAACAACAATTTCATTATAGAAAAATAGGGAAAAATGCTACGTATGTATATACAACCACATCATCCAATGTGACACTACCGTATACACACTGACGCACGCGCCAAATAACGGCCAACAGCGGCTCGCGTCTGCCTTTGTCGACCGCCGACCCCTTCCTGACCGATTCGGCTACTCCAAACTTTGTCCGCAGCTTCCAATATCCGTTAAACAGGGGTCCGTAGAATCGAGGGTCGAGTGTATTGCGTTATAAAAATAGAAATGTATGAGTACAGGTGACACATTAAAGGAAAATCGAACAAAGTTGCTTAGTAAACAGTATGAGCCACTAGAACAGCTTTAATGTGTCTTGAGATACATTTATTCATTTATTTATTTCCTATAGCGCTTATTTATTGTTGGTTGTAGGTTAGCTACAACTGGGCGAAAGGTGAGGTGCAGCCTGGAAAGATAGCCGGTATATCAAAGAGACAGACATCCATTTCCCATCTATAGGCAATTCAGAGTAGCCATTTGTTCTATCCTGCATGTTTTTGGACTGTGGATAGAAACCAGATCGCCCAGAGAAATCCCATACAGGCATGAGCAGAGCGCCTTCACCCAAAAAGGGAGGCCCCAGTTTACCAGCAGAACCTGATTGGTGTGAGACGAAAAGGTAATCACTTTTGCCTTGGAATTGAAACTATAATCTTATGGAATTGTACTAATAGGATGAGCACCTTCTTCCAAAAGATTGTTTTGTAATTTTGCCCTTCGTACACCATCATTTTGTAAAGGCCCGGCAAAGCATCTTAGGGGAGGAAACTCAGCATTTGGTGATGTCCACCGGCTCCAGACTTCAGACAGTCACTGATTTACATCCAAGTATAAATTTACTGTGTTAGTTTGTCCAATTACATTTGTCCAATTACATGCGAGAATAGACGCTCGATGTGTTAAAATGGCTGTAATTCCAAAATAGCGTAATATAATACTTCTGTTAAACCCCTCAAATTACAGCTGAAGGTCTACAGTTCTTCATCATTGTGGTGGTGAAAAATTGTGACTCTGTCCAAACACTTATGGACCTACAGCTAGGCAGCCTGATATGCAATACACTGTATGTTCTGACACCTTGATATCTGATGTACTAGCCTTCACTCCCCACACGTATCAATGAGCCTTGCGCACCCATCACACTCTTGTCAGTTCACTGATTGTCTGTCCTTGGACCATTTTTGATAGATAATTACCACTGCATACCAGGAACACCCAACAAGACCTGCTGCTTTGGAGACGAAGTGGCCCTGATCCTTCATAGCATTTATAACATTAAGTGAATAACATAGATTGTCTTGTTGTTACAGTGGCACCTGCCATTGAATGTTGATGTACTAGGCAGAAGCTGAAGAGTAAATTCTAAAATGTTGATGTGTTGGAAGCAGGAAAATTGAGCAAACATGAAGATCTGAGTGACTTCGACAAGGGCCACACTGCGATGGCTAAACGATTGAGGCTATTCATCTCCAAAATGGCAGGTCTTGTGGGGTTTTCTTGGTATGCAGGGGTAAGTACCTATCAAAGGTATTCATTCGTATAAAAAATATATATATTTTTTAAAGAAATGGATGTTTGTATGCTGTGTTATTTTGAGAATAACCTGGGAGATACTGTCTACTTGTGAACATGCTGTAGATTTGTGTATAATGGTGGAAATAAAAGACAAGCAGTTCAGTTCTCTTTTCGAGACAGTTCCCACTCCCAGAAGAGGAAGTCTATATTAAAAGAGTTAAGCCACACATTTAGTCAGCAGCTGGCTAGCATAAATGAATTCTTGACATTTTCCCCTTTTGGCCAGTTATATGAGGCTGACACACAACACACACACATATACACACATTTATGAATTTCAGTGTCTAGTTGTAGGAAGTTAATGCAACTAGATTTACCTCCTCTAATCAGATTAAACTTTTACTGTTATTTCTCTCAAATCTTCTTCTCTTGAATGGTAGACAAACACAGAGACTGTCAGAGAAGTTGACGTTTTTAAGACAATCCACTGACCCTCCCTTTTTAAGAAAGCCCCATCTATATAACACTTTCACACCAGAAGCCAGTTTACAACCAACCATACCAACAGACACTGACGTGAAGAACTCACCAAGAACTCGACAGCATAGTGACCATCTTCATAATCCGACGTGGCCTCTTTGTTGGCAAATTGAGCTAGGAATCTCCTCAAGATGTCAGTTTGGAGGTCCATGGTGCGACTCGTCCCCCAGCAGTGCCCTCTGTCATGTCACATGGCTTTGAGGGCTCCAGTGGCTTGGACACTTGCCGTCTATCTGCCTGTCTCACTTTCTTAACTTTTCTCACACTTTACTGTCTGCTTCTTTCAGTCTTTCTTTCTCTTTCTTTACGCACCCTGCCTGTCATCACTCCCTTCAGTTGAGAATGTTGCCCAAGTTTTGAGGAACCTGAGTGCAGAAGCACTAGATGGGCTGTCGTCACGGAAGCTTGTCAACAGGTTTCTGTGGTCAGAACAGAAATACCACCACAGCTCTCATCTCTGCCACTCTATTGCTTACTTGCTCTCTTTTCTTCCTTTGTTTCTCTCACTAGTCTTTTCTCTGATCTCTCTCTCTCTCTCTCTCTCTCTCTCTCTCTCTCTCACTCTCTCACTCTCATTCTGTCCAAGTGACACTCTGTTACTGGGTCCTAGAGCCGCCCCTGCACAGGAAGCATGCAGTGGGTGTGATTTTGTTTTGTGTCTGATACAGAGCATGTAATGGAGAGAAGGAATCTGCCATGGCACTCAGCAGGCAGCTGAAGTTGCACAGCCTGTTGGACGACACTCAGGGTGCTCTGGGTGACATTCAGGGAGTAACTGAAGTAGGAACATGTCAAACAGATGGCTGTAATAGATGTCATTGTTTTCTTGCCTACTATATATTTGAATTACAAACATCTACATGCTTTAATGAATGGTTGGTTATAGAATTGACGTTTGGGCAGACAAGAAATCCAGTTTCAGGTTTATCAGGCAGAAAGTCTGACCTGGTTCGGTTTGGTTTTTAATGCAACCAAAGTCCTTGTTTTGGCTCCATCTATGGGGTATAATTGGAAGTATCCCATAGATGAAAAAACGGGTTTCATGGTTGAGCGCATCGTTTTATAAAAATTGTATATTTGTTCAAATGAATGTACTTGTTTTCTTTATTGTTTACTTTTTTGAGGTATACACTCTACTTTACATGAACCTAAATGTTAAAGTGAATGTACTGTAGCAAAATTGGAAAGGAGCCACTTTACACTTTGGCCACTGTTATTGATCCCAGGTGAATTGCATAGCCTACTGTTACTATATAGTAACAATTATTATTATTATTATTATTGTTAATATAATTATTATTATTTAGTAGCACCGGGCTTATTATTATTATTATTATTATTATTATTATTGTTATTCACCCATTTGTTCATTTTCTAAACCGCTTAATCCTAATTAGGGTCAAGGGGAGGCTGGCGCCCATCTCACCTGACTCTGGGCGAGGGCAGAGTACACCCTGGACAGCTCGCCAGGCCATCGCAGGGCAGAAACACGCTGACGGCAATCCAATGGCCTACTCTTTACAAACGACAGCAATGGTTCTTTTACATGCCTCTCACCACAGTCAGTGAGAGACATGGCTGGCCTTTGATAACCCAGTTAGCTGCACTGGGGGGTATCATCATCATCATCATCATCATCATCATCATCATCATGATTATTGTTGTTGTTGTTATTATTGGTAGTAATGGCACTTATAATAATTATATTATATAATTAATTATATTACATAATAAATATTATAATAATTGTCAATATTTCTCCTGCTGCTACTACAATAATGATAAGGATACTAAACAATTGGCGGCTGAACACCGCTGCACAAAAGACCTCACCAAACATATTAAGCAAAAACTTAAGGTACCCCTGACTCCATCCTAACTACGGAATGGTGGTACATCATTTAAGCTTTAACACATTCAAGTTCTTGGTGTTAAACCACCCTGGTTCAAGGTCGTGTTGGAAGGTAAAGTTCTGGAAACCTTTGGAAACCTCAGCCCTGACTACAACCATGACAAGTCGCCCAGCTCATAAAAACATTCTCACTTCATGATGCTACCACCATTATACTTTACTGTGAGCATGATGTTTCCAAGGCGATGGGAGATGTTGGGTTTCCGCAAAGACCATACGTTGTTCTAGGGCCAGGGTCACACACAGGTAAAAAAAAAAAATCAGTGATTGCTAGATGTTAGAGCTATTTATATGTGTGAGCACAGAAAAAATGGCCATTAGAAAGCTGAGGTGGGTTTGCCTTACATCCTGTTTCTGAGGACTGCATAGAAACAATGCATTTACACAATGAGGGTCCTATACCTAGCACTTATATTTCAAGGTAAGTGGTTTAATCTTTGTTTTAAGTTATATAGGGGTATGAGAAGACATTTTACATCGGTGATGCTGAATTTTCAAAAAAGCAGATGTGAAATATGCTACACTGTATTATCATGTTAGCGACAGCATTTAAAAAAACCTGAATGTCGGGTGTAGCAGCATCCTCGACACTGCTACACCCTGCATCTTTGCTTTAATTAAATATTTGTCATATTCGTGTGTGTGTGTGTGTGTGTGTGTGTGTGTGTGTATATATATATATATCACCAATATATAGCAGGAAAATAGTATTTTTTGATTATACGATATTTTTTAACAGAAAACAGTCAGGTTTCCTCCCACAGTCCAAATACATTCACATTAGGCTAATTGGCTGTTCCAAGTGCGAGTGTGAATGGTTGTGCGTGTGTTGGCCCTGCGATGATCTGGCAAACTGTTCAGGGTGTACCCTGCTTTCGCCCACTGTGGCTGAGATAGACTCCAGCCTCCCTGCGACCCTAATAGGATTAAACAGTTCAGCAAAGGAGTGGGTGAATGAGGTCCAATACTACTACTACTACTAATAATAATTTCAAAGATTTCAAACAGCTTCTATGAATACTTCTGTATTTAAAGCATTTTTTCTACTTTACATTTATCATCCATATGTGCTTTTTTTCCCAGTTCATGCCCAGCTGCAGTGTGATAAATCTATCGTCCATACTACAATTGGGCAGGAGATTAATGTTTTGTGCAGGTACGATAAAAATCAATATATATTCAGTAAGAAGTACTGGTGCCTTGGGGAATCCAGAAGCACTTGTGAGGTATTAATAGATACAGATGGATTCAAAACAGCACGACTCAAGGATAAGGCATGGATATACGAAACACAGGTCAGAGCTTTTCACATTCGCATGACAGGACTCCAGCTGGAGGACTCCGGAGTCTATTGGGCTGGCATTGACAAAATTTACGCTGATCTCATGGTTAGGATAAAAGTCGTGGTAACAGAAGGTAAGTTTTTAACTATGGGTAATATAAACCTAACTCAATTTATAGATTACGTGATCTCATGTTATATAGGAAAAAGTGTTCTACTGTTATTTAAACTAAAAAAGCACAACACCAAGAACAACAACATAAAAGCCTGCATGTACTGTGTGGTTGTAGAATAATAAAAAAAGACTATCACCCTTCCACGTCATACTGTATTACCTCAGAATCCAGTCAGTGGGTTAACCAAGGCTGTCACTTAAAAATGCTTTATACACATCAGCTAGTTTCCAAAACCACTGAATCGAGTTACCATCCTGTGATATTTTGGAAGGTAGATCTGTTTCTAATCATGAGGGCTGAATTAATACTTCATATCAAACAATCATAGGTATGAATACAGTTTTACAGCATATCGGCTCCATCAGAGATCCACTGAATATTCTGGGGGTTTTAACATTTGAACAACATGTTTAAGCAACATGGCATTTCTATCTAACCCAAGTGTCAACTACAAACATAATATGAACATTTTTATCATATTAAATAAAGGAATTTAACAATATGTAAATATATAATCCACACTGAATATAGATTTAAATAGTTTTTAATTAGATTAGATGTAAATAGTTTAATATTTAAATATAGATTTTATTATTATTATTATTATTATTATAATTATCATATATTAACTTATTTTTATCTGTTATTCTTGATTATCTGGCCATACCAAAATACCAAAAATCAAATGTTTAATAAGGAGTGCACATATGTATGCTTTTAATTATTATTAATAAGTTTCAAAAAATGCATTAAATGTTCATTACAAGCATGAGGTTAATTATATTCTGAGTAGTGAATTCTGTTGATGCTGCTTGCTGTTACACAACTAGGATTGAAGCTGCGGTTCTAATGATACTTTCTGTTTTCTTTCTTTTCTGCATTCAAAATAGACAAATATTTGACATATTTATTCTTACAAATTTCACAATAACAAAAAATACTAAAGATATATTTAAAACATGGAAATATTTATTTAAAAAGTTTTTTAAATTAAGTTATGGTTGAAAATAAGTCAATTTATACGTTAGTGTTTAAAGTGCTCTGTATGTATTTTAGGAAACTGGCTGCTGAAATAACGTAGCCTTCTGGACAAATTCTAGACTTTTGGTTAAAACTGGAAAAGTGGACGCTCTGCCTGGCACATTACTAACTATATATGAATCCACCTTTTCTAATACACTCTGTTTGTGTGTGTGTGTGTGTGTGTGTGTGTGTGTGTGTGTGTGTATAAAAACATGAGAACCCCC
>JBCNYH010000022.1:30331003-30342146 GCA_039654325.1 Tandanus tandanus | reverse complement strand
AGGGGATGGGGGGGGGGGGGGGGGTGCCAAAGAACAACGAGAACCCCCCCCCCCCCCCCCCCCCCCCCCAAGTTAGTAATTGTTATTAGACAGAAGTCTGTCCTATCAAACAAAAGTCAGGATAATTTTGGGGGGAAAAAAGTTCAAATGAGTTGAGTAATTACAGTACAGTGGCAGGTCGTTACCTTGCAGAAGTTGTGTTGTAAAAGTGTGTTGTAAAAGTTGTGTTGTACATTATACAGCAACATCCTTGAAAAATTACATCCGTGAATCTTCTGAAGACTGGACAGATAACTTTTTTATTTTATTCAAAAATCAATAGATAATGGAATATTTATTGATAATGTTTGATTCAGTTGAGGGCCTCCTTTTTCATCTGGGGTTAACCTGCGCATAAACGCCATTATTGATCAGTGACAACAAGAAATTGTGAATCAATAAAAAAAAAAAAAAACAGGGGTTCTGGATTCAAGTCCCAGGCTTGGCGGGGCGTATCTGTGTGGAGTTTGCATGTCCTCCATGTGCTTGAGTGGGTTTCCTTGGGGGTAGTCCAGTTTTCTCCTACAGTCCAAAGACATGCGCATTAGACTAATTGGCTGTTACAAATTGCCCCTAGGTGTGAATTTGAGTGTGAATGGTTGTGTGTTGCCCTGGAATGGTCATGCAAGTTGTTCAGGGTGCTCCATCCTCCCCTCGACCCAAACAAAGGATAAAATGGTTCAGAACATAAACATGAAGTTTACTTACAGCTGAACCATTACCCACTCTTCTCCACTGCAGTCCATCTCTACTCAAGGGAACTAATGTTTCGAACTACTGCACTTCAGCACGGTGATGTCCTGATTGAGTAATAATAATTATACAGTAGGTTACTCATTTCAGTGTCAGTATTGGTATTAATAAACACCAAAAAATGCACCGGGTCTCAAAAACATTTTGTGCAACGCAAAGATTTCAATAGAAGTTTTTAATAAAACTGTGAAACTGGTGTGAATTTCAGAAGCGGTGAGTAAACCAAAGGTTTGGCTGGATGGCTCACCTGTGGTAACATGTCAGGGACAGCCGGTTCTCCTGCGCTGCCGGACTGAGAAAGGCACCAATGTGGAGTACAGCTGGTTCAGACAGGCCCAACCTCAAGATGTTCTTCTACAAAGCTCTGCTGATCTGCTCTTGCGCTGTGACTTTCTCATGGAGGACGCTCAGTATGTCTGTTTGGTTCAGAACGCTGTGAGCAGAGAACAGAGCAAACCCATTTCTCTTTATCTTCTACAGGCTGGACAGGAGAACTGCATTTATTCACTCACATCTGATGGTCAGTTTCACTTATAAGTAATGTACTTATTCTATAGGGGGCAAATAGCATAATGCTTGTAATTTCATCTATTCAGTTACCGAACCGATTAATCCTATTAGGTGATAGGGATCATCTCAGCTAACACTTGGCGGCGCTCGCCAGACCCTCGCAGGGCAACACAAATACAACCATTCACACTCACATGTCAATTTGGAACAGCCAATTAGCTTAACGTGCATGTGTTTGTATTGTGAGAGGAAACCAGAGTACCTGGAGGAAACCCACGCAACCATGGGGAGAACCTGCAAACGCCACACAGAAACATCTGAGCTCGGGATTTTTGCTGTGAGACAGAGATGCTAACCACTACACCATTACCACTCTGCTTATAACTTCCTGTTAATTTTTTTAATGATTGCTAATACAGGGGCGGCACGTTGGCGCAGTGGTTAGCACGGCTGCCTCACAGCAAGAAGGCCCAGGTTCAATTCCCGGGCTCGGGTGTTACTGTGTGGAGTTTGCACACTCTCCGAGTACTCCAGTTTCCTCACGCAGTCCAAAAGCATGCACAGTAGGCTAATTGGCTGTTCCAAATCGCCCCTAGAGTGTGAATGGTAGTGTGTATGTTGGCCCTGCAGTGGCCTGGCGAGCTGTCCAGGGTGTACCCTGCCCTCGCCCAGCGTCGGCTAAGGTAGTCACCAGCCTCCACGCTACCCTAATTAGGAATAAGACGCTTAGAAAATGAATGAAAGATTACTAATACAGTATAATTTACACCTGAACTCATTCTAGTGCATTTTTTTAAGTGTTATTCTGGCCATCATGTCCCCCATTTCAGGGCTTGAGAGTTATGAGTGCAGAACAACGACAGCGTCACCAGTGATAAGCACCAGTGTCTCTGAGGAAGTTTCAAGCTCCATGTTTGTCCCACAGAGCAGTTCAGCTGCTAATCAGTCACCCTGTAGCAGTCAAGCCCAGAACTACACTGAAAACTTCTGTCTCAGGTTTGAACACGATGATTTTCGTGCAGCAGACATGAAAGCTGAAATGACCTGCATGCATGTGTTAATGTAGAACATTTCTTTTAAACACTTGCGTTTTCAGGTCATGGTCAGGACTACCGCTGTGGTATGATATTACACGCTGGCTTCTCTTCATTGGTTTGATGATCACCTTTGGATTGTTGCGCTCATGCACGCAGATCAGCAGAGCAACCTGCAAACATCACAACTAAATATTATGATGGAAAGCCTTGCTTTAGTTTCACAAGCTTAGTTTAGACTTCTTCCTCTCTCAGAGGCCCTTTTATTTTTTCACACGTATATCTGGTTGTACTGCATACTGTTGCTGTATGTCGCCATACATGTATGTATGTTTTTAAACATTTAAAGAAAATTTTTTTGATAGACCCACAGTATTTAAATCTACAAAATTCTTCATGCCTATTATTTTTAGCCAACACTGTGTATATCTGTTATTTATTCATCAATAATCTGTATATGTAAAAAAATTTATTTGTCGGTCTCCTGATGAAACCTGCAATCTCCATTTTTGACTTTTTCAGGAATGATAAAAAACGGGATGAAAGTACGGTTAATAATCATACAGTGACATATATATATATATATATATATATAAATATATAAATGGGGAGGTGGTGGCCCGGTGGTAAGGTGCTGGATTACTGATCCGAAGGTCAGGGGTTCAAGCCCCGGTGATAGTGGGGCTTGAACCCCTGAACTTCGGATCAATAATTTGCCCCTAGGTGTGTGTGTGTGTGTGTGTGTGTTGGCCCTGCGATGAACTGGTGAGCTGTTCAGGGTGTACCCTGCCTTCGCCCAGTGTTGGCTGGGATAGGTGCAGCCTCCCTGCAACCCTAATAGGATTAATCGGTTTGGCAAATGAGTGAGTAAAATAAAATAAATAACGAAATAAATAATAGTAATACAGTAGGGAGTCATTGGTGACTTAGTCGTTAGGACTTTGGAGTCCTGACTGGAATGTTAAGCTACTTCCGATGGGCCCTTGGAACGCCTTTTCATCTACTTTAAATAAAAACATAGGCCAAAGTATTATTTCAAGTTTTGACATTGCTTAAAAGTTGTTGTATTTTTTTATGTTGTAAAATATAAATATAAAATAAACAAGAAGGTCCTTGGTTCAAGTCCCGGGCTCGGGCATTTTCGTGTGTTCTCCCTGTGCTTGTGTGGGTTTTCTCCCACAGTCCAAAGACATGCACATAGGTGTGAGTGTGAATGGTTGTGTGTGTTGGCCCTGCGATGGTCTGGCAAACCGTTCGCCCAGTGCCGGCTCCTGCCACCCCGCGACCCTAGTAGCATTAAGCGGTTCGGCAAATGAGTGAGATTAAGTGAGTGAGCCATACATCTCATGAAAAGCTTTATAATTAGCTGGAAAGTTGAATCAGGTGTGTTAGCAACAGGAAAAAACTTTGGGCCCCAAAACCTGGCACTAAGAACTGGTATAGATGATAGAATCCTGTTCTCTTTGTTATAAATGTATCACTGTGTATTAATATTTATATTTTTTTTAATGAATTATTTATTATGTTTTTAATTAATTCATTTATGTCTTATATGTGGTGGGCGGGGCTTTTAAAAAATAAACTAAGTCATTGACCAATCAGCAGCAGCTTTTTTTTTCTCCAGCGAATCACCTTCAGTCTACTATAACCCGGAAGTAAAAAGTTCAGTCATGAGGAGATGTTTATTTGTTACTGCGTAGAGACACTGAACGTGAGTTTACGGTTGATATATATTTATGTGTTAATTTGGATTAATGTGTAAAGTTTCTGTGTTGTGAAATTAAAGTTAGGATACAGAGACACTCCTGGTTCAACTTTTTATTCTCTTTTTTTTTTATATAACCTTTTGTAATGAAATTTACTCACGAGCAAATGTCTCTAAACAGAACAAAAAAAGCTTATTAAAAAATAATGTGTAATTTATGCTTCTTTTAAGCACAAAAAATGACAAAAGAATCTGTTTCAAATAATATCACCGTCTTTTACATGGATGTTGAGCAGCTCAGAGTCAAAAGTTTTAACAAATGTCGAGGAGCTCATAGTAATGTAGTTGGGTAACACACAGATAGTAGGACAATACTGTTAAAAAAGAAAATGTAGTTATTATTTGCCCATATGAAACTTGGTGAGGCAGGAGAAGCGGTGCTAAGGTCTGTTGGTGGCCCAACCGCATTCGAATATCTTGATCTTGAAGAACTTGATGTGTGTAAGATGGAGCTGCACAGCTTGAAGATCATTGGACGTGGTGAGGGAAATGCTTCCGGATTGGGTGATCCCGTTCAGTTACAGGGCAGCCGTGGCCTAATGGTTAGAGAAGCGGCTCTGGGACCTTCATGGCTGAAGTGCGCTTGAGCAATGCACCTACCCCCCAACTGCTCTCCGGGCTTCCCAATGTGTCTTCCGAGTGTGTGGGTGCTCACTGTTTACGTGTGTATGTGCTCACTTTGGATGGGTTGAATGTAGAGGCAATAATTTCTTTTGCGGGATCAGTACAGTATAGCAAAATAAAAAATCAAAACGCCGATGTTGGGTGGCCGGCCCGTTTCCCTGACCTCACCCCTTGTGATTTTTTTTCTTCTGTGGCATTTCCTTAAATTACGAGTGTATACTCATCTACCCCAAGCTCTTCAAGCTCTTAAGGTTGCTATTCAGCAGGAGATAGCTGCTGTTTTACCCGACATAACCCTTCAGAAATCACCTCCAAGAATGTATAGACAATGGCAGCCATCATTTGGAAGAGGATCATTTTTAAAACATGACGAATAAACACTGTATTGGATGAAGTTTCATTTGGGTAAATAATAATTTGATTATTGATTACTTTTTAAATGTTTTGTAAGGACACCCTGTGTACATATATGTATATAAGTATTTAAAATATTTGTCTCTTTTTCTTCTTCTCCCGACTCCTATCAGGGTTCACCATAATGGATCATCCTTCTCCATCTTGCTCTGTCCTCTGCATCCATCTCAGTCACATCAATCCCATTCATGTTCTCCCTCACCAGATCCATAAGTCTCGTCTCTGGCCTTTCTCTGCTCCTCCTATCCGGCAGTTCCATCCTCAACATTCTTCTACCAATATACCTTTCATCCATCCTCTGCACATGCCCGATCTATCTGGCTTCTCTCACTTCATCCACAAACACTCCTTCCTGTGTTGTCCCTTGAACATATTCATTTCTTATTTTGTCCTAAAGGAAATTGGAGCATCTTCATCTCTCCCACTTCCAGCTCTGCCTCCTCTTTCTAATGCACAATATTTTCTAATATGTGGGCAGCATGTGCAGTATTTTTCTCAGAGGTCTGATAATCAAACCCTCCAGTCCTCGAGCCCATGGGTGTCAAACATTTTGACACGATTATTACGAGTTATTACGATTTGACGCCAATCGTAATAGCAGAGCGTGACAGACCTTGATGAACTCGGAACGCAAAGTTTCATCTCCTGGACGCCTGAGTCGTCTTTGGTGTGGCCTCCTTTTTATACCTAAATTGTGCTTCGTGGCAGTTTTTCTCAAATCGTGGTCATAAATCATAGGAGATCTTACCAGAACTTAATGAATGTGAGAGATCTAAACAGAACCTAACGGAACGTGAGAGCATATAGTGGTGATTGTAAGAAAACCGAGGAGAACTGGATGAAAATTGTGGCACGTCTTGACCAGCAGATCTTGTTAGCTTCATAACGAAAGGTCGTGACAGAGAGTGTAGGAAAGCGTAGAGAAAGAAAAAGTAAACAAGTCTTGGAGCTCTATGGTTTTTTTTTTTTTTTTTTGTTTGTATGTTTGTCTTTTTTGAAGAGTGGAGATAAAGCCAGGGGTCAGCAAATGAGTGATGAGTTGATATCATCACATCCGATAGGTGGCAGCATTGCAACAGCATCACTCGGGTATAAAGATAAAAGAAGAAGTGGCTCTTAAAGGTCAATGTAGTCCAATAAACACTTCCGGGTTAGCATCTAATTAGTGGTGAAATGCGTTTGGCCGTTATTAATTATGATGGGCTGCTTAGATATGGCGAAGACCTGAAGAATGTGAGATAAAATAGTAGAAATATGTTGAATAAAGTGTATAAGGACTGTTTTATCCCACGTGACGCATTAACCCAGCGCGTGAGGGCGTAGGCACACTTTCGGTTTCGAAAGGGGCGGAGCCAAGCGGTGTGTGTGTGTGTGTGTGTATATATATATATACTGTAAGAGGAAACAAGAGAAAACCAGAGGAAACAGGATAACGGTAAGCTTTATATATATCACTTTATCTACCGGCGGAATGAACAGTAAGGTTTTGGAGTCAGGTTAAATAAACCCGTCAGTGGTTCTACCGAAATAATGTGGGTTTTATAAGTATAAACAAATGATATTTATTTCAGTTTAACTTCCCACCTATTTAAAGCAGCCCCTGTTCCTCCAGGTCAGTGTAATAAAGTCTGTCGAGTCATAAGAAAATCCCTGAGGATAACAGAATGCAAAAGAATTGCTTCTACAATTATTGTCATTAGAAAAAGACCAGGAACCTTCAGTATATATAACAGAGGAAAGCTTTTGTTTTGGTAGTTGCATGATTTTGGAGGAAGGATATGAAAACACACCCCTGTTACTTAAAATAGCTGGTTTTATAAAGTTAGAGAATGACATGTAGTGGCAGGCGTGCCCGCCTCACAGGAAAAGGGTAATAAATTCGAGTCCCAGGCTCAGTGAGGGTGTTTCTGTGTGAAGTTTGCATGTTCACCCCATGCTTGTGAGACCCTCAAGACTTGGAGTGAGAGATTCATAATGGGGTGACACGATGGCGTAGTGGTTAGGACGTCTGCCTCCCAGCCTCCCAGGGTTTGGGTCTCGGGCTGGATGAGGTCATCTCCATGTGAAGTTCCCTCCTTGCTTATTGGGTGTGTGTGTGTGTGTGTGTGTGTGTGTGTTTGTATGTTGGAACTGGTCAGGTGAGCTGTTCAGGGTGTATCACCCAAAGTTGGCTGAAATAAGCTCCAGCCCATGACCCTAGTAGGAGTAAGCGTTTCAGCAAATAGTGAGTCATGCTGCCATTCTTTCTTTCTGTGTATCGGTTGACGAGAGACTGAAAACACTACAAGTTTGACCCTGATGAATCATCGTTCGTGTCCTTGCTTGGCGCTGGGAAGGAAGGTCAAGAATGTCTTAGTTAAAGCTATGGAGGAACATGTACAAGTTGTCAGACTAGCAGACTAGACTGGGGCGTCCCATGTGTTCAGTCCTGTCAATTAAAAAAAAAAGGTCACCGTCGGATTGAATTTGTGGAGTCTGATCATAGTTTAAGATAAACAGCCTCTGCCTCGGTGTAGGTTAAAGATGTACTAGTAATTTCTTATTCCTTACATGTATATATAACCCAAAAGGTATGTAGAACAAGGTGGCATGGTGGTTAGCACCACATCCGCCTCACAGCAAGAAGGTCCTGGGTTCAAGCCTCGTGTCCGGCCAGGGTGTCACTGTGTGGAGTTTGCATGTTTTTACCCTGTGCTTGTGTGGGTTTCCTCCCACAGTCCAAACCAAAGACGTGCACGTTAGGCGAATTAGATATTTTTGATTGACCCTAGGTGTGAGTGTGAATGGTTGTGTGGGTGTTGGCAATGCGATGGTCTGGCAAACTGTTCAGGGTGTAACCCACCTTCGCCCGAAGTCAGCTGGGATGAGCTCTAACCTCCCTGCCATCCTAATAAATGACAAAGCTGTAGACATGTAGAACATGATTTAAAAAAAATGAAGCTAGAGTCATTTTAAAGATGCTGTCTGGGGCACCTTAAGATCCAGAGGGTGGGGATTGATTCATTTATGGGCTGGAATGGGGGAGTAAGCTCAAGAAATAAAAGAAAACATTCAAGTGTTGAACCAACCAAATTATCTTGGGAGGGAAAAAAAATCCTGAATCTATAATATAATTTCTCCCTAATTATAATTCCATCCAATGTTTTTGGATATCTTCAGCAGGTGAGTTTCGAGTATTACAGTATTACATTAATACCCATGACATCATCCTCTCTGGGTGGATTGAGTACGGCATCACATCCCAGCTGCAGTTCTCTCCCCACTCTGTTATCACTAATGTGTTTCAGTAGAACTTCTCTCTAAGGACGCAACCGTTTCTATCTTGTTGCCAAAATACACAAGGTAAACAATCCTGCTGTCGCATTGTTTCAACGTGTTCCTGTCCTATAGGAAATGTCTTTGACATTTGTTTCAACAAATAATCTTCACAAAACACTTTACTTCTTTTCTATGGACATCATAAACCTGTACATGGGTATTGTTGACGAGGATGGATTGAGAACCTGTCTACTGAAATTCCCTGAAGATTATCAGAACTTGTGTTTACAAAGTACTGCTTCAAGTTTAATTCTAATTCCAGGGTATGCTCCCAAGGAAGAGGTGTTAGTATGGGGACAAACCCCTTCATTGTGTTTGTCAAGCAAAGGTTCTTGGAACTATTTATGGGACATGAACTCGCGCTGTATATTTGGTGATACAGTATCTTTGGCATTGTTAACCGATATCTTGAACACTGAAGGATTCAAGCCAATTTTGGCACAAATGTCTAGATTGTATAGTCCAAGATTGTCCTATCTGTTGAAGTCAACAGTTTCCACATTTTTTTTTGCTTGGTTTTTTTGCTTGGTTCTGGTTTTGTTTACTTGGTTTTTTTTCAGGATAGCATTTTGGGGACACCTTGAAAATATGGAGAAAGGGTTACAAAAAAAAAAAAAAAAGGACCAAAAAGAATTTTTGACTTGAAGATGACACCCCCTCATTCAAAACAAGTATACCTAAAATTGTCTTTAGTGCTCTAAAATGACATGACAACAATGACTTTTAGTTATTATTTTCATGGTTTTTTGATCTAACTCTGTACCCTACAGCGTAACTGTATTGGATTTTCTGTGGTTATTTATGCTTAAATCCAAATTTGGTTTTTACAAATAAAACTACACATGATAAAACCTCTAATTTGATGTATTACAAGCCATAGTACAGTGTTACCTGGCTCACTGAATCTTGGCCGCCATATTGGATTTTCAACCATATTGAATTAGCAGTGGTCATTTTAGGTGATGTATGTAGATGTAGATGGTGATGTATGCTACAAACCAATTTAAGGTATCTAGGTGATTCCATAATTCCATTACATCTTTTTGTGCCATTTCTCGATGGAGTGTGTTTAATGGCTTTTCTAATCTGATCCACAGAATTGGTGTCGGCCATTTACTGTTGCAGAAGGCTGGATTCGATCTCCAGGGAGGGGGAGGGGGGGGGGGGGGGTTTCAGTTGTATTCATGAGCGTTCACTACCTGTAGATTGTACAGTTCTATAGATTCTACAGCTGGTTATTCTACAGTGTGGAAACGTATCAGAAGTATAATCGCTTCTGTAACTAATGTAGCGCATGTACTTTATTTTCAGGTAATTTCTTGGACACTAGTTCTCTAGGGCTGAAGAACATCTGGAGCTTTGCTGGTGTCTGATATTTCCAGTTAAAAATGTTGCACTACGTGATCCTGTTCACTACACTGCTCATGACTGCTGTACATGTCAAAGGTGAGGTCTCTCATACACTGTTAGATATTACAGCTGCTGCTGTCACACCATTCACCTGTCTATCTCTCTATCTCTCTCTATCTATCTGTCTGTCTATCCATTTAACCATATGTCTGTCTGTCTATCTATCTATCTGTCAGTCTATCCATTTAACCATATGTCTGTCTGTCTATCCATTTAACCATATGTCTGTCTGTCTGTCTGTCTATCCATTTATCTGTCTGTCTGTCTACCTGTCTATCCATTTGTCTGTCTATCTTGTCTATCTGTCTGTCTATCTATCCATCTATCTGTATATCTATCTGTCTGTCTGTCCTCTATCTGTCTATCCATTTAACAATCTATCTATCTATCCATCTATTTATTCATCCATCTATAGAGAGGACATTTGTCTCAGTAATTTATTTACCAATAACTAAAATGTCTGATTTTATTTTTTATCCTCTCAGCACAATGTGAGAAACCTGTTCTTGGGGGAAACCGAGTTTTGGCTGAATCATACCCAGAGCCCTTTTCTGAAGGCGTTACTCTAAAGGTCAGCTGTGCCACTGGTTATGTACCTTCGACAGTTTCGTCTAAAAGGTCAATCACCTGCAATGGAAACCAGTGGAGCGAGCTCGAGCTTGAATGCAAAAGTAATTTATCCACAAACACCTTTTAAATTAAGTTTTCATTTGTTTTAATTAGTTTTCACATCGTAAGTCTGAAACGTTTTCATACACGGCTCTTATTCAAGAACCCAATCATGATTTTTTTTTTTTTAAAGATATATTTTAAAGATTTTTTAAGTGCTGGTTGACATAATTTATTGTAATATTGACATTATATTGTTGTTTTTTTTTAAATATTTTGGATATTTATCAGTAATTTAGTTTGGACTTTATTAGAAAAAGGACATTTTATTTGCTTGCATGAGTGCAACTGCTCAAATTCGATTGGTCAGAAGATGTGAATGCTTGTGTAATATTTGTACAGGAACATCTCATACACAGGAATATGGATACACCACATAATCTAAGATTAAAATTAGTGGATGTTAAGATGTGTTTCAAAGTAAAAGTTGTTAAATTATTATTATTACTAATATTTAAAAATTAAGTGCTGAAGGTGAGGTGGATGTTGCTGAACATGTAATTCAGTAACTGATAACTGTGATATGAGATGGGTGGGGGGAGGGGGGGGGGGGGGGGGGGGGGGGGGGGGGGGGGGGGGGGGGGGGGGGGGGGGGGGGGGGGGGGGG
>JBCNYH010000022.1:30310051-30321068 GCA_039654325.1 Tandanus tandanus | reverse complement strand
TTGTAGAGACGTGTCAACCAAGACAGTCCTACCACATCCAGAGCCTTGAGGTATTCAGGGCGGATCTCGTCCACCCCTGGAGCCCGGCCACCGAGGAGCTTTTTAACTACCTTGGTGACCTCAGCCCCAGTAAAAAAACTGTACTATAAATAGCTTGTTGAAGAATCGAAAGAAACATATGAACTAAAACAGATATAATGTTAGATTTTACCTAACCTAAAAAAAAAAAAGCCCTTCGGCCTTCTACTAAAAAGCTCCATCAGCAGAGCTGCTATAAAATGTGCGTAAATTTCGAAGATGTGTTTGAGCGATGGAGACAGCTAAGAGCCCAGAAGGATTTTAAGACTGATGCAGAGTTGGCTAATTTTCTGCTCAACAGGTAAGCATTCCATTTCAGTAAAGGTCAGCTAACCTTAGCTAATTTCTTAGCTAATAGGGATGAACATTTTAATTAATTTTACTATTTGAACCCGCAGTCATACTCTGTGGTTCTTACATAGGGTGCATTTCCTGCTGTTTTAATAGTCATGGTCCGGTTTTGATGGTCACATCCCCATTGTAGACGCTTTAACTGGTGGACAGGAGTGAAGCATGTGCACTCTGACTGGCCTGCAGCTATGAAACTAAATATGCAGCAATCTGCAATGCACTTTTTGTTCTGACACCCTCCATTGCCAGCATTAACTTATTTATTTATTTATTTTTAACAATTTGTGCTTTTCTATGGAATCAGACCACACAGGACCGCCTTCACTCCTCCATGCACACCAGGAGTACTAGGTGCCTGTGAATCTGTTCCTGGTTTGCTGTTTGTCCTTCCTTGTACCAATTTTGGAAAGTACTAACCACTGCATACCAGTAACAGTTAGAATAAAGGGGGTTATGGTATTTGAATGTGATCTTTTCTTCACAACACACAAGTCGGCCATATTATTCACTTGCTAGCAAGCTAGTTAGCATCATTGGGGTTTATTTTAAACATGCTTTACAGGTGGTACCATTTCCAATTCATCCTAAACACGAAAAGCAACAAATAGTCATGCAGTAATTTTGGCCATTAACACATGGCAACGATGCAATAACCAATCAGAAATGAGTAAAAACTTTTGAATAAACAATACGTTTTATTCAGTTTACCTCTTGGTGGTTTTAAAGTTCTGGCTGAATGGTAGCTTATGTACATAGCTTATGATTTTTTTTTTATTTTATTATTAATGTTGTTGATGTCATATTGTGTGTCATTTGTGAACTAACCTTTATCAGGTGTGTGTGTGTGTGTGTGTGTGTGTGTGTGCACAATAACGCTGTGTATCATACCTGATCATACTCTCATCTGCTCTGCACTGAGTGCTTGATTCATTTAAACCGGTTTCTGTGTTTGTTAAAATGTTGATACTCGTTTGCTTCTTACTTCTACTCTTGATTCAGTCCATCTAATTCTCTGCCTCAGGCACAACATGTAGCTTTATGGTTGTCTGTGGTTTTCTGCTTAGATCTTGTTAAGGTTATGATTTATTTTAACATGAGAAAACGACTGGCAGTGCATTGCATGTCATTTACTTCCTCTCACACCGCAGTTTATCTCATAAATAAGTTGAAGTCTTCTAACAGAAGGTTGATGTCTGTTGCTTACTGTTTAACTACGTTTTTTTTTAAGTAACCCGGGTTTACACTGGGGCACCATCTCCGCGACTTGAGAGAATTGTGATGAGCGCGGGGGGTCATGGGAATGAATCGTGATGATCTTGAGAGAAATTGGTGGATTTGTGATGGTCGTGATCATGGAAAAATGATTGACTGTGAAAGTTTTGCCACATTACTACGGTGTATTACGATTTAACTCCAAAGGTGATCGAATGTGGGAATCGAAGTTCAGCGCAGTAGAGCTTAACAGAGCGTAACAGACCTTGATGCGCCATCGTAGGGGATCTTTGTCAATTTGGAAACACGATTCCTTCAAGTTCCATCTCTTGGATTCGTCCTTGGAGCTCCACACTTTTTTAAATAGCGAAGATCGCGGACATTGTGCCCCAGTGTAAACCCGGGTAAATATGAAAGAAAATAGTTGTTTTCTCCTGTACTTTTTTTTTTTTTTTTTTTTTTTTACCGTACTTTTTTAATTATTTGTATTTTTTTGTTTTTTTATTACCATTTGAACAACATTTTGCCAGCACATAGTGTTACATGATGGGCGAGAACAGTTTGGTCCATAAGTATTCGAATATTGTCACACTTTTGTGATTTTGCCTCTCTACACCCCCACAAAGGATTTCAAATGGAACAGTCAGGATGTGATTGAAGTGTAGACTTTCAGCTGTGATATAAATTTAACTTGAAAATATTGCCATAACCTTTTAGGAATTACAGCCATTTTATTCCCCCGGCATATAATGTGTCTGAATATAGTCATCAGTACGTCTGTCCATCTATAATCTTTTCAATTCCGGGTGAGAACTCGGGAACCCGATTGAGATGTCTTCATCACACGTGAGTGTTATTTCAGTTGGGCAGTGTAGTTGTGCTTATTGATATTTTGGGATGTCTGCCGTTTTAGGTTTTAGTGGAGCTCCGTGAAGCCACTGTTGTCGCTTCCGTGCTCATGGGCCCACACAGGCAACCCAACACGCAAGTGTGGTGCCACCGCCACTGTTGGCGCTAAGTGCACTTTACTTCTCTGAAATTTTTCCTGTTTAGTCAGAGGTTTTTCCTCTTGAGGAGAAATACGTTTTCGAATGCCATTGAAAAAACAGTAAGTTATATTATAGCTGTTTTTTTAACTGAAAACAAATGCAAACAATTCTGGAGCTCTGCTTTTAGGCAGTGCCTGAATATTTAGATTATGTTTCCATAGCAACCAATTTACCATGCAAGAATATGGATGGTGCTCAAAAATTAAATGGGGAAAAAAAAAAAAAAAACATTTAAAATTCCTTAATCAAACGTGGCCGTTATTTCAGTTAGTAATGTAGTTTTGTGTATGTAGTTTTGCCTTTTGATATTTTAAAATCTCTGCAGTTTTAATTATGTTTCCATGGCAACCAGTTTGACCAATTTAAAAATATGGATTTTCAGGTCAGAACTCGAAAAACATTTGTGACTTCTTTATTTTCTTCTCAGCATATAATGTCGGGGGATATAGTCATCAGTAAGTCCGTCCGTCCATGCAGCGTCTGTACTCATTTCAATTCTGAGCCCGAACTCGGAAACCGTTTCATATTTCTTCATCAAACTCGGCAGTTACTTGTACTAGGCGGTGTAGTTGTGCCTTTTGATATTTTAGGATTTCTGCCGTTCCTATTTTCTGACATGGAGGCTGGAGGAATATGTTATCTGATGACTCTTATTACACATAGCCACCCATTTTCAGAGGCTGATGAGATGTTTCATTGTGAGTTATAGTCTGTTTCTTCAATATTTCCTGACAAATTAAGGAGACAAAATTACTTAAATAAATTCCCAGTAAATTTGCATTTAGCTGCAGTTTATGGGAACCGGAGTGACTTACATTTTGTCATTTATACCACTGAGCAGTTAAGGGCTTTGCTGTAGGGTCCAACAGTGGCAGCTTGGTGCTATTGGTACTTGAACCCCCCAACCTTCTGATCAGTAACCCAGAGCTTTAACCATAAATGCAGTACTTTGGTTAAGACCCTTCAATTACAACTGAATGTCTGCACTTCCATCACATCTTGGCTGCTTCATTTCACACCCACTTTGGGGGTGCACAGAGGCAAAAGTACAAAAGACCAAACTGTAAATTCTGGTGTCACCTGCTCAACTGGAAAGGGAAAAAAAAAGATTTGAGTAAGAGTGCTGATTGAAATGTGACTCGATCTGGCAAAATGAGTCTGAATGACCAAAAATTGAAATATCTTGAAAACTGGTGAAGTTATGAACGTTTGAAGTTTGGATTACGTTAATCATTCTGAAGAAAAACGAGAAAAATGAATGTAAAGTTCTGGGACTGTTCTGATAAAGCATCCTTCAATTGTCCTTAGCAACCAATGGGTTATCTTCCTTCTATTGACATAAAACTTGGCAGTTCATTCGATGACATCATCACAGGGACAGAGAAAGTACAACATGAGGCAACAGTACTTCACAGGCATAACTTCAGACAGACTCTTACAAAGAGATTTGTCCTACGGTTCAATTTATCTTCATGAAATGAAAACCAAATCTGATCAAAACATGATTAAGAACGGGATTACCTAAACTAGGTACAATCGACGATGACCCGATCAGTGCTCATATAACTCTGGATTGTTCGGTTTTGAACAAACAAAAAAAAGATTGTCAGCAGGAGCGACGAAGTTAATTTGGCTTTTTTCGTCAGTGATTAGCGACAAACTTTTTTCATGCAGGGCCAAAATCACATTCGGGCGGTGACGAGAAACTAAAAATGTAATTTTGCCAGGATTATGGATATTGTCTGGTCTTTTCTACCCAGTTTAGTGGTAGGACCCTCTGCTAAATGGCGAGTTTCGTTACCTCATATTACTTTCTCGGCTCTAAAACTTCGAGAAACAAATAGTTCTATCAAATACATCTATCAACTGGAGAAAAAAAGAAAAATCGATATTTTAATGCATTACAGTGTATTTTATCCTGTATCTCCGAAGTGGTACTTGCAACTTTCGACTCATTTTGCCAGATCAGGTCACAAGTGGTACAGATTTTGGGCAGTGTAGTTGTGCTTCTTGATATTTTGGGATGTCTGCAGTTTTAGGTTTTAGCCTTAAAAACCTTAAAAACACCTTAAAATTTTTTTTTTTTAAATTTTAACTCAAAACTGGTTTGACATATTTTGAGTCATAGACTTTTTTGTATGTTTGCAACCACATTATTGTCAACTGTTTAAAAAATAAAATCTAATTCAATACTTACTTTATTTATACAGAGCATCAGGAGTCTTCATCTGCTTGGATTTGGATTTTGATAGCTTTGATCCTTGTATCGCTTGGTAAGTATTATATTGTGTGTGACTTTGTGCAAGGTCACGGTACTGTGGGCATGTTATGTAAGAACTGCAGTGTGCAATGGGAAAAAATGCAGATACATGTGGAGCATATCATTAGTGAGTTAATGTTCACATCCCAGTCTTCTACTGTCTAGTTCCTCGAGCCTTCACCTGATACCACACAGGTCCGATGTTTCATGGTTTCTTTTGTTTGTTTGTTGGTTTTTACACCATCTGTGTATCTACAGAAAGCACAACACATCGAACCTTGAGGTGGACACAGCACAAGACCACATTGGGTTCTATACCTATCAGCAAAAAACAAAAATCAGAAGCTGTCTTGTGCATAGACTCTCCAAATTTGTTCATGACCATGATAGCTTCAGATTCCTGTTCTTGGTGGACAGGTGTAGAACCAGTGGTTAAAGTGGAATTTGACAGGTGGGGGGGCCCTAAAATTCTGTGTTGCAGCACAAAATGACACAAATGATTGCAAAAAACTGTATTGGCTTTATTTTGGCTCAGTAGTAATATGACATTGAATTTTCGTGTTCACATAATCAGGAAGTGGGCATAACAATGAAGTGAAAAGCAGTCATGAATTTGGCTGAAAAGTTAATATAAAATATTGGGAAGTATGACAGTGATGATATTCTACAGTATATCGAAAAATGGCAAATGCCCCCGGCAGCCCAACGGGCACATCTAGACCATATTCTGCACCCACACCCCAAATTAGAACTCTCTAGGTGCTATAGTTTCACCCCAATTTTTTTTTGTACTGTTCTATGGGACAATCAGGTGTCAGAAGCTGACAAAGGTCTCATCCTGTTCAGCAAATAAATTCAAAATCTTTAAAATTATAGAGATAAAAACGCAGCAAGAAGGTCCTGGTTTTGAGTCTTGGGCTCGAAGAGGGTGTTTGTGTGAGGAGTTTACATGTTCTCCCTGTGCTTCTGTGGGTTTACTCCTTAGGCTAATTGGCTGTTCTAGATTGCCCCTAGGTGTGTGTGTGGGTGTATGTGTGCTTCCCTGCAATGGTCTGGCGCGCTGCTCATTGTGCACCCCGCCTTCACCCAGTGTCAGCTGAGATAGGCTCCAGCCTCCCCCTGACCCTAATAGGATTAAACACTTGAGTGAGTTCTGTTATCATGGTGGTTGTGGCTTTTTGTTTGTCATGTTAAGCTGTTATCAATATTTCACTTAACATCTTTTTTTTTTTTTTTTTTTTTTTTTTTTTCTCTAAATTTTTAGGCATTTTTTGGTACTGTTATAAAAAGCCCAAAAAAACTGAAGAGTAAGTCTTCCAATTTTGAAGCTTGATTGATACTCATGTTGCATGCTTACTATTTTCATTATATTTTTGTTTTAGCGCTAACCAGCTGCACTTAACAATTTGTCAGAAACAGAATGTTCTTTTTCAAAATGATTGCAAGTACACTATATGGACAAAAGTTTGTGGACACTTGACCATAACACTCATGAGTTTCTTGATAGTTGGACTCCAGGTTTCGTTTCTCTTTGCTGTTATAATAATTGTCTCTTCTGGGACGGCGGTCCACTAGATTTTAGAGTGTGGGCTGAGGGGATTTGTGATCATTCGTTCATAAGAGCATTATTAAGGTCAGGCGCTGATGTCATGTGGGGACACTTGGGGCAGTTGGTATTCTAGTTCATCCTAAACGTGTTGACTGGGGTTGAGGTCGGTGCTCTGTTCAAATGACTGACGTTCTACCACTCCAACCTTGGCGAGGCGTTTCTTCATGGAGCTCGCTGTGTGTGCAGGGGGGGGGACGGTCATGCTAGAACAGGTTTGAGCCTCTTAGTTCTAGTGAAGGGAAATTGTAACCTGACAGCAGAAGTAGGCATTCTGTACAATTGTGTGCTCTCAACTTTTTTGGCACCAACTTTTGGGAAGAAGTGGCGTATGGGGCTCATGGCACACATTTGACTAATTACAAAGTGCTTTACATGTCATTACTGTAAAATTCTGCATTACATTAAATACACAGTTTACTATGTTTATACTCAAGTGCTGCTGAATTTCTTTATTAAACAGAACTATTATTCTAGAAACAAATAAATAAATAAATAAACAGAACCCCGCAAGAAGGTATAAAAACACAATATGTCTAAAGTAAAGGCACGCCAGTCTAATCATTCTAAATCCTCGACAATATGCTTTAAGTGCACTGCTCCACCTGCACCCATGCTTATACTGCAAATTCACATAGGAATTACTTTTTTTTCTGTTTCAGGGCTAAAGACCCTTCCCGTCCCGAAAACTGTTCTTTGGTCAACATGTCCTCCAAAGATCCAACAACAGAGGAATCGGCATCCAAACCCATTATTGATATACATTGCACAGAGTCTCCGGCTAATCTAATCTAATCTAATCTAATCTAATCTAATTCAGCAAAGTCAGCTTACTTTAGAGTATTGAAATGCCTTCAAATTTATTGATAAAGAAAATGAACCGTTTCTTTTCAGAGTAAAATCTGCTCTATTCTCTATTTATGCAAATCTCCTATTTCTACAACTATCACAATTATGAGTGACTTCTTAGACCTTTGCTTTTATTTGTATGTTTGCACTAAATTTTTTCTAGAATGTTGAATAATACAGTATTTTTAAAAAAATTTAATGTATACTGTAATGTATATATTATATACTACATTTTTGAGATTGATTGTAGTTTGCATGCATTTAAAGGCTTTAAGTTTTCAGCCTAAGCTGTAAATGGAAAAAAAACCAAAACTTTTTTACTTTGCAGTAGAATACACTGGGAAGAATGTACGCATTATTGCTTTGAACATATATCTGCACTCTGGGTCTTGTGTAAAGCTCATGGGAACAGTTAAAACAGGTATGCTAACACCAAAACATTTATACACGTGGGGGATAGAATAATATTTAACAATGATGAACTGTGAGATACCTGATGTGGTCGAGGTAGAAGCTTAGAAAGTTTTGATTGTGTAGGTTTGGTGTGTTAATTATTTGTACGGAATGTCGTCCTACAGTCCAAAGACATTCTCGTTAGGTTAAATCGCTGTTCCAAACTGCCCCTAGGTGTAGAGGTGAGCATGAATAATTGACGCTGTTCAGGGGGTGTACCCCACTTTCGCCCGGAGTCGGCTGAGATAGGCTCCAGTCTCTTTGTATCCCTGATAGAGTAGGATTAAGTGGTTTGGCAAATGAGTGATGAGTGAATGAATTAATTAAACTTAGCTCAGGTTTTGGACATACTTTCATCACATTTTATCTGAAAATATATATTTTTCAGGTAATTTTTAAAGCTGTGTGCATTACTCAAAAAGTACCACCAGCCTCCCCGCGACCCTAATTAGGATTAAGTGGTTCAGAAAATGAAACTCATTCTGTGGTGATGGGTCACATTATTTGCCGAACTTTTGAGGTTCCCGGACAGCCTATCCCCCCTAATAATCCGGGAAAGCGAGGATGAAATGTACTAAGATGTAAAAGTAATAAGATGTACCCACAAATTTTTGTTCCCTTCATAAATGAAAAAGCACCAGGTTCAATTTTATTGTTACGTGATTATTTTTCTGGAATGTTCACATAATTACATCATGTTTAGCGTGAATATAATATAATATTTTGCTAACATCTTGTGTGTATGTAAATAGGTGTAATTGGTTTATAACGCCTCCTCACAACCCCTAAAGTGTTTGCTTGTTAAAGAGAAACCGTAAGTCCTCAAGACGTACCTGTGCTAAAAAATTGTTACCTGTAAAAATTGTTACAAACTGACTGTTATTTAATGTTAAATAAATTTCTCGATATCAATGATGGCATGTTCCGTGTTTAATAAAAGCAAGTATTTTATTTGTACATTATTAGGCCTAAATTATGTATCACATGTGCCACTGAAGTCCCTTTATAGTAATAATATAGTATTATAACCGACGTTGTCACCGTAATTCAGTTACATTCAGAACATACATGGACATGAATGGAACGGTAATATTGGGCTTTCACTAATTTGTTAAAACTGTTCTTTCTCTCAACACCAGGTCAATTATATACGTACAGCACAACTATTTGGTGAAATATCCATTATCAAGTTTTACTGTGACCTAGTAGCCAAATAATAAAACACTCATTAATTGTGCTGGGTTTTTTTTCTTACAGAAAACCTTATCAGTGGTTGTGCACATTGGGTGTTCAGAGTGCCAAGCAACACCCAAACCGTGAAATAAGAGATCACTCTTGGTTTGGTTTACTTATTGGTTGCTTTGCCTTCACCCTTCTCACTTCAGCCTGAATTTGATCAGTGTGGTCTGGAGACTATGATGCAGGATTTGAAGCCCACCTTCTTGTTCGTTTCTTGTAAGGTAGTTCTTGAAGGACTGATCCTTAAAGTCCTGTAATGTAAGTTGCGAAGTGGGTACTCCTTGGATCAGACTCCATGGATCCTGCTTTACAGCAAGAAGGTTCTGGGTTCAAGTCCCAGGTACAGGCATTTCTATTTGGAGTTTACATGCTCTCCCCATGCTTGCGTGGGTTTCCTCTGGGTACTCCGGTTTCCTTCTACAGTCCAAAAACATGCCCATTAGGCTAATTGTCTGCTTAAAATTGCCCCTAGGTGTGGATTTTAGTGTGAATGGGTGTGTGTGTGTGTGTGTGTGTGTGTGTGTGTGTGTGTGTTGCCCCTTCTATGGTCTGGCGAGCATTTCAGGGTATGCCATGTTTTCGCCCACCCATCTTTTACTTGTCCCACTCTGTCACTATTTGAGCCTCCCTTGAGGAAACTGGATCATTCATTAAATTAAGATCATCAGCTGACTTCATTTTTTTGCCCCATCATGATGCTGAGCCTCGACCTGACCAACAGAAGTGACCCCAGATGTTAGCGAGCTCTTGTGCACCTGCATCCATCATGATTACTTAATTTTTTTTAATAAACCATAAAAATCTCATTTTAGTGTATTTTATTTATTTATTTATTTTTGTTGCTTAAGTTTGCACGTAGAATATACTAAAACAATTATGTGCCTCAAGGTCAGTGGAAGACTGAATTGAATTGAATAGTCTCCTCAACATTCCATCTCTGGGACTATTCACTGACATCCACCGGCACATTTTGGATGTATGCTGTACCAAATCGTTCGACTCTGAAGTTTCCTTTTAAGCTTGTAACTGTGGATGTCTGATATATTTTTCTAAAGTAATATGTAAGTGTAGGCATGCTTTTAGTATCTCTGTGAGATGTGCATTTAATTGGTGTTTACTAATTTATTATTATTATTGTTGTTGTTATTATTATTATGTGGATGCACAGTATGACGGCTGAGACAGGCGCCAGCCTCCCTAGTGACCCTAATAGGGTTAAGTGCTTCTGTGAATGAATGAATGAATGAATGAATATGATTTTCTTTTCTCTGTTTTGTGGCATTACCACAGATTTTATACAATTATCTGTCCCTTCAGGATTATTCTAAAATCATATAAAAACACTAGCATTTTTCTTTTGATGATTTTTATTTATTTATTTATTTATTTTTTCAGTGGTGAAGTGTTTAACGCCTCCCATTATAACATATGGAGAGTTTAAACCAGAGGAGGAATTGCATGCTTATGGAGAAGCAGTTATATACTCCTGTAGGGCAGATCTTGATCTTATTGGACCTTCAGCACTAACATGCTCCAGAGGTGCAACTTTTCAGCCTCCTCCTCCTCAGTGTCAGCATGACTTCCACTCAATCCAGTGTTTCAAAAATATTTTAAAAACAGTCTTTTTGTTAGACGTTTATGTATTTCTGCATATCTTAAACGTAAGTGTGGCAACAGGCCAAGGCTTATTTCTGATCTGTCTGCTTAAGGTCAGCATTTGGTAGGCATGCTAACCCTAGCCATCCAGCTGCTCCATTAATTCTAGGCTTATTGCACAGAAAGCAACAACATTTCAAATCTAACTATTTAATGGTAAGAACGTGTGTGTGTGTGTGTGTGTGTGTGTGTGTGTGTGTGTTGCCCTGAGATGAACTGGTGAACTGTCCAGAGTGTACCCCGCCTTCACATACAGTCGGCTGA
>JBCNYH010000022.1:30284440-30294625 GCA_039654325.1 Tandanus tandanus | reverse complement strand
CGGGATAAGTATACTTCCCATTGGGAAACTCAGGAAGAGATCCACAGCTCTTTTCTAAAAGTGCAGAAATATTACATAAATTAATGCAACAATTTTTACAAGATACAGAAAACAAATTCACAACATGAAATGTTTTTGAATAAATACATGGCTACATCTATAACACTATCACATGTTCTCAGTTATATTAGTCATAGGTTACACTATTAATGTCCGCCACCATTTATAACTTATGTTCCATCATTGGTCCATTTATAATGTGCTTTAGGTGTTTTTTTTGTTTTTTTTACTCATAAGCTAAGCATTTCTAATAGCATTACATAAGAAATAAAACCAGAACAAAGCCACAAACAAAAATAAATAAATGACTGTAAGTAGAATTACTTGTGCAGTTAAGCTCCAGGTTTGTCCAATTGGATCCAATGCAGGTGACTGTCTTGGAAGCTGAGAGATTCACAGGCCGATAGCCGGTGGAACAATCAAATGTTACACTGGAACCATTTGGGAACGTCTGCTGTCCCAGGTCATTGATAATAACCCTGTTTTCCCCAAAATTAGGTCTCTCACACTGTGCTGCAGAATGCGGAACACAGCATTAATACAGATGAAATAACTTAGGAATGAATCTCTGATTGGCTATTTCGCAATGTTCCACTGGGATATACACCATTCCAAAATTAAAAAAAAAAGACAACAGTGCTTTATTAACAGTGCTTTATGAAATTTCTGCAAAAGATACTGTGGAGCCCCTTTTTGGGGGGGAAAAACCCACTGGTGAGATTGGTGTAGCACTATTCAACCCTTAAAACAATATCATCTCTGTACATTTATATTCACTAATTTGTATGGGCAGCCAGTGGAGTGACGCTAAAATGGGAGAAATGTGCTCGTACTTTTCCATGCCTGTTAATCGTGACGTAGTATCACGAGGGGCAAACTCACAGGTGACATTCCATTTTATTGCAAAGCACCAAACTGTAAACCCTGTTCAAATATTTGTCCTTAATCATTGTGCGTTCAGTCTATCTACAGTTAGTTTCTCCTTCAGAGATATTTGGGGAGAAAATGATCCATAGGTTAAATGATATACCTTATTTCCACACGTTCATTACTCTCTCAACTGTATTACACACGTAAAGGTCCCTGATAGGCTACATAAATCTAAACTTATTACCCAACCTTGGTTATTCATAATATTCTGTGTATTTGTCCTGCATCGTTTGTTGGTTCTTTTATACTCGGTTCCATAAAAGTCCACTTTTTAATGAGATAGTTTCGGAGGATAGAATAGTCAAGTATAAAAGAAGTAAACTTGCACGTTAATCAAACTAAATGGTAAATCGAATGATAGTAGATAGCGTTATATATAAACTTTTTTAAAGTCTACAATCACAAATATGATTGTTAGTCAGGACAACAAAGAAATGTATGTCCTCCGGCGGGCTCTTAACTCACATTTGTATTGTAATTTATTTCATATGGAACAGAATGGAAGAGAATGAAGTTGACGTGCACGTTGCACATCGCGAGTGATTCTGAGTCATACGCGTTCACTTGACATCGGAGCTTAGTCATTTTCTTGTGACTGAATGAAGTAAAATTCCACAGCAATGTTCCTATAGTGGAAAGCCTTGTTTCGAAGATTCCAGACTGTTGGAGTAACAAAAGGAGGAACGGCACCCTTTTAAGCTCATGAGACATACGTTTTTGGTTTAGCGATACCAAGCAGTGTTACGGGACAATAATCACACTATCCTTTATTCATCAAAGTTACATAATGCGTACAGGCAAAAAGTGGATGCCTGATTAATTTAATATAAAAATATCATACTATCAGAGTATTGGGAGTATACAAGTTAGTTGTTAATTAGTCATTTCAAAAATGTAGGAGAATGAAGTTTAAATCCTGAATAATGTTAAAAACACACACACACACACACAATAAAAGCATTTACTGAGTTGACGTTATGTATTAACCTTCTAAAAAACATCATGTGATTCTCCGTCAGACTTGGTGCTTTCTGTACACAAATGTTCCTGTGACTTAAAAAAACAAAAAAACCTAAGAAGCTGATAAACATCCATGGCTTTGCCTCATATTTACAAATTATATAAGAGATTAATTAACATTATATCATACTTTAAAAACAGTACACCATGACGTTTTCTACGTAAACAGAATGAAATGATGAATGTTACATTTTTTAAACAAAGGTTTATAAATAAGGAAGTTGATGTACCAGACTTTATTTTGGTAACAGTTCAGACTTCCAAGCAACACTGTTCTTATTACAGTTTAATAAATAAGAAGTGTCGAATGGGCACGGGTTTAATTTGGGGAATTATTTTAACTACGTAATTTAACGATAACGGACATATTAATTTCACGATGATTTCAAGAAAACCTGCTTTCTATGTCTCTCTCTCTCTTTATCTAATGTTGTCTGTGTTAATAAGTCAGATAATGGTGACAGTTTCCAATGCTAAGTGAACCATGACCTCAGATTTGTATAGACCACACACAGCAGTGGCGTAAAAGTTACCGACTTAATTGACAATATTCAAATTAAACGAGTCTACATTGGGACTAGCTACAATTACATCAAGATATCCAGAATCATCATTTTAACAAGTCAAATTTCATTGTAACTAATTACGACTTATATCTTGATATCTCAAATAGCTTAACTAGTTACAGTTTAAATTTGAGGTGAATTTGTGATATCCTTTAGAAATTAATTACAATTTAAAAGGCTTGACATAGATGTACGTACAAGCCTACAGACTCACGAGATGTCCAGAAACTGTAAGTGAACCAAAAGACATCATTTGCAGATATTTACAGCTTGCACTCTCAACAAAGGAGGTACCAGTGTGTACCTAAAAGGGTACAAATACTTGTTGTTCTGGGGTTACCCTCTTGAGACACAACTGTGTACCCTTTTTTTAGTACAGGACCATTTTCGTACCTCACCAAATTATCTGCGATCTAATAACTAAGTAGGCGGCGGAGGTGGTGTAGTGGTTAGCACGTCCACGTTACAGCAAGAAAGTCCTGAGTTCGAGCGCTTGCATGTTCTTCCCTTGCTTGTGTGGGTTTCTCTGGGTACACCATTTCCCTCCCAAGAGTCCAAAGACATGCACACTAGGCCAAGTGTCTGTTTCAAATTTCCTCTGGGTGTGAGTGTGAAAGGATGTGTGAGTGTGTTGGCCCTGCAATGGACTTGCGGGGTGTTCGGGGTATGCCCTGCCTTCACCCTGCGTATAGACCAGGGGCAGTGGTGGCTTAGTGGTTAAGGCGACGGGTTACTGATCCGAAGGTCAGCGGTTCAATCCCCACTGTCACCACTGCTGGGCCCTTGAGCAAGGCCCTTAACCCTCAATTGCTCAGTTGTATAAAAATGATGATTGTAAGTCGCTCTGGATAAGAGCGTCTGCCAAATGCTTAATCCCATTAAGGTCGCGAGGAGGGGTACACAGAAAGTGGGGTACACACTGAACAGCTTGCCAGGCCATTGCTAGGCAACACACACATTTGGGCAATCTGGAACAGCCAATTAGCCTAATGTGCATCTCTTTGGACTGTAGGAGGAAACCGGAGTAGCCGGAGGAAACCAACCCAAGCACTGGGAGAGCATGTAAACCCCATATAGAAACGATCCGAGTCCAGGGATTGAACCTGTGATCCGGACGGGTTGAAATCACCTAGTACAAATCTGCTCCTTCTTTTGTTTTATTCGTCCATCCATTTCTGCTAGTGCACCTGTGAGCGCAGGCGTGTCCTTATCTCTAATCTCTGAAAGTGCAAAGTATAGCACTTCAACCCCCCCCCATGTCTCACCTTGGATTTCTGCAACCTCCAGCAGGCATATTAGGAGGAGGAGCATCAGCCTGGAACACGGGGTCTCGCGCATCCTAACGTAGTCTGACCGCCTGCATACAAAAACAAACAAACAAACAAACAAACAAACAAATAAAAAAAAGAACCCCAACACACAGCACACACACAGCCAGCTAATCAAACCGGCTCAAACCTGTTGTTAACACACCACACTGTACTGCAGTTTTAATCTCGGATATCATTACAGGTTAATGTTAACTCTCAGGTTTAGCTAGCTAGCTAACTAGCGTTCAGCTACACAAACAACAATAACAACAACAAAAGTCAATTACTAGCTAATATTCTCTGAAATATCCTTTTAAAAATTGTATAAAAGTGGACGTCGGGTATATTTAAAAAGCATACTAAAAAAAAACCCCACCTTTTAATCTCTGGTGCTAATGTGACAAACAATCTGTGAAGAAAAAACAAACAAACAAAAAGTAGCCGAGTTACCTTCTGAGGGATAAACAGAGATTTGTTTTTGTTTAGCAACTCGGAATTAGTGCTGACTAACACCCCACACAAGTCAGTCCACACAGCAAGCATGAAAACAACATGTTTTGTGTCTCACCTGGTCGCTGGCGCTGTAGAGCTCAGGTGAACAGCCACCCGGTGTAATGTGAGGTAATAAATGAGGCAGGAAATGTATTGAGGGCTGTGACCGAGTCAGCAGGTGGGCAGGAGTCAGTGACGTCACCTTAATCACCACAGGTTTCACTGCAAGCTTCACAGTGCAAATAAAAGTCTTAGTCATGCATTTTGTTTTACATCAATAAACCCTGTGTATCTACACATCACCTTTCCCCCCATTATATCTTTCACACACCCAAACACACACACACACACACACACACACACACTGTGGCTCATCTGTTGCACAATTTTTTCACAAAGTCTCTGATATGATTTTGAAACACCGAGACACCACCATAAGGCAATCATTTATTCATTCTTCCCTAAAAGGGTCATGGGGATGCTGGAGCCTATCTCAGCCAACTCTGGGTGAATTAAGGCAGCGCACACCCTGAACAGCTCACCAGGGCCAACACAGACGCAACCATTCACACTCGCATCTAGAGGCGATTTAACTCATTCACTCACTCTTTTGCCAGACCACTTACTCCTAGTATGATTGCAGGAAGCCTGGAGCCTATCTCAGCCAACACCGGGCGAAGGCGGGGTACACCCTGAATAGCTCGCCGGACCATCGCAGAGCCAACACACACACAAAAATTCACGCTCACACTAATACCTAGGTGAAATTTGGAACAGCCGGTTAGTCTGTGCATGTCTTTGGACTGTGGGAGGACACCGGAGTACCCAGAGGAAGCCCACACAAGCACTAGGAGAACGTGCAAACTCCACATAGAAACACCCGAGCCAGGGTATCGGACCCAGGACCTTCTTGCTGTGAGGCCGACATGCTAACCACTATGCCACCGTGCCGCTAGGGGCAATCTATTGTTTTTGCTTTTTTATGTTATTTATTTATTTAGCTATACTTTATTAATCCCGCAAGGGAAATTATTACCTCTGCATTTATCCCATCCATAGTGAGCACACACACTCAGAGCAGTGGGCAGCCACACACATTGGGGGCACCCGGGGAGCAGTTGGGGGTTAGGTGCCTTAGAATATACAATTAGCCTAATGTGCATGTCTTTGGACTGTAGGAGGAAACCAGAGTACCTGGAGGAAATCCACACAAGCATGGGGGGACATGTAAACTCCATACGGTCTCGCTAGTCTCGCCAAGCTCGGGACTCAAACTCAGGAATTTCTTGCTGTTTGGGGGACATACTAACCACTACACCACCATGCCGCTTGGGTCAATCTAGAATATCCAAGCACCCTAATGTGCAGGTCTTTGGGTAGTGTAAGAAAACCTGAGTACCCAGAGGAAACCCACGCATGCATGGGCAGAACATGCAAACTCCCCTTAGAAACGCCTGAGCCAGGATATCAAACCCAGTACCTTCTTGCTGTGAGGCCGACAGACTAACCATTATGCCACCGTGCCACTAGGGGCAATCTAGAAAATCCAATTAGCCTAATGTGCATGTCTTAGGACTATAGGAGGAAACCGGAGTACCCAGAGAAACCCATACAAGCACAGGGGGGACATGTAAACTCAGTACAGAAACGGACTCGCCGATCTCAGGTCTCGAACTCAGGACCTTCTTACTGTTTGCCGGACATGTTGACCACTACGCCATTGTGCCGCTAGGGGCGATCTAAAATATCCAAGTCGCCTAATATGCATGTCTTTGGGGTGTGTGAGAAAACCGGAGCACCCGGAGGAAACCCAGGCATGTACACATATGGGTCGAACACACAAAGACTTTTGCTGAGCCCGGGACTTGAACCCAGTACCTTCTTGCTGTGAGGCGGACATGCTAACCACTACGCCACCGTGCCATCCAATAAGGCAATAATGAGATGTTTTGAAGAAAAATCTACCCTGAAACACATTAAAGATGTTCATAGTGAAATATTTCTGGAGTGTTCCATGATTTGGGGGCTAATATGATAGTACTGTAGGTGTTGTGTTTTGCTTTTGTTTCTTGAAGTTAGAGGTTTGTTCCATGCCGATGTAAGTGTTGCCTTTTGTCAAACAAATCACTTAAAACCGCTTAGGAATTGTTTGGTACCTTTGTTGTCATGTGGCATTAAATCATGTAAATCATGTAACTAATTACAGGAAGAGTAACTCTATATAACTTGTTGATGATTGCACTCTGGAATGTAATTCTATTGTGGCTTTGGCACTCTATTATGGCAGAGACAATGCTTTATGAGATGCAGATGTTGACACTATTAAAGCTTTGGTGGTGTAGTCTGTCTCACATCAAGAAGGTCCTATGTTCGAGGCCCATGCCAGGTGAGGGCGATTCTGTATGGGGTCTGCTCTGAGTGTATGTGTGTGTGTGTGTGTGTGTGTGTGTGTGTGTGTGTGCGCGCTCACTTTAAATGCAGAGGCAATAATTTCCCTTGCGAGATCAATAGTGTATAGCAAAATAAAAATAAATAAATAAACAAATCATAACAATGGTTGTGTGTGTGTTTGGCCCTGTGATGGTCTGGCGAGCTGTTCAGACACACAAACAGACACACAAACACACACACACACACACACACACACACACACACACACACACACACACATACTCATAGCTAATTGGCTAGCACTGTCACCTCACAGCGAAAAGTTTCAGAGCTCGAATCTCGTCCCGAAACCTTTCTGTTCGGAGTTTGATTGTTCTCCATGTGCTTGCGTGGATTTCCTCCAGGGTACTCCAGTTTCCTCCCATCGTCCAAGTACATGCATATTAGTTCAACTGCCCACTTTAAATTGCCCATAGGTTTTTACCCCTCAGCCAGTATTGGCTGAAGGGATATTGTCGTTGGCTTGGTGGCCGGGTGGGCGGGCAGGCGGCCAGGTGACAATAAGTTTGTTCGGCTCATGCACATGCCAGCTTCCTGAACTTTTGCATAGGCGCTCCCTATGACCTAAACCTGTGCGTAGGGTAGCTAATTTTCATATGTGACCTTTGACCTTGGCACAGTGACCTTGAACATGTAAAGTTTGTCCGGGCCAATGCTCGGCTCATATGCATAATAGCTTTCTGAACTTTTGCATGGGCACTCAATATGACCTAAATCTGTGCGTGGGCTGGCTAATTTGAATATGTGACCTTTGACCTTGGCACAGTGACCTTGAACATATAAAACTTGATCGGGCCAATGTTCGGCTCATATGCGTGATAGCTTTCTGAAATTTTGTATAGCCACTCCCTCTGACCTAAACCTGTGCGTGGGGTGGCTAATAAAGTGTTGATTGTCCGAAACTGTTCGTATGGTGGATGGCTTTTGTCTTCCGTGCGCTTGATGCGTCCTGGCTGAGGGGTTACGAAGTTCTATAGAACGGCTCTTTTTTGTGTCTGTGTTAGCCCTGCAATAGACTGGCAGACTCTTCAGCACCCTTCACCCAAAGTCCTTAAGTGACCCTGATAGAATAACGCTATGGATATATACGCAGGTCCTTCAGGGTAATCTTGTTTTTTCTTCTGTAAAACCTGCTGAACAAGACAATACACTACAGTATCTTGAAATAAAAATAGTTTAATAACAAGGTAAGGTGTGCCTATTCAAGTCAAGTACACACTGTTTAAGGATCCCAAAAATGCTCTTGCGCTTGATTGAGTCATAATAGTGCCACATATATCCGCTTGGGCAACTGCTGTGAAGAGAAAAGTGCCACCCTCATTTCCTGTATTTACCAGTAGTTCCAGAGCGGTTTGTCATTGGTGTATGGTAAAGAGCACGTTTATTAAATTGTACAGAGCAACAGGAGATCGTATAACGTTTACCTGATACTCAATGTGCGTAACTATAACGTGTGTAAACATAACTCAATGTATCTAGTCTTGGGGGGATAGTACATTGGGGCAGGTTGTTGATGTTTTCCACAGGCACTTGTTTTGATGACATTCCAAAATAAATTATCATATCAAGATAATTAACTTGAAGGTGATAACGGTCTTCCACTTTGCAGTGAATGCATCTTTCATTCATTCATTCATTTTCTAAGCCGCTTAATCCTCATTAGGCTTGCGGGGAGGCTGGAACCGAATCTGGGTGAAGGCGGGGGTACACCCTGAACAGCTTGCCAGGCCATTGTGGGGCTAACACACATACAACCTTTCACACTCACACACACACCTAGGGGCGATTTGGAACCACAAGTCGGGCTACTGTGCATGTTTTTGGACTGTGGGAGGAAAGCGGAGTACCTGGAGGAAACCCATGCAAGCACCAGGAGAATATGTGAACTCCACATAGAAACGCCCGTACCAGGGAATCGAACCCAGGACCTTCTTGCTGTGAGATGAACGTGCTAACCACTACGCCGCCGTGCCGCCCTGAATACATCATAACAGTGTTTGTTTGGTTTTTTACCTTCCCGCTTTGGTGGACTTTGACCTTTCAGTGCTTTAGCATTATAACAGGGTACTGATAGACATCATAATTGTTTTAAGACAGCATCTCCTTACACATACACAAAAAAACATAGCCTATAATACCACGTATGAAGTGAACAGCTTAAAGGTTACTAACAATTATTGGTATAAAGATTTCCATTGGGTTTTTACAATTTTTATTCAAAGCACACCTTAAACGTCGACTGTTAAGCTAAAACTGTTTGCTGTGGTGTACAATCACCTCGTTGTTATCACACCCATGACTTGTTGAGCCACAGCCAAATTCTTTGTTACCACATCAGTAAATCAACAGGAAGTGAATTGCATTTATAGGGGTTTTATATTACAAATAGAACAAAACACACAACAGCAACACAAGAACTTTGCCCTGGACTGTAACGTTTTTTTCAGTAAGATTTCACCTGTAACGCTGTTCAGCGAATTAACTTTTCATTATAAGTAAGATTTATCTACACAAAATTTTATGTGGCATTTCATCACATTCTAACAAGATGCACTAAGTACAGCACGGCGACACGGTGGCGTAGTGGTTAGCGTGTCCACCTAACAGAAAGAAGGTCCCTGGTCTTGGGGTGGGTGTTTCTGTGTGGAGTTTGCATGTTGTCCTCGTTCTTGCGTGGGTTTCTCCCAGGTACTCCGGTTTCCTCCCACAGTCCAACATTATATACAGAAGGCTAACTGGCTGTTCCAAATTGCCCCTAGGTGTGAATGTGAGTGCAAATGAGTGAATGAGTGAGATGATTATGGGTGGAACAGGGTCCAAAAATTTTTTATAGCTTATTGATTATTTATTAGTGATTTAAGATTGTAGGTAGTATATACTGGGATGTAGCAATAAAAGGAACCAGTTTGACTGTTTGCATAATCACCGGACAGTGAAATTTTTGACACATTGCAGTGTGAAAGACGCAACAGGAAGTTGGCATCAAAAAAAAATACAACAATGAATAAAGGGTGTTGTGTCTATTTAAATGATTCACAGGGTGAAATGTACACATTATGACATGGTGTGAGTATTTAAAGAGATTACATTAACTTTAGAGGAGTTACAGAGGAAATGGTTTGAGCTATTGTAATTTCCTGTGTAACCACCTTTACACTTGTGAATATTAAAGAATAATTAGCATTCTAAGCACAATTCCTGATGTCACAATATGAATATTAATGCCTTAAAGAATACAAGTTGCACTGCTAAGCATAGAGTAAAATATATAAATTAAAAATCGTCTCTCTCTCTCTCTCTCTCTCTCTCTCTCTCTCTCTCTATATATATATATATATATATATATATATATATAG
>JBCNYH010000022.1:30258805-30272204 GCA_039654325.1 Tandanus tandanus | reverse complement strand
AATGCACCTTCTAATAATGCATCCTCTAATAATGCACCTTCTAATAATGCACCTTCTAATAATGCAACTTCTAATAAATGCACCTTCTAATAATGCATCCTCTAATAATGCATCCTCTAATAATGCACCTTCTAATAATGCAACTTCTAATAATGCATCCTCTAATAATGCACCTTCTAATAATGCACATTCAAATAATGCACCTTCTAATAATGCACCTTCTAATAATGCATCTTCTAATAATGCACCTTCTAATAATGCAACTTCTAATAATGCACCTTCTAATAATGCACCTTCTAATAATGCACCTTCTAATAATGCACATTCAAATAATGCACCTTCTAATAATGCACCTTCTAATAATGCACCTTCTAATAATGCACATTCAAATAATGCAACTTCTAATAAATCATTTCCGTTGTAATCATTACTGTTGTAGATTTAACCCTGAAAATTAGCATGAGTGGGCAAAAAAATCAACCACTTGATCTCTTGGTAACACTAGACCCATTATTTATAATTTTATTTATATTACCAAATGCTATTCTGTATATGATGGTGAATCAGTTGAAAAACACGGTTTGTATGTTCTTGTTTCATTTGTGTCCATACCAGAATGGAAGCACATTGCTTTTACTCGGTTCTAAATTAACAATATAATTTTTCATCCAAACAAACTTTGCAGAGTGATCCAAATTTTCACTGCTTGCATTTTCCATGTTTGTGTTGTTGGTCACCATCTTGATGCATTCATTCATTTATTATTGGGACTAATAGCAGTTTTCTTGGGTATGCAGCAAATCTCTTTCAAATTTACCAAAGAAACATTAATGTTAGCCTGGACAGTGGGTATTTAAAAAACATATCATTTTAATATCATTATTGATCCGTACAAACAACAAATGTAATAGCAGCTTATATGAAGTCTGTACAAAATTCACAATAATTTACAAACATCAACGACCTGACAAACAAAGTCAGTAATAAAAATATCCAGACAGCTTCTTCCTCCAGAGACAAAAACAAAAGAAAACACATATCAGTCTAATTTATACAGAGATTTAGTAGTTTAATGCTGTTTTTCTTTCTTTACACAGAGAGCGGAGCTGCTGGATGCAGTTGGGGACGGCTGGGGGAACCGGCTTTCTGAGTTTTGTCTGCCATGAAGCCGAAGCTTCCAGGGCTTCTTCGGGTTGCTGGGTGTTGACCACTGAGAGCAGCAGCATCTCCCTGGATACACCTGCACACTGTATACATCATACCTCATGACTGACCAAATCACTTTCCTGATGATGGAGGAACACAAATCAGAGAACAGATCTGTAGGACCAGAGAGCAGTTATGATTACTGGCACCTGCAGTTCTTATCACTTCACTCCTGTTGAGGATGGCACCATATGAACAAATGCACTAAAAATAAATAAGAATACAAATGATTCACAAAACAAAGTGTTCAGTGCGAGAGGGAAATATTAATCTCTCTCAATTTCTGTTAGACCAACATGCTAATTTAGAACATTAGCCCTGTCACTCATTCATTTAAAAAATGCGCGAGACACTCACTGGCACTTCTGTGGCGCTAGCAGTGATGCTAACCCCTAATGCTAGCACCGCTACACGATGTTTACTCGAATAAAAACAACACTAAGACAACTTTAACCGCATAAAATCATCCCACGTTAACATTAAGCATCGCTACACTGTTTAAGAGTAATTTTATAAACATTTTGAACTCTTTACCAAGTTAAATTGCTCGCAATTATCATTCTCACACGAACTTCCTACACAACTAATGTTTCTCATACACTGAGGGCTTCGCGTGCGCTGCTCCTACCAATTGGTGGTAGAAGGGGGAGGGAGGAGACTGCCAATGAACTTGTGGACAGGGAGTCAGAATATTCTTGCACCAAAACATACTGGACTAATGAAAATAAACATATCATGATGTTCACCGTGGCAATAAAAATAAAATTGTGGTAAAATTAAAAGTAATTGTGTGTTGTTGTTTTTTAAATCACCCCTCCTACAGCCAGGATGGTAGAGTCCACTTCAATCCACTTTAATGCTATTATTGACATAATTGTACGAAATGATAAACACTTGTAGCTACAACCTGTAATTCCTACTTGTAAATCAGGCTCTTTATAGTGCCACAAGATACAATTCAGGAATTTCTGAGCTAAAGATATGGAGATATAATATAATTTTGCAGGCAATCATTCTATTAAATGGGTGCATATGATTTTAAGACGGCTAAATATCACATAAGCATATTAAAGAGTGTCTTTTGACTGTGCACCCTCAATTAATGTCCTTTAAGATACAATACACAAAAACATTGCAATACAAAAAACAAAATTTTTTTGCTCAAATTGTTTTTTTTTGGTTATAAAATTGTTTATTTTCCTCTTATACCAGTTTAAACAGCCTCACCACAAGCGTTACACTCTACACGTGGTGCAACATGTTGCGCCGATGACGTCACAGTGATCGCTTATGACGTTACGCTCTATTTCCAATTTTGAATCAATTCAAAATTTCAGCACCAGGCACAAACGCACCCACACGCATGCGCCTTTCTCCGACATCTCTCAACTATTTCAACACCTTCCCAACTTTTCCAGAGCCAAAATGCTGGTAAGTCACTTTTCCTAAGCATGCCGGGATTTTCTACCTTTCAGTTTAATACAAGCCTCAAGTTCAACTCATCAGACTGATCTTTAATTCAAACCTGGAAAACCCATGCGTTCTGTGTCTGAGGTCTTATTAAACGATTTTTATTTCTCTCTTCTGAGTACAATAAAACCACCTTTGATATTGAGATCCATCTGAGATTTTAAGGGGAGAAGAGCCGCTGATTTCGATCATTCAGTCTTTAATACTTTGGAATGAAGTGTCTGTTAATTTAATAAATAATAAATGAAAAAGTAAGAGCAAGGAATAAAAAATACTGGGATGTAAAAGGGATGTTCAGAGGATTCCTCGCTCCTAAAATCTTTCTCTCTTCTCCAAATACAGAAAATATTCACCACCAGCAAGGTTACAAGGACATGGCCTGCTGAAATCATGGAGTCTCTTAAGAGGCAGAATGTCCACACACACATTCAGTAAGTTTTGGGTGTTTGTTTTGCACTGAACAAAAATATAAACACACGGACCAAAAAATGCTGAGTTAAATAGATCTATAATTAAATATGCTCATAAATAGTGTTTATTGGTGAACTGAATGATTTGCACTGGTTACCCACTTCTCATACCACGTCCCTGTGAGATTATGCAATCACTGAGTTATTCCACCCATGAGTGGCATAATGCATGACACTGAGTTGGTCAGACAGCGTGACCAATACACGGGCAATCCTTGCACCAGGGCCGATAAAAGGCCACCCCGAAATGTGCACTTTTGTCTCTAGTCACAGTGCCACAGAGCGAGTCACAACTCACTAGTCACAATGTCATGAGGGAGCGTGCCATCGGCATGCCACACACTGCCCAGATGTGCTCCGAGTTTCTTGATGACGAGGACGGCATTGTTCTCAATTGTTCACCATATTCACCCGATGTCACCGATTGAACATCTTTGGGATGTTCTGGATCAGCGGGTGAGACAACGTGTTCTGGTTACAGAAAATGTGACCCAGCTCTGGGTTGTGCTGCAGGAGGGATGGGACAACATTCCACAGATGATCACTGTATTGATCATCGCGTTAACTCTATGCGTCGGAGATTTACCGTTTTAAATGATGCAAATGGTGGACACACTCGGTACTGAGTGCTGTGAACTTTGCCCACTGACCCCTGGTTGGTTCAACTCATGAATTGAGAAGAGAAAATTGTTATTCATGTTGCTTTTGGTTCAATATTAAGGCAAGAATAAAACAACAATTGTTTTGTTGAAAACTTCTATATTGTCTGAATATTTTTTGAAAAAAAATAATCGGGGGTGGGGCGGGGTGGGGGGGACGGGTGTGGTCAGTCTTAGTGTCCCTGAGTCTCTCTGTCTCTCTGTCACAATGTGTGTCACATGACCTACACAGTCTTCGATGATGTCACAGAGAGACCCACTAACTGACCTACACTCTTTGTGGCATCTCAACTGATTGACCCGTCCCCCCTGTGACATCATCACCTACCGACACTCACTTTCTTCGATCTACACTCTGTAATATCTATTTTGCTGCACCTCACTTTCGGTCCACATGTGCAATGACAACAAAGCGACCACCACCCTGACTACCATCCTGGACATCCCACTCATGGAGCTTTACGCACTGCGTCGAGTTTCGTGTAACAGGATGTCTACGACAGGAATTTACCTGTAAAGCAATTTAAGCTATTATTTTAATGTCATTGCGGGATGTCCCGCGTAATGGGATGGAACACTTCGCCATGCTTTTACAGGGGCCGTACTCTGCCTCTCTCTGTCTCTTTCGCGCTTTCTGTTACAATAGTGAATGTCAGTATTAAGTACAATAATCACAGACATCATCATAGCCTTCTTTGATGATCCCTTCCTGGGACATCCCACTCGCAGAGCTTTTCTGCTGCTTCTCTGATGGAAGAGCTGCATAAACAGATAGATGTGTAATTGTGCATAATTTAGGGACAACACCCCCCCCCCCTTCCCCCCCCCCACACACACACAGTAATTAGAATCGTTTTAGTATTTTGGAAGAATGCTTTCCCAATAACATCATCAGACAATTATTTTTTTAAATAATACAAGTGTTTTATTTGCGTTACTGTGTAATCATCGATGTATTAGATTTTTAAAGCTCTGGTCAATTTGTTTTCCTGTAAATCTCTATTGTTTATCTCATGTCAAGTCTTCGCACTGAATTCTTTTTTACTGATTTTTTACAGAAACAATCTTCAGAACTTTAAACATCAAGCTCTGCAATGTGAAGGTGTGTACAGTTTTGATGTAGAAATAAATATGTATATGATAGTTATAGCATGCAATAATATAATGTTATTACTATTATTCGAATGTTAATGCGGATATTTAAACGTGACACACTGTAAACTGTTTTAACGACTAAGAGATTTTTTCTTAGCATGTGTTCAACCTGGTATATACTGTCCCTTCCACAAGTATAGGAATGACATGGCTGAATCAATTTTTAGTAAGCTTTCTACATAATAAACAGCTTTAATGTGTAATGGGCTATTTTTCAGACGTTATAAGGAAACAGTATAGGCAGCAGCAGTTTCAGCTTTTGACATTAAATAATGAATGTGTTAATTACTTTTTTAAACTTCCTTTGTGCACTGCGAGATAGATATCCATTCATCCATCCATACATTCATTCATTCATTCATTCACCGAACCACTTAATCATACAGGGGACGTGGAGAGGCTGAAGCCTAGCTCACCCGACTCTAGGCGATGGCAGGGTACACCCTGAAAGGCTCGCCAATCCATCATGGGGGAACACACACACACACACACACACACACACACACACACACACACACACACACACACACACAACCACTCACAGTCACACCTAGGGGTGATGTGAGACAGCCAATTAGCCTAATTGGATTGTGGGAGGAAACCGGAATACGCAGGACCTTGATGTGAGGCGGACGTGCTAACCACACAGTGCCACCCAAGAAATATATTGATCTGAATTGTTATTAGCTACAAATCAGTATAAATAATGTTATAAATGTAAAAATGATTGATTGATAATTGATTTAGCACGGTGGGGTCTGCCTCACAGCAAGAAGGGTCCTGGGTTTGAGTCCTGGGCTCTGCAAGGGGCATTTATTTGTGGAGGTTGCATGCTCTCTCCATGCTTGTGTGGGTTTCCTCTGGGTACTCCAGTTTCCTCCAACAGTCCAAAGACAGGCACATTTGGATACTTCCTAATTGCCCCTAGGTGTGAGTGTGAATGGTTGTGTGTGTGGTGATGGACCTGCAAGCTGTTCAGGGTGTACCCTGCCTTTGCCCAGATTTGGCTGAGATAGGCTTCAGCATCCCTGCGACCCTGATAAAAGGATAAAAGGATAAACTGGTTTGGCAAAGTAGGGAATGATATTGGTGTAAGAAATTCATTATAGAATACTGCTAAGGCCAACATATTAATATCTTCAAAATGTCACAGGATGTTAATTCTGGTCAGTATTTCTTATAAAATAATATGACTGGTGTTCAACGCATCAATGTTTTATCTACAGCTTTCAGCAGGAGGCCCTACAAAAGAAAGTGGACTGAATCCGACCTGTTACCCAAAAAGAAAACCAAAAGATTTCATCATGACTGCAACTCGATGCCAGTGCCTTTCTTATCAAAATCTAACTGTGACCTGATACCAGTCCGTGTGATATCATACATGGTAGGGGTTCCAGATTATAGCACGGCTGGAGCATCTCCAAATCCGTACTGTTCTTCCCAAAGCCATGGAAAAGCCAAAATCAGGAACACAGCAGTGGATACACGATCCCTCATTTCCGATGCCTTCAAAACAATTGAGGATGGATGTTATGATGTTTGGCCTCTGATCAAGGATCATGCACTGGGGATCATTCCTCAAGTTCCTTTAGAAGAGGATGAAAGATCAGTCGTTTCCTATTTCATTGGAAACACGGTAAGTTATTGTCTATTGGTTCATTTAGTGTGCATGTGGAGTTTGCATGTGCTTATGTGGGTTTCCTCTGGGTGCTCCGGTTTCCTCCCTCAGTCCAAAGACATGCACCTTTGGCTAATTAGGTGTGAGTGTGAGTTTACAATGGTTGCGTGTGTGTTGGCCCTGCTGTTGAGAAAATGAATGAATGAATAAATTAATTATTATTTAATAGAGTAAAATACATGATTAGAGTGCAGGTTTGATTTTGTCGTGCCACTAAGGATCATTTTCTTTGATCTCACTCAGTCCTCAACAGAGAAATTCATGAAGGCCATTTTGCAAAGGATCAAGAATGAGAGAGCACTCATGAAACACACAGTCCGGCAGTCTCTCTGCCGAGTGTACGTCGCTTTGTGCAGACAGAGACGTGAATATCACAAAGCACGTGCTTTCGCCTACAGACTTCTGAAAGAAGGTGAGATTTTATTGACATTTAATTTTATTTCAAATATATTTGTTAAAAAAAAAAAAAACTGAATCTGGAATGTGTGTCTTGTTTTTGTTGAGTTATTACCTCACCAGGAGGATATTTTGGTTCACCAGTGTTGGTTTGATTGTTAGTTTGTGTGTTTGCAACATATCTGAAATATTTATGCAAAGATTAAAATGAAAATTTTTTTCTAGGGCAGGATGTGGTACAAGTAATAAACTATTACATTTTGGATGTAATTTGTTCCTGGGATCATGTTAAAAAAAAATCCATTATGATTAATACATACAAACAATGTGTGAATAAGTGTTTAACAGATGCCCACTAGGGGGAGACATTTCATTATAACCATGCCAATTTATAATGCAGCGTAGAGTGCGGTTCGGGCCGCATTTTTCTCTCCGAGCCCGGCCCGCGTCCGACAGAGCAGTAACCGAACCCGACCCGAGCCCAACAGGCATTAAGATTATGTCCGAGCCCGACACAGTTAAAATCATCAAGTGAAACAGGCCCATTGGCTACCTACATAATAAGCTGTTTTAAATTTAAAATGTTCGATGCCTTATGGCGCTGATGTGACCGAACCTGACCTGAACCCGAGCATCATTTTCTAAATATCTGTCCGAAGTTCCGAGCCCGGCCCAACCCTTCGGGTATACCGTCAGGCTCGGGTCGGGTATCCACCTACTAATGCAGCGTTAGGCAGATTTTTCTTTTCAGGTGAAATAATGTACATACCACCATAATCCATTTGTGCCTGGTGGAGGTACCTTGTACTCTACGAGTACCCCTTTCATGATTTGCTAAGACAGTTGTAGTACTATGGTGTGTTTTTGTTATTTTACAGATTTTCCTGAAGCCCCGAAGCTGATTCTGTTCATACTGACAACATGGCCAGGACTTTTATTCCCCTACAACCCTCTGAGCCAAGCCATAAACATCGTCATTTATCTCAAAGCAAAAGGCGAGGTGTTTGAATGCTTTCGGAAGTACCTGCGCTGGGATAAGGTAAATAGCACTCTCGTTGTTTTTCCTCAGTCTCTTTCCTACCGGCTGATAGAACAAGATTTTATTGAACTGAGTTTTAAAGAAAACTTGGGGTTTCTCTCAGTGGCCTCCAGCTACCATTGAGAGCACGATCCCCAGAATACTGAGGGCTTTACTCAAGGACCACCAGCTGACGTTCAGAAAGAGCGAGTGGTATGGGGATGACCTCTGCCCTGCTAGCTGGGAGTACGTCTTCAGCATAGATCTTCTCTGCATACAAAAGGGCTGGCCATGGACCTTCATAAATTTTATACGGTAGTGTACGAAAGCATTTACTGTACCGTACTGTACATGATTGTTTTCCCTGAACATTAATTTTACTCTCATCAGCTCTGAGAGTACTGCAGGTGACAATATTTCATATATTTAAAGGTGCCCATTCAACACTGAATAGCCGATGTATTTTATCTTCCATTATCGGTTAATGTTGGCTGAATATAAAGGTTTCCTGGCAAAACCACCCCAGACCCCATGCTAAGTATCTGTTATTACCTGTTTCGGCTCTGTGTCTGTTTCCGTAACAATAAAAAGACGGCGTGACCCAAGGAACGATCTTGTGCATGCGTGATAACTTGGCAGTGCAAAACAAATTCATAGAAAGCGGAATAGTCTGAAATCAAATGTTCTGCACTCACACTCTCGCAAGATGGCCTTGTTTACTAATATTATCACGTCCGGTGCAGGGTCATTGACACTCACTTACAGGAGCAAGCAAATAGATTCAGAAAGACATCACGGCAGATTCGATTTTATTTCCAAGAGATAGCACTGTATTTCATGTTTATACCTGGGAAGGAAATGGGCCCCTTTAATGCACTCATTGTACTTCTTACCTCTTACCTCTTCTTACCTTCTTGCCCTCTGGTGGCTGTTTGAAGTACTGCAGATTTCTGCATAAACTTAAGATACAGCAGATTCCTAATGACTGATCTTCTCCCAGCACAATAACACTCATCATAACATTTTACCTCTTTTCTATTTACCAGATATGGGCTGTTCAGGATCCTGGACACTTGGCTGATAAAGCCGAGATCACAACAAGTGACATCGCGAGATGTGTGCGTCGCAGTGGCCCTGAGGCTAATTGGTAAGTTTACAGGAAATCGTGTTTTAATGCAACATCTCACATCACTTTGTGAACTGGATTCTTCAGTTTTTCACTCTTGAATTTTTTTTGTTTGTTTCCATCTCAAACAGGACGACTTGGCCAACTGGGCCTTAAGCAGACCCTGAAACTGTCGGTCGAATTTGTTGCCAAAAGAATAATCCTGTTTGGAAAGCAAGGCCTATCAAAAGGTATTACTTAATTGTCAGACAGCTTTGCTCTTCATAAGTTTATTCTATAACTCTTCACATGCTCTCCTCTGATTCGTGTTCCTCCATCATCAGGAAAGTGATTTGGTCACTCATGATTTATGATATATATATACTGTGTGCAGGTATACCCAGGGAGGTGCTGCTCTCAGTGGTCTACACCACGCATGACTTTGCACCCAGCAACCCCAAAGAAGCCCTGGAAGCTTTGACTTCATGGCAGACAATACTCAGAAAGTCGGTTCCCCCAGCCGTCCCCAACTGCATTCAGCAGCTCCGCTCTCTGTGTAAAAAAACCCCAGCCAAAGAATTAACCTGAACTCAATCTCCATATAAATTAGACTGATATGTCTTTTGTTTTTGCTGGAGGAAGAAGCTGTCTGGATATTTTTATTACCGACTTTGTGTGTCAGGTCGTCGATGTAAATTACGGACTCTTTGTAAATGACTGTGAATGTAATGAATTTTGTACGTACATCACATAAGCTGCTATTAAATTTGTTGTTTGTACGGATCAATAATGATATTAAAATTATATATTTTTTAAATACCCACCGTCCAGGCTATCATTACTGTTTCTTTGGTAAATTTGAAAGAGATTTGCAGCAGCCAGCTGAATAAAACAGTGCCAAATTTGGGTGTCAGAGCTGCCTGCATACCCAAGAAAGCTGCTATTAGTCCCAATTACACTTGCACCCACCTTTGCCCAGAGTCAGCAGAGATAGGCTTCAGCCTCCCTGCTACGCTAATAGGGTTAAAGATGTTGAGCAAAAGAATAAAGTAGCTGATACTAATTCATTTTCATAGGCTGGAGCCTAGCTCAGCCGCCTCTGGGTGAAGGCAGGGTATTACCCTTAACAGCTCGCCAATCCATCGCAGGGCCAACACACACAACCATTCACACTCACACCTAGGGGCAATCTGGAACATCCAATCAGCCTTATGTGCATGTCTTTGGACTGTGGGAGGAAACCAGTGTACACATGTAACCCCATCCCAGGTTTCCTCAGAGTACTTAATTTTACTGTATTTAGTACGAGGGCGAATCAAATTGTAGTGCGACAACGAAGAACCCACCTCTCTGTAACATCTTCACATATTCCAAACCCTCTTTGTGACATCATCTCCTCTTCGTCACTCTTCAGTCCTCTTCAGTGGCAGGGGTGGCCTGGTGGAAGGGTACTGACTTACTGACGCGAAGGGATGGGCGCCAGCCTCCCCGCGTCCCTAATTAGGATTAAGCGCTTCAGAAAATGCATGAATGAACGAATAGTCCTCTTCGTTATCACCACTCCCCTTCCTCGCCCATTTTCTTTTCTCTGTGACATCTTTACAGTTTCCAACACCTCACTGTGACATCTTTTCCTAAATACTCCAAGTAACAAACATGTAGTCCGTCACATACTAATGAAAAAATAAATATAAAGGGGCCAAAGCATGTAGAAATTCATACAGTCTCTTCCAACAACTACGCAGAGCTGCCTCACATGCTGCCATGAGAACATCTTGTGGACATGCACTAAGCTTCAGGAAAACTTTCACAATTTCTGAAGGAATTTTCTAGGTAGTTACTTTATTATGGTCTTTTAAAAACCAGAATATGTAGAGAATTTTGTTTAAAAAAAAAAACCCATCAAGGAACACAAATAATGAGAAACCAATGAAAGAAATGAGCAGTATTATGCTATTACTCAAACTAAAAGTTTAATATTTCTATCATTTTAAAGCATTTTTAAACTCGCATGAATTGTACTATTTATTTTAACGTTAGCAAGGTTAGCTAATAATACAAAGTGAAGTTGCTCAGACTTGGACAGCCTTGTTTAAGTAAACTGAACCAATATTTTCATTGTTTAGCTCATTAGCTATAAATGTAGATATTTTGGTAAATAACATTATTTTTTATTATAGTAACCAAGAGGTCTCTGTAACATCTTCACATATCCCAAACCCTCTCTTTGGTTACTTTATTATGGTCTTACTTTTAAAAAACAGAATATGTAGAGAATTCTAATAAAAAAAATAAAAAAAAATAAAAAAAAGAACAGAACAGAAAAAAACAGTGCCAGAAAAAAAAACATTTCAATGGAAAGCGAGGAACAAAAACAATGAGAGACTAATGAAACAAATGACGAATATTATGCTATCATTATTTCTATAATTTTAGATAATTTTTGCAATGTACTAAGTTTAACATGTTTAGAATCTTTAAAATTTTTCTTATGAATTTCTATGAGTTTTGGCCCCTTTGGATTTCAATAGGGCTTCCTCCAAAAAAAATAAAAAATAAATAAAAAATAAAAAGTGACGAATAGAAGTAACGCCTAAAATAAATAAACAAACAAACAAAGTGTAAACTAACATAGAATGAGCAAAACGTCCTATTTTCATTTTCTATAAATTAATATTCAGCAAAGTAAGTAATCAGGTAAAAGCATAGATGGGAAAGAATGACATAAATTAATTCATTTCATTTTTCGAACTGCTTTATCCTTTACTGTGGTCGTGGGGAGGCTGGAGCAAATACCAGCCGACTCTGGGCAAAGGTAGAGTACCTCCGAACAGCTCGTCAGACCATCGCAGAGCCCTCACAGACACAACCATTCACACATTTACACCTAGGGGCAATTTGGAACAGTCAATTAGCCAAATGTACATATCCTTTAGACTCTGGGGGGAAACCGAGGTACCCAGATGAAACGCACGACAGCACAAGAAGAACATGCAAACTCCACACAGAAATGCCATTGCTGGGTGTGGGACTCGAGCCCAGGATTTTTTTTGCAGGAGGCGGACGTGCTAACTACAAGCCATCATGCCTCCCCATTAAATTAATTCCGCTGACTAAAGTACAAGTAGGTAGCTCAATGTTCCAAGCTTGTCTTTTTGATTCAAACTTTTTTCTAAATGTACATTCTAATTTGAAATTGACATTCTGACATTGTTTCTCTGCCGGGTACTCAGGTTTCACTCAACACTCAGCTAGCTACTTGGCTACTTAGGCTAACTGGCTGATCCAAATTGCCCCTAGGAGTGAGTGTGAATGATTGTGTGTTGCCTTGCAATGGTCGGGGGTGTGTGTGTGTGTGTGTGTGTGTGTGTGTGTCTGTTCAGAGTGTACCCTGCCTTCGCCCAGTGTCAGCTGAGATTGGCACCAGCCAACCCTGGCAAAAGAGTGTGTATGAATTTTGTTGCATTTTAGCCTTTTAGGCTTTCGAATAGGAGTGTCAAATGGGTTAGGGGTGATCACACTGGAGGTGCGACAGAAAAGCGACTCACGCAAGTTGATTCAATTTTTTTTTGTGCAAATTTTGAAACTCACGCCAACATGTTTTGCGACTCCATCTGCAAGCGAATATTTTCTGGCTTTAATACGTATATCGCGCAAAAGTCGTGAGAAGGTCACTTGAGAATGCGACTCATTTGTGAGTAATTTGCGATGTTTGGCAGAAAAAAAGCGAATCTCCCATCGTAAATCAGTCGTGTTTCGTTTGTTTTGTTTCTATCACACCCTTAGTGTGATCACCACCCCCTCAAAATGCAATACGTTTACAGGTTATCAGACAACTGCAGACAAAACACAGACAACTGCAGAAAAAACACAGACAACTGCAGACAAAACAGAAAACTGCAGACAAAACAGAAAACTGCAGACAAAACAGAAAACTGCAGACAAAACACAGACAACTGCAGAAAAAACACAGACAACTGCAGACAAAACACAGACAACTGCCGACAAAACACAGACAACTGCCGACAAAACACAGACAACTGCAGACAAAACAGACAACTGCAGACAAAACACAGACAACTGCCGACAAAACACAGACAACTGCCGACAAAACAGACAACTGCCGACAAAACACAGACAACTGCAGACAAAACAGAAAACTGCAGACAAAACACAGACAACTGCCGACAAAACAGACAACTGCCGACAAAACACAGACAACTGCAGACAAAACAGAAAACT
>JBCNYH010000022.1:30244801-30258705 GCA_039654325.1 Tandanus tandanus | reverse complement strand
GCAGACAAAACACAGACAACTGCAGACAAAACACAGACAACTGCAGACAAAACACAGGCAACTGAAGACAAAACATAGACAACTGCAAACAAAAATACTGACAGTGACGTCTAAAAACGAACAAACTAACTAAAAACCTAAGTGTAAACTTACACTGAATAAACAAAACTTCCTGTTTTAGTGTATTATAAACTAAGTCCCTACAAAATGAGTCACAGGAAGAAGAATATGAGGTAAACGGTGACTCAGACCCAGCGGTTAAGGGTTAAACCCACTGGTAGGGCTGTGGTCACATTTCCGGCTGTTTACTCAGGAATTCTGTCCATGTCAGGCACCTCACAACACGGTTGTCGTCATTTCACCGGTTCAGCAGTGCCGCTTTAAACGGAAAGGTGAGGTTTATCTTCTCTGGTTGAGTGTTGATACCTGTGTGTAAGGTGGAAGTAGCTAGCTGAACATAAACACTCATTTCAAGCTTGTCCGTTCTGTCTTTTTGATTTCTGGAAGCTAGACTAACTCTGGTAAGGTTAGCTAACAATACAAAGGTAAGTTGCTAAGCCTCGGACAACCTTTGTTGAAGTAAATTGTTTAGCACCTTAGATATTTTTGGTACAGAACATACATTTGTACTATAGTAAACCCGGAAGTAAAGCAACAAGTTTACCTCAGAAGAGTCATATTTTTGATAATCTGAGTCAAAATACTCATATTTTCGTTAGCATTAGCATGGACGTAGCTACGTTTGCTAGCACCACCGTGTAAAGCTAGCTTAAACTTGCTAGCTTAAATTACCACAAATAAACATTGTCGCTAAACGGCTTTATTTTTTGGGATGGTTAGTGAAAAATAAAACAAAGCAAGTCGTTTAAACCCTTTATTATTATTTTTTTTTAAAGAAGTGTCGTTAATACAACACGAATTTCCGCGGCTAGTTAGCCATCTAGTGAGTGTTGTTTTGAAGGAAACATCACCTTTATAACATATTTAAACGATTATTCCTTTTCTTTTCCACTTAGGGGATAAAATATTAAGCAGTTGGAGGGCTTGTTACCTGACCAATTCATTTTAAAAGACAACATTTTAATCATAATATTTGTATAAAGTGAGTGCCTTTTTGAAACAACCTAGTTATCAAGCTAGATATAAATATATATATGTATATATGCTGTATATATTTTTAATCTCTGTTTTCCTTTAAGCTAAATAATACTGTATTAATGCCTTTATTGCGGTGTAGGATTAAAGAAGTAGGAGTGGATTAACATTAAAACAATGTGGGAGACACGGAGGTACAGTTGGATCATCCCTCTCTTATGTCTCCTGAAGCTTGAAGGAATCCGAGGTACAGCCTGCTTTAATTCATAATTTATTATAATTCCATATTGGTGGTCTATTGTGAGATTGTGTATCTCCAGGTTTTCCACTTAAAAGATATAGTGGTTTATTAAAAAATGTCCTAGTAGTAGATATAATCTGATGAATGTGAAGTGCAGGGCCGACTGCAGTTTTCATAACTTCATCGCTTTCGACATAGAACTTATTGTGATTTTTACACGGCGTCTGATAGTGATGCACAAAGAGTCATGAACAGAAAACGGGATTAAAATATCTTTATCCTGTGCCTTGTATTGCAAATTCAAAGACTCAAATTACACTTCACCCTCGATTTCCCGGACTATTAGGGGGGATAGGCTGTCCGGAAACCTCAAAAGTCCAGCAATCGCTAATGTCCGGGGTCCTTACCCTTTCCCGGACATTTACCATAATCAGTCCGGCAATCACCATTATTCAGCAGCAGTCCCGGACTTTTACACACTTATCAGACACTCAATACACGATATTGTGTTTCCACAAACTTAAGGAGCGAATCAGCACATTCTTTTATCACATTCGTTTTAATTGTGGTTAAAAGTGGCTTGTCGTCACTGTCCTCACTTTCACTTCGCTCTCCCGTCATTGATGCCACTCTCTGTTCATCGGACATTATTTCGTGCCCCTCTGCTGCTTCATTTTTGTCCATCCGCTCGGACGGGAACGGGCCGGACAGGAGGGAAGTTGGAAAATCATGACCAACCCGGGCTTCCATCATCGATTCCCGGATTTTTCCGGCAATACCAAATAATGTCCGGCGCCGGATTTTGTACGGGAAATCCGGAAATAGGGGTACGGGAAATCGAGGGTGAAGTGTAGTTAGACAAAAAAAAATTTAATGTGTTTGATACCAATGTAATTTCTACCATTGCAAAGTTGTATGATGGTGTAAAGATCCTTTTTTCTCTGGTAAATGTGACCCATCACGGCAAAGTGGGTATTAAGTTAGAAATTATTAAATACTTTGTTGAACTTTTAAATGCGATTTTCTCCAAAGTTGCATGCTGGAAAGGCTAAAAAATTCCTAGCAGGTTTTGGTTAGTTATTTCAATATATCAACATACGTTAGAAAGTTTGGTATCATTTTAAAGCTTAAGATATCAGCTACAAAATAGTACCAGTAACTCACAATTAATAATTTCCAACTTAATACCCACTTTGCTGTGATGAGGGCTCACAAATACCAAGAAAGTTATGACTTTTTGAAAGTCTTAATCAGGTCATTAACTTGTACCATTGTTTTAATGAGAAAGTTGTGAGCGTTAAATGCCTTATTTCTTTATATAAAGGCTGTGGGAGGCAGTTAGATCAGAGTCAAACATTGTGGAACCAAAGCCATTTTGGGGATTTGCCCCACCATTGCTGTTTACATACCTAGCAGATTGAGTGGACAGTGCATTGTACATACAGTGTTCGGTGCTCCTTGCGGATCCTAGAAAACCATGTGTGAATAGATCGAAATCAATATAATTTGGCACAAGTGTAGAAAAATAGGTATTCTAAAACTTGAATAGGTTTATTAGCGAAAAGTTACTCTACCTTTGTCTCAGGGAAACCCCAATAATAAATGATCGTTGCAAACAACGGTGCTGCTGGCAATGCGCACGGAAACTGGTTATCAGCTCCAGGCGTCAGAGCACCAAACAAGCAACTGTCACATACCAAAGTCAGCGCAATAATTTTTGTCTCGTTTTAATAAAACTCTACTTCATAATTCTAATTCTAGATGAAATAAAACACTTGGTCTCTTCTGTAATAATGATGCTGCAATGTTTATTTAGTCCAAGTTATTTTTTTGAAGCCCCACTACAACCTGCGGTGCTTTGAAAAGTTCATATTTCCGTCAAGTGAAAGGTCCTTTCCATTTTCAATTCTGAGGGGAAAACAATTCATTAAACTACCATAAAGTTTGTTGATATATTTTAAAAATACTGCCCTATGCCTCATTTTATTTAATCAAGTTATATAGCTCCTGTACAGTGTTTTCAATTTACTTTTATTTTTGACCCCTGTGGGACACATTTGGCCTTATTACTGCATAACTGCCCTAATATGAATTGTCTCAGCACAGGAACGAATGTTCTCAATTCATAACCAGCAGCAGTGTTGTAAACTTGAGAGCAATGTTGGTGTAAAGCAGTGCCTACAGTCAGTTCAAAAAGATCTTTAAAAAAGATAATAGTGTGGTTAAAATGGTGTCAGATTTTTTGCATGTAGTCACAAAGCTAAGGGGGATAAACATGCTGAACTCTGTAGCACCTACTGCTTACTGTTTGCAGTAAGGAGAACAATTTTTAGTACATTTCTGTGTAGCATAACTAGAATGAATATATCTGGGGGGTATGCTTACAAGGCAGATTAATTAAAAAGCAAGGACTGCACATATATCTGCGCATATATGTAGTCAGGACAAAAAAGGGACTCCGCACTTCTGTAATCTGACCCAGGGTTCAGCACACAGCAAGTACAACCAACCAACTGCTTGGAAAAACACCATCGCTGGTCATTGCCATTTTTGTTGTGGATGTTGGGACTGTGTAACTACACAAGCCTATAGATTTTTGTGATGGTCCAATATCCAGTATGACCACCACTGCTGCCGTGTTGAAATTGTATTCAATACACTTGCTCGAAAAATACCATTACTGATCATCAACATTGGTGTAGATGTTGGGAATGTAAAACTACACAAGCTTATCGATTTTCGTCGCAGCCTGATATCCAATATGGCCGCCGCAACTGCCATTTTGAATCTGTATCTGTGCACTAGCTTAAAAACACCAACAATCAGCAAAAATTTTGGTGTAGATGTTGGGAATGTGAAACTGCACAATGTCATAATTTCTTAATGTGGTCCATGGACTAAGGCGTATTGCTTACTTTGACAGGCTGTGTTTGGTGTTTGTAGGAAATGGATCATTTGATAAACCTGTGCAGTATGTAATTACTCCTTGAATAATTATCCTCATGTATTTCAACTGTGCTTCAATATCGTACCAATATTCCTTCATCTTCTTTTATCGGTTCCTTTCTCAGCCCAATGTACCAGATATGTAGGTGGAAACCGGGAAATTGATTCAGAGAAAGCATCTTTTCCTGATGGAACCACTGAAAAAGTCAAATGTGTCCTTGGTTATGTGCCTGTGGGCACAGAAGCTTCCAGGTCAATCACCTGTGATGGAAATCAGTGGACTGAGCCAGACCTTCAGTGCAAAAGTACCAATCGTTCCAGCATTTTATTATACAGAATATCCATGTATCTGTAGTGTTGGTGGGCTTTTAAAAAAAATATATACCTTTTCTCTTTTTTTTAATTGGTGTAAAAAATTGATGATAACTTGAAGACATTATTATATTTTAATTAGAAAGGTCGTGTGGAAATCCGGGTGAGGTCGCCAATGGAAAATATTCAACTCCAAATGGAATTGAGTTTGGTGCAGTAGCCACTTTACAATGTAATCAAGGGTAAGTAAGGCTCAAGTCTTGTCCTTTTACTTTAATTTTTACACACATGCACAAATCCTGGTTGTGGGTGTCACGTTGTACAATCCGTCTCTGTTTGTAGATATATGCCTTCTGGATCTCAAAAAACTAGAAATTGTCTAGAAACCGGTTGGGACGGGAGAGACTTAGAGTGTGAAGGTAATGTGTTTTATGGACTTGTATGTTTAAAAAAAAAATTAATTTGAAGCAACTTAACATGTGTTTTGTTGTTTTTTTTTTTCAGCGGTAAAATGTACACCACCTAACAGGATAGACAATGGAGACTTTGAGCCCCCTTTTGACTCCTATAGTTATGGTGATTCAGTCACGTACAGTTGTCATGGAGTGTACATTCTCGACGGGGAATCGGATCTAACCTGTTCTGATGATGGAAAATTTCTCCCTTCTCCTCCTGCATGCGTTTGTGAGTTACGCTGGAGGTTTTTTGTTCTCCGTTAAGATTCACTATTTCCCCTGAATCCTGTGATTTTGATATATTTGATCATTTTGTCCTTTCTTTGTTTTTGCAGTGGTTAAGTGTGACCCTCCTGAAATAAATTTCGCAATTAGAATTGGTGGAAAATCCCCACCCTACGGATATAAAAATTATGTGGAGTACAGATGTAATGAAGGATACAAAATGATTGGGCAAAGTCGCCTGGTCTGTGAGATAAGAGGATGGGATCACCCCCTCCCTCAGTGCATCAGTAAGATTAATCACTGTTTTATTATCCGAATCCTCACACTTAGCAATGAAAGGTTTACTGTGAGCTTAAAATTGTGATTTAAACTTTTCATAAATAGCCTCTTCATGTTCATAATGAATCGGTGCATAGATTGTACTTGTATTTAAAATGGAATTAGTCTTTACAATAGGGTTGGGTGGTATAATGGTATAAATTAACCACCAGTAGAGATTATTGCTTTACTGGTTACGCCATGAAAGTAAAACACTCCTGTAATATGGAGCCATGGAGTTTATATATATATATATGTATGTATGTATGTATGTATGTGCGTGAGTGCGTACATACGTACAAATAAGGACATGGTCAGTACCCTTGATCTCAGATATGTAATTCCTAGCCTTAAACACATCACCAACATTGAGTCGCCACTCCCTTCTTAAATTGCACTGACCACTGACTGAAGCCAGACTAGTCTGCTATTTTCATTTGTGCACAAATATAAGTTCCAAAGAAAGAAAAGAATCATATGTGATGAAAGCACTGTATGATCATTCAAGCCATTAATTGAATATATGAGGGAAAAGTACTATATCCTAATGTATACTGTGATATAAAATTATTTATACTGTTACTGAAGATTTTTACAACAGTTATTTTAAGATAATGTTTTCAAACCACCTTTTTCTTGTTCATGAGGCTTTTAATGTGTTTCGGGGTTTGAAAGTTGTAGGTGACTTTAAATATGACTGTAATTCCTAAATGGCTAATGGGATGTTTTTTTTAATTAAAGATGAAATTTTACACTTGACTCTCACTTTTATGACATTTCAAGTCTAATGACTTTGAAGTAAGTGTTAATCGGCTTGCTGTTACTCTGGAACACTAATAGGATACGATATATGAGGACTTATGTAAGAAGAGGACATAAAGAATGTAATTAAAACCAATTCTAGTGTAGCGCCTATTTGCTACATTATCCAAGCTTCATGGTGGAGGGTCCGTGAACTTTACGAGCGCCCCTCTACTTCATTGTTCATCTAGTTCTTCATTTGATATTGTTTGTCTGTATGAATTTTCCATTAATGTTTTTTGCAACATGATTAAACCAGTCATGCCAATTTAAGCACTGAAACTGAGAGCAGCGGTGGTTTTGCGGCTTGTTCTGTTTGTGATTCTCTTTATTATGTCAGACCGGTTGCCAGTAACTGCCTGACTTCGTACAAATATTTGTTTTATTTTATTTTTTTATTTGAACCCCATGTGTAAAAGATTTCAATGGCATTAAACATTGCATGCAATAAGCATTACATTCGAGCCTGAATTGTGTATAGTAGGCTAGGCTTTGCTTAGATGTTGCAAGTCCTTTTGCTCGACTGAAAATTGGGTGGTTTGCTTTCTAAGGTAACGTGCTAAGATGTTTAATATTTCTAGTTATGAATAAAATGGAAAGACTGGTCCATCCTCTATTGATTGATTGATCTCAAACCTTAATATTTTTAGCGGATAAAATAATACACGTCATGATGTGTAGTCGAGTTTGTTTTAAAAAAAATATTTTTTGTTCTTTTTTTTTTAATATAGAGACTGGAGTAGATCCAATGCCAAAGCCCAGCCCAGTTCCACCCCTACCCCCACCCTCACCAGACAGTAAGTCATATTTTCTCCTTTCACCAGTAACAACAACGATCCCTCATTGTTCTGCTTTAGTCTTCGTGAATGTAGATAATGGTGATAAATCATCTGAACATGTTGCATGTCATCTGACCTTGTATTCTGAAGTAACACCCTGTAATATTGCTATTCCATAGACACCGCTCGGAATGTTGGGATCGGGATCGGGGTGACGCTTGGCATTCTGGGTAAGTCAAGTGTACATTGAGTGAACAGCTGAGTTTGCACCTGCATGATAAATGTATTTACAGGGAAATTAATCCCAAACTTAATAGAAGCTTGCATGCGTCGTATACGTCTTTGCACATCAAAAAGTATTTTTGTTAATTTCTACCTTCTTCGTGAAGGAAAAAAGAAAAACAAGTGATAAATCCCCACATGGGGGGGTGACATTTTACTATGAAAAGTCGCACGTGATTCACGTGTATGTGACAGTAAATACGGAAGCAATTTGCGTACGATTAAACGGACATACCATTCGTTCCTATAAACGAGTCAATGTTTGATGTATAAGAGCGTAAGCTCGTATTATGTATGTTTGTGCCCTGGGATGGCCTGGCAAGCTGTTCAGGGTGTACCCCGTCCTCGCCCAAAGTTGGCTGAGATGGGCACCATCCTCACCGCGACCCTAATTAGGATTAAGTGGTTCAGAAAACGAATGAATGAATGAATGGCTACTACGTCCGGCATTGGCGAAGTCGGCCGCCGTCACGACTGCTCCAACCAGTTTTTTTTCTTTGTTTTGTTTTTCAAGTAAATTTTTAATTCATGGAACCGGCATATTCTTCAACATGGAGTGCATTCGTTACAATAGAGATACTCTTATTTCTATTGGTGTACAACGTACCCTTCATTCGAATGTACGTAACATTCAGCAGCGATATGGAATAGAAAGTCTGTGTATAGAAACATATGACTATATAACAGTATTTTTCTCCCCAAGATTTAAAAGAGCTCAGTGTTTGAAGTAATGTGTGGTATATTTGAATCGTTTTCCATTTTAAATGATTTCATGTTAAATTCACATTGCAGCGTTAATTGGCGGCGGAGTGTATTGCATGAAGAAAGGGTAAGTTTTTAAATCCAGTTTCTTAACAGTGTTGCTTACATTATTGCTGTTTTCAGTTTTCTTTTATTTGTCCTTTTCCAAACTAATGCGGTTTATCCATGTTCACAGCATGCATACTGCTTGCAGCTTATTTTAACAAGAACGTCTTATGTTTTTTTGCATGTGTGTTTTTTTTACCCACGCTAATGTACTCCAGAAAGATTCAGTAACTGAGATTGGTCATGGCATTCTTACTGAAAATATGAATAGATTAATTATAGTACACATGAACAGTCAAGTGTTTAATATTTTTGTAGCCTTGTATTTTTCATGAAATTTGTTGGAGTTGCTTTTAAATACCTGAGAAACAGGTTGAGGTTTAACAGGCCAATGCTGGACTTTTGGGTTTCAGCCCTGGTTGGGGAAAGGTGTCCACTAGAAATGAAGGAGTGTAACGTCATCACCGTCCTGGTAAGGAACTCTGATAGTCACATGTTTGAGTAATGTGAAATCATTTAAATGATTAGACCAGTGGTCTAAATGAACTTTAGGGTATTTATTTAAAAAAAAAAAAAAAAAAAAAAAAAAAGACTCACTTTATAGGTTATAAAGATAAACACTGCAAAATCAAATACCAAAGCTACCTGACTTCTTGAAGAATTTATATCCTGGCATGTTTTTACCTTGCGTTTACACGAACAAGCAACAACTCGCACCTATTACTGTGAAGTCTGAATGAAAGGTTATATATGATGTAATAAGAAGAAGCTACAGTCCGAAGTTTTACATAGATTTTTGCGAAAGGGAGCAACTTCCTGCAGGTGTGCACTGAGGTTAGTACTAAAGGACATGGGACCACACAGTGCACAGGATTGGGGAAAAAGAAATCATTCATGCCCGTCGTTTCAATTAACTGGATCATAACCTACTAATAGAATTTAGAAAATCACCATTTTGTCTGCCACTTGTTTGCAAAATGAATGGTCACGTGTCACTTGCTTGTAGTGTAACTTGTAACTAACCTGATTGCTAAGCTTGCTATGAGAAATGCATGTTATTGCTTATTTGACTCTTAATGCTTCTAATGGTAATTGAAATGTACTAGAAATATACTTGTCACTCTGTATTGCATCCCCCCCCCCCCGGATGGTTATTTATTTTCACTGTGCCCTTTTCTAGAACGTAATCCACGTGAACACTATCCAGCTGATGCAAAACCATGGTGTCGTTCTGCTTTCTACTGCTCTGTATGTTTCCCCACTGAGCTGATTGAACATCTGAGGATATGAACTGCAAGCTCCTGTTTAGTCTTTTGCTCTTGGATTTTTCCCCAACAAATGATGTGAAATGTGTGCTTTGGTGTTGAATTAAGACTTAATACTAAAGGACAGAGGCTCCCAACTATTTTATCAACAATAGACTTTAGAACTTTTACTGGAAAGGGTATGATCAGCGGAATAGTTTTTTCAGTATATACTACATGGAAACATGTTACTCTTTTGGTTTAAATTTTTCATAGTTGATTCTTGTCTTATTCAGAGTTTCTGGGGTGGATAACGTAAATTAGGATACACTGCAGGGGAACAGTGCGGTCTGATTGGTTCACTGTCGGGATTAACAAACATTATTATGCCAAGGTGATGATGCTTGAAGCAAAATGATGGACAGTCAAGGTTTGTCATGGTCACCTGGACCAGGCTTCATGATCACGTTTTAAAATGGAAAGATAAACCGTATAAATCTTGTTTAAATGATTTTTGTTTCCTTGTAAAATATACTAAAGCATTAAATGATGTGTACAAACACTTCTTTACGTATGTTTCCATGTAGTATGTACTTTAGCTCTGAATGAGTAGGCTAAACAGACGTTGTGCTAGCACTGCTCGGAATGCACAGCTCACCTGACCTGCCTCTGTCATGGTTAAAATATGTAAAAACAAACTATAAAAATTGTTTAGTATGCTGTTCTTTCCAGTACAGTGTCTGCGTTATTGAGTCTCTTGCTCTCATAGCCCTGTTGTTATGGCTCAGTGGTTGAGAACCTCTGCTTTGTGTGAATTGACTCATTTGAGTTAGTTAAATAAATAATAATAAATAAAAAAATTGGAGAGTGGGAGTTTAAACCATACGTAACTAAAATATTTCCCGCTTTTCCACACATAAAAATTCAGCTTGGTTTGGCGTAATGTCTTGATGTATAGAACACTTAATCCTAATCTGTCTTTAGCACTCACTGCCTTAAGTATAATCACTTGCAAGAGTCAACAGCTAATCAAACAGACCAATATGGGTTCTTCCTGCTAATCTTCGGACAGAATCTTTACATTATTCCATGTGACGACATTAGACAAATCCTTTAACCCGAACATCCTGATATCTCTTGCATTTGTACTGTTTTAATCTACACTTAAACCCACGGAGTCAGAACTCTCAGCACTGTTAATTTTGGTGCGCGTGCTTTCTTGTGCCTGCTGCAGCCGAATCATGCATACCAAGAGCGACTGTGCCACAGCGTACCACTGTTTGCTTCAAGGAAAATTATTTAACAGAACAAGACGGTGTTTTCTCAGTACACATGACTAGTAGCTGAAATGTGCACTTTATTAAAAATTTAAGCGAAACCATGACTTGCTACGTAGCAAGTAAACTCCCTGACTATAGTATAATAGTCTATAAAATATTTTATAATATTTATAAGATTACAGATTGTGTTTGAGATTTGACTGTTGCTAGGAAAGGCATGAAGATGAAAAAGAGGTAAAAGATTTGTGTTGCGCATTTGATTTGTTAATAAAACAGTTAAAAACTGGAATGAATTTGCATACTTCTACAAAAGGTAACCAAAGCCTTAATTAGAAATAGGAAGGAATCAGACAAACATCTTTTTTTTTTATTATTATTTTTTTAAAACAGGAACTGTATTGATTGTAATCTGGTATTTTTCTTTTTTCATGCTGCACTCAATGGAGGATTATAAGTTTAGCATTGAAGCTATCATGTAGATTTTAGGCTGATGCTTCTTAATGACTTTTTTTATTACTTTAATTGACAAATTTGTTTATTCTTGTGTGTGAGCAGTCAAAATAACTTGTGATCTTGTGGATTTTTTTTTTTTTTACATTCTTTAAAATTGATTGCTATGATTTTCTTGTAATTATTGAGTTATTTGTGTTTGCTTTTATTACTGCCTGTCTTAGGTTCGATAGAATGATTTGGGCCTTATGGAAGAGAATCTGAGTCAGAGTGAATTGCAATCTCACTGGTTCAAAGGAAAAAAGTTCATGAAATCTATATTAATTAGTATTGATTTCATTAGTCATATGTGGTAAATGTACCACATTGAAAAGCAAATCCTTCATTGGAGCAATTGATTGGCTATTAATGAATAATAAGCACCTTATTTAAGAATTTAATGTAGTTTCTATATGGTCTATATGAACTTGTCAGACGTGAACAATGTTTGAAACAGTTCATGCCATTGCGTTGTATTTAATGGTGCGATTATGAAGCAGACATGAAAATGATAACATTTATACTGCAGTGGAAAATCAGAGGGTCGCATCACAGAGTCACATCAGAACTGGCTGAAATGCAGTCAGTGTTCCATCATAGCCTTTCAAGGTGCTTTGGTTATGATGAGAAAAGAAGCCCCTTCAAAGTATCTTTTTAGTTTAAATAAAGAGAAAATCTTTGTCCCCCAGTGAAATTGCACTGTCAGCCCACAGAGTTCGTTTATGAGTAGATCGTACAGTGAACGATGTGCCGCCGTATTTTCACAGATTATTCATGTTTCTGAAGATTTTCTAGTAAAGCTTCATTATCCTGAAAAATCTTAAGGATATTAAATTCCCAAGGTTGATTGAACTCATCTGCCAGTTGAGACCTGTTTTAAGTTGAAGGGCTCAGAACCAGAGTGGTCTAACCATCAGAAAGCTGTTTTTCCTCAAAAACCACATTTCAGAGCCAGAGATGCACTCGCCTTGGCTTCAACTATTTTATGCCGCAATGAGGATAGACCATTTTGGCACACGCAGCCCTTGTCCACATCTGTCCAAATGTGACCACATCGCATTTTTCATATTTTTGGGGGTTTAGACCACTGTGGTTCTCAGCTCTTCAATTGCAGTATTAAAATCAGAAACATGATCATCTGAACTCTGAGCTACATGAAGTAGACTTTCTGAATCTCAAATGAATCTTCCTTTTGTTTAAACTAATCCTGTCAAATGTTCAAAATTGCTTCTGAATATATTGAGCCAAATTTGAATTAAAATACTGTTGCAGGCATGCAATCTTCACCCAATAAACTCTGCTTGTCTTTCTTTAGAGATGTATTAATTCATGTACAAGTAAATTATAGTTTTTGTTTTTCATTGCTTATGTTTACTGAGCAAGTAGCACATTTTCTTCGTATGACATCATTACTTGGATTAGGTTTTCCAAAAATAACCTTCAGTCTGGAATACGATGACTTCATATATCTCAAGTAGCACCAAACTGTTTTACTCCCTTTTTATTAAACTACCTTATATTTACAATTACAGCATTTGGTAGACGCTCTTATCCAAAGCAACGTACATTTATTATTTTTATACATCTGAGCAGTTGAGGGCTAAGGGCCTTGCTCAAGGGCCCAACAGTTGGGATTAGTAGGCAGGAGCCATAACCTCTGACCCACCCTTCTAGGCCATTTAAGGTACATAAATATGAAAGACTTTTGTTTTAAAATGAAACACCAGTAAGATAAGTTGTAACTAGATTAATTGTAAAAATCCCAAGACTTTGTACTCAAGCAAAACCTTTATGCTACATGCTTGGATTCCTTCATACATAATACATGCTTTGAATAGAAATATTTGCCAAATGAATCCACATGAAGGTAGATAAACAAGATGTTCCTCCTGAAATGAGGAGGTAGATGATCACATTCATTTTAAAAATCCAGATTTTTAAATGGTTTCCAAGGCCACAGGGTTTTCTTCCATCACTTCATTGAAAATAAACAGAGTTCATTTATAAATACATTTATTTCTTAAGCACATTTCTTTCAGTGACCACGTAACGGTAGCTCTTCAAATGGCACAAATATACATATAATCTTTCATTAATTGCCAAGTGTTAAATTATACATCCACCAATAATTATACAGACGATGACACCGACAGGGCCTTAAGTTTCAAATATATTCTTAGCAAGACGATTTTAATTAAATTGAAATGGAAGAAAATAAAATGCAAGTTGTAGAAAAAATGTAGTTCATTACAATACGGTTAATCTGTATGTAATTATAATAATGGCATTTACTAGAAAATTAACATTGAACAGGAATTTTAACAGTAAATAAGGTGGTGAATATTTCGATGATGGTTCTGTCCTTGGTGGGATTTACACGGGGTTGCAAAAGTATTCACACACAATTTTTACTAAAATTGTTTTAAAATAGATTGTTTTGTGTGCTGTATAATATTGAAATCCCCCGATTTTGCTCATCACGACTGCATCTCAGCAAATTTACAAGAAACGACTTCTACAGCTGGTTGGATATAAACACGCCTACTGTAGGGAGGGGGGGGGGGGGGGGGGAAGGGGGGGGGGGGGGGGGGGGGGGGGGGGGGGGGGGGGGGGGGGGGGGGGGGGGGGGG
>JBCNYH010000022.1:30234642-30244643 GCA_039654325.1 Tandanus tandanus | reverse complement strand
TGGGCTGTATAAGATGGAAAGCCCCCGATTTTGCTCATCACGACTGCATCTCAGCAAATTTAAAAGAAACGACTTCTACAGCTGGTTGGAGGGAAACACGCCTACTGTGGGGACGACCCCCCCCCCCCCCCCCCATGGTGTTGTGAATACTTTTGCAACCCACAGTAAACTCGAATCACATATGATTGACTAGAGGAAGACGTGTGTTACTGCATTCAAAACAAGGAGTGCGAGAGGATTTCTGAGAGCACCGAAAAATGCTGCCTACATGGGTCACGTTCCTCCTGACTGGCATGTAGAGAAAGACGTGACACACCGAATCTCCCCGCTAAAAATATTTTACTCTTGCTGTTTACACCAACGTATTGCCGATTACTCTAATCTTGACAGGTCAGTTTGGACGATGCTGATTAATTTTCGACAACAGCCGTAGTGTCATCTTTAAGGCACGTGACAGGTTTATATTAATTTCACTTATCAGTTTGATAGTAATAACTTAGACAATGATTAATCTGTCAGGTGTTCCATATAAACAGGTTAAAAAGAGAAAAAAAAAAAGGAATGAGAGATTTGTTCAGCAGTTCTGGAAGGAGTATAATGTCAGTGCATCACAAAAATCAGACAAACTAACTTTTCTGGCATGCGAAAGTGTTCACTGTGGACGACTTTGCCCTTCGCAGTGTCTTTAATGTGACAAGCTGCATTTGATTCTAAATTGCTGCTGAATATCTATTCAATTCAGCGACATCCACCAAGCCTGGAGTGAATCATAGTGAATGTAGTACATACTACATGGGAAACATGAGCAAAAAAAGGACACTAAAACAAGATTTTAATGCATTTTGTGAGAATGTTTAAAATTATGTGAGCTTCACGAGCAGGTGCATAGGGGTCTTTATAAAAGTTTTAGTATAAACTACACAGAAACAAGAAAAAACTAATAAAATGAGACTTCATTTTATATATATATAAAAAATAAAAGTGACTGTGATGTCGTCACCTGCTCCAAGTGCCCGTAACAAGCCAATCAGATTGCGCCATTCCCATATAGTCTATACTAACAGGAAATAATTTGTTTCCTGCGACCTGACCATTTTTATTTCATACATCACAATTCTTTTATACAAAAATAATTCCATTATCAAGCTGCTGTGATGTAAGAGAAAGAATTTTTTGGGGGATGCCCTGTTATATTAAAATCTAATTCAGGGAGGGGGTAATACATCTCAATCTTTCAACATTAAATACTTTCCTATAACAGTGTTATTCCTCACATATTGATGTCACATGCAATGTTACAATATGACTCGGGGATGGTGGGTGACAAGGTGAGAGACTGAGGGATTAATTATCACTACAGCCGAGTCATTCACAGATATTCATGAGTTTACCCCTGCTTTTAAAAGAAACGTCAGTAGTATATTCGCTCATCACTCATTTGCTGAACCGCTTAATCCTGCTTGGGTTGCGGGGAGGCTGGTGCCGACCTCAGCCGACACGGCGAACCAGCTCGCCAAACCATCGCAGGGCAACATACACACACACACAACCATTCACACTCACACTCAGGAGGATAATTATAAAGTTGTTTAAGGTCACTTGAGTAGTACATTTGGCATACGGCATTTCGGCAAGTACTACATCTGTATCAAATACATACAGCTGGTCGGCTGGCAAGCTAGCATCAAAAAATCTTATCTGTATTTTTCATCTACCAGTGGTGCGAAGAATACTGTTACTTCAGGAAATCTTGCATCAAGGAGAAGGGAAATGGCATTATTGTGAAATAAATGTTGAAAACAGCCATCAGCAAAAATATAAACTCCAAATTCTGTACCTGAAACAGCACAAGGCTGCAGTGCTGACTACTGAATAAACACCTTGCATAGTGATCGAGCTCAACAATGTTGGACATCTGGAATGAAAACCGGTTTCTACTCAACACAAAACAATAGAAACGGAACCAGAAGGCATACGCCGGCTCCGAATTTACTCGTTCTGAGGCACCGAAATACTAGGGCCTTTAGGATCGTCAAAGCGGTCCATGGTGTGCAGCTGCATGATCATGTGCAGGCCGTAGGTGAGGATGAGAAGCATGAGAAGAGAAGTCAGAAGCCCCATCCAGATTCCTGGAGTGAAGAAGCTGGCACAGTCGCTGGCGTATGAGAAATTCCCAGTCACGTTGAAGCCTTGGATCTGGTTTTAAAAGGACGGTCATTATTTAAAGGTACAGTGTGAAACATCCTGCAGGGTCTATTAGCAAAAATTAAGAATATCATCATCATCAATAAATAATTTTTCATTTTTCTATAATTATTTATTTTAAAGGAAGGCGGCTTAGTGTGAGCCACACAACACTATTCCAGCCAATAAGCAACAGGGGCATTCGTCCTCATGACCTGCAGAGCAAAAACTCATCCTATTGCCAATTCTCTGGAGGGAAGGTGGGGGTATCTCCGTTAATATGCCAATATGTGTTCATAAATTTGGGGGGCGGAGCTTCGGACAGAGCGCTGAATTGAAGTGTACAGTATTGAAGTGTATGTATGGATTTTTAAGTTCAATTATCCACACTCTTTCTCCAGAATCACTGACTGCCCCTTTAAAGTGTAGAAAGGTCAGGATGGGTCACAGTCACATGACGTAAGCCCTAGTACACAGTACCCAAATTCCAATAGGACAGTATGACTGGAAAAGCTGAGGATCATGAAAAATATATTGAGGAGTGCTGATGCGGAGTATGAAGGTACCTGGAAGTCGGTGAAGAGCACATTCCAGAGGGTGGCGTTGTCGGTCAGCTGGCGTGGCACCAGTAGGGGGCTCTCGGAACTGCTCACTTTCTGACAGTGGAAGGAATACTCAGCAGGACTATTGATTCCACGGCTGGCGTTGAAGATGGCTGTGTGGCCGTCGTAGTTCAGCTCCACCTGATCCAAGAGAGCCCAGAAACGAGCCGATACAGGGAAGAAGGTATTGCGCATCGAGAAGCTGGAGATTGAAAGATTGAAGATTGTTTCCTTTACTACAGCAAAACAGTGAACAAATCAGGCACTAAGTACACCAGCGAACAGAAATGACATTACTTACATAAGCTGGAACGAGCGGAAGTTCAGAACATTCTGGTAATTCAGGACAAGTCTGGAGGGAAAGATATCAACCTGGTGTTTTCCCCCCCTCACAAACCACATATAAGATGATCCTATTCACTTCTACATAAAATACTCACCTGGAAACGGTTTGATTACAGAAAGATCCTTCCAGGGAGACCGAGCCATTGAACGTAAGAACCGCCAAATTAAAAAAGTCGCCCTGGTTGTAGCTTACGTAGAGTTGATCAGCCCAGAGTAGAATACAAGGCTTTCCTTCAGTATTGTTGAAAGTCACCGGAGGTTTGACTACTGGTTCTGCTTGTGCCTGCAGCAGCGAGCGTCCTGCTAATTCCCAAGCCACAGACGTGTCCTCGATCACCTACAGAGAAGGTAAGATGATGTTCAAGTACTAGACATGATTTCAATCATGCCCAATTCTCACCCTTCGCACATCCCTTCCCTTGTCTCACGACAGCTACCTACCACGGAGGACGAGGGTCACTACGTGTTTCCTAAGGTTCATCACGTGAACCAAGCACATTTTTTCAAACCGCTGTTCATGCAACGTCAGGAGTGGAGTAACACGCTTGGAGGAACGCACTACACGCTCACAGACGCCAATGATTGGCTAATGGTACTATGAGGGATATGATCATATACGCTTCCTCTCTCAAAGCTTGGACAACCCTCTCTCTCTCTCTCTCTCTCCCTCCCTCCCCAGCTCTCAATTTTTATTAGCATCATATATTGTTGAATAGTTTAATTGGTATTAAAGCGATATCAGTTGTTTCTGCGCTTTTGACCTTTTATGGATATTTGTGGGAGTCGCTACATGCAAATGCGCTGTTCTATGCACATGTGTGGTAATTTATAAGTGAATGGGGTGGAACCTGTGTGGTGCTGCCTTACATGAGAAGGTCTCAGGCCAGTGTAAACAGCGATGTAAGGCACACTCTGAGCTTGTAGTATATTCAGGACATTTCCAATGGTCTCATCTACCAAGAGAGGGCGATTATTAACCACACGCACACACAATATACTGCATGTAAATAAAAATAAATAAATAAATGAGAGAGAGAGAGAGAGAGAGAGAGAGAGAGAGAGAGAGAGAGAGAGAGAGAGAGAGAGAGAGAGGATAACTCACCATTTTTCCTAAGAAGCTCTTTTGATTCGGCACTGTTAAAGCAAATAAAAATAAAATCAAACTTTTCTATGTACAAGTTGCACAGATGGACTTAATCGTTCGCCGAACATCAAAACCTTTCTCCTGTTTTATACCAAGCCAACTTCCAAGTCACAAAGCAAACAAAAATCCTTGAACAACAAATGCGCAAACCCTAATATCTCAGACGGCTAACCAAGCGCACAAACGCTAATCCCTCTGTGCAGTGCAGTGCTTTACCCATGGGTGTACGGGAGCCGGATGACCAGAAGAAAAGGCTGCGCCGTGTTCAGCTGAAGCTGACCGAGTTCCGATGGCGTGATGTTGCGTGCTGGAACTCCGAGACCTTGCTGGAAGATTTCCTCCACAGAGTTGGCTGCAGTCCAGTCTAGAGCTGGCAACATCATTGGACTAGATGTGTGCAATGCGGACTGGGGCACAAACCAAAAAAAAAAAAAAGATTCAGACACTAAATTACTTATAACATACTGATACATGCATTTTTCCTTCATTAGTATAATACTGTACGAATGCAGTTTGCATGTGACTAAGATCACATCTGATCTGATCTACATTTGTTTAGCATGCCATTTCAACAATACCATATATGGTCATTCTTAAAGTGGTTCCCATGGGCAAAAACCCATGAAATTTGGAACACACATCTGTCCTTGCCATCGCTACTAAGGGACCAAGGCTTGGCCTCAGATGTGGCCTTGAGAGCCTATAGCACTACTATATCTTTAAGCTTGTAACCAGTATATAGTTCCATTTACATTCATCAAAGGTGGTTGGCATCCCCAAGACAAACACATTGTATTAGTCATGCCCAACAGGAAGTGAGGTATTTTGGATTTTGTACATTTTGATGTGTTACATGTCTAGACAGTTCATTGGATTCATGTCAGATTTGGTCTACATCTGATGTGATCTAAAAAAATAAATAAAAAATAAAAAGGCTACATTGCACATTAGTGTTTCAATTTTGAAGCCGGGTGGCAGCCATCTTGGTAAGACCACCTTGGTTTAAGATCTCAAAATGGAGCCATTGAAAGCAAACACAGCACGAAAACTCTGCGGATAAGACTGGACATCCCTAGTATACATGATCTCAAAATAATACTGAAAGAATGTTTTTTTTTTTTTTTCATTAAAAAAGACAGCTCACTAAATTATCATATGTGGGTGTACATGATGTCCACATGTTGCTTATGTTAAATTGCCATGGGTGAAGGGTAAAATTCAACCTCACCTCCAAGTTCGCGAAGACACTGTCGTCCTTGTTGCCGTAGACCCCACCGTATGCTGTGAAATCTTCTATGCTTAACTGCGCAGAGGAACAGAGACGTATTAATAAACATTAAAGCCTGTGCAAGTTAGACAGCGCTCATTCTTTTAACAGTGCACAAAATACTTTCACAAAGTGCTGACACTGGAGACTCCTTCCAAAAACTTTTCATCATATCAACAATTACAAATGTTACTTATATTGCATAGTTTTGTCACGTGAAGAATTATGTCACGTGCCTAGTCACTCAACCGCATTCTTTGGAATTTGAAAATTCTAAAATATTTATTTAAATGAAGTGTACCAAAAAGTAGTACCAGTTAAAGAGCTTGGTGAATCAGAACACTTTCCAAACATGCCTGAATTTGGCAGGGAGGAAAGTGATATTTAAAGAAGAATTTTGGGGGCGTGGCTACCATAGTCAGTATGGTTGAAGGCCTGTTGTCAGCTTACGTCATTAAATTTGAGATTTTTGCTCTGCAGTAGAGAAATGTGAGAGGCTCACAAAAAAGTAGCCTCAATCTGGCTTTAGAGTTATCCATTCAAACCCTATGAGGTGGTACCGTCCACTCTATTTACTGTCAAAGGAACAAGCGCAGGAACATGTGTTACATGTCTGTGCTTTGTCTGAGCATCTGTTATAAAAAAATCAGATTTCATAGATCTTACTCTGATTTTTCCATTGTTATGTAATACTCTCAGTCTTTGTTGTCCACTTCCTCTTAAAAAAAACGATATGTGATAATTCTGGTGTGTCCTGGAAACTCTAAGAGGAAGTGAGCCTGTGGCTCACGGTCATACTACACTGAGAGGATCAGACCGAGGTGAGTCAGGATCATTGTTCTCACCTCGTCCTGTAAAAACAGCAGCACGTTGCGTGGTGACGTTGTCAAGGCTGATTTCAGATAGGATGCCAACTTTGCACCGGAGACAATCTCGCCAGCTGTTGGTTCAGCCGGGACTGGCAAAGTGTACCTAGGTTAACAAAAATAGCACTTAGACGAGACATGAGACGAGTTAAGGTTAAATAAAGGTAAACGCAGTTAGCCATCAATGCATCACATTGTCAACAAGAGGAGACAGGGAATTCAAGAGCACTGAATGGAGTAACTCTCAGATACTCTTCACTAAGCACTTTATACCATCACATCTCCTGTTTTAATGTCATTTTTGTACTATTTCACCTGCCATTTCCTTCCTATCAGCCATCATATGATATCTATACTCATGAGAGAGAGCGAGATTAGGCACATGCTTGCTCTGAGTCATATAAAGGCAGAAAATTTCATCTTTTCAAACTGCTGCTCATGCTGCATCACAGGGCAGTGTAACATACTCTCAGAAAAGTCCAATCGACCCTAATCTGTATACATGACCACACAAATTCCCATGATTGGCTAGTGCCTCAGTGACTGACAGGGAAAAGAGACGATAAAGTAATTTCTTTCCGTTACGCCATTCAGTCGCCTCCAGCGTAATATTTTGCAATAAGAAAATAAATCGATCCAATTTAACTCTGCGAATTTAAATGTACGGTGATGTGCAGATCCTAATTTTATGCCAGTGGCCCCAGCTGCACCTTTTAAAGGAAATCGGTCAGGAAATTCAAAAAATTGTATTTAGATTCAATGGATAAACTAAAGTAAAAGCATACCTCAAATTATTTTCTAAGACTTATGAGCCTTAACGTGCGTTAATATATTAATTATTTAAATGAGCGTGTCCCTATGAGATCAAATCAAAATCTAACTACCAAGACATGGCAAGAATTTATGGGGATATGAGATATTGCCAAATCTGACATAGTGACCAATGTAAAAGACAAAAATATCATGTGGCAAAAAAAATATTAAGGATAAATAGTATAAATAGAGGCCCTGCGACGGCCTGGCGAGCTGTCCAGGGTGTACTCTGCCCTCGCCCAGAGTCGGCTGAGATGGGCGCCAGCCTCCCCGCGACCCCAATTAGGATTAAGCGGTTCAGAAAATGAATGAATGAAGTATAAATAGACAGACATTTCTCCTTACCTCCTTTCTGGCACATTTGACTAATAATACCAACTAATGCTAAGTTGAAATAAATGTAAAAAAATGACTGTCAGTTACAACATAAAAAAAAAAGGTTAGTTAAATGAAAAAGGTACAAGAAGGCTATTTATCATCACAAGTTTAAATATGGATAAGTCATATAAATATAATAGGATAGGATATGGATTTGCCATATAAATAGAAATACATAATTAGCATGTTCAGAATTAGTCTAGCAGGCTTATCAAGCTTTAGTAATGAGATGTGATCCAAATTCAAGGCTATAAAATTACATATTTCTAAGACCATTATGAGAAATAAAAATATATAATACACAAGACAGATTTGGGACAGTAAACCTTAGTTGGTAAACAGTCTACAGCTAATAAGATGTCAAAGTTTTTATGCTAGTACTAATGTTTACACATCCAATTGGGTGTAAAAATGTCCAAACAGGATTAAATTAAACACTTAAACACTTAAAAACATAAAACCTACCCATTACTGCTCCACATTATTAAAGGCACTTGTGCCATGCAGCTACATATTAAAGAAAATAACAATAAAACTGCAAACTTCGCCATTACTGAAACACTTCTTCCACACCAGCTAGCAACTTCCGCCATCCTCACACCAAGTCACGTGATAGCGCCAGCCAATACCGGGGTATGATCTCAAATCACGATGGCAGCTCGTGCACTATCTAGGGCGGAGGCGCTATTGTGATGTCGCCTATGTAGTGCGCTTAAAAAGGGAGTCAGGTTCTATTTAGGATTCGTGTCGACTGTCACATGATAGTCTGCTGAGCTGTGGCACTGCTGTCACTCTGGAAAAAAAAAAAAAAATGAAGACTAGGGCTTTATTTATGGGGATCAGTCCACAGTGGAATCCAGTTGCATTCATTTATATATTAATGCATTAAATTTGCCTAACTGCTTTAAACTACTAGGGTGGCATGGAGGCCAAAGCCTTTCTCAGCCGGCTCTGGAGGAAGGCAGGGTACACCCTGAACAGCTCACCAGTCTATCACATGGCCAGCACACACACAACCATTCACATGTACACCCACACCTAGGGGCAATTTGGAACAGCCGACAAGCCTAATGTGCATGTCTTTGGACTGTGGGAGGAAACTGGAGTATCCGGAGGAAACCCTACGTGAGCAAGAGGAGAACATGCAAACTCCACACAGAAACACCCTCGCCGAGCCCTGACCAGTTTTCTAAGTTTTCTCGCCATGATCCATCCATTCATTCATTCATTCATTCAGCTTTAGTAAACACCTGATCCTGGTCAGCGTCACAGTAAATCCAAAGCCTGTCTCAAAATCACTGGGCATGAAGTGAGACATATCTCTCAGCTGAAGCCCATACCAGCCGACTCTGGGCGAAGGCGGGGCACACCCTGAACAGCTCGCCAGACCATCACAGGGCGACACAAACACAACCATTCACACCCACATTCACACCTAAGGTCCAATCCAGAATATTCAGATAGCCTAATGTGCATGTCTTTGGATTGTCGGAGGAAACCAGAGTACCCAGAGGAAACCAACACAAGCACGGGGTGGGCATGCAAACACCACACAGAAACGCCCTCGCTGGGTACGGGACTCAAACCCAGGACGCTCTTGCTGTGAGGCCGACACACTAACCACTATGCCAAATTATAGACATTTTTCTTATAGGCAGAGGATGGTTATGGGTACAAGGTACAGAATCTTGAGCATGATATATGACCAATAAATGAACAATAAATATAAAATTGTGAAAATAAGCAACAAGTTTTCTATGCTGTAATTTGCAGACCCACCCACAGTTAAATCATCATCCACATCCACCACTTTCTCCTAGCAAGAGGAGCTTTTTCTAGCAAGGCTGCAGGCGGAAGGATACATCCCTTTACATTATGTGAGCCTGATGCACCCTGCCCAACTGTGGAACAGCAAAAAAAAAAACCATACATTGGCAATGTATATGATCGTGTAACATGTTATATTTAATATAAGCACTAAATTTAATCAGTGATTCCTGTTAAATGCATTCTTTATTGATGGATGAGAAAAGGGATGAGAAAAGGGGGAAACGCGGACTATATGATGACGCGGATGGATCAGAAACACACGCGTCGGTGCTGTAGTCAGGGCCATCTTTGCTGGTGCTCTCCGGTCGCTCTTCCCAGTGATAATAAATACATTATAACGCGCAAACCTTTCGCATTAAAGCGTCACTTTCACGGCTGCTAAAGCGGATTCAAGGAAGCTGCTGTCTTTTCTTGAGCTTGACACCCTTTTAAAAACAAATTGTTGCAGGGAAATCAGAAGGATCATAGTTCCATTGTAATACAACATGGATGAGGAATATGATGTGATCGTCCTGGGCACTGGACTCACAGTGAGTACCTTGTATGTCGGTGTGTGTGTGTGTGTGTATATA
>JBCNYH010000022.1:30211378-30234592 GCA_039654325.1 Tandanus tandanus | reverse complement strand
ATCAACAACCCTATACATCATCATAATAAAGATGTGCTTTTTCATAGGATCTCACACCTAACGTATGTGCTTAGGATATATTACATAAACCGTTCTAGACGCAGGATTGTCTTTTTTTATTATTTTATTTTTTATTTTTTTGTAAATCGATGCTGCGCGATCATCAATAAGGCCTATTGCTTGCTGACGCATCCTCAGCACCGGCGTTATTTTATTTCACACCGTTATTTGGACAAATCCCGCCTCCTACGCGCTGATTGGATAATTCTTCCAAGCTCCTGCTTTCCTATTTCCTCATATCAGTAGACTGTCTAAAGGTATCGGTTTTTGACCAATCCCAAGACAGGAGGTGGGGCTTGTCGGGATGCGGGTGGGGAAAAAAATTAAGCTCTATCATTGTAGGCGGAGGGCTTTCGTTGATAAGGCGTGACCAGGCATTTCTTATATATTTATATATCATTTTATATGTTTTAATATATTTTAATTAGTGTCGCTTGGCATGTGGATTCACTCTTGTGCAGCAATGAGAATTTGTGATGTTTAAAATAATGATGATGATAATAATAATAATAATAATAATAATAATAATAATAATAAAATGTAAATGTTCCTTATTATATTACAGGGTTTATTATAATTGTATATATTTTGTAGGCTGGCTGGTAAAGTGTTATTTTACCCCCTGTGCTAGTGCACATTTGGGATTCAACCATTACACCTTTTTTCCCCACCCTTAAATAAAACATGGATCTTATATGCGGAACAATTAAAACAACAATAACATTTAATCCAGCTGCAGCAGGGAGCATCACAGGCTATAAATCTACATGCAAACAGTCCTCAGTGAATTCTTCGCTCAGTGTCTGAAATGAAGATGCACTGGGTGGAGCTGCATCCCACAATGCAATGCATGAATGAGAATGTAGATCTTAAGCCTTTCATCCTCATAATATAATAAGCTAAACTCAACTGATCTGATCTGACTGTTGATTCTTGGATTCATGGAGGTTTGTTAGTTTTTATTCTGGCCCCCATTATTTACTACTATTTTTAGTAGTAACATTGTTGTAACACTGTTATTATTATTATTGTTGTTGTTGTTGTTGTTGTTGTTGTTGTTGCTATTACAAAATGTACACTTAATATAAAACTTATACATTTTGTACAATTCATTATTTAGTATATCTATTTCTCTATCTTTAAAATATGCAAATTCTAAATTATATGTAAATATATGCCAATATTCATTTATTGATTGATTGATTGATTGATTGATTCATTTGCCTAACTGCTTAATCCTACTAAGGACGCTGGGAGGCTGCAGCCTACCTCACCTGACTCTGAGCGAAGCCGGGGTACATGTTCTTTCCGTGCTTGTGTGGATTTTCTCCAGGCACTCTGGTTTCCACCCACAGACCAAAGACATGCACATTAGGCTAACTGGCTGTTCCAAGTAACCCCTAGGTGTGAGTGTGAAGGTGAATGGCCTCTGCGATGGTCTGGTGAGCTGTTCAGGATGTACCCCGCCTTCGCTCGGACTGAGCCTCCGTGTCACCCTAGTAGGATTAAGCGGTTCAGCAATAATAGTGTTACTTCTACTTTCTCTACTTTAGGAATGTATTCTCTCTGGGATCATGTCAGTCAATGGCAAGAAAGTTTTGCACATGGACCGCAACCCTTATTATGGAGGTGAAAGTTCTTCCATCACCCCTCTGGAGGAGGTGAGGACACACGCCACATTTCCTCTTCTCTCTGCCGCTCTATCAAATGTTCTGTTATTCCTTTGAGTTCATCTCACATTTCTATCACCATAGCATTTCATATGGCATGGAGAGGGTTCACCGTGTCTCCTATTTGTTGATCTGTTTACCTCTCACAGCTTTATAAGCGTTTCGAACTTCCGGACGGCCCTTCAGAGTCAATGGGTCGGGGAAGGGACTGGAATGTTGACCTCATCCCGAAATTTCTCATGGCCAATGGTAATAAAGTGGTCATATTTAACTGTTAAATGAAGTTGCATGGTGGTATATTTAATGGAAGTCATACGTTAGTGTCAGTTTTAGTTTTGCATTCAAAAGAGAAGTTCCGTTCTAGATAATAGGAACTGCTTTGTTTTGTGGACGTTCAGCACCTTTAACTGTAACTGTATAAAGAAGGATGTCATGTCAATCATTAATACATTGAAAAGTGTAACAGTTGTCCGATTTCTATATAAAACAACACAAAAGACTTGGTGGTGTTGGACAGTAATCAGGTTTGTCCAGTGGTGCTGAAATGTATCTGATTTGTCCTGATCCCTACAGGGCAGTTAGTTAAAATGCTGTTGTACACTGAGGTGACCAGGTACCTGGATTTCAAAGTGGTGGAAGGAAGCTTTGTATATAAAGGAGGAAAGATCTATAAAGTCCCTTCGACAGAAACCGAAGCCCTGGCATCCAGTAGGTTTCATTTTCCGCTCTTTCTCTGAAAGGGTCACTGTTCGGAAGGGTTACTCGTATATATATATATATATATATATATATCTCCATACTCCAGTTCCATACTGTTCTGTCGTCCACTTCCTTCAGATCTAATGGGAATGTTTGAGAAGAGACGTTTCCGCAAATTCCTGGTCTTCGTGGCCAACTTTGACGAGAACGACCCGAAGACTTTCGAGGGCGTCGACCCCAAGCAGACCACAATGGGAGAAGTGTATAAGAAGTTTGACTTGGGCCAGGATGTTATTGATTTCACCGGACACGCCTTGGCGCTCTACAGAACAGACGAGTATGAACGTTTCGCACAAGTTGTTGTTGTTATTATTATTGTTAGCATTAGCATTCGCATTATTAGCATTATTGTATACGATTAGCTTTGAAATCTATGAGAATTAAGGTTATTTTAATTGGCGCTTGTCAAGTGAATGGAAGTTCTCAAGATGTTGTTTATACTTTACTGATGGTTCGGTTTGGCTGTACTTTATAAGACACCATAAAACTGTGACTTTCTATTTTCACTAAAAGGGAAAGACGTCAAAATTAAGATTTTAATTTTATTTTAGTAATTTCATCAATGCTGACTTCTATCAGAGCGAGTGATTGACTCTGTATGTTTACATTTATGTTTGTGTTTATCTAGAGGACGATTGGCTGCAAGATAGAATCTTACATTTCGACTCATCTTTAAAGCTTAAAGTATCATTTGAAACTTCTACATCGAATATATCCTTAAAGTCAGACTTTCCTTTGGGATTTTCTCTTCAACAGTTACCTTGAGCAGCCATGCCTGGAGACTATTAACCGCATCAAGCTGTACAGCGAATCATTGGCCCGCTACGGAAAGAGCCCTTACCTGTACCCGCTGTACGGTTTGGGGGAACTGCCTCAGGGCTTTGCCAGGTGAGAAAACATACCTCTGGCACTTCACTCAGTTCTTTTTTTCTTTTCTTTTTTTTAACCGACTTGTTTGATAGGTTTAGAGATTTTCCACCACAATAACACTCAACTGGAGGAAGTTAGCTTCAATTCAAGAGGAAGTAGAATTAAAGGGGAACCTTTTCTATGTGACACTGGATAGTGGGATTATAAATAACTAGAGGGGTAGTCATAGAGTACAAGGTACCTCCGCCAGGCACAAGTGAATTCTAGTGACAAGTGCATTGATTAATCTGAAAAATGTGCCTAAGACTGCATTAATAACTTGGCATAGTTATAATGAAATGTCTCCCCCTAGTGGGTATCTGCTGAACATTCATTCAGGCATTATTTGCACTTATTGACTAATGTACAGTATCCACTGTAAGGCAGTGGTGGCTTAGTGGTTAAGGTGATGGGTTACTGATCTAAAGATCAGTGGTTCAATCCCCACTATCACCACTGTTGGGCCCTTGAGCAAGGCCCTTAACCCTCAATTGCTCAGTTATATAAAAATGATAATTGTAAGTCGCTCTGGATAAGAGCATCTGGTAAATGTAATGGATTTTTTTTTCAACATGATCCGATACACAGATCACCTCCAAAAATTTTATGGTTTGTTACTTGTTCTACACCCTACTCTAGAAAAAAATCATCCAAATCTGTGCATAACTTTTTGAGTCATATTGCACAAAAACAAACTAACAAGCAAACCAGCACAGGTAAAATTAAAGGAACACTAATAGAGTACAGCGTACCTCTGCCAGGTACAAATGGATTATTATAACTTTGCATAGTTATAATGAAATGTCTCCCCCTAGTGGCTGGCGGTTTAAAATTGTTCTCCATGTTCAAGATAGGGATTTTTCAGGATTTTTTTTTTAAACATGATTCCACACGGATCACCTCCAAAATTGATTGGGTTCTTTTCAGGCCGAGGCCCCACCCCCCCCACCAAGTTTGATGAAAATCAGATCAGTAGCTTTTGCGTAATCCTGCTTACAGAAAATATCCTTTGACAAATTCTTGTTAAAAAGCCCTTAATAAATTCCTGGATCCAGATTGTGATTCTGAATCTGCTCCAAAATATTATGGCTTCTTGCCAGGGCCATTCCCCATCCCTCCACCAAGTTTGGTGGAAATTGGTTCAGACAAACAAACAAACGGATGCTCGCCAATAAATAACCTTCCCCGCCAAGCAGCGGATGTGAACATAACCACCTGTCATAGGTAATTATTACTGTTTTCCAACAATATATGATCAAATCAAACACTATTAAGTGTTGAAGGGATTCGAAGTGAGCATGAGGTAGTGTTTATGATTACAGCAGTAAATCTAAAGTATCTATTTCATCTAATTCTTGTATGTAATAATTTCGCTGTTGTGTTTTTCTGCATTTCTGTTAACAGGCTGAGTGCTATTTATGGAGGAACCTACATGCTTAACAAACCGGTGGACGAGATTGTCATGGAGGGCGGCCATGTCATTGGAGTAAAATCTGAAGGAGAGGTAACATTATTTATCTTGTGCTTTATTCAGACGCCAGTTATGTTGATATTATGTCATTTTTTGTTCAGTTTATTGCCTGTCAGTGTTCATGAGGTGCCAATATTTATCTGTAGCATTTACAGGAAAGGATCACCTGTTCACCCAAAAACTATGCTTTTCCTACATTAAAAGCCAAACATGATTAAAAATCAGTTCACTGTAGTGGAAGTGTGTTTGTTTCTGCTAGTAGCAACAATCATCTCATTACAGTCTTTATCGTTATTGTACGTGAACTAAATCTCATGTCTGTTCATCTTCCAATCAGATTGCACGATGCAAGCAGCTGATCTGTGACCCCAGTTACATCCCGGATCGCGTGCGCAAAGCAGGCCAAGTGATACGGGTCATCTGCATCCTCAGCCATCCCATCAAGAACACTAATGACGCCAACTCGTGTCAGATCATCATCCCGCAGAACCAAGTCAACCGCAAGTCAGGTCCGAGTGCATCTCCAGCTTTGTGTATACTGATTTATAAAAATTTTTTTATTATTTTTTATTATATGACCTCCATTTTGTTCATAAAGAATTTAAACAAACACAACAGTTTTGTTGTGGGCTCCTGAGTGGTGCTTTGACAAGATGCGACCTGGAGATCGCAGGTTCGAATCTAGGTTGATGCCGCAGCCATCTGCAGCTGGGAGTCCGTGGAAGCTAATTGGGTGAGATCTCACGGAAGGGATGGCATACCAGCCAGTCATTGGTGTTTGTGAGCTCATTCATGCAAAAGGGGTGGATAGCGCTTTCCCTCCAAGGGGGTTAGGACACCACCGAATGCGCTCAGCATGGCAGCATCGGATGTCAATCTAAGGGGCATATGCATGCTTACGCCCCCCCCGGATGGTGGGGGTTATATGAGATAGGAAGGCAATACTTGATGGATGGAAATTGGATACGACTAAAATTAAGGGACATATATATATATAGAGAGAGAGAGAGAGAGAGAGAAAGAGAGAGAGAGAGAGAGAGAGAGAGAGATTAACTCTGACAGTAATACCAGATCATTCAAATCATGTCTTTGTTTCCATAGTAACAGCTCATTCACAGGGACTTGTTTGGAGCTCCAATAGTGTATGAATAAAAAAAAAGTATATAAAAAAATTAAAGCTTTTTTCGTATATGTGATCCCGAGATGTTTACGTACCATTTATGTAAGGAGTCTTTAGTATCAGCAGTTTGTTTCCCACCAAGGAAGAGCCTTCATTCTTTATTACATCTCACCATTGAGTTTCTTGAGAGTAATTACACAAGATCACCTCTAGAGGGCACCCTTACATCATCTCAAGCTGTTTACAGTAAACTAGACTACTTTAATAAAATGCTGTTTTGTTGTTTTTTATTTATACAGATATCTATGTGTGTATGATCTCCTATGCCCATAACGTGGCGGCCCAGGGCAAGTACATCGCTATTGTGAGTACTACTGTGGAAACTGCTGAGCCTGAAGCTGAAATTGAGCCCGCGCTCGAGCTGCTGGAGCCCATTGATCAAAAGTATGTTTTCTCTCCGTACTCCGTACTCATTATTTCTGTACTTAAACAACTTGGAGGAACAACAGTGGAACAGCTGGTTGCTTTCATGATCCCAAAATCTCAAATCTTTCACCGTCATGACTTTTTAAAAAGATATTTTTTATTTATTTCAAGTGCTATTTTTTATATACTGTAAATTGTATTATAAATAGATTTAATTTGGAATTAAAAAGTACTAACACTCACTAACTCATTTGAAAAAACGGAATAATCCTACTAGGCTCGCAGGATCATATCTCAGCCAGCAATGGGCGAGGGACTTACATTTATCAGGTTTTTTTAAACAACTGAGCAATTGAGGCTCGCTCAAGGTGGCACCTAGGTGGTACTGGGACTTGAATCACACCATCACAGTGCAACCATTCACACTCACTCACACCGCCAATTAGCCTAATGTGCATGGTTTTGGACTGTGGGATGAAACCAGAGTACCGGGAGGAAACCCATGCAAGCAGTGGTTAGCTTGCCTGCCACACAGCAGGACACAGGGTCCTGGATTCGAGTCCTGGGCTCGGCGAGGGCATTTCTGTGTGGAGTTTGCATGTTCTTCCTGTGCTTGCGTGGGTTTCCTCTGGGTACTCCGACAGTCACATGCACATTATGCTAACTGGCTGTTCCAAATTGCCCCTAGGTGTGGGTGTGAGTGGTTGTATGTGTTTTGGTAGGATTAAGCGGTTCAGCCAATGGATGAGTGAATGTATTATTATTATTAATATTATTGTTGTTGTTGTTGTTGTTTATCGTTCTATCTTTATGCTCTAGGTTTGTGGCTATCAGTGACATGTATGAACCGACAGATGACGGATCAGAGAGCCAGGTGAGCGTCCGCGTCTTTATATTTTCAAATCCTTCCGGAGTGAATAAAATCCCAGAGAAAATCAAACGGAGTCCGGTGTATAAGACTTTTTTTTTTTTGTCGCGCAGGTTTTCGCCTCGCGGTCTTACGATGCCACCACCCACTTCGAGACAACCTGCAATGACATCAAGGACATCTACAAGCGCATGACTGGCAGCGACTTCGACTTCGAGAACATGAAGCGCAAACAGAACGATGTCTTCGGGGAGGAAGAGCAGTAGATGAGGGAGCGAGACGAGATGGAGGGGAGGAGAAGGCAGTAGACGAGGACAGCTGTGTGTGTGTGCGTGTGTGTGTGGGACACATTTGAGGGTTCAGGGCTTGATTGGGAAAATGATTTGTAGCTGGTATCAGTTAAACAGGATTGTAGTGATCAAACCAGGCCGCGGGTGAAGATCAGCTGTCCTGTTTGCTTCTACTTGTCATACTTCTTCTTGCTTCCTCCTCGCTCTCGGCTTCAGGTTTTTTTTTTCCTTCTCTAGAATCATGTACATTTTAGCACAGAGGCACAACGCTCTTACGCTCACGTTCCCTCGGCTCGTCCTTCACAGAGCAGTCTTTCGTTTTTCGTGAACATGGTATGCGTCAATTCCGAGCTACTACTATCTTACTTGTTGAAGTGAAACATATCCAAGCCTTATTTATTCGCTCGTTGTTTTCGGTTTCCGAATGATGCCTTTCACAGCAGCCCTTGTGTCTTTACAACCTCCATAAACACTAACAACCAGAAGATATCTTCTGAAAACATTATAATACCCTCAAACATCCGTAAACCGGATCGGTAAACAAACACAAGCTAGCTGAACGTGCTATCGAACGTGTTATTGAGAAGTACAAGGCTGCACCCTGATGATTTTTGCACATCCACTTTATAAAACGTCATTCCATTATAACAAAAGGACGATGACTCTAAACGGTGAAAGATTTGCCCTGTGGTGTATATTATCTGTACGTATGCATGCATATTTTAATTTTTTTCATTCTACATCATTCCGAACAACACTGCTTCGAACCTAAAGCCTCTACAGACACGCTCGGCTTTATTTAACGGTTGGATCAGGATGGGTTCGAGACCATATATGCAGTACGGAGTGTAAATCGGAGTGTAAAAGCCATTTGACGTAATATTTCGGTTGCCGGCGTAGAAGCCGTGTTCAGGATCTACAACAGCAGCAGTCTGTATAGGCATCATGCTAATGTGAAGCTTACCTTTAATAAATATCGTACCCCGTTTGTGCTTTGACACTGGTTTACACTTCTAGGTGTTCTGGTTTGTTAAACTAGGCTGGACCCTGGTCTAAGAACTTGGAGTTGTGTGTTTTCTTCTTTCTTCGTGTTGATTCTGATAGAACTTGTGCTGGAGTGTTGTCCCCCCCACCCCCCACACCCCCTTCATCATGCAATGATTTCTACTTAAACATTAAACACACTGTATAAAAACTTAACGTTCATGTCATGCGATAGAAATTATTATTATTATTTTTTTTTAATGCTCAAAAAGTGCTCTTTGTGTTGTGTTTTCTTTTTTTCTTTTTTTTTTTGCATTATTACAGATGGTTTTGGTGGACATGTGTTGGAAGACTATGCTACTATAAGCACATGCGCTGGTACATTTCATATTCTTTCCTCCTTGTGTCTTATTAACCGACCAACAACAGAAAAAAAAATTAACACTGAAAACTGGATCAAATAGCATTAATCGTACTGGTGAACATAGCTCTTATCGAATTTGACCTACTACACCTACAGTTCTTTTTATTTATCGAACCCCGGTAGCTGTTTCAATATTATTTTTGCACTTTATTTATTTTCCAGTATGTGTATCATGGAACTTAACACTTAACACTGGCATATGAACGTGAAACAGTTGATGACTAAGATGTGACTTTATCACAAGTGTTTGAGCAGTCTTGTGCAATGAATGAAAAAACAAAAATGAATTCAAATGTGAATAAACTGCTGAAAATATGATCGCCTTTGGGATTTGTTTTGGAGCATAAAACTGGGTTGGAGTACCGCTATTGCAAAAAAAGTACACATTTTAATGGATACACATATTTTTTGGTTTGTACTAGTAAACTAAAATCAATACATAAGAGCACTTGGAGATCACAAATGCCTGCAAAGCCATAAAAATTACGTACACAGCACCCCCTGCTGGACCTGCTGTATTACAACACTACCAAAAAATCTGATTTTCTTTGTTAAATTTTAATTTGCTGCCAAATGTGCAGTCTGAATCGGATCTGAAGGAAACTTGGTGTGACACTAAAACATCTTATCCTGAATATACAGTGCAAATTTCATTCAAATTCGACATGGAATTAGAAATGGGGATTTTTGTTTTTATGTCAACAGTGCGTGGATTCTTACCAAATTTTAATGGGAGCATCCTTGGATGATCACCTACCCTTCATAAAAATTTCAGATCGATTTTCAAAAACTAAAACAAACAAATAAACCCATACTGATGAAACCATAACCTGCTTGGCAGAGGCAATAATATATATATACATTTTATAATTTCCTGGAACTAACACCTGTAGCTCATCTTCTTGAGTTCATTCCATTTTCAACTCCAGGATTCTTTGGTCTTTAATAACTCATCCTATTTTCTATACAGACATCATACCTTTCCACAGTGTCACTTTTCCATGCTGTACATGTCTAGGTTTAAATGTTAACTGAAGGTAAATATACCACCTTTGCACTTTAGCGTCCAGTATTCGTCTATGTACCTGCTTTGAATCGGTAGACATTGGCCGGAAATGTAGCTGTGGCGTATTTAAAGGTCATCCACAACATAGCTTTGGTAAGGCCTTTCCAGGAGCCGCTCCACTTCCACCTTGGGCACCACCCAGCACTGGGCCAAGTGGCGCTTATTTAATGTGTCCTTCAAAGTCTTATCCTGTAATGTGACTGGAATTTCCTCATCACCTTTCTTGAGTAATCCTAAGGCAAGAGTGCTGTTGTTTCTGATCTGTCCATGATGGAACCCCACACCATGTGTGTCTGTTATCCTCAACACCTCTATGGGGCTGTGCTGGAACTGGCCTGGATGAGGAAGAGGGAGGACTCAGGTTCACAGCTGCACTATTATACAGTAGTAGCATGATATTGCCTCAATAATGGTCCTTTCCAGTGTAGACCTGCAGTATAGTCTATCTGCATACTGTAGACCTATTCACACTAGTTGCTCGTAATACCATGTTGGCTATGCCAGTGGTCCCCAACTGTGTTACTGGAGATCTACCACTCTAAAGACTTTGGGTCCAACGCTCATAACGCCCACCTGACCATCAAATCTTTAACTTAAGAAGTTCTTGATCAGCTTTAAGTGGTGAGTTAGATTTTGGTTAGAAGGTGCTGTAGATCTCCAGGAACAGGGTTGGTGACCACTGGACTATGCTGTTGGGAGAACAGACTGTAAACAGACTGTAAACGGAGCTCGGGATCAAACCAGTGACCTTCTTGGCTACACAAGACTCATTGCTGTACCTTTGAAAACACGCCAATACACATTTATATGCCTGCTTTGGATCGATCTTGTCTCATTTGTAAGTCTAAAAGATTTGAACACCATAAGAAGTGCTACTTACCAAGTAGACCCTGTGTTAAAGACGATAACCCCTCGCCATCGGCTATGTAGAATCCTAGATGCTCCATCTGGAAATAGGTAGGGCGGCTATACCGATGGATCAGAACCAGGAACACAATGCCTTTTCCAACTTCAATCCAACAGTTCTGATGCCCATCAAGCACAATCTTCACACCTGCCAGCGTCAATGATCCGTTCTGTCTGGTCGGCAGAATTTCAAGCCCTTCTCCTTTCACGTGCACTGAGTCTATTGTGAAGCTGATCCTGACTCCACCTTTTAAAGTTTGGATGGTTATCTTGTCGAAGAAGGTGCGTGTGCGCTCCTCCATTCCAATCTTTGGAGGAGCCAACATCAAATGGCCATTCACTGTAATCCCTAAAGGGTGGGGTGTATAAACATCCTTATCACTATTAAGTAATTAAAAATATATATATTTATTTTAGTGCATCCACTTCATGGTCATGTTGAACCCAAGAATACAATAATCAAAAAAGGTGTCGAATTAGGAATGTTTAATAATAATGCATCAAAGGCAAGATGGAACAACGTAGGCAAGGTGGATGTCGCTGAACAGTCCCTGAGACAGAATGCTGATTCAGTGAGATTCAGTGAGATTTACCTATTCAGCGGGGCCGGTGGTGTAGTGGTTAGGGTGCTGGGCTCAAGATCAGGAGGTCATGGGTTCGAATCCCCATTAGACCCCCACCATGCTAAGACCCCTGGGCACCTGGGCACCCTTGTTAACCACAAGTGTGCTTCTGTCCACCCAGCTGTATAAATAGGTACCAGTAAAAATACTGGGAAGGTAACCTGCGATGGACTAGCATCCCATCCAGGAGGAGTTGAACTAATAGTCGCTTCACGGCAAGACCTGGGTTCAAGTCCCGGGCTTGGCGAGGACGTTTCTGTGTGAAGTTTGCATGTTCTCCCTGTACTTGCGTGGATTTCTTCTGGGTACTCTGGTGTCCTCCAACAAACCAAAGGCATGCACATTAGGTTAATTGGCTGTTCCAAATTGCCCCCAGGTGTGAGTGTTAGTCTGAATAGCTGTGTGTGTTGGTCATGCTAGCTGAAACTGGCGAGCTGTTCAGGGTGTTCCTGCCTTTGCTCAGGAATTGGCTGAGATACGCTCCAACCTCCCCCGCGACCCTAGTGGATTAAAAGTAGTTCGGCAAATGAAAGAATGAATGATAATTTGATTCATTAATTCAACTGTTTAATCGGTATTGTTATAAAATATAAAGTAATAGAAAGGGGAGTTGAAACATTCATCTCTTCATAGTGAACAGCACACGAGGAGCTGCTGCTATTTAATACATTTTATATATATTTTTTTACCTTTGATTGGATCCTCCAGAAGGCGTAATATATCATTAGCCTCGCCATCAACAGTAAAACACAGATTTTCATGTATCTTTGGGAGCATGACAACAAAATGGGGGTCCCCATCCACTTGTAAAAACACAATAAAAGGTATATGAAAAAGACTTTTCGATTATAATCTTCAACATGTTTTAGCATCATGACACTGTGAATAATGAAAACCTACCTGAGGAGGAGAAAATTCCCACTGAACTAATGATATCTGTGTCATCTGGTGAAGCTGGAAAAAAAAAGGGAGAAGAGAAATTGAAATTAAATATTCATACTATAAATGAGAGCAATTATAATTTAAATTTAATAACTTTTTTTTTTTATTTCTAGCATTTCAGAATCAGTGATTGTCACAAATCATGTATTTTTGCCTGCCATTTTTATTCAAGTATTATTCCAAGTTTAAAAGGTGGATCATGTCCCTTATAATTCATTCAAGAGGTTTTCTCATTTCTGATTGGTTTAAAGGGCGGCACACTGACGTAGTGGTTAGCAAGTCCACCTGACAGCAAGAAGGTCCTGAGTTCAAGTCCAGGCCTCTGTTTCTGTGTGGAGTTTGCAAGTTCTCCCTGTGCATGTGTGGGTTGCCTCCGGGTACTCTGGTTTCCTCCCACAGTCCAAAGACATTCACAGTAGGCTAACTGGCTGTTCCAAATTGCCCCTAGGTGTGAGTGTGAGTGTAAATGGTTGTCCTGCGATGGATTGGCAAGCTGTTCAGGGTGCCCTCGCCCAGAGTCGGCTGATAGGCTTCAGCCTCCCCATGACCCTAGTAAAAGGATAAAGCAGTCTGGCAAATGAATGAATGAGTGATTGGTCGGAAGCCATCAAATAATTCCTGGTATTGCATCATTGCCATCGGATAACCAAATTATTGCACTGTTGCCCTCAGATAAGTTGAATCATTATTGCATGATTGGCACGTGAAACATAGTTACATGACTGTTTTCATTAAAAAAAAAATAATAAATAATAAAACAATTATAGAATTCAGCTTTCGTATGATACAGAGATTTATTCGGTCTCTCAACCGAATAACTCTCTATATCATATTTCACCTCATTCACTAATTGCTTATTATCCCGAGATAGAGAACCAATCAGGTCATGCTATAGTATACTAAAGTACAATATGTATTAAACAGATCACATTGGTAATATGTTGCCTGAGGCTGTCATTTTGCTCATGCAGTGTACTTACAAGAATCGTAATGGACGATGTAGTCGGTGTCATAATCATAGGAGACATCATACTCTGCAAAATGGATTAAATTGATATTAATTAAATCTCGGCAGTGCAAAAAACATTGTATGTACTGTATAACAATCAAGTTACATACCTTTAATATCATCAGCATCTGTATAAGTGATAAAAAATATATAAAGTTTTTATATGATCTATTACAACAACAAATCAATCCCTTGACCAACATGCTGGTCTGGTCTCCAACATTTCACTATCAACCAAATACTCATGACACAATCGCTCAGTCTTTTAGCTATAGGGAAGTCACTGAAGTCATTTTAATTTTCATTCATTCATTTGCCAAGCTGTTTATGCCTATTAGGGTCAAAGAGAGGCTGGGGGTTATCTTAGCCGACATTGGGCAAGGCTGGGGTACAACCTGAACAGCTTGCCAGACCAGCGCATGGCCAACACACACAACCGTTCACACTCACACCTAGGGGCAATTTGGAGAAGCCAGTTAGCCTAATTAATGTGCATGACTTTGGACTGTGGAAGCAAAACCAGAGTACCCAGGGGAAACCCACGCCAGTACAGGGAGAACATGCAAACTCCACATAGAAATACTCGAGTCCACTACAAACATCACACAATAGTATAGAAGGACATAAACGACTAAAAGTGTTTGCTTTACCTTTTGTCAGGATGGCTGTAGAGACGTCTGGTTAACAGAGAACAGAATATTTAAGTTAACACTCAAATAAAATGGTAATGGATTGTTTAGAATACACTTTATTTAAATAATTCATTAATTCGCTGAACCACAGGCTGGGGCCTTCCTCAACCGAGAGTTGTATTTATTTGTATGAGCAAATTTATATGACCAAACTCAAACCCAGGTCCTTCTTGCTGTGAGGTGAACATGCTAACCACTATGCTACCATGCCGCCCTCCAACCAAATCGACATGATATTAGAACTTACCGAAAATACCAGTAGCTTCCCAGAGATGAGGTGCATCTGTCATGCCTGGCATAGGTGCAAAGGAGGCCGCCACAAGAGTAGAGATTTTTATGTCCTGATCAGGATCTTCAAGTGAACCATTTGGTAAAGGGTCTTCCTGAAAATCTGGCTGCACTGCAGGAACATCAGGTGTAGCAAAATTGTCAGTGTCAGATAAGAATGTTGGTTTTTCCAGTGGTAGGATTTGAGGTTTCCCTGAGCTCGATGGCGTTGTGGGTTTAACCATATTGGGAATTGTGACAGCACCTTTGAGAGCTGGGGAAGCTGTGCTTGTGGAATTGAGTGGAAGGAAACCGGGAGCTTCAGTTCTCATGCTGTTGATGGAAACAGTGGGAGATTTGCTCAAAAGAGGGGCAGAGGTGGCCTTAGACAGGTTGTGTGGTAAAGTTGTGGTCCTCCTGGGTAAGGAAGCTGCTACATTCTTGTCTGGAGAATGAGTATTTACTGGATGTCCAGGAATGGCTAGGTCTGGTCGAAGGGGTTTGGTGAGAGAAGGTTTGTTGGCTTTATTGGGCTTTCTGATCAATGCCTCAGCAGTAGAAGTCATTTTAGAGGTACTTGAAATTTGTGTTGGTGTGGTGGTCACACTTGCTGTAATGGTGGAAACAGACTTTGGTGTAGTCGTAGTTGTAGAAACAGTTGTTGGACTTGGCTCATCGATATCTGGTTTAACCACCACCAGAGAGGTGACCGGAGTGACAAAATTATATTTCAGTGAAAGGTTGGTGGCCTTCTCTGCTAGCAAGCGTTGTGCTAATGGATCTGAACTGTTGAGTTTAGCCATCAAAAGCTCCTTGATAGTATAATAAGCCCAGAGGCGGTGCACAAAGTTGGAGATGCCATGCAGTTCCCTGGTACAACCCGGTGATGCTGAAGTCTGATTGAGCTCAAGCTTGGCCAGGTTAAACCCCCTCTCAACTTTCACCTTCTGCTTTGTGCCACTTGCTGTCAATGAAACTTTCAGATCCTGTATGTCTGGCCTAATCTTCCCAGTGACTACCAGCTCAGAGCCTTGGAAGTAGTTGGGGAAAAGTGCACTTGTGACATCATAAGCTTGATCATTAAGGTAGGAAAGCTGGATATCTGACATTAGTGGACTTGCTACCTCATCATAGAAACCCTTTAACTGGAGTGCAGCATCAGCATCCTCAAATACCTGAGGGGACATAAGAACAATCTATTAAATTTCATTAGAATCAATCTTAATGACTATTGGTGTACCTGTTGGTCACTCCTAAACCTTCTCTATTTCCTGAATATCACAGAGAGCAAAATTTTATGGCTGCATACCATCCTTGCTATCCCACGGTTCTCCAATGCCAAACGTTTCAGTAGAGGGAAATCTGCATCATCTCCGAATGCCAAGGCAAACAGAGACACCGAACCCAGGGCACTCTGAGCATTCCGCAGAATGACTTCTTGTGCCGTCACTCCAATTGTAGCCTCTCCATCGGTCAGGAAGACAATCATTGGAACACGTCGTGGTGGTGACATTTGGCTATCAGGAGACGAAACGGAGAAGTTGATCAGCTGTGCTGCTGAGAGAAGAGCCGCATTGATATTTGTCCCTAGAGAGGAAAAAAATGTAATGGGAGGAAGATGTTATTAATTGTCTATATATTTAAGTACTTCATGGCCAAAAAAAGTCCTGTTTAAAATATTTTGTTGGACCACCTTTAGACATGAGTACAGCACAGAATCGCCATGGCATTGTTGCTTTGGTTGGTCAGGTCGAGGCTCAGCAACATTAATGTGGCAATTGAATGAAGTCAGCTGATGACTGGAATGTACTGGATGATATACCAGGTGATCCCATCAATAGACGTTTTCCTCCCTGATGGCACGGATTTAAAATTGGGGCTCAATTAGTGAAAGAGTGGTTCAGGGAGCATGAGGAATCATTTTCACACATTTTTGGCCACACAGAGTCCTGACCTTAACCCTATTGAAAGCTTTTAGGATGTACTGGAGAAGACTCTATGGAGTCGTTTGATTTTCCCCTTCATCAACTGAAGAAGTCGATGAAAAATGAGCCCAACTCTGGACGGAAATGAATGTTGTGACGTTGATTAAGATTGCCAGTACAATGCCTTCGCAATTATGTGCAGCGTTCAAAGCAAAAGGTGATCTGACAAAACCATAGAGTGTGGAATGTTTTTGGCTGGCCAGTGTATATAATCCTATGAAGATGCATTTTGCAGGAACATTGAGAGGCACCTACAGCCATCTGCGACGGTCTTCTTGACAAACTCTCTTGCATCCCGTATGTTCTGCTTTGTGGCCAGCACAGTGCGACCTTTCTTCCAGATCTGCACTTTATCCGAAAATGTAATGAGATTGAAGTAATCACCCTCACGTAGGTCGCCCAAGATCGTAGATATCGCTGCCTTAGTCTGGGTCAAGACAAAACAATATATATAGTATAACGTCTAGCCAAGAATGACGTGTCCAATTTAATCACGTTATCATAATTAATATGGACACCTGTTTGATCTTTGTGCCAATCATGGAACCACTGACGTCAATGACAAAGATGATATCTTTAGAAATTACCGGAAGACCCCGTGGTGAAAAGTAATGAACAAAATAGCCATTGTGCACCTGAAAAAGAAGCAAAGGTACCAAATATAAAACCCTCTGTTAGGTACAGTGCGACGAGACACTCTGTGTGCAGATGATAGTGTCATAACCTGGATGTCTCCCATGAGATCTTGTTGCTCTACGTCATACTCGAGGACAAAGTCTGCATTGATGCCTTTGGGGGAGATGGTCCTCTGCTGCTGGAGGCTGGGGTTGTAATGAATGTGAGCACAGTGTAGGTTCTGTTGCACCTGAGTCGAGGGGGGCGCTTCAGCTTCAGCTACAAGCATAAACAAATCATTTAGGAGTCTCGACATACTGAAATCATTAAAGGTTCTTGAAGGAACTGCCTTAATAAAAGTTACGGCTCAGAATATAACCTATAGGACTTCTTGATGCCAATTAGATGTTACTGGGAGATGTATATTTTAAAAGAACCTACAACAAACTTAAGCTAGTAACTGCTATTAACATGCAGCGGTGTAGCAATGAGCTTCAGACTCAAACTTTTGTAATTATGGACAATGTATTGTTTGTCTTTAATTTGTACCTTGGTCAGTGTTGGTGAGTAGGCGACTGGTCCTGAGTGGTAACACTGTGATGAAGCTGATTCCAGTCCCCTCCGCTATATTAATATCAACAGAGAGATTCTGTACAGGTTGCCCAGGCCTGACACCCAAAGCTAACTCGTAGCGCCCAAGCCGCCGTGTCAGTAGCTCTTCGTAGGTCAGGGAAAAGTGCATGTGGACTCCAGGAGGTACACTGACAGCCACCCGAAACTTCTCAATCTCCCGCTCCCTTTAAACCAGAGGAATAAAATTCAAAAACAGTAACGTATGGACAACTCTATAGCAATCTTAATATAGTTTATTTATGAATAATATTAAATAATATCATAATTGCAATTCTAACTATGGACTGTACTGCTCTGCAAAAAGTTTTAATTGGAAAACATTTATGATTTGTGGTATGCTGTAAACCAGGAGTGTCAAACTTGTTTTAGGTTTACAATTTATCCAGTTATTATTATTGTTGTTGTTGTTGTTGTTGTTGTTATTATTGTTGTTATTGTTGTTGTTATTATTATTGTTATTATTATTATTGTTATAATAATAATTATTATAATAATTATTATTATTGTTATTATTATTATTGTTATAATAATAATTATTATTGTTGTTGTTATTACTATTATTATTATTGTTGTTGTTGTTGCTATTGTTTTGTTGTTGTTGTTGCTGTTACTGCTATTTAAATTTAAGTTGGAGGAAATATATATAGCTTTTCTTCAAAATTATTTACAAACATTAAACTTTAAGGTTGCATTGTTGATTGCATAAGTATTCACCCCTGCTTCTGCAAAGCCTTGAAATTCGATTTACATATTATAGATTTACATCGGGTCGGCATGGTGGTGTTGTGGTTAGCACGTCTGCCTCACAGCAAGAAGGTCCTGGGTTCAAGTCCTGAGCACGGGCATTTCTGTGTGGAGTTTGCATGTTCTCTTTGTGCTTGTGTGGGTTTCCTCCGGGTACCCTGGTTTCCTCCCACAGTCCAAAGACATGCACATTAGATTAAATGGTTGATTTAAATTGCCCATAGTGTGGATGTGTGACGGCCCTGTGATGGTCTGGCGAGCTGTTCAAGGTGTACCCGGCCTTCACCAAGTGTTAGCTAAGATAGGCTCCAGCCTTCTACATTCTGTCAGTAGTTGAATTTCTGTTCCTGAGTTTATGGCTCTGTTTTAGCCCCTGATGAAATAAAATACTATATAATTCAATTCATTAAATTCATTAAGAGGGCTAGATTATAGGTTTTTTGCATGGTGTTTCTGGTGTGGTTTGACACCCCTGCATTACTTTCATATAGACCTTTAACAGAAACATGGCCTATAGCATTGTCAAGTGGATGTCTGCTCACTCAGTCAATGCCAAAAGAAACATGGCGTAATCCCAGCAGAGGAGGTATCAAATACACTTTTGGACTGACTTGGTGGCAACAAGTCCTGCTGTTTTCCCCTGCTTCTTGGCGTCATCGTAGATCTTCCTGGCAGCAGCTCTCTCCTTCACTTCGGCCACATGGACTTTACCGTTAGACGTGCTGGAGGTGGGATTTACAATAAAGACCAAATAAGGAACAGTTCAAATGGAAGTGAAGAGTCATGTCAAATCCTTGGCAGAATCCAAGTTCTGGAGAATAAAAGATTATTTGCATTTTGCATATTTGCAATCTATTGACTCTTTAGCAATCATGCGCCAAAGGTGAGATTGATGTCACTGTCAATTTAATTCAGTAACATCAACTGACCTGGAGGCGAATAATTGTTTTAGTAAATACTACATGGAAACATAAGTAAAAAAAACTAACAAACAAACAAAAAAAAACAATAAATTGAGATTTTTTACACGTGGGTGTGAAGGATTGTGTGAGTGTGTATGTAACACTCTAATAACAGATAAAGCTCTTACGGAAAATGACATAACATGACACGACACTGTACATCTAGTTTTGTCGTAAGTGTCGTGTTGTTTGACCCCACTCTTCTCAAAACCTTGCCTGAATCCAGAGTTGCCTGGTGGGTGCAAGATTGAAATTATCAAGAAAAGTCATTCTTTGATGTCCGCAACTCGCTTTCCTTTGATTCTTCCAGTGAGGCCAAACCCTTCAATAGCTTCCTCACTGATCCCAAGTACCGCATCGGCAAGGGTCACGACTATCAACTTGGAGATCGCAGGCTCGTATCCAGGTTGATGCTGCAGACATATCTGACTGTGAGTCCATGGGGACTAATTGGCCGAGCTCTCACGGGAGGGAGGGATGGTATATGCTCAACTCCCTTTTACTCACAGAGATCACCAGCCAATCATGGGTGTCTGTGAGCTCATTCATAGAAAAAGGGATGGATAGCCTCTGAGTGTGTTAGACCGCCCACGAACGTGCATGCGAAATAGTTTGTAAAGATGCGGGTTGCAGCATTGCATGTCACGGAGGACGCATGTGCATACTTACGCCCCCTCCCTGGTTGACGGTGGTCGTATGTGATAGGGAAGCGATACTTCATGGGTGGGAATTGGATATGGCTAAAATTAGCGGAGAAAAATGTGTGTGCGTGGTTTGGGGGGATTATCCTCTCTTCTGATTGAATGTCCAACATGTTTTTTAAGGTGGTGCAAGGAACCCAAATATAAACCTTTACCGAAACATATTTCAATAAAAATCGCAACAAAATAAACAAACCCCAACAAAATAAACAGGCCCCATTAAAACAGAGTTTGTTTCAGACAGGGTAATGTTGAACGGGAGGTTTAAGGGGCAGCGGAAAACAGACGCCACACTATGTGTACTCTGTGAGCCTGCGAGAGATCTGGAATAGCTGTTCATGGCAGAGTGGGATGATGAACACAAAGCTCTCAGTTATAACTCGCATAATGTCCGTTTTCTAAAGACAAGTCACGGCATGCGCATATACTGTCTAATTTTCTGGGCGAACCTTTGTGTGCAAATACAGACATGTTTGATTCATACTTGATGCGTTGAACCAGCGCTTTATGTGTGGAATTAGTACTGGGCATGTGTGTGTAGGTGTATTGTACTTGTGTACTGAATGTGTTTGTGCACATGTAACTATATGTGAGGGTGTATTCCTTGGCCATGTGCCTTGTTAAACTCCAGCGGGCAAGAGGAGGAGGAGGAGGAGGAGAATCATGGCTAGTTCATGTCATTTTCTCTGTTAGCTCTCTGAATTCCTGCTACAATGCCCACTATTCATCTGGCCTGAAGGTTCCTTATTCGTAAAACCACTTCCACCCCCCAAATTCAGCTTATGGCATCTCGAGCCAACCAGCCTACCGTTTTCTTATATGCGGGCATTTTATTTACCCGGCATTTTATTTATGACTCTTTTTAAAGGAAAAGTGGTATTCAGGACTCTATATCAAATATATCTCTTTTCCCCACCAGTGGTGCTTAAAAAGAACTTTTATTTTTTGGGACTAGACCTCATTTTGGTTTACGGGTCATTTTTAAACCTTGCAGTTCTCTCAGAGAATCTTTTTAGTGCTGCCTTCAAACATGAAGAGGGTGTGGAGCAGGCACGTTCTCCCCATGCTTGTGTGGGTTTCCTCAGGGTACTCCAGTTTCATCCAACAGGCCAAAGACATGCATATTAGGTTAACTGGCTGATCCAAATTGCCCCTAGGTGTGAGCGTGAGTGTGAATAGTTGTGTGTGTGTTGGCCCTGTGATGGTTTGGTGAGCTGTTCAGGGTGTACCCCGCCTTTGCCCAGAGTCGGCTGAGATAGGCTCCAGCCTCCCGGTGACCCTTGTAGGATTAACTCGGTCTGCAAATGATTGAGTGAGTGAGTGAGTGAGTGAGTGAGTCAGAAATATTTGATCACCCCAGCCCACACACCCACCCCAGCTCACAGGCTTGGTGTATCTTATTCACTTGTTCTATATCTTGTTTTGGTTCTGTGTCTGTTTACAGTGACACTAACAACACCGTGTGGCCGGTGGAACGATGTTACACGTGCGTGATAAGAGACATAAAGAAAGCATGTGATATCAAGAGAAATAAAAAATATGGTAACGTTTTCTAGGCAGCACGGTGGCGTAGTGCTTGCATGGGTTTCCTTAAGGTACTCCGGTTTCCTCCCACAGTCCAAAGATATCCACATTAGGCTAATTGGCTGTTACAGATTGCTCCTAGGTGTGAGTATGTGTGTGTGTGTGTGTGTGTGTGTGTGTGTGTGTGTGTGTGTGTGTGTGTGTGTGTGTGTGTTGGCCCCTGTGATGGTCTGGTGAGCTGCTCAGGGTGTACACCGCCTTCGCCCAGTGTCGCCTGAGATAGCTCCAGCCTCCCTGCAACCCTAATAATAGGATTAAGCAGTTTTGCAAATGAGTGAGTGAGTAAGAGTGATGTTTACTAATATTTTCGCACCCGGTGGAGGGGTCATTGACACTCACGTACAGTAGTAAGCGAATGCATTCAGTACTATTTTATTTCTAAGAATTAACACTGTGTTTATTTAATATACCTGGGAAGTGAAGGAGCCCTTTCAAAATTTAGTCCTGAGGTCAGTACACACTTTTTTCAGATGTGGCCTGGATAGAAGTACAAGTGTAGAGAAAACATGGACTCACATGGTAAAGTTGGAGATGAATGCTGAGGGAGGCAGGTCAACCTCGAAGGCTGCCTCTTTGGTGAAATGGAGCTGGTTCCACACGGTACTCTCGATGGTGGTGAGAGCATAGCGGGAGATGATGGTGCATCGCACATGGTAATCCGTGATCTTCAGCTAAGGGTAATGCAGATGTTGAAGATTAGGAAAGAGGGTATATTCTATATATCTGTGCATGTAATTCATTTATTCCTGCAATTAGATCTGTCGGGAGATTATATATATATGTATGTATAAAAATGCTGTATATATTATTGTAAACTCCAGTGGGCCCTTGTAGGTCATCTCAGCTGACCCTGGGCGAGGGCGGGGTACACCCTAAGCAGTTAGCCAGTCATTCACAGGGACAACACACACAACCATTCACACTCACACCAAAGAGGAATTTTGAACAGCCAACTAATCGAATGTGCATATCTTTCAACTGTGGGAGGAAACCGGAGTACGCAGAGAAAGCCCATGCAAGCATGGGGAGAACATGCAAACTCCACACAGAAACGCCCTTGCCGTGCCAGAGACTTGAACCCAGGACCTTTTTGCATTGAGGCAGACGTGCTTACCACTACGCCACCAGCTTCAAATATCAGCAGGTATAAAAGTAACTTATTAAAGAGTCTGTCCTTTTTATTATACTCTTGAACTCTCTGTTTAATTGCATTTGGATACAGGTCGAAGGAAATTATTCATCATTATCCGATCTTATCTAGCCACAGGGTATGCAGGTTGCAATCTGATTGGCTCTCTGCGCTTCTGGTTTCCGTGATCCAATAATTTTTCAGAGCAGGATGTAGTCACTGGAAAGGAATTTCAAGGCACCCTGTCTTTAAATCTAAGCATTTATAAGAGCAAATGAGATATCCATTGCCAGCAGGGTTTCGGAAAAGTTCTGTGGCTGTTCTTCTTCAATCTCAGTCAAACGGCCAGCTTGGAGAAAGTGGTTCTTGGAGAAC
>JBCNYH010000022.1:30161879-30173358 GCA_039654325.1 Tandanus tandanus | reverse complement strand
TCAGCAATGGTTCTTTTACATGCCTCTCACCATAGACAGTGAGAGACATTTGATAACCCAGTTAGCTGCACTGGGGGATTATTATTATTATTATTATTATTATTATTATTATTATGCCCTGTGATGGCCTGGCGAGCTGTCCAGGGTGTGTCCCACCCTCGCGCCAGCCTCCCTGCAACCCTAATAAAGATTAAGCAGTTCAGAACATGAACGAATGAATGAATTATTATTATTAGCAGGTCTTGGATTCAAGTCCAGTGCTCGGTGAGGGTATTTCTGTATGAAATATTTGCGCTTTCCATTTCCTATTTGCGTGTTCTCCCCGTGCTTATGTGGGTTTCTTCCGGGTACTCCACCTTTCCTCCGACAGTCCAAAGACATTAAGCTAACTGGCTGTTCCAAATCGCCCCGAGTGAGGATATGAGTGTAAATGGTTGTGTGTTTGTTGGTCCAGTGATGGTATGGCGAGCTGTTCAGGGTGTACCCCGCCCTCGCCCAGAGTCAGCTGAGATGGGCGCCAGCCTCCCTGCGACCCTAATTAGTATTAAGCGGTTCAGAAAGAGAACGATGAGAATATTGATTTAAGGTATCATTTAAGAAAAAGATTAAAATAGTGTCATGAATTCAGTGCTTTTGTTTAATCACGGTGAGGAATGAGGCATATACTTATTAAAGCCCACCAACAGCTAAACATGTTCTACAGCTGTAAGTGAATAAATAAACAGGAACACTGGTGACACCTGTGCATGCATGTGATTAACATCTTGTATCTTCTACCCTGAGCTCTGTGAAGGTCTGGAACATTTCTGTATGTCGGTCTATGACATGCTCTCCTGCCAAAGAATCTATTTTCACACTTTCAACAGAGACAGCAAAGTAAAAGTAGGTTAAAACGTAACCGCAACTCCACAACTTGTCTTTCAAGTCGTCGTCTGTATTTATTTACCTATTTGTGTGTATACGAAAACCCTTTTTTTTTTTTTTTTTTACAATTTTTCTTATTTTGTTACCTTATTAAATGGAATTAAAATTATATTTTGGGAGGGTTTTTTATGTAGTGGAACTACACAACATGTCAACGACCTTGAAAGTAAAAAGTATTCGTTATTGTGAAGCAAACAAGAAATAATACAATAAATAAACAAATAAACAAACAAACAAACAAATAAACTTGAGCGTGCATAACTAAACTAGACAAAGTGTTTTAACCATCCTTGACTCACATAAAATATCTTATAAAATATCTGTATCCTCACTGAATGCACAGTGCTATTAAAAGCTTGACCAGCTGGAGTGATTCAACCCGGTCAGTATGTTATGGGGGTGTCAAGGGAGTTCCTAATTATCCTCATGGTAGAATGCATGGTCTGTAAATAGGAAAAAAGAAAATGTGGAAAACGAGGGAGAGATTTGATCAATGCTTCAACAACAGCTCATATACACCCATAAAACATGAGGCGTGTTCATGGTGTACGAATTACTGCCTAAAGTTAGTCAATCAGCCATCGTCGGCCTCCTGGTGAAACCTGCTATCTCCATTTGTAACTTTTTACAGGAATGACAAAAAAAAAAAATTAATGAAAGTACAAATAATGATCATACAATGACACGAAAGCCACCAGCTATTTCAGGTAGATGCAGAAAGTTACCTTAATTTATATTCATGCATATTTTCATTTTAAATAAAAATGGAGATGGCAGGTTTCATCAGGAGGCCGTCAATGCTTGTTTCGCACTGGAGCTATACGCAAAAAAAAAACATGATATGTAAATACATACCGAAATCTTCCTAACTGTATTTCCAACGACACGGTGAAGTCATTCATTCATTTTCATTTTAAAAAGCGGCCTAATCCTACCAGTGTCGCCAGCAGGCTAAGCCAAGGTACATCCTGAATAGCTCACCAGACCATCGCAGGGCCGACACATGCAACCATTCATACAAACACAACTAGGGGCAATTTGAAACAGCCAGTTAGCCTAATGTGCATGTCTTTGGACTGTCGGAGGAAACTGAAAAACCCAGAGGAAACCCACGCAAGCACAGGGAGAACATGCAAATTCCATACAGAAACACCCTGGCAGGGCGCCCTAGCAGCGGACTTGAATCCATGACCTTATTGCTGTGTAAAAGTAAAATTTTCATTTGTACTTGTAGGATTTCTTAAAATAGGAGTCTGTAAGTTAAAAAAAGGAAAAAAAAAGAAAAGAAAAACAGTTTAGAATTAAGTTTATTACTATGCAATTTTCCAATTATTGCTTAGTTCTTAATGAATTATTACCAAATCATTACTTAATTATTACTTACTGATTAATGACCTGGTATTTATTTGGAGTTAACTGTAGCGGACTCAGTGTTACCATATAGTAGTACTATCTATTTATCTACAGTATGTTTACTTCCTGCATAGTGTTACTGCATTTTATGATGCTGTGAAATGTTACCAAGTGCATTAAGCAAAATGATGTGATTCTAGTGGTCCATGATTGATTATTAAAGTTTATAGATTGCAATAAGTCTTAATGTATCTTAATAAAACATCTCGGTAAATCTGTGCAATGTAATTGTTGAATTTGCTAGCTACTTTAGCCTCTTAGCTTCGGTGCAAAACACCTTGGCTTTCTGATCATGGTAAAATTTCACAATGGAACTATTAACGTAAATTATATCCAGAATCTATTAGTGCAGTCCACATGCAGTTAGGTGATATAGTCTATCAGTGTCTGCTCACTATATGTTTATTTACGGATAATCTATGATCAGTCTATTCTTGTGGTCCTCACCTGTGCTGTCACAGACCCCTCGCATACGCAGCTCTTTGGGAAATGCGTCCATCGCTAGAAGAAAACTGAACGGAAAGTGCCTGAACTCACCACAGTGCCATGTGCTTGATGTCGTACATAATGGATGCTCTTATTAAATGTAACTTAGAGGGTTTGACTCTGGATGAGGTTCCCACACCCTCCCTCATCGTACGCAGACATATGATCTGAGCAGCCAGACCTTGGCCTTTAACATCACCCACAGCAAGAGTTCACAACACACACACACACACACACACACACACACACACACACACATAACAAGAGCAAAGGTCATGTTATAGCTTTTAGCATTTGCACACTATCTTTGACATTTGATTACATTAATCTGTTCTGATTATTAACACAGATTCTCTAACATAAAATTACAGTGGATATTTTTGTATATACAGTAGTCACAGTGACATTCTAGTTTTTATTATAGGATACATTGAGACTGACACTGATCTAGAGAAAAAAATAACAGAATTTCTGTCTTCAAGTGCAAAAAAGTTGATCATTTTTTGAAATAAAATAATAAATAACGTATAAATAAATTTAAATGATACTTTAGTAGAATTATTATATACTGTACAATGCCCTATCTACAATATTTTATAAATCATTTACATTTTTGACTATATTTACCTATATAAAGTATAATAGGTGAAATATTAACCCTATTTCCAAAAAATGTTTATACATTTCCCAAAATGCAATAAAATACAATCTGTGATGTGTTAATTTATGTGATTCTTTATTTAACTGGCAAATCTAAAGAAAGATTTTTTTTACTGACCAACTTAATTGTGTTTTGCAAATATAAACAAAGTTAGAATTTGATTTGCCTGCAACATACTCAACAAAAAATGCACATAATATTTAGGTGATAGTCCTGAAGTAACTGGTAGCATCCATCAAGCAAGTCAGGATGGGTTGTGGCTCACCATTGTGTACCAAAATTTGTGAGAAAATTGTTAATTAGGTCAAAAACAAATGCAAGCTTGAAGGTAAACATCTTCAAACATGCAGCTCTTTCTGAGAAACCATCATGCTACTGTAACAAATATAACCACAATCTGCTACTGTATCAAGAAATGCAACCTGAAACTGTATTAGGCAAGGGGAAGCCATACATTAATTCTATGCAGAAAAGCCACTCTGGGCCTGAGCTCATCTCAGATAGACTGACTGTGGAACCATGTACCGTGGTCAGATGCATGGAGGTTCCCATGTCTAAGATGAAAACGACCATCCAGATAACAGCAAAAAGCAAAAGCCAGCATCCATAATAGTATGGGTATGCATCAGTGTTCAGGCATGGGTGAGTTGCACATGTGAAAGTAAAGAAATGGTATAGAGCAAAGATACTTTTTGAAATAATGAAATTAAATGTTTCCACATTTAAAAAATAGTATAAAAGCAGTAAAGCAAAGTAAATCAACAAGTCAATATTTAATGTGATAACCGTTTACTTTAAATAAAATAGCAGCTTCTGGTAAAAAAAAAAAAAAAGCAGTTTTATAAGGGAAATGATCTGTAGGTTTTACCAAGCATCATACTCATCACTCATTTGCCAATTTCCTCGTCAGACCGTTGCAGGGCAACACACATACAACCATTCATACTCAGGGTCAATTTGGAACTGCCAGTTAGCCTAATTTGCATGTCTTTGCACTGTGGAAGGAAACCGGAGTGCCTGGAGAAAACCCATGCAAGCACAGGGAGAACATGCAAACTCCACATAGAAATGCCCGGGCCCAGAACCTTCTTGCTATGAGGTGGTTGTGCTAACCATATGCCACCATGCCGCCTAATGTACAAGTCATTAAATAAAAATCTATAAGAGAGTTTGTGGTTAAAAAAGTAGGGTGGCCCAAGACTTTTGCACAGCACTCGCTTTCGCTTATATCAACGGAGCCGTTTTATCAAAATAGATATCAAGCAGGCATTGAGGCAACACCATAACCCAGTGCAGCTATTTCTGTATTTCTGTTCTTCCTTTCACCTTCAGAGTGTGCACAATGCCCAGATATCTGTACACAATGATGTATGCAAGAAATCCAGTACTCCCATAGAGGTGGCTGTTGAGTAGGAATCTCGTTATCCTGCAGAATGGCTGTCCAAACCTGGCCGACAGAAATGGCAAGGTAGATAAGTACAAAATATCAGCAATGCAAAGGATTAAAGCAAATAATTTAAGGTTTCCCAGCTTTCTTTAACTTATGAAAATAGATTTCAGGCCCCAGAAGTTACCAAGAAATCACTTCACTATGAACACTATGAACACTATGGTGAACCTTCCAGTAGGTATTATCAGAAATTGGTTATTGGTTATTGTGTTAACACCCCTTTGCTTGCAGATTTCTAAATATTCTGCATGCATGCTGGGTCAGAGCCACAAGACAGGCCACCAGACAGGAAACCAAGCTGTATTATGTAAAATGTCACAGTAATATCTGATTTCTAACTTGTAGTTAACAGTTTTAAATAATGTTTATTATTGTGCAAGTCTTTATTGCATAATATATAATGAACGTAGTTTCTGCTTAATTACCTAATAGGCATCAGTGTTATTGTATGTTATGGTGCTGTAAAATGTTACCAAGTGCACTTAGCAAAAAATAAATAAATTAAAATAAAAGATGATTGTGGTTGTCTCCAATTGATTGTAAATGTTTATAGATTACAGTAAATTGCTGTCTATCTTATGAGAACATCTCCTCAAACTGTTACTGTTGAACAGGATGTGCTTTCAACAAGAGTATGGATGCATACTGCTGTTTTTTGCTAGCTAGTTCAGCTGTGGCCTCCTGATCATTCCGTAAACATGGTAGTATTTAACAATGATTTCTAGTTTACATTTACATTTAAGGCATTTGGCAGACACCCTCATCCAGAGCGACTTACATTTTATCCTATTTATACAACTGAGCATATGAGGCTTAATGAGTACCGGTATTAGCTTATTTTAACATAAATAACCAAAAAAGCACTATACTTGGCAATTTTATCTGATGGATTACTAGCCGGGGCTGAACCAATACGGAACAATCATTTTTCCCGGAAGTGATGTGAACTCGTTGGGCCGGGTCGTCCAGCGCAAGTAAACAAGCAGCGAGCGACATTTTAGGTGATAAAACTCCCCATATAATAAGGGCTCGTATCTTTTACTGGTTCCTTTTGGCGAGGCGCTGCTCCCGTCCATCGTCATCCTTTGACTTTTTATGAAGGAATTCCGTAGGAACCGCGTCCGGTTTTAGACGTAAAAGCTTGGGCTTCGTGCCAAGTAGTACTGTCTGGAGGTCACGCCGATAGCCGTTCGGCTTGAAGTGGTCTTCACAGACTACTGAATTGCGTCTGAAAGGAAACGTTTTCAGAGTAGGGCGTGTGCCGATGTTATGTTATGTTTTCCGTGACTTTTTCTGCACTTGTTGTTAGTGCAGCCGTATGCTTTGCACTCCGCCATTTTCCTGGCGACACAGCTCAGCACTGGCCCATAAAGTGTTGTTATCTTAGACTGGTGTCTGCTGCATGCAGCCCAGCCAATAGGACAAAACAACAAATTCATGTCACTACCAGGGCTGGAACAGCCAATGTAGAAGGCAACATGTCGATGCACATGCCTAGTAGTAGTAGCATAACACATGCCTAGTGTGGCATCACTCGCATGACAACAAGCAAGGACTGACGTTGCCTGACGGAACCTTTGATGTCATACATGATTGTTTTAAAGAGCTAGTAATACAAATTCACTACAGGTACCCTTTAAGGGCCTCGCTCAAGAGCCCAACATTGGCAGATTGATTGGAACCATCCGCAACCCAGAACTTTAACCACTAAACCACCACTGCCCCATTTAACAGTGGAACTATTGATGTAAATTATATCCAAAATCTATTATTGTAGTCTACATGCAGTTAGGTGAGTCTTAGTCTACCTGTCTGTGGTCTCTATAGGTTTATTAATTGATGATCTATGGTCAGTCCATCCTTGTGGTTTCAACTGTTCTGTCAGAAATGTGCCCATCATAAGAAGAAAACCAAAAATAAATTGCCTGGACCCACAATAATGCTATAAGCCATGTGCTTGAAGCCATACATTCTTATTGGATGCTCTAATTAAATGTAACTGAGAGGCTCTGACCCTGGATGAGGTCCCCACACCCTCGCTCATCATACACTGACATATGATCTGAGCAGCCAGACTTTGGCCTTCAACATCACTCACACCAAGGGTTCAGAATGTACACACATCACACACATTACACATAACAAGAGCAAAGGTCACGCTGTGGCTCGTTGTATTTAGACACATTCCCCTGTGATCACATGATCCTCACTGAAGCTGATGGATTGATACATTGATCTAATCGAGATCGAATATAACAGCGTTTTATTCATCATCCATTCATTAGCCGTAACGCTTATCCTAGTGAAGTCACAGGGAAAATGGAACCAGTCTCAGCTGACTTTAGGCGAGAGGCGGGGTACACCCTGAACGCTTTGCAAATCTATTACAACCATTATCTCACACACTCACACTTTTGGGAGTAGCCAGTTGACCTAACATGCATGTCTTTGGAATGTGGGAGACGAAAACTATGTAAGCGCAGGGAGAACCGCGCATTAACGAGATTCAAACCCAGAACCTTCCCCCTGTGAGGCGACAGTGCTACCCACTGTACCCCCTCTATAATATTTCATATACTACAATTTATATTTTTACTGTATTTACTCAGACAGCATGGTGGCCTCACAGCAAGAAGGTCCTCGGTTCGAGTCTCGGCTTGGGCGTTTCTGTGAGTTTGTAGGTTCTTTCTGTGCTTGTGGGGGTTTCATCAGGGTAATCCAGTGTCCTCCAACAGTCCAAAAACATGCATATTAGGCTAATTGGCTGTTCCAACTTTCCCCTAGGCGTGAGTGTGAGTGTGAATGGTTGTGTGTGTTAGCACTGCGATGGTCTGGCAAGCTGTTCAGGATGTACCTCTCTCTTCACCCAGAGTCAGCTGCGATAAGCTGCTGTCCCTGTGACCCTAGTTGGATTAAGCAGCTCGGAAAATGAATGATGGAATGAATGAATATATTTACCCATATTACCCACCATACATGTGACATATATCCAGTAAACCTGCTAGTGAGATCGATATACAGATCCATCCATGCATGATCTACTCGTATACCGTGGATCCGTCAAGGTCACAGGTGCCCTGGAGCCAATCTCAGCTGACTTTGTTTAAAGGGCGAGAAAAAAGACCTTGGCTAGGTCGTCTATTAATCTATCACAGGCCTAACCTTGAAGCGAACAGCCTTTCACATTTTTTTCGAGTAGCCAGTCGCCCTAATCTGAATGCCTTTGGACGTTGGGAGGAAACCGATGCAGGAATTAGGAGAACATGTAAACTTCACACAAAAAGACTTGTGAGGTTTGAAGCCAGGATCTGGGTCAACAGTGCATACCACTGCACCGTCGCACTGCCCCAATTTATTGTTGATTAATAAGAACACAGGCTGGTGGTGTTGTGGTTAGTACTACTGATTTCCTCACAGGAAGAAGGTGACGAGATTTTTATCTGTATACATATAACTATAATTTAAAAAATAAATAAATACATTTAAAAAAGGTTAATTGTTGTAATGTAAAAATAAATATATAGTCAACAGATGAAAAAGCTGGAGATCAAGAAGCACAACGGGGAGAAGTTTTTAAAAAATGCATTGTGTTGACAGTACAGAGAAGACAAAAAGCTTAATGAAGTGAATGAAGATCAGAAACACTGAATATCCAGTAGATGGCACTGTAGCAGTAGACATCCGATTATCAGAAACATATGAGGTGCAAGTGGTTATTGTCGAATGAAAAATTATCTCCAGCCATGATAGCGTATCTCATAATGTTACTGTATTCACTTGTCAGTCTGTGAATTTTATTTTTTTCTGGGCGGAGGTGGGGTACACCCTGAACAACTCACCAGACCATCTTAAAGCCAACACACATACAACCTTTCACACTCACCAATGCACTCCTAAGGGCAATCTGGAACAGCCAGTTAATCTAATGTGCATGTCTTTGGACTGTGGGAGGAAACCGGAGCACCCAGAGGAAACCCAGGCAAGAACCGAAAGAACATGCAAACTCCACACAGAAACGTCCAGGCCTGGAACACGAACCCAGGAAGTTCTTGCTGTCAGGCCGAGGTGCAAATCACTGCGGCTCTTTTTTTTCATTTGTAGTTGTGAAATACAGTGTATTCTTAGCAACAACGGAAATTCATTTACGCACACCCTGGCTTCTCTTCCTTTCAAAGACAGCAAGTAGGCGGTAGTTGGCAGTTTTAAGTTTGTTTATTCGTCAGGTCTCAATTCTCGGTTTTAGATGCTGCTGTTTTCACTTTTCCTCTTTTTAAACTGCCAAAGTAGTCGGAGGAGATACAGCGACTTGTGATTCTGATATGATATAACATGTTCCTATGAGCTCTGCTGAGGGGGTTTCATGCTTTGATGTCAACCCTCAACATGTGATGCTTTTTATCGGGTGATTATAAGAAACAAAAAGTATTTCGTATGGAAAATACACCACCACAGAATTACCTATTTAAATAACCTCAATCTTTTGACAGGCACTATAAAACTCAGTGTAGGGCCATGCAAGCACAGCGCAAACAAAAAAGAAACAAACAAAGAAAACCCTCACTGAGCCCAGGACTCAAACCCAGGAGCTTCTTGTTGTGAGATCGATGTGCTAACCACTACACCACCATGAGCACATTTATAACTAGCTTGAAGTTACTGAAAGTTTTGACTAAATTAATTTATTAATTCATGCATCTTCTAAGCTGCTTAATCCTAATTAGGGTTGCGAGGAGGCTGGTGCCCATCTCAGCCAACTCTGGGCGAAGGTGGGGTACACCCTGAACAGCTCACCAGGCCATCACAGGGCAACACACATACAACCATGTGCATGTTTTTGGACTGTGAGGGGAAACCGGAGTACCCGGAGGAAACCCAGGCAAGCACAGAGAGAACATGCAACACAGCCACACAGAAACGCCCCGAGCCCGGGAATCAAACCCAGGCCCAGAGGTGGAAGTGCTAACGACTAATTCATATACTGTAAATGTTTCTCTCTCATACCAAGATATAATGGCATTTCTTGTATCCACACCCACTAAATATGATCAATCACACGTTCTGATTGGCTACTATATTACCAGGACATCAATGTACTGTTTGTAGAGAAAAACAAAACCGATGGATCGAGTTGTCAAACCCACTCTATGTGAAAACAGCACAACGAAAACATTTGACAGGATTTGAGAAATATTTTGAGAGTATTTGATATTTTCCAGGTTGGGGGGAATGGAAGACACATGAATATGCAGACTTTTCACTTTACATAACACATAGACAGGCTTTTCACTGAGTTTATTTTCACTTAAAAAAAAACATATTTCGGCGTCTGTTCTACTGATGCACTGATGCACAATCTTCCTTCTAAATAAATAAAATTTGTTCATGTATGAACTTTATTTTTATTTTTAACTTAAGTTATATTAATAAATACATTTCCACATCATGTCATATTTCACCAGAAACTGGCTACCCACCCACCAGCTCTCTATCATATGACTACTACCAACTGGGGAGGCTAAGCGCTAACCTATGCTTCCTTTGAGAAACCTGAAACTAGTAGAGCCTAGTAGACAAAAAAGTGCCACTGACATTCTTTCATATACATGAGCTCCAGTGTACAGGGATGAGAACGTATGCAGTTCCATCCCACCCAGAAAGCTTGGCTAGTTTTGCTCCCTTTGTTTGTGATGATTGCGGCACCACTGGGGTCAAAATCATGATCACCTGATTATTAGGTGGATGCTTTCCTGATGCACCACTCAGACGCCTAAAGGATAGTTATGTTTACCTATCATGTCTATTCCACCTTTATACATGTACATCCTTACTGTGGTACAAACATATAACCAAATATGAACGAATGTAGCAGAGCATGCTAGTTATTATATATTCCCAAATCCAGTGAAAAAGTCTTTAGTGTAAATGACCTTACAGCTCAGAAAGTTGTGGTAAAATCCTCGCATCAGTCTATAGACAAATTCCAGTACAATTTTATCTCTCTCTCTCTCTCTCTCTCACACACACACACACACACACACACACACACACACACACACACACACACACACACACACACACTTTAAGACATCTGTAGTTATAATTTGATGTTATTTTTTTATTGACTCTCATTACGTAAATTAAAGCTTTTTTTTTAATTATCTGAATTTCTTTTAACAATCAGCTTTGAAAACACAATTAAAAATCTAGTTGATATATGACTTAAATTACCTGTAACTAAATTTACATTAAACTGTATTTATATTACAGACCCGTCTGTGCAAAGCTGTTAAAACACAAATATTTAGTCGGCCTCCTGATGAGACCTGCTATCTCTATTTTCGGTCAAAATGAAATTATGTATGAAAAATAAATTAAGATTTACTCTCTGCATCCACTTGAAAGAGCTGGCAGCTCCATCTAGCTGTTTTGGGGTAAATTCACCAACATACACCCACACACACACACACCCACACACACACACACACACACACACACACACACACACATATATATATATATATATATATATATATATATATATATGT
>JBCNYH010000022.1:30134542-30157915 GCA_039654325.1 Tandanus tandanus | reverse complement strand
ATTTTGTTGTCAGCACATTCAACTATGTAAAGAACAAAGTATTTAATAAGAATATTTCATTCATTCAGATCTAGGATATTTTAGTGTTCCCTTTTTTTTTTTGAGCAGTGTATATGTGAAGTAGGTCCTTAAAACTCTACTCTCATTTTTGATTTTCAATATATGACCAGGGGCGGCGCGGCGCAGTGGTTCGCATGTCCAGCTCACAGCAAGAAAGTCCTGGGTTTGTGTTCCTTGTTCGGCGAAGGCATTTTTGTTTCCTCCCACAGTCCAAAGATGTGCACAGCTGTTTTAAATTGCTCCTTGAGTGTAAAAGATTGTGACTTTGTGTGTTGGCCATGCGATGGACTGGTAAACTGTTCAGGGTGTACAACGCCTTCTCCCAGCGTCGGCAGAGATAGGCTCCAGCCTCCCACCGACCCTAGTATTGTTCAACAAATGAATGAATGATTGGATGAGTGAATTATGATGTAGATATCAACCACATGCGACTGCACCTGTATTCCCATCTGTTTATTTGGTTTGTCTTTCATTACGCTAATAGAGGAAGTTGCGACTGAAACAAGGCAGTTGGTGATAAAAAGGTTTTTACACTTTTTATTTTTATCAAAGTTCTGTAACCCTTCAGCACCACAGATATTCAGAATCAGTTATTTCTCATGGGATGGTCAGCTTCAAGTCATGTAGCCTCATCGACTGTATTTATAAGGGGCATAAATTAGACAAACAATATCTGGTGAATATGAAACTTAACCATATCTTCAGTCCAGTGACCAGGGTCAGACTGAGGTTATTGGATCAATGTTCAACCCTTATTTTGTCAGTACAAAGAAAATCCTGGGTCATGATTATTCAGGTAGCAGCTGGGTCACAGCCTGGGAAAGATTTCCAAAGAATAACTATTAAGTGGAAATGGGTGGAGATCACACACCTGGTGTGATAATTAGATGTGGGCGGCACAGTGGTGTAGTAGTTAGCATGTCTGCCTCATAGCATGAAGGTCCTGGGTTCGAGTCCTAGGCTTGGGTGTTTCTCTGTGGAGTTTGCATGTTCTCCCCGTGCTTGCGCGGGTACTCCGCTTTCCTCCCACAGTGCAAAGACATGCACATTAGGCTAAATGGCTATTCCAAATTGCCCCTCAGTGGGAATGTGAATGGTTGTGTGTTGCGCTGCGATGGACCGGCGAACAGTTCAAGGTGTACCCTGCCTTCGCCCAGAGTCGGCTGAGATAGGCTCCAGGCTCCTCGCAGTAGTGATGGTAACCATTCGGAATGAATGAAGAGGTGTCCACATCATCATATATGGCAGTATAACGTATTTCAATATTTATCCGACGACCTCACCTGACCACCCTTCATACGTGGATTAAGTTATATTTTTTTATATATTTCTGAATTTAAAATTTTTTTTTCAAACACGCAAAAAGTGACTGAGTGATACATTTGTTTCTGCAGTGAAACTGGTTTTAAATCTAGGACAAAGACTTCTAGAGAAAATAACAGCACAAAGTGACTTCCTGTAATGTTTTATCTACACACCTCAATACCCAACGTTTTATAACTCCATTTTTCAGAGTTTTCAGATCTGAGATATTCACAAAACACTGATTACTCATTCCTGCCAGTAATTCAGTAATGAATAGTGTTCTGTACCTTTATGACCTGTTCTGTACATTTTCTCTTTCAGACCATGACATACTGGAACTTTATATACTGAATAATAACAGTGAAGCTATCACAGCACCCATAAACATTCAGGATGCCATTTAGGTTGGATTTAAAGTGCTAAATATGTCTCTTTCTTTCTTTCTTTCTTTCTTTCTTTCCATCTTTTCTTTTTTTCTCTCTTTCTTTCTTTCTTTTTTCTTACATAACTTTCTTTTCTTTCTGTCCTCTCTCTTTCTTTCTTTCTCTTTCCTTTTTTTTCTTTTCTTCTTTCGTTCCTTATTTTGTTTCTTTTTCTTTCTTTCCTTTTCTTTTTTCTTACTTACTTTCTTTCTTTCTTTCTTTCTTTCTTTCTTTCCTTTTTTCTTTCTTTCTTTATCTCTTTAAATGAAGCTTCTGCTACTGTCATCATCTCCAATGCAGCTCACCTTTGAGCACCCTCTGGTTACAGCCTGCATGCGCTCTGGTTAAAACCACAATTTTTTCATCAGGAACAGAGAAAATAAAGCACGCTTGTTTGATTCTGGTCTGGTGTACATGTAAACAGGTATACTCATTGGTATAAGGTATATTTTTAAAAAATGGGCGTTCCTCCTTTATTCTTTATAAAAATCCCCGTCCACACAAACGCTGTTGAAAAAAAGAAGAAAATTGAGCTGCACAAAAACAATACTGTCACCTCATGTAAAGAAAGAAGATTATTTACATTTAAGGAATTTGGCAGACGCCCTTATACAAAACAACTTGCATTTTTATCTCATTTATATTGCTAAGCAGTTGAGATTTTGGGACCTTGTTCAAAGGCCCAACAGTGGCAGCTTGGTGATACCGGGACTTGAAATGTTGACCTTCAAACCAGTAACCCAGTCCCTTAACCAATAAGCCACCATAAAGTCACACATACTAATATTACAAGGGAGAATCTCTGTTTTCCTTGTCTACACATCAACATGGAAACATTCACTCACTCATTCCATCGCAGGGCAAAACACACACACAAACATTCACTCTCAGACCTAAGAGCAATTTGGAAGAGCCAATCAGCCTAATGTGCATGTTTTTGGATTGTGGGAGAAAACCAGAGTACCCGGAGGAAACCCACACAGGCACAGGGAACACATGCAAACTCCATGCAGAAAACACCTGATCCCAGGACATAAACCCAGGACATTCTTGCCATGAGGCGGGTGTACTAACCACTACACCTCCATACCACCCCAACAGGGAAACAGAGATTTGAAAAAAGAAGAAATTTTGTAAAGAAACAAATCATTTTGTAAAGAAACAACAATATAAAACACACTTTGCATGTAGTAGAAAGGCCAAAACAAGCTACATTTAATATACATATGGACTAGGACTCAGACATGTAATCTATTACATTGTGAGGATACAAAATTATAAAACTATACATATAATATAATAAGTGTATTTACAAATATGTACAACAAAAGACATAAACAAAATAATGGGTCTCACAACACAACAGTTGGTGTCTTGGGTAAAAAAAAAACATTAGTATATACTACACGGGAATGGCGTGATCTGATTGGTCCACTAACTTGGGCTTAAAAAAAAACACTGTTTGCAGAGTTCACTTCTGTTCGGAGAGTGCACAGCTCACCTGACCCGCCTCTGTCATGGTTACAATGTGTGAAAATAAACGATTAAAGTCTAATTTTAGTTTGTTTTAGTGTAGTATATACTAAAAATCTTAAAGAGAGTTAAAGAGAGGCCCTTACACAGACCGTATGCACCTGCTCGTGTGTGCGCTCGGAGCTCACCTGCATCTATCATGATTTAAAAGATTAAAAAAAAACAAAACGATGAAAATATTATTTTAGTTTGCTTTTTGCTTATGTTCCTGTGTAGTATATATTAAAACATTTATTTACCTCAGGATCAGGGGATGTCACTGAATTGGATAGTCTATTCAGAAGCATCCTCTGTGCCTTCAATAACAGTTAATTATAAAAGATTTATATCTTCATTAGTGTAGTAAAGTTGGAGGCATTTTATAATAAGCTTGTTCTGGAAAGGGATTGGTGACATAACATTACAATACTTCAAAAAATAAAGTATCTTAGTCAAAACACATAAAGAAGTTAAATTGTGGGGGTGTATTTTTAGGGGGTTTGGTTTCTGTTTGAGATAATAATTTTTAAAAAGCATTCAAAAATACACTAAAAGACAATAAGCGTACAAGCTACATTAATTAAATTACATATGAAGCTGTAAGCACTCAAGACTAGCTGCCATGACATAAACCCAACGAAGAGAGATGAATAGGCTTCTCAAATCTACAGAAAAATTCAATTCTGACCATAAACACAGAAAAGAAATTATAATTCTATATACACAGGGTGTAGGAGAAGACGGGCCGGTCTACTACCTCCTCAATCTCTAATATAAATATGTATGATCACAAGCTATTTATAGAAAATGACATAAATTGTAGAGACAGATCAGAACCAGGCCTAGATGCCCAGGGGTTCTCCCAAATAGAGGGGTCTTCAACCAGCATAGGTATGAAATGAATGATTAAATGATTAGCCATTACACTGACACGCAGACATAACTCAGCAAAACCCAAGCCAATGACTGTAAAGTCGGTGAATATGTAATATATTCTGAAATATTATTGGCCTGTGGGTCTGAATTTGGGTGGCACGTTGGCACAGTGGTTAGCATGTCCAGCTCATAGCAAGATCCTGGGTCCTGGGATCAAGTCCTGGGTTCAGTAAGGGCGTTTCTGTGTGGAGTTTGCATGCCCTCCCCGTACGTGTGGGGTTTCCTCTGGGTACTCCAGTTTCCTCCTACAGTGCAAAGACATGCACATTAGGCTAACTGGCTGTTCCAAATTTCCCCTAGGTGTGAGCATGAGGGTTGTGTGTGTATGTTGGCCCTGTGATGGTCTGGCAAGCTGTTCAGGGTGTACACCCTGCCTTCGTCATCTCTTCTTTTCCACGTAAAGGAAGTAGCTCATAATCATTGGACGACTTCACTGGTGAATATTAATGGTGTGTTAAAGGAACGGTGAGTAACATTTTGCAGGATCTATTACCAGAAATTAGGTATCATTGATAAATATGTTTTCATTAAAAAATGTCATTGAGTTTTCATAACCTTAGAATAAACTTTTTATATTTACATGAGGAGCGGGTCCGCTCTAACAGAGGCTGCCATCTTGCACCGCCATGTTTCTACAGTAGCCCAGAACCATTCAGGTTTCAGTTGGTTGCAACTGGAATCTCACCACAAGATGGCACTAGATACAGCTAAATCTTACACACTATAGCTTTAAATTAGTTATTCGTTCATTGATTCATCATTTACTGAACTGCTTAATCCTACTGGAGCCTACTGGAGCCTATCTCGGCCAACACTGGGCGAAAGCAGGGTACACCCTGAACAGCTCGCCAAACACTCATACCAAGGGGCAATTTGGAACAGCTAATTAGCCTAATCTGCATGTCTTTGGACTGTATGAGGACACTGGAGTACCCAAAAGAAACCCAGACAAGCACAGAAAGAACATGCAAACTCCACACTTAAACGCCTGAGACCAGGACTCGAACCCAGGACCTTCTTGCTGTGAGGTGGACATATTAACCACTACGTCACTGTAAATTAGTCAATGTGACACCCCCCCCCCCACCCCCGTAGCTTTGCATTCTTTATTCTCGCTGCACTGTACGTGTAACAGACTTAAGTATGTTCATAAAAAGAAGAGTGAAGCAACAGGATGTTCATTGCGCTTAATGGGTTGGATTAAAAACAAACTAAAATTAGCCAATGAAGTCCTAAAATTAAGTTAACATGCTCGCCATTGAGTTGGGGGTTGGTGGATAAGGTGAAAGTGCTTCCATGGAAAATAAGCTGGAAAGACAAGTGACTAAGGTAAAACTGACTTCTGCAAAACACCTGCCCTGAATATGCTAACCCATTCCTGGAACTATTTCAAATAAAATACTTGGTTATGTACAAAGTGCTATTCCTTTTAGGCTTCAAACCAGGCTTTGGGTTAATCAATGTATGAAAATCTCTACCCCCACAGATCAAGTCTCCTGTACGTTCCACCAGACGAATAAGGGCAGTTGTAATGACAAACACAGGACCTGATCATCATGACAGCGTGATGGAGCAGGCGGCCCCCAGGACATCGGAAGGTGACTGTGACAGTGCGGGTCCGATAAGGCGTGCAACATCGGCCATCGTTGCAGAAGCCACAGTAACGCGGACGGTACAGTTGTGTGCTGTAGCAGCCTTGATGAACCAGGCGTGTAGGAACGTTTGACCTGTAGCTCGGTTGGCATCGCCTTGGCCACTAATGCAGAAACCAATTACGCATCGTTCAGTAACTTTTTAGCATTTTAAAGTATTTCAAGTGATGTAAATAAATCATGGCTCACCACAGGTGGTTGATATGGTATATCCTGGCATGGTCGGATTTCACACAACCGGATCTGCCGTTCAAGTCTGCAGGCTGCGTTGTGGTTGCTAATGCGGGTGGAGATCCCCAGTCCGCAGGTATGTGAACAGGTGCTCCACTCTGTGCTCTGATGTATACAGTTAAATCTGGGGCTGGCTTGGTAACCAGGAAGTGCAGGCAACACTTGAGTATCACTTTGAGCTGTAAAATAATATATTTATCAGATTTATTCAACTAATAATACATAACAAGCAATTCACCCAAACTGAACTTAGACCCAAAGGGTAAATCAGAGGCTTTATTTCAGATCGAGGTGAGATGAGGGTCGCGGGGAGGCCGGAGCCTATTTCAGTTGACGCTGGGTGAAGTCCACACATTGAACAGCTCGCCAGACCTTCACAGGGCCAACACACACACTCAAACAACCATTTACACTCATATTCACACCTAGGGGCAATTTGGAACAGCCAATTAGCCTAATTCTGCATAGAGTATGCATGTTCTCCCTGTGCTTGTGTGGGTTTTCTCCATGCACTGGTTTTCTTCAACAGTCCAAACACATGCATATTAGATCAAGCGGCTACTCTAAAGTCTAAACCATAGGTGTGAATGTGAGTATGAAGGTTGTTTGCATCTGCCTTAGTCTTAAAACAGACTGTCGCCGTATTCTGGGTGTAACCCCACCTCTGTTTTGAAGTTAGCTGAGGTTGGCTCCGGATTCTCTCGTAACCCTGATGGATAAGTATTACACATAATAGGTAGATGGAAACGATGGTCCCGAATTTAAATCTAGGTATGGTAAACAACTTAAAACATGGCACCTTTGGTAGCAGACGAACAAATTTTTAGGTGAGCAAAAGTATAGGAACGGATAGTCTTAAAGTAAACTAAAATAAACAGCAGTTCATGTCTGGTGGCATTGTATAACAAAAAGAAAAAGAATTGGCATTGCTCTTTCTATACTTTTGGAGGGCACTTTAGTTACCAAGGGTGGGAAAAGTGTGGAAAGTTATACTTGAGTGAAAAATATGTAATGTGTCAAAAGTTTACTTTAAAAGTTTTCAGGTGAAATTCATACATTTAAATGTTCTTAAATATTAAAAAGCAAAATAATAATAATAATAAATAAATAAATAAATAAATAAATAAATAAATAAATAATAAAAATAACTACTGAAATTAAAATAATGTAATGTTTTTCTGCAAAAAGTCATTTTTATTTCTAATTTTATATTTTATTTAGAATTTTCACTTTTTTGCTTGAAAATATCTCTCAATTTTTGTACGTTTGTTAACCCTACATTGTTTGGTAAGTAAGGAGAAATATAATTGAGAAATATATCAAAATAAATACGATATATCATATATTCATTGCATTATTAGCACTATTTTAGCAATATTTAATGCTAGTCTAACCTGCCGTTAGCAAACAGGCTACTTTTTCATATTAAATAAAGCGTTTGTAAAGTACATTTTTTTATACTAAACTATGAACAATTTATTGATGTAGTCATTGCCCGGATATAAGAAGTAGTTCATGTAGTTCATCATATTTTAAAGCGTACTTTAATAATTACTTTAATAAGTTAACAATAAAAAGTACCAGAAATAATTCAGAACTCAACGCTATGCTACTCATGTGTAGTACAATTACTCAAATACTTACCACACCTGGTAAATACCTACAGTACCTACAGTACCTACAGTATCGGTCAAACTTTTGGCTGCACTTTCTTAGAATGAATAGATGTAGATTCAGACTTTTAGCTGGTATTTTACCTTCCTGTGTAGTTTCCATGTGGTTCCTGAACAATTCAAGAACTGAATGATAAGATGGCTAGTTTGAACTATATTTTGAAACTAAAGTGGGCAGCAACATCTGATAAAAAAGGTTTAACCTGAAATGATGCTAATCTTGATGTGCAAAGCTGTAAAACCTCCCTGCGCTGCACGCGAGAAATCTTTTAAATGTGCCACTGCTGTTGGCTTAACGTAGGTGTCGTTGTTGAAATTTCCAGATGACCCCATAGTTGCAAAAGTTTTGCCAGCCCTCTCATGTCCATTCCTCGGCTGGCCAGATATTTGACATTAATTGCTGGCTTCCACAAACATGGGTCTGGTATTGAATCATGGAAAGTTTCTGGAAGCCGTTTCTGTTTGGGTGGTTCAGCTCCATCTTGGCAAGACATTTTTAACTAAAGGCTTATGATCCCACTATAAAAAAGCCCAGACTGGAATGTGACTAACCGCTCTTAGATAAACCCTGTAATTATGGTTTGTGTAACAACTGGGATAAAAGACTAATATTTCACGATTTATGAAAAAATCCCCCAGTAAGTGGGAAAGCTAACTTTGTTCCCAGACACTTGTGAAATTCTCTTGTAAACACGGCCTGGGACGTTGCCTCATTATCCCCTAAGAGCAATATAGCACACAGACACGTATAGACTTGCTTAAATATAAATGATAAATTTAAAATGAGATATTCTAGTTAACTGTTGTGCCAGAAGGCTGCTGAATTCTCGATTCTTATTGGTTAGAAGGTGTTAATTAGGTGTCGATTTTGGCAAGCTACGAGACGAATTCCAGGTTTATGCTAATTACAAAAGAAAATGGATTTTCATAGTTAATTTTTTAATATTCCATCCACTACAGGGAGACCAGGTCAAAAACGTGGCCTAGAGCGGTGTGTTTTTAAACTCATTGAAATTTTTAGTAGTCAGACAACACACATCGTTATTGCGACGTTATTGCGCAACATTACTGCAATATTGCATAAAGCCCATAGTTTGATTGGTTGCGCAAAACATAATCTGAACATTTTGACATTGTTAAACCATAAAGTTTATTGAGAACCCTGACATGATTTTTATTCACACACACATATGTAAACATATTGTCATGTTTTTGAAACATTTATTGAAAATGTCACCTGTAATATTTTAACAACGTTTCGGGGCGTTATCGCGACATTACTTTGTACAACACTGTAGCAGCGTTGTTAAAACATAAATTGTTAGCTGGGCATATACTTCACAGAAACACAAGAAAAGCAAACTAAAACGCATTTATTATAGTTTATTTTTACTTATTTTATCCTTTACAAAGGCAGGTCAGGTAGGCTCTGAGCAGATGAGCATGCTCTGAGATGATGATAGCGCTGTGTAGCTAACAACATCTAATTATAGTCTATTTATAGTCCCACTCATCCAATTCTGTAAAGGGGTGTTTTTACACTCATTTAAAGTTTTTATATACACTACATGGAAAAAAAATAAAATAAAATTATGATTTATTTTTAAAGCCTAACACTCCAATTGACCGTGAATGTCCATCGTTTTGATTCAGGCATTATCTACTTGGGATAATGTCTTTTATTCCTCAGATAGTGGACCAATCAGATTGTCTTGTTACTGCGTAGTATATTATAATTTGCACTGGGCCACATCATCTTCGACAGTAGAAACCATTATTTTTTATTATGTACCTTAGTGTCTTTCTAATGAATTAATAGTTAACATTATTAATATAAATAATAGTTAATTTTATTAATGTAAATGTTTGTTGTTCTCCATATCCAGGTTCTATGAGATACAAGCTCATCTTTAGCATATCCCAGTTATTCTATTGCTGTTATTCCATGTATTTAATGTGTACTGTCTAGTTATCCATACTGGTGCTGTAGATTTACACTCGCTACTCTTAGACTTCTGTATACAGAACCTTTAATCTTACCCTATACTCCATATCAGAATATTTACATTTATATGAGGGCAGCACGGTGGTATAGTGGTTTGCACGTCCGCATTACAACAACAAGGTACTGGGTTCGAGTCTTGGGCTCTGCAAGGGCGTTACTGTTTGGAGTTTTCATGTTCTCCGCATTCTTGTGAGGTTTTCTCTGTGTACTCAGGTTTCCTCCCACAGTCCTAAGACATGCACATTAGGCTAACTGGCTGTTTCAAATTGCCCCTTGGTATGAGTGTGAGCATGAATGGTTGTGTGTGTGTGTGTGTGTGTGTGTGTGTGTATTAACCCTGCGATGGACTGGCAAGCTGTTCAGGGTGTCGGCTGAGATAGGCTCCAGCCTCCCCCAAATGAGTGAGTAAGTACATTTCTATGTAAATATGGGTGGAATGGACAATAAACTGGTTCTGGTAGTCCTCACCTGTTTGAGTATCCTGTGGCACCCTGTTGTCTACGATCTCACATACCCACTCCTTACAGCACTTCCCTGGAAGCTGGACCCTTTTAGGATATGGGCAGTCTGGGCTGGGTAGACGGATGTCTTCAGGACACAGGGGCACACAGCTTACTCCACCACCTGCACATTTGCATTGGGTGTTACAGGACGGCTGAAACACCTCGCCTTCCTGATAAGAAACGCCATTCAGCTGACAACCCAGCTCTTCCTGACCTGAGCATCAGAGACAAGGTGCATTAGGATGGAGGAATGCTACACTTTAAAAAGATACTGAAGGATGAAAAGGTGAAATGAATGTACCCAAATAAGAAAAAAATCTTACAAGGAGCCTGGACATAGTCACAGGTGTTTATGATGAGCACAATGACAACCATGTTGACAACCAAGATTTTATGGTTTATCCAATTTGAAACCATGACAAATATAAAAATGATGATTATTATAATTATTCATTCATTCATCCATTTTCTAAGCCGCTTAATCCTAATTAGGGCCGCAGGGAGACTGGTGCCTATCTCAGCCAACTCTGGGTAAAGTCGGGGTACACCCTCGACAGCTTGCCAGGCCATCGCCAGGCCAACACACACACACACACAAACACACACACACACACACACACACACACACACACACACACACACACACACAACCATTCACACTCACTCTCACACCTAGGGGCGATTTGGAACAGCCAATTAGGCTACTGTGCATGTTTTTGGACTGTGGGAGGAAACCGGAATACCTAGAGGAAACCCACGCAAGGACAGGGAGAACATGCAAACTCCATGTAGAAAGGCCTGAGCCCGCGAATCAAACCCAGGACCTTCTTGCTGTTAACCACGCTAACCACTGCACCACCGTGCCGCCCATCATCATCATCATTATTATTATTATTATTATTATTATTATTATTATTATCATTATTTTTCATTCAGAATAATGTGGTAATTCCAAGAGCGGACCAATCAGATCGTCCTTTTTTCTATACTAATAAGAGGAACTATCTTACTGTTGTTTGTTTTTTACAAAAACAGCACATATTTCTCAATAAACAGTAGTACAGTTTTTTTAGGATCTTTTTTGGCCACTATAGCTACTATGGCTACTATATATTGGGATAGATGTAAGTAAATGTTTTGTTGTTGTTTTAATTAACTACTGTGGGTATAAGTGACTTATTAACACCACCAGCGCCACCACCAACAACGATAACAGCGATCAATTATATTCATTTTTCCAAAAAAAAAAAAAAAAAAAAAAAAAAAAAAATTACTTTTTCTCTATTGGATTGCAGGCAGCTCACAGTTTGACCCTCAGTCTCCAGAGTCTAAAAAAAATAAGAGCAAGAAAGTTTTTTAAACATTCTAAGGAGGAGTCAGTGCAGGTAAATCCTCACACAGTAGCCCTGTTTGTCCTCCTCCTTGGAACTCTGCTCGCTAATTCCGTTTACAAACCCTGTTTTGGATGCACACTAAGACATGCTGTTCAGCACCGGGCAGGAAACCATGCTACTTACTGACACACTCTCCCGGATCTCCAGGAAAGCTGGCGCTGTAGTCACATTCCAGGCCATGCTGCTTGTCGCACACAAGTACGTCAGTGCAGGCTTCACCCTTCTGGCGGGCACACACTTGGCAGCATCCACATCCGTCCAGGAGGAGAGGAACACCATTAGGGCAGGCAGGTACAGAGCTGGGACACTGGCATGGCCTGACACACTGTTGGCAGCATACCTAAAGTGGTAGAGAGGAAGTGGTTTACGAAAAAAACACAACCAGCATCTCAGAGTTACATATGCAAATGCAGTTTGTGTTTTTATTGAATTTCAGAGCAGCTAAACCATCTGGATTCATTTCATCACTCACTCACTCACTCACTCACTCATTTGCCGGAACGTTCACTCCTACTAGGATTGCAGGGAGGCTGGAGCCTATCTCAGCCGGCACTGGTCAAAGGGTGGGCGGGGGTTTTACACCCTGAACAACTCGCCAGACCATCACAAGGCAACGCACACACACACCCATTCACACTCATACTCACACTCACTCCCAGGGGCAATTTGGAACAACGATTAGCCCATAGGTGTCAAACTCCATGCCTGCGGGCTAAATCCGGCCCGCCTCCTCATTTTATGTGGCCCACACAAGCTTTCAAAGAATATGACTATCGTACATTCTTTGCATCAACCATTACCATGAAACCTAATTTGTCATCCTTCCACTAGGTGGCGGCAGCCTATTTCAAGTAAACAGCTAGTCATTCATGACTCAAGAAAGATCGCATTCTAGCTTGTCGCTGTTAAGCCCTTTTAGAATAGATGTTCATTGATTATCCGACCCTCGATCACCTTTAAATTTAGTGATATGGCCCTCAGAGAAAATTAGTTTGACACCCCTGGATTAGCCTAATGTGTAGGTCTTTGTACTATTGGAGGAAACCGGAGAACCTGGAAAAAACCCACACAAGCATGGGGAGAACATGCAGACTCCACACAGAAACACCCAGGACTTCATTCCAGGACCTTCTTGCTAGTGAGGCAGACGTGCTAACCACTACACCACCATGTCACCCTCATCTGGAGTCAGGTCTCCGAAAAACAAGTGGAACAAAAATAAAAATATATACCAAAACTTTGGTACAGCAAAGCCTAAAGCGGCTGGGTCGGGTGTACTGAGCATGCTCCGTACTCTGAAAACTGTTCATCCCGTTAAGAACTCAAACAGAGGTGAATTTCTCGACTTCTAATCAAAATCCTTTTCCATCATCGCTTGGAAGTTATAATTTCGGATTGAAATCGTACAATCCTGCTTTTAGAAGATAGATCTTTTTGATCTTTCTGATAACCCACAAATTCCTAAAACTGAGAAAATTGACTCTGAATACAATAATCAGTCATTCCTGAACAGCTCGCCAGACCAACACACACATCCACCCGGAGGTAACCCATGCAAGCATGGGGAGATCATGCCAAGTCCACACAGAAACACCCTTGTTAAGTCCAGGACTTGAACCCAGGACCTTCTTGCCGTGAGGTGGACGTGCTAACCACCATGCCACCTTGCCGCCCAAGTACTGTAACTGTAACTCTAACTAGTATGCATTGTTACATTCTTAAATCGAACGTTAGGGGCATTTGAGTGGCTTTTACGGCGCTTTAAATTTGGGATATATCTTCAAGAGAAGGAAGCCCCACGGCAGCTGCAGCAAGCTGTTAGCGCCATACAGAAGAGCTAAGAACATACATGCATGAACCTGATAACCCACGAATTCATAACAATGAGAGATTTGAATCTGAATACAATGATCTGTAAACTTCTTAGCAGTCAACCAGGCATGGATTTTAGGATTATGATGGCTTCATACATATGGCTCCCATTAATCCGCAAATTACACTGAGGCACTTTTCAACAGCTTTGTTAGACATGTCAAACGAAAAATTTGGGAGCATGTGGGTTATCAGGTTCATGCATGGGGCCACAGATTTGTTTTGTAAGTTTCATACTTTAGCTGTTTTGTCAGTAAATTGCTTCTGCTTTTGAGATGCCAAGTACAATGTATCATGCCGTGCGGTTTCAGTATGTCTGGATACATAGCTAATTTGTTCCCTACAAAAGCAAAACTTGACAAGAAAATTAAAACTCATGAGGTACTTACCACTGTGGTGGAGTCTCTCATTTCTGCACTTTTTGAGCTAATATTTAGTCAATTCTTTAGTCAAGGTCAAATTGCCGGTAGTATCACGTGCACTTGTTTACTAATTTGCATCTGTAAAATGCTGAGCATGCGCAGTAACCGCGATATCTTGGTTTCCCACCAGTTTTCAGGATCTAGAGGCAAAATAAATGATCTCAAAGCTCATTTGAGTAGAAATGACCAAACCATGGCACCTGATCGGAGTTGACTTGGTAACAAAGCTTTGATGCACTATACATTAAAAACACAACAACCTGCTTCACTGATCTGTAATCCAACCAACACTGAAATGTTAACAAAACCATAAACTATATACAAGTATAGACAAAACAGTTACATCTATAACCAAACGAACAATAACATACTCAGCTTCCACTGTTTAATCCCAACTGAACTGGCAAAAATTAAACAAGCAGCATGAATGAATTACCTCAACACCTCAGATCTCCCAGATAGTGTATCAGGTGGAGAGAGAGCGTCTCACCTGGGAGCACAGGTACAACAGTAGTGCGCGTGCCAGCAGCGTGTATGTGTTTTGCACTTTTTTGTCCATCCCACCGTCCCAACGCAGTGTGCTGAGCTACCAGTGCTGCCGTTTGTTCACTGGCTTGCTCTGAGCACACTCTCTTTTATAAAGCCAAACCCCCACCCTCCCACCTCCCCTTCCCGATGTCACGGCCTGTCTGTGGTGTAAACAGTGGCTGGCCAGTAATGAGAAAATGTTTCAAATTCCACATCCCTACTGGCCAGGTCTGCTCCGTACTTCTCTCCTCCTCACAGCTACACTTAAACACCCCAAAAACAAGCTGTGAATTTGTTCTTGGCTGCCACAAGGAGGACGTTCCTACTAAATGAGTCTGATAAGATGGTAAGGCTTCAAAAGATTTCTAAGCAAATGCTTATGGTTAGGTGAGGAGCATTTCCTAAGTGTTTAGGAATGTGACTCTGAGCCAGTGTTGTACTGAATGCCTGATTTAATCCAAAGGGAAACGTTTATGAGGACTGGAAGGGAAAACAAAGTTCAACAGATGTGCAGACAGAAGAAATATAACTAAATGCATACGATTTAACCTTGTATGAGCCTGGAAATTAAAAAGAACTACATATACGGTAATGTTGGAGTCGGTAAAACAAATACAAATTAAATTTCTGGAGAATTTGATTGTAAATTAGATACAAAAAGCCTATTTTGGGATGATCTAATAATTTACTGTATTGGAGTTGCAGGGAGGCTGGAGCCCATCTCAGCCGACACCGAGTGAAGGTGGGGTACACCCTGGACAGCACTCCAGACCATCACAGGGCAACACACACATAACGATTCACACTCACATCCGCACCTAGGGGCAATTTGGAACATCCAATTATCTTAATGTGCATGTCTTTGGATTGTAGGAGGAAACCGGAGTACCTGGAGGAAACCCACAGAAACACGAGGAGAACATGGAAACTCCACATGCCTGAGTCTAGGACTTGAACCCAGGACGATGTTGCTGGGAGGTGGACGTGCTAACTACTATGCCACCGAAGTGCAAGTGTAACTCGCTCATGCACTCACTTATTTGCCGAACCACTTTAACCTAGTATCAGGGTCGGGAGGAGGCTGCAGCCTATCTCAGCCGACACTGGGCGAAGCCGGGGTACACCCTGGAAAACTCGACAGACCATCACAGGGCAACACACACAATCATTCCCACTCACATCCACAATAAGGGGCAATTTGGAACAGCCAATTAGTCCTAATTTGCATGTCTTTGGACTGTCGCAGGAAACCGGAGTACCTGAAGGAAACCCAGGTATGGGGAGAACATGCAAACTCCACACAGATATTCCCTCGCCAAGTCCAGGACTCAAACCCAGGACCTTCTTGCTGTGAAGGGTACATGCTAACCCCTACACCTAATGACCAGGATGCATTGTTACATCTTTGAATACCTACTGTTGTAATAAGGAACCATATTTTTAAGTTTTACAGTTGCATGCTGAAAACATAAGGATATTTTTACACATTTTGTTCAAATTAAATGTCCAAGCAATTACCTATAATAAAACTTCAAAGTGACTAGCTGGAAACCCTGGTTTCAATAGATATAAACAGCGGAAATTCACCTTACGGTAATCCAGATGGGACCCGTGTGGCCTGCCAGATGCAGCAAAAATCAAGAACATGGTCTGGTCTTAAAACTTTGCTCCTCTCAGGTCTCAGGTTTGTTTTTGCTGTACTTTCCAAAACTCACAAGTTCGGAATGTTGAAGAATAGTGGAGTGTCACTGTCAGGGGCAGCAGTCTTGGCATTAAGACATCTTAATTTAAAAACCAGACAAGTCCACTGGGAAGCAATTTCATCCTCTGGAACTTTTGAGTCACTATTTAGTTAAAAAAAGAAAAACTGTGCTGGACGAAGAATTAAAAATATTATTTGTCCTATATATTTTAACGCTCTGGACAAATTTCTAGATAAATATTGTTAGGAATTGACTGAAACATGCTTTGGACCAACATGGAGGCCAATAAAGAGATTGTTGACAATTTAAAAAAGAAATTCTTAAAACTTTTTTATTTTTTTTATGAACCCAGATGAAATCCACACAGACACTGTGGTAACACTCATAGATACATTTAATAATGTAGTTTTCCTTGTTACTGAGTCAGTAACATCATGCACGCAGGTGCAAAAGGTTATGCATGGATTTTGATCAGTTAGTAGTGTGTGGTACAAAAACCAAACCATTAAATTTTGGAGGTGATCCGTGCACAGGATCGTGTGGGGGGGGAAGGATTAATGTCAATAAGTACAAATAACGTGTGAATAAATGTTCATAAGATGCCCACTAGGGGGAGACATTTAATTGTTTATTCATTATTATTATTGTAACTTTGTAGTTACAATGAAACCTGAAGTCCTAGGCAGATTTTGCAGATTATTCAGTGCACTTGCCATCATAATCCATTTGCGCCTGGAGAAGGTACCTTACACTCTAGTTGTTAAAGGGGTTGAGACCAAGTCAAGATGAAATCCAAATGAAAGTGTTCAGGGTGTACGGTGCCTTCGCCTAGAGATTGCTGAGATAGTCCTATTATGTAGGCTGGAGCCTAAGTGATGTGGCAAGTGAGTGAGTGAGAGTTAGCAGGACAAAGACAAGTTCAAGTCAAAACAGAGAACATCTCAAGACCAGACTCATGTCCATGATCAGATTTAAGTCCCACAGCCCCTACTAAACTGGCAGAACTGAAATTTGCTTTCACGCCTAAGCTTGGCTCTTGTAGACGTCTCAATCTCAGACAGCTACACCAACAAGTCCAGAATTACTGGAATGATAGAGTGTGATTCATGATTATGAGCCAGTCAGTAAACTAGCTGTGAATAGGAGCCCTCCAAATTTATACACTTGACCCCTCCTTTGGCATCACATCACAAATCTTGTAAGGATTACCTGAAGTGATGAATGAGCAACTCCAGACAACCACAAGCACTGAACGACGGGTTGTTCGGTACTACTGAAACCTTCGTAACAAACATGGCTAAGACATGTCAACATTACATACCGTATGGAAGATTCATTATCTTGTACATACAATCGGTTGTGACTTTTAAAGAAAGAAAGTACAGTACCTATTGTTAGGACGTTTTCATATATTCTCATTGTCTTATAAAAAATTTCAGCCTTTTTTTTTTTCTTCACAGTCCCTTGCATCAACTTTATATCCTACCAGACACTCAGTTCTCACATCTTCTGATTATGAGGAGCACTTTGATTAATTGGTATGTAAGACCGGACAAAATACAAGTCAGTCCTTTCTAGACACTAGCTCATTCACTCCTAAAGTATTATAAACAAGACTCTCGAGTTGCGTGTAAGAACTGAAGAATGTGATTATCCTCATATTTGCAACACTTCTTCACCAAAGTCAATAATGAGAGTGAATTAAAAACAGATGGCAGTCTAGTCTTTTTTGTCTTTTCCACACCCTTATCATGTATGTAGGGTGTAATCTAGTGTGACAGTATAGTTATTTTTCCAAACACAAAGGGTTCTAAGGCACACGATGGACTGGCAAGCTGTCCATGGTGTCCCCTGCCTTCACCCAGGGTTGGCTGAGATAGGCTCGAGCCTCTCTGCAACCCTAATAGGATTAAGTGGTTCAGAAAATGGATGGATAGATGGGTTCTAAGACTAAGGCTCCAAAAAAAAAAAAAAAAGTAAAATTGGCTTTAAGCACTAAGGTAATGTTAGTAACATTCTGAACACAGCTGCGGTGCAAACCAGGTGATTATTGAGTCTTGGATGTATCCATGAAAGTGTTGTGTGAGGATCATTTTAAGAGGTTTCACATTCTCAGTGTGCACACTGTGCTCCTTTGTGCGTCTTTTTGGCAAAGGTCTACACTAATGGCGGTGACTTGCCAACTTTCCTGATTCTCTGTGTAATGTCGCTAAGTTTTCATCAGCCTCCACTGGTGTTCTCTCCAGGCTTGACATTTCCTTCATTTTCCTGTTTAAGGTCAAATTTCCAGCATCTTTTTTTCTGATCTCAAAAAGCGCCACGAAATCCAGCCAGCTAACATGATTTGGTTTGTAGAGGAAACCCACTTACATGCACTGTCAGTTCCAATCCACCAAAATTGGAAGGATATTTTATCTAGTAATGTCTGTGAAACCCAAAATATTTGCTTTTGGACAAATTTCCCCTTTTATTGACGTCAGTTGGCTAATATCTTGTACTGCTGCATGGCAACACTTGCATACTTGAACCGGTGTCATAAAATAGAGTAAACAAAGAAAGTATCTCTCTTGTAGCATTCTTATACATTTTTTTTTTCTTTAATGGAAATCAGTGTTTCATTACCGATGATCAAGCAAATGCATTCGGTAGAATGAAACATAAAAGACTTCCTGGTGATTTCAAGCTTGTTTTCCATTCTTTTTTTAAAGCACTGCATTCCAGCTGTACCCCAGATGTGCACAGCTATGTGAACACTCTGTCTTCCAATGTGGTGAGATACTTGCCGAGTTTTAGTCGACAGCATGTCGTGCAAAGAGGAAACAGCAACCGGATTCCTCACATTCTATTAAGACATGTGAAAAGGCCGCAGAAGCGTCACAGGAAAGCCCTGGATGTGTGATTAGGACCAGTGTCTCGAGTAAGGGTCAGCTAGTGACGCAGACGTGGAAATGTACCTGCTGTCTACAGGATGGCACACAACCACACATCCTCCCACACACACACCCAGTTACACTGACAGCTTTATGGCCCCTGTGTTACTGCTGTTGGAAAACCATGCATCAAAAGGGTGCAAATAGTTTTGTGCAAGCTATCCATGCCTCATGTGTGCCATCTGGGGTGAAACCATCAAGGGTGGTTTCTTTTTGTTCCTCTCCTGGTTATGTGATGACATTAGTCTATTCATACATGGCTAATATTTTATCATTTAGTGCTACAACATGAAAAAAAATTGTAGCTAGAACTGTATAAAAATTCTAAGTAGTATTCTTAGTGCCATTACCAAATTCATTGAAGAACACCCCCCCCCCCTCCTTTTTTTTTTTTTTTTTTATTATTATTATTTTTTTTTACATAGCTTTATATTTGGCATTTCATATGTACTTTTTCACTGGTATGGCTTGGCTCAAACAATTACCCATAATTACCACTTCTACCAGAGGCGGGGCTTTAGTCAAGGAAGACTCCATTAGATTCTGGAGATGATCCTGATAAAATTCTGGATCCAGGAATTTTTTTAAGGTTTCTTTAACATTGTGAAATAGGATGATTTTTTAAATGTTTTTTTATTTTTTGGAAGTATCATATTACAGCAGGCCCAGCAGAGGGTGCTGTGTACTTTCAGTTTTTTGCAAAAAGTTATGTGGGTATTTTCATTCAATTTCTACCAGAGGAGGGGCTATGGACAAGGAAGACACCATTAGATTTTGGTGGTGATTAGGATCAAACTCCGGAACCAGACTTTTTTCAAAGCATTCTTTAACATTACAAGATAGCGTGGTTTTGTTATTTTGGTTCGCATGGGAGATTACTGGGCTTGGTGGAGGTTTGCACTCTCCGGGTTTTTGTTTTTTGTTTTTGCAAATATGTCAGATGCAATCGCAGAGAAATCCTGATGAATGTCTTGATATTGAAGTCACTTCTTGTCTCTAAAACGTAACTTGAATGTATTAATTAATTATATATTTGACTGGTTAGAAATGTATAGTTATGTTTTCTTGTTGTTTAGATTTAGCTTGATAAAAAAAAAAACTTCTTCCCTTTGAAACACTGTTTTTATTTTAAGGAAAATCCCAAATGGCACTTTCACTTTCTAGATGCCCTACACAGAATATGATGCAATGCAGCTGAAGCTCATACCTAAAGAAAGACACTTCTTTCTCAGTACTGTCTCTGTACTGGCACACACACCTACAGTACCGCTGATCATTTTAGACAAACACAGCATCATATGAGAGATGCTTGGTCACTACACAATGGATGCACTATACAACCAGGATGTGGATAGCCACCCTAAGATTGGATTTCTCTCTCTTTTGCTGTCTTTCTTACACTGGAAAATGTGACTTCACACTATGACTCACAGTGACATCTTTAAGACAGAGATGAAGTAGGGATTATCTCAGAATTTCTGGGAAATATAAAGTCAGGGACTCTTGGAGTTCAGTTATTACTGAGTAATCATTCTGGGATTCAGTAGGGCATTATGAAGCCACATTTTAGGGATCTCATCATTATGAAGTCAAATATTCTGGGAGTTCATTAGAGATTATTATACTGAGATTCTGGGCATTCAGTAAGGACTATAAATCTAAAATTCTGGGAATTCAACAGAGATGAATAAATCATGGTTTATTGGAGTTTATTCAGGATTATTAAATCAGGATTCTGGGAGTTCAGTAGGGATAATAAATTCAGAGGTTTTGGGGAGCTCAATATTTATGAAATCAAAATTTTTTTAGAGTTAATTCAGAAGAATGAACTGAGATTCTGGGCGATCACCAAGAATTATGAAGTCAGAGATTCTGTAAACTCATTCTGGATTATTAATCCAGATTCTGGAAGTTAAATATAGGGATTATTTATGGATAGAATTTCTAGGTGCAGCCAAGGCATCGAGGGGTTCTGGTTTGGTGGCCATAGGATCTCATCTCTGCTTCTTGCGGATGACGTTGTTCTTTTGGCAATTCTCAGCTGAGTGTGAAGCGGCCGGGATGAGAATCAGCACCTCCAAGTCCAAGGCCATGGTTCTCAGCTGGAAAAGGCTGGAATGCACCCTCCGGGTCTGGATTGAGGTCCTGCCCCAAGTGGAGCTTTGGGTAGTGAACGAAAGAATAAGATTGCGAATACAAGCTGCTGAAATGAGCTTCCTTCGCAGGGTAGCAGGGCTCTCCCTTAGAGATAGGGTGAGAAGTTCTGTCATCCGGGAGGAGCTCAGAGTAGAACCGCTGCTCCTCCGTGTTGAGAGGAGCCAGTTGAGGTGGCTCTGGCATCTGATTAGAATGCCTCATCTAGTGTGGTGTTTTGGGCATGTCAAACCAAGAAGAGACCCCGAGGTCGACCCAGAACATGCTGGAGGGACTACGTCTCTCGGCTGGTCTGGGAACTCCCCCCGGAAAAGCTGGAGATAGTGGCTGGGGAAAGGGACGTCTGGACCTCACTGCTTAGGATGCTGCCCCGGCGACCCGACCCCGGATTAAGCGGAAGAAGATGAAGATGAACTTCAACTGGGATTATTCTGGAAGTTGAATAGGGATTATAAAGTCTGTGATTCTGTGAGTTCATTACGGGTTATTAAATTGACATTTTGGGAGTTCAGTGGGGATTAATAATTAATAAAAAAAAGATTAATAAAAAAAGAGATTTTGGAGGTATATGCATAATTTCAACTAAAAGCTATGTATTCATAAGTGTAAACACACGTTTAAATAAAATTGATTGAGGAAAAGTGTATTTGAACACTACAAATTACCAACAAAAGAACTTTGAAAAGCCTTATTGGGATTCGCGTCAGGAGAATGGCTGTTCCACGCAATGCCTTCTTGAGCTAATTTGGCTTTATGTTAAGAGTCATTGTCCTGTTCAAACACCCATCTTCTCCCCAGACTGTGTTTCTTGGCAAGTGATTTTAAATTCTCCTTTAATATGACTCAGTTCCATTCATGTTTAATGTCTAATGCCCCAGTACAATTTGTAGAAAATCAGCAGCATACTGCACTATTGAAATGTTCGTGCTTCTATACCAAAACACTCTCCAGAATACAGTGCATCCAGATTTTTCACTCACAAAAAGGTTCTGTTGGCATTTCACCCACTGGCTTTACACTAGTACCAGTGACTGGTTATCCGTCTCATATTCTCACTTACAGAGCCTAACATGGTTACATCCCAGGTAATCTGACTGAACTCTTACATCTATATACCCTCACCTGTGCTTTAATGCCATATTGAAGTCAGAATTCTCAGATTCAGACTTTCTTTCATTGGCTGCAGGTTCTTTACTGTTGGTTCACCCAATTTATGGAATTCACTTTCACAGAGCCTTTGATAAATCGCTCCTATTTCCTGCTTCAAATCACTCCCCAATTGTGACTTCATAGCTCCAACCCCTTCCACATAATACTTTTCACCACCTCATGCTTCACATTGTTCTGTTAATTACCCTGCGATTCTTCTGATTCTATTAATTTGGTGTCGCGGTTTACTTAGGAACTGTTATTTTATCGGGCTGATGTAAAGCGATATTTGGTTAGAAAAGCATCATTGTGGCGGTGAGGGCATGAGCAAATGTCCCCTGCAGTCAGAGAGGAGTTAGACAGCACCAGCGGGTAACATCATGAGTTTCACCTGTGTGTAATCACTCACTTGCCCAACTGCTTTATCTTTTATTAGGGTCGCAGGGAGGCTGAAGCCTATCTCAGCCAACCCTGTATCTTTGTAAATCTGTATCTGTGTTTTATTTTTGTGAATATGTTATGAAAACATTCTTTTGCTCATATTTGTAAATACACAGTAAAATATATTGTGTTTGTTATACAGTAGTGTGCAGTGAGGATTATACACCACCACTTTTGTCTAAAAGGGCTCCTAATAAAAATAAGTAAAAAATGTATTTTTTACTTTTTTGTTGAAAATGTATTGAACTGCTATTGTAGGCAATCAGAACAAAAAAAAATCATTCCGACAAGTATATTGAGGTAAAAGATTGGCTAATAAACAAAAACACTGAAAATACCGATTTTTTTACATTTTATTTATTTTTTTTGGGGGGGGGATTTTCCCCCATTTTTCTCCCCTAATGTAGTCGTATCCAATTCCCACCCATCAACTTTTTGCCTTCCCTATCACACGACCACCACCGACCAGGGAGGGGCGTAA
>JBCNYH010000022.1:30090435-30108137 GCA_039654325.1 Tandanus tandanus | reverse complement strand
CTGCACCCTCCTACCTCAAAGCACTTATCACACCCCGCACTGCACCGCATTCTCTCAGATCCTCCAGCACTGCTAGATTGGTCCCTCCTTCTACCAAGGGACAAGGGGAAAATGCATCTAAACTATTCTCTGTTCTGGCTCCAAGGTGGTGGAATGGACTTCCTCTGGATGTCACTGGGTATCTTCAAATGACAGCTGAAAACCTACCTTTTTCGGCAGTACTTAGATTAGCACTATGTTTCTCACACACACACACACACACACACACCAAAATGATAATATCATAACACCTATCCACTGAGCTTTTGACTGATGGAATATGTAGTCTGTGTCCTGACAAACCAGTATAAGAATATAATCACTGATAGTGACTTTAAAGCACTTTTGTAAGTCGCTCTGGATAAGAGCATCTGCTAAATGCTGTAAATGTAAATCATTTTAATAGGAACAACTAATTCTCAGGAACAGGTAGCACCAACATACTATACATGAATAAATATATTTGTCATTTAAGAAGGATGTAAACACTGTCAACGAAGCTACTCCAGAACAGTAAATAAATCAGTAATTATAAACCTGATAAAAAGTAGAACATATTATTCATAACAACATTCCACTGTGGTATAAAAAAAACAATCCGCGTGCTAATATTAAGCCTACTGTTAATTATTTTCCTCATACATCAAATTCCATGAGGGAAATTCTTACATTACAGCAGTGGAGACAGCACAAATTAGGTGAAAAAATGATAGAAAACGTCTAATTTGTATAAAGAATATAAATTTAAAATATAAAAACTAAGTATGAAAGAGAAAGAATTTCATTGCAATTAAGGGCAGAATTGTGGATGGGAGGAACAGTTACTGATTGCAGAATGAGGACATGTACAGAATTAACACCACGGACTCAAGATGTGCAAACTGGCAGTGAATAATAAATAAATAATATATATACACACAATAAGAATAAATAAAAATGCATACAGTACATATATTCTTATTTCGTAATAGGATATATAGACAAATAATATAATAAATAAAAAATATATAGATAAATAACATATTGATAATATTATTTAATACATTAAGGTGCTGTAATATAATATAATATATTATATATTATCCTGCTTCATTGTGTTTTATTCCTTCAAAACATAATACTTGTTACTCCTAATGCTGGAATAAATGAGGATCTTTGACACTCCGTGATGGAAGAAAGCCATAAAGATACCTCACATTTGATCAGCGTGGCTGTTTTGATAAGCGAGGAAAGATAATAATTAACCTTTGTTATTGCTATTATGAAATCGCCAGAGTGGAATTTGATAACTTCTGCCCTCAAGGAAAAGCCTATCTTTAGGTTATCACACTGCTTATCTCCAACATGTTGATTCATGCAAGGTCTCGCATGACACCACAAAATTATTCTTACTTTTTTACTCCTAACCATGAGGCACAGTATACTCATATCACTCATTTACCCAACCGCCTAACCGTGTTAGAGTCGCGGGGAGCCTGGTGCCTGTCTCAGCTCACATTGGACCAAGGCAGGGTACTCTTTACATACACACAACCAAGCAACCATTCACACTCACATCTTGGGGCAATTTGGAACAGCCAGTAAGCCTAACGTGCATGCTTTCGGACTGTTGGAGGAAACATGGAAAACATGCAAGCATGGGAAGAACATGCAAACTCAGGACCTTCTTGCTGTGAGGCGGACATGCTAACCACTACACCACCGCGCTGTTCTGGCCAAAGTACGTGTTTGGAGAGCTAGTGGAGAAGAGCACCCAACAAGCACTGAGTCATGATCCGAACGATACAATCTCACAAGTAACTGAAAACAGGCAGTAGGGTTTGTTTGTTTTTTAAGATCTATTAATAATTGCAGAATAATTCCAAAGCTTTCATTTTATTTCCATTCATATAAAAGAAATGGGTTTGTTCCCAGACTTCTTGAAGGTATTCTGGTAGTTTTCCCCCCCAAAGGGTAAATTACAGGGTGTCTGTTCGGTGGTTCACCCCTGGGCTGTTGTTATAGTCAGGACCGCATGGCTTGCCATTTGGAACGTTGTGTTAGGAGGAGGAACCCACTACCCTGGAAACTCTGCACTCTGCTACACTGGGAGGGATATTTGCAAAAAAAAAAATATGGGGGAAATGAATGAGGTCCCAGAGGAACGCATCTGTGATCTGATCATTTGGAATGTGACTGTTATAACATCTGTTCATGATGTTACTGTGATGGCCAAATATCTTAGCTTATCGTCTTGTGAAGTTGGGGAACATGAGTATATAATATAACTTGTCTGGTATATATATTACAGATATTAATCCCTGCATGCTGGAAGAAATTAATGTTATAGAAACAGCACATTCCAAAGTGTTTTACTCTCAAAACTACATGCTTTCGATCCGTTTCTAATTTAGTGTTGTGGAAGATCTGGCTTCTTACACCCTGCTGCTGTAGTAAAAAGTTTTTTCTTTCTTTCTTAGACTTTATTGTAGTGGAAACCTTCAAACAACAGCTATATATAAACTTCACCATAAAAAAGACTGAGATTTTTTTGTTTTGTTATGTTAAACAGCAACAAGTTTTCTAAAGTTTAATACTTTTTTTAATTATCTTTAAACCTGACTTGAGAATTCAACAACTTTGTGGTTTAAACGTACACAACATTGTCTGTTGTTTACAGGAAGCAAAGAATAGTGGCATCCACAGAACAGTGCATGCCGGAGAGGTCGGCTCTCCATCTGTCGTGAAAGAGGTAAGGCTTTGTTTCTTTCTAGAACAATATGCACTGTTTTCTCTGATCATTCACTGAACTTAAAACTGCTGTTTAGATTCGATTTCGACAACAAATCAAGTAAATACAGTAGATTTTGACTTAATATTCAGTAATATTCTGAAGATTTCTTGAGAATGATATAATTTTTATAATTTTTTAATTTATGATATTTAAGACTTGTACATTTTTGGAAGCATGTAGTCCAAGGAACTACTGTTCCAAATTTCAGCTGATTATCTCTAATATTCTCCAAAATATGAGAATAACAAGTTTTTCCAAAGCTGAGGGTTAAATTCACAAGGTGACTGGCACAATGCCCTTATCTAAAATATAGCACATAAAATTTCTGATGGATATGATCATTAGTTTTTGTGTAAGGGGTGGCTAAATGTAGCATCTTGTAAGTTAGCGAGTGTTAAAATGTCAGATTTGACATATTAAAGTACATTATAAAATGTACATGCTATGAAACATTAAAATGCTATGAAACATTAAATGTACGTTATAAATTAAATATTTTAAGTATTTCCCTGCCCGTCATTTAATCCTAAAAAACTTAGACCTCTATCTCTTTTTGTTCAAAAGTTATGAAGACTTGAAAATGATCGAAAATACAAAATAATTATAATTAAGCTTTAAAATGTAAACATTTTCCTTCATATATAATTTAATTTCCAAAATGTAAAAATTCTGACTGAGAGGGAGGTGTGGGGACTATTGTTTGAATTGTCGTTGAATTAGCAGTTTTTATTGTTAAGTATCCTTGAATTATCTTTCTTAAAGATAGATTTTCTTTCGGATGATTTTTCTATAATTGAATTAAACATATAGATTATGATACATATCAGATATTGTGGAAAGGCCTTCAAGTAAAATGCTGTGATATTTTTAGTCATATGAAAAAATAAGTGCATCCAGTGAAAATTCTTGACTCTTTATTTATTTATTTATTTATTTTTACATATTTGAACAAGTAATCATTTCAAACTCTTTACAGGTTAGGTGATATAATTGAATAAAACCTCTCTCAATCATTTATTCAACAAAAATATCAAGAAATGCAATGTTCTTTTATGGAAACGTAAGTACGTCATTAGCGTCAGAAGCTAATACTTGCCTCCCTTCCCTTTCAGAAATAATTTTTGCTGGTGTTTTACATGGATCTTGTCCACCAGTCTCTGATATTGGCTTGCTGAAAGCTGAAATGTTTCCATTCACTCTTCCATGAAAAATGTGTTCAGTTGCAATGTTATTGTACTACACTTTTTAAATCCCCAACAACATTTCCGTGAGGTTCAAGCTGGCAAGGCTTTGACTCAATCATTCCATAACTCTTCACTACTTGTCGAGCCATTCCTTTGTGGATTTGATAGTGAATTTTATTACTTCATTATTCAGTCCCCAAGACAGCAAAACAACCACAAACTATAACTTTACCATCACCACCATACTTCCATAGTAAAAGGCTCTTCTCCTGTTCACGTGTGTATTGTGACTGTGGCCAAACAAATATATCTTTGTCGATCCAGATCACAATATTCCAAAAGGCCCGGTCTTTGCCTATATGTTCACTGGCGCTTGCTTTAATATCCTTTTTGGAGAGCAATGGCCTTTTCTTGGGACACCTCCCATGCACATTTGTCCAGTCTCTTTCTGTGCTGTGGAGGATTAGGGAAAACAGCTGGCAACCCACCCTGTAAAAAAATCTGCCAAGAAAACTATGAGAATGGAGTCCCCCAGTTGAATTCGATAAACCATGGGCACTAACATAACATGAAAAGATCATTTAAAAATTGAAATGAAAAAAGCCTGCTGTAATGAGCAGAACATGTTATGAAGAAAGTCTTAATAAAGTACTCGAGTGACAGATAGAAGTGGTGACTGATTTATATACACATTTGATTATTTCTTATACATTTAGTAACATTACTTTTGCATTGTAAATTTTTTCCCCCCCGGGGAAATACTGGCACAATCCTAACTGCGCTCTAAATCCGCTAGCGCTGGGCTCTAAACCATGGCCCCGTGATAAATGAATCATTTTGTGTCATTTTTGTTCTCAACTCATTCATCATAGTGACACACCAAGGAAAACACATGGTGTCCCTCTGTGTGAAAGTGCAACAACCCAGCACTGCACTCACTTTGCACTGTTTCTGTTTAATAAAATATACCAGGAATAAATATGCATGGATTAAACAAACTTCTACCAGATTGTCACTCTGAATGAATCTTTCTTTTTTTAACCTTTGTGTTTTGTCTCCAGGCGGTCGACGTGCTGAAAGCAGAGCGTATTGGACACGGTTATCACACAGTCGAAGATGAAGTTCTGTACAAACAGCTGCTCGAACAGAATATGCATTTTGAGGTGGAAACTCAGAACTGATGAACTGTGAACTGCTGAGTGATGAGATTATTGCAGTTTGTTGGGCTCAGATTGAATAATGGCTCGTTTCCGGACATTAATGTGTTTAACATGGTTACGCACAGGAAATGTCTATAATGATATAAATAATCTTTGCTATGGCCAGCCCAGTCCGTTATGTTACTAAGTTCTATATCATGTAGAGTGAAATGTTGCAAGACAGGAAACACACCCTACACATGAAGGCTGGAGCCTATCTCAGCCAACTCTGGGCGAAGGCATATACACCCTAAACAACTTGCCTGAACATCGCAGGGCCAACACACACACATACACACAACTATTTACACTCACACCTAGGGGCAATTTGGAACAGCCAATTAACTTAATGCGAATGTCTTTGGACTGTGGGAGGAAGGAGTTTAGGTTTGTCTAGCCCTTCTTACAATTCAAAAATTTACTGCAGAGTGTATTGATTTATAGTGTTATCATCCCTACTGTTTTAAAATATGTGTAGTGGATGTTGAAAGAGGAGGGAGTAGTTATGGAATAAGAGGAGAAAAAAGCCTGGGAACTGGTGTCATATCGCCCCCTGGTGGAAACTGCAAACATCTGTCAGATACATGTTCCCAACCCCTGAGGTTTCCCTTCTTTAACACATTTACATAGACTCCAGAATGGCTCTGGCTGGGTCAGGTGATTACTAAACACTAAACTGCGCAAGATCAGGGTTGTGTACGAGCAGAATGTACTAGAAATCTCCGTTTTTAAATCGCACTAAGACACAATGAGTGCTGTACAATGCTAACACTGGTGGTGTCATGTGACTCAATTACCTTGTGTGTACCATTTCAGGTGTGTCCAATCTCCAGTAGACTGACAGGAGCTTGTGATCCAGACCTCACTAAGCATCCACTTATCAGGTACATACATCTCACTCATGTGAGCTAAAGGAGTGACTAATACTTTAATTCCACTCACTCTCAATCATTATAATCCGGCTGTCATTTAATCATGACGTGTAACGTAGAGGCGTTCCATCCATTTAGGAAAGGCAGAAACATCCTGCCTAAAATGTATCACTCACTCATTTGCCGAACCGCTTAATCCTAAGGGGGTCGCCGGGAGGCTGGAGCCTATCTAATCCAACTCTGGGTAAAAGAAGGGTACACCCTGAACAGCTCACCAGACCATTGCAGGGCGACACACACAAAACCATTCACACTCACACCTAGGGGCAGTTTGGTAAAGCCAGTTAGTCTAACGTGTATGTCTTTGGACTGCGGGAGGAAACCGGAGTACCCGGAGGAAACCCACGCAAGCACGAGGAGAACATGCAAACTCCACACACAAACACCTGAGCCCAGGAATCCAACCCAGGACCTTCTTGCTGTGAGGTGGACGTGCTAACCACTACACCCAGTTAGAATGCTAGCAAGCTTTTATCTGTTTACTGCACTACTGTGTTGTTGTGGTGGAATATTTTTGGTAGTGAGTTCACTAGTTTTATATTTATTTCTGCTTTAACTATGTTTGGGTTTTATATTCTTGTACACACCCTTACCAACACGCCACCATCAAACCTCACCAAGCCCACCTTCACCTCCAGCTGTTGATGTAATGGTTGAAAATGAGAATGAAGGCAAGACTGAAAGCAATATGATCATCTCTATATCCGAGACGCCTGGCTCCATGTTATAATATCATTTGTGTAATTCTCTGTATGCTGTTCTGTTCCAGTGAGAGAGGCGTGGCCTACCTGTCCATCAGGACTAACACCATTCTTCATGATGAAATCACATTACAGTGCATGATAGATGTTTTATTTATTTATTTATTTTTAAATGCAGGTTCAAGGAAGATAAAGCGAACTACTCCCTGAACACGGACGACCCTCTCATTTTCCACTCCACCCTGAACCACGACTACCAGGTTGTGCAGGAACACATGGGATTCACTAAGGAAGAGTTTATGCGCGTGGTGAGAGAACTGTACCCCCTGACTTTTTAAAGAGACCAATCAGAATCAAGAATTCAAGAACACCATATATAAAGTATTTAAACTAGGCTCTGTCTGAAACTCAGTACTGGTGTAGTCCACACTGCATACACTCCCAGTATACACTGTGTACTTCATGCTGCTCCTGACAGTGTACTATATGCAGGTATGTCAAGTTCCAGGTAGGGTTCTAGTACAGCACGTCTGTGTCATCGTAGTCTATCGCTATTAGCAAATGCTAGCTAGTGCTGTGATTAATGCATCATGTATAAATGCGATCTAGCTTAGCTAGCAAGCATGCCATTCAGTTACATTAGCAAGCTAGTATATATAATACTATATAATATAGCAGGCAAATATTTCGGTTCGGTTCAGCTATTTGACCTGTTAAAAGTACAGTTAATTATTATTTAATTCAAATTTTGAAACAATTTCTGCTGTCTACCATGTTTTTTTTAATTTGGGAAGTTGGAAATCCTATTGCATCATGGGATATAGTAGCCGATATTGTCTGGGTAACTTCCTGCATTTCCATCAAGATCAGTATACAAGCATGTCATATCATATCTGTGTTCATGGAGGTCAAAATCTGTAAAACCTGGAACGGTAATATTTCTGCTAAATCGCGATACTGACGATATTCAGTTATCCGACAGTCAGACAGACAGTCAGACAGACAAATGGTCATATCAAGATTATGATAATTTATCGATATATCGCCTAGCCCTAGAACCAGCCTCTGTCTACATTTCTCATAAGGCAGAGGTTAAAGGATTTTTTACCTTTTAATATATGATAAATGGTAAAAACCTATATAATAAAATATATTTACTAAGACTGAAGCAATCACAGTGTGGCAAATAATGTTTTGCAGAATATAAATGCAGCCAAGTCATGCTTCTTGCCTGAAAAGGAGAAGAAGGACTTACTGAATCAGCTCTACGAGGCCTACGACATGATCCAGGACACCGGCTTCTAGGCGCAGATCAGCTCATCTGAAGCAGACCGATCCTTTCTGGTGCAGGATTGAAAACCCTTTCTTTAATAACACGCAGCACTCCCTCTTTCTGTTTGCCATAAAGTAACGATGCACCACCTCAATACTCATGCATTTAATTTCTAGGTCATGAAATGAATACACATTGAATAATGGACGTGAAACAGAGATATAACAGCGTAAATATAAAAGAAACAAAATATTGACATGCAAGTTCGTCTGCCTTTGTGGCTGCAATGCAGACCTGATGACGTACGAATAAAGTCAGACGATTATATTGAAATCATCATATGGAAAATTATATATATATTTAAATGAATCAGAAAGCTAGAGTTAGGATGTGGATAATGTTTTAAAAAAAAAAAGTAGTAATGTAAGTTCAGAAATATTGGCACCCTTCATATTTTCTTGGTTGAAGTCTTTGCTATAGGTAGAGCTTATAACAGGATGGTGCGCCAAATATCATTCTACCAAACCAACACAGAAATGGTTAAAGAAATATGAAGTCAGTCTTTTGCAATGGCAATCTCCGTCTCTGGATTTAAATCCTGTACTTGAAATCCCTCTACCAGTGTCTCCAGCCTTTTAAATTAAATATCCTTGGGGTACTTTCCATGGTGGGGGCCCGTCAGTGTAGTGGTTACCACTTTCTTTCACATCCAGATTGTCCTGGGACCGAGCCCGGTGCCCAGTCCTCCCCTCCGGTGTTTGCATGTCCACCCCGTGCTCATATATATTTCCTTCATGTGCTTTGGTTTCCTCCCACAGTCCAAAGACATGCACATTAGGCTACTTGAATATTCCAACTTGTTGTTCTAGAGAACAGATTCTGCAATCCTGTCAGGTATAAACATACTTTGCAGCAGAAAACGAACAAAAGTGGTCCAATGCATCTTGGGTGTGGAACAGGAAGTGAGTGAGAGAGAGAGAGAGAGAGAGAGAGAGACTCTACAGCAGGCATTAAAAAACATTAATGATAGGGATATCAGTAATTAGGAACCTAAAGATTAAAATGCTCTATTATTTAATTTAATGTTTAAATAAAGCTATAAAATGTCCTAGTAGATTAAAATTTAATTAACCCCAAAAGAATAATTTTTTGGGGAGGGTGCCAATATTTCTGGAAGGCACTGCACCACAGTACAATCAATTTAACATGTGACTTGTTTCTTCAGTTTTGTTTTTTTGGGGACATTGCACACATCGGAACAACGTGACTTAAGACCTGTACAAGGGTGAGTCAAAAATTTATGCAATTTGTTTTATTATAATAAATAAGGAGCACAATTAAACATATCATATATCAAGATACAGCTGCCCATCACAGGTTCACATCCCTTCTCAACATCGTCACCACCTCTTTCAAAGGCATGGTAGTGTTCCACCTCTGAATGAGGGCATGTATCCCAGCCGAGTTTTACGAAGCTGGTTGCCTACGTAACCTGTTCCTTACAGCATAGCCTTTGCTCCTCAGTGCCCCTTTTATTGGATGAAACTTGGATTTATCTTCCAAAGACAAATCAATGGAATGGCGCCATCCGACGTCTCCAAAGATAAAAAAGTTCAAGGCAGCGAAGCCAGTTGGAAGAATCATGGCGATTGACTTTTGGAAAGCTCATGGTGTTATTCTTGTTGATTTTTTGTCAAGAGGAGAAACAGCCAGCTCTGAAGTATACACTGAGATGCACCACAAAAAGTCTACGAGTAAGAATTTGGAGATGAATAAAGTGCTTTAACATGACAACGCCAGGCCTAACTCGAGCCTCAGAACAAGGGAGAAAATCACCTGTTTCAGGTGGACAACTCTGTCACGTCTCACCTCCTCACCTTGACTCAGCACCCTCAGACGTCCATCTCTTTGGTCTAATGCAAGAGGCACTGAGGGGCAAACGTGATGAAGAAGTGAGGAATTGGTTACATCAGCAGCCAGATGAATTTTACGAAGCTGGGATAGATGCCCCCATTTGAAGGTGGAACACTGCAATTGATCATCATCATCATCATCATCTTTTCCCACTCGGGACACCTGTGGCCTTGGGCGATCATGCATGCATATAGAATTCACCATTCGCATTAGTTCATTGTTGTCCATTTTCGCTCTCCTAATTTGAAGAACATCAATGTCCAATAGACTTTCTAATCAGTTCTTCATTGCCATAGGTATTCTCTGGTCAACCAGCACTTGCTTGTATTTCAAAGTGATCAAACTGACATACATGACCAGGTACTTCAGATGTTGCTAGTAACAAAACTCACAGATCAGAAAGGTCTTGGTGATGGAGCGGAGTCTTTCATTAGATATCTTGAAGCCCCAGTCCAGATCTCCTTCAACTTGATTTCAGGGAACCACATTCGAGTACTTCTCGTTATTCTTCGTGAAGAAACCATGCCATATAACCTCAATTTTCAGTTCACTTTCCGAGAGTTCCCAGGCTTGTATTCAATATCGTCTCTCCTTTTTTTGAATGCAAAGAAACGCGGTGTGGGTCGACCCTCGTTTACAACAGTGTTGAACTGACTGCACTCAAATATGCGTTTGGCCCTTTATGGTTCGGCCCTCGGAGGCTTTCTCTGGCATCAGATGCTCATTAATTACAGTTTTGATTATAACAAACAGATTAGCACTTGTGAATGATTGATCGATGTGATTAATACAGCACTTACATTTTTATATTAGGTCCAGTGTTTCTGTAAGGCCTTTACCACGAGTGTCTTTATCAACCGGCAGCTGGCAGGCACCTCTGTGTCTGAGTGGACTTACTTTCATTAAAAGATCTTTGAACGGAGGTTTAATGTGACATGGAGTCACCTAACAGATTGGTGTGGTGTGAACTGATTCTTGATCCTTTATTCAGATTGAGCAATAAAAAAAAAAAAACAATCAGAGAACAGATGACTGTTCTTGCTGAAAATCATTACTAACGCTGGGAAATGTGTTTTTTATGTGGACTGAGGAGACGGCAGCTCTCAGAAACACTACTAACAGACCAAACCAGTATTTCCCCCAATTTATACATTTATTATTAGTATTTTGCCTACAAACTGAGAAATCATTAAAAGTCTTAGTTGTTGTTGTTTTTAACTGATGTGTGTGTTGTTGTTTTTTTTTTTTTTATTGATACTTGTTTAATTACCCAACATTCTTTGCACCTCGGATTAATCACTGCCCAGGAAACGCCATGCTTCATGAATTTCTTGTATGTGTACCTGATAATATAATTATCATGCTCTTTATTTTATGTAACACCTTTCATCTGCTTCCTGTGCAGCCGAACATATCATACATTCTCAATTTTTTTATTTTACATTTTTTGTATCCATGACTCTCTTTAACTATGTAATAAATTCCATTGACCTCTTGACTAAAGATTAATTTCCAGGGTGACGTGACTTGCCTCACAGCAAGAAGGTCCTGGGTTTGAGTCCCGGGCTCAGCGAGGGCATTTCTGTGTGTTCTCATGTGGGTTTCCTCCGGGTACTCCAGTTTCCTCCCACAGTTCAAAGACATGCACATTAGGCTAATTGGCTGTTCCAAATTGATCTAGGCATGGGTGTGAATGGTTGTGTGTGTTGCTCTGGGTGTGCCCCGCCTTCACCCAGTGGGCCGGGCTGAGCCTAACCGCGATCCTAGTAGACAGTTCGGCAAAAAAGTCAGAGCATAGAGCTTTCCATGTCTGCACTTTTCACTGACACTATAGCTCTGAAATTACATTGTTTTTAGTATTGAGATTTGGATTAAAGGCATTAATTTCAAGTGACACATGACTCATTGTTGTATTGCACTTCCTTATCCTAACAGAAGGGGGCAGCCTGTGTATTAACTACTACTAGTGATACCGGTGGAAAATCCACATTTCAAAGGTGTAGTAACACATTTTCAAGGGTTGATACAAGTGGTAGAATCTAAAAATCCACCCTATCATCTGCCAGCATGAAATTGTGGCATTTGTACAAAAAAGTTATCAGTTATGTATTGTTGTCCGACTATCACAACGACCACCTTTACAGGTATGAAATCTGAACATCTATCCCAACTAGCGCTCAGCATGAAATTGTGGTATTCATAGGAAAGATGTGTAACAGTTATAATGTTATCAGGCTATTTTAGAGAGTAAGTCATGATTGGGGATCAGCCCCATGTTCCCCATGTTCCCCAGTCCCCATGTTCCCCAGACCCCATGTTCCCCAGTCCCCATGTTCCCCAGTCCCCATGTTCCCCAGTCCCCATGTTCCCCAGACCCCATGTTCCCCAGACCCCATGTTCCCCAGACCCCATGTTCCCCAGTCCCCATGTTCCCCAGACCCCATGTTCCCCAGTCCCCATGTTCCCCAGACACCATGTTCCCCAGTCCCCCAGTCCCCTATGTTCCCCAGTCCCCTATGTTCCCCAGTCCCCTATGTTCCCCAGTCCCCTATGTTCCCCAGACACACCATGTTCCCCAGACACACCATGTTCCCCAGACACACCATGTTCCCCAGACACACCATGTTCCCCAGTCTCCATGTTCCCCAGTCTCCATGTTCCCCAGTCCCCATGTTACCCAGTCCCCATGTTACCCAGTCCCCATGTTCCCCAGTCCCCATGTTACCCAGTCCCCATGTTCCCCAGTCCCCATGTTCCCCAGACCCCATGTTCCCCAGTCCCCTATGTTCTCCAGACACCAGGTTCCCCAGTCCCCTATGTTCCCCAGTCCCCTATGTTCCCCAGTCCCCTATGTTCCCCAGTCCCCTATGTTCCCCAGACCCCTATGTTCCCCAGACCCCTATGTTCCCCAGACACCATGTTCCCCAGTCCCCTATGTTCCCCATGTTCCCCAGTCGCTCAACATTAACGCCAGCTGTTTATTTATACAGTCATTTGGAAACAGTGGTGACTACGATTACGTAGGGAGGCACTTACTGAGAGGATTACTTACATGTGAGATATGGAAGCACGATATTATTGGGGCCTGTTAACTGTACAAAGTGAATTTATCTCCAGTTTTAGTTTATTTTTGACTCACAACAGTGAGACCGGAAGGTGCGGCTGGCAGTAAAATTTCACAGTTGCATTTGAATGCGCTCGCCCTGTTACAGAATATAGAACATATAATAAGCACATACACTCAGGCCTGCAAAAAAAGCTACGTTTACCGGCGTGATACTGCTCATCCACAGTTCAAAGACATGCACATTAGGCTAATTGGCTGTTCCAAATTGATCTAGGCATGGGTGTGAATGGTTGTGTGTGTTGCTCTGGGTGTGCCCCGCCTTCACCCAGTGGGCCGGGCTGAGCCTAACCGCGATCCTAGTAGACAGTTCGGCAAAAAAGTCAGAGCATAGAGCTTTCCATGTCTGCACTTTTCACTGACACTATAGCTCTGAAATTACATTGTTTTTAGTATTGAGATTTGGATTAAAGGCATTAATTTCAAGTGACACATGACTCATTGTTGTATTGCACTTCCTTATCCTAACAGAAGGGGGCAGCCTGTGTATTAACTACTACTAGTGATACCGGTGGAAAATCCACATTTCAAAGGTGTAGTAACACATTTTCAAGGGTTGATACAAGTGGTAGAATCTAAAAATCCACCCTATCATCTGCCAGCATGAAATTGTGGCATTTGTACAAAAAAGTTATCAGTTATGTATTGTTGTCCGACTATCACAACGACCACCTTTACAGGTATGAAATCTGAACATCTATCCCAACTAGCGCTCAGCATGAAATTGTGGTATTCATAGGAAAGATGTGTAACAGTTATAATGTTATCAGGCTATTTTAGAGAGTAAGTCATGATTGGGGATCAGCCCCATGTTCCCCATGTTCCCCAGTCCCCATGTTCCCCAGACCCCATGTTCCCCAGTCCCCATGTTCCCCAGTCCCCATGTTCCCCAGTCCCCATGTTCCCCAGACCCCATGTTCCCCAGACCCCATGTTCCCCAGACCCCATGTTCCCCAGTCCCCATGTTCCCCAGACCCCATGTTCCCCAGTCCCCATGTTCCCCAGACACCATGTTCCCCAGTCCCCCAGTCCCCTATGTTCCCCAGTCCCCTATGTTCCCCAGTCCCCTATGTTCCCCAGTCCCCTATGTTCCCCAGACACACCATGTTCCCCAGACACACCATGTTCCCCAGACACACCATGTTCCCCAGACACACCATGTTCCCCAGTCTCCATGTTCCCCAGTCTCCATGTTCCCCAGTCCCCATGTTACCCAGTCCCCATGTTACCCAGTCCCCATGTTCCCCAGTCCCCATGTTACCCAGTCCCCATGTTCCCCAGTCCCCATGTTCCCCAGACCCCATGTTCCCCAGTCCCCTATGTTCTCCAGACACCAGGTTCCCCAGTCCCCTATGTTCCCCAGTCCCCTATGTTCCCCAGTCCCCTATGTTCCCCAGTCCCCTATGTTCCCCAGACCCCTATGTTCCCCAGACCCCTATGTTCCCCAGACACCATGTTCCCCAGTCCCCTATGTTCCCCATGTTCCCCAGTCGCTCAACATTAACGCCAGCTGTTTATTTATACAGTCATTTGGAAACAGTGGTGACTACGATTACGTAGGGAGGCACTTACTGAGAGGATTACTTACATGTGAGATATGGAAGCACGATATTATTGGGGCCTGTTAACTGTACAAAGTGAATTTATCTCCAGTTTTAGTTTATTTTTGACTCACAACAGTGAGACCGGAAGGTGCGGCTGGCAGTAAAATTTCACAGTTGCATTTGAATGCGCTCGCCCTGTTACAGAATATAGAACATATAATAAGCACATACACTCAGGCCTGCAAAAAAAGCTACGTTTACCGGCGTGATACTGCTCATCCGGTGCTCTCGGCAAATCTGGAAAACAGACTGTTGGAACAGGCAATTTTTAAAAAATACCTTTATAAAATATAAACTATATGAAAATGAATAAAATAAATCACAAAAACAAACATGAAGGTGATAAACGTACCGTGCGAGGTTTGAGCCAAGTATGAGCTGGATTTGTGATCCCTGAAGGGGTAAACTTTTCATTCACACTCCCTATTAATATATAGATAATAATAATAATAATAATGAGGACAGTTTAAAAACTGATTGTGATATTTGAGTCAATGAACACAGCCACAGTGATCACGTGACCCTTAAGGGATTCTGATGCACATTCCTTATGTTATTTGATAAACATTTGAATTTTTTATAATAATAATAATAATGACAACAATAATAATTAAAAAATTAGATGTTATGATATTGGTAACAATAGCTTGTAATGCATGTTATAAATAAATGTAGTAATTATTTGAAACTATATCAGTCACTAATAAAAGTCTAAAAATAAGGAAAAATTTTTTTATATAAAATATTAAATGTTTCTCCAGTTCATCATCCATTTAAATATCTTCATATATGCTATTTGTTTGTTTGTTTGTTTGTTTTCTTTTTTAAACCCAGCTAGCCAACAGGTGCTAATACACCAAACATGCATCGCATAAACACAAGATTTAATCCCAACTGCATTATTTCTATTATTTTGTTTTAAAAACTTGATGTGTTTGTGTTAATAAAGTCACGTGACGTACAGGTGGCTATCCGAAGCTAGCTAGCCGATTACTTGACATTGTAGCACTGAGCTCGGATTTTCCCCTAAACAAACACCCTGACAGTCCAACACAACTTCAAGATGCATTTTAGGAAATATCTATTCAACTTACAGGGACTTTGGAGAAAAAATGTACCTCGGTGTTTAAGGAAATAGCACACGGTGTTGACCCTGAAAGCCCTCAGCTGTGACTCAGAACAGGTGCAGCTACATCCAGGCAGTCTTTAGTGCACTCCATACATATGCAACTTTTTGTTCAAATCCCAAATTTCCTTCCATTTATATAGAAATACCACCGAATCATTCATTCATTTTCTGAACCGCTTAATCCTCACGGGGAGGCTGGCGCCCATCTCAGCCGACTCTGGGCAAAGGTGGGGTCAGCCCTGAGTACAGAGGGGTACAGCTCGCAAGGCCATCGTAGGGCCAACACACACCATTCACACTCACACCTAAGGGCACTTTAGAACAGCCAATTAGCCTAACGTGCATGTTTTTGGACTGTTGGAGAAAACTGGAGTACCCGGAAGAAACCCACACAAGCACAGTGAAAACATACAAACTATACACAGAGACACCCTCGCTGAGCCCGGTACTCGAACCCAGGAGCTGTGAGACAGATTTGCTGACCACTACACCACCATGCCAGAACCTCACTCATCTCAACTCATTTGCTGAATCCTATTAGGGTCGCGGCGGGGCTGGAGCCTATCGCAGCCGACACTGGGTGAAGGCGGGGTACACTCCGAACAGCTTGCCAGACTAATGCATGGCAACACACACACACAACCATTCACACTCACACCCACACCTCAGGGCAAGTTGGAACAGCCAATTAGCCTACTGTGTCTAATGTCTTTGGACTGTTGGAGGAAACTGGAGTACACGGAGGAAACTCACGCAAGCACAGGGCAAGGAGAACATGCAAACTCCACACGGAAATGCCTTCGCCAAGCCCGGGACTCGAACCCAGGACCTTCTTGCTGTGAGGCAGACGTGCTGAGCACTACACCAACATGCTGCCACCTCACAACATGAAGGGACACATTTACCAACTAACTGTGTATGAACTACTTACTCCACCCTCTTCAGATATAAATAAGATACAAGATGCTTCTTTAACATGAATTCAGTGCAATTCACTGTCCCTGACCTTTAAAGAAACAAACACAAACTTTAGAAAAAGGCTGGAATGAAACACAAACATTCCTGTTTTTAGAAGCTAATAAAAAAACCCCTAAATACCTAAAAATCCTTTTCCTGTCTGTTTTGGTGTCCTGCTTTACTGAGCTGCTGGGAAAACCCTGGCATTTGGTCTGTCTGTTTTTAGCAGCTGGTTGGAAAGATAAATACTCCGCTCTCTCCAGAACAGCCCTGCGGCCTGACATGGTGGGTTGCAGCTTAATTGCATGATAGCACTGAAACCAAATGCAAATACTTTCTAAAGTTCCCTCCCAACCGTCTCCATGGAGATCCAACCGGAAATAGACCTCCCATAGTCCAATAGCACGCCAGTGTACTAAAGAGGATTCACCTCAATACCAGGAAAAAGAGAAAGAAAATCATCGAGAGCTTTTCATTGATCTGCAACACCATCCTTTTCTTTTCCTTCTTCTTTTGTTGTTAGAAATATGTTGTCTTCTGAATATCAAATTATGGTTGAATTTATGAAAGATTGATTCACACAGGGTGAGGTGGGCCAGGAAAAAATAACTGCTTAAAAAAATTACATTAATTTAAAAATTAATTAAAAATATGAATATTACAAATATGAGAAGTGCAGAAAAATACTATAAATATATAACTATATACACTATAAAAATATACACCATATACATTGTATCTATTTACACTAATACTCTGTACTATCTCTTCAATCTCTCTCTCTATATATATACAAACACAAATACTCTGTACTAATATATCTTTTATCTCTCTCTCCATATATATACACACACTAATACATCTCTCTCTCTC
>JBCNYH010000022.1:30065270-30078909 GCA_039654325.1 Tandanus tandanus | reverse complement strand
TATATATATTTGGATTTACATCATAAAAAAAGGTTAACCTGAAATTTTCTGCAAGATCGGACAATTATTGACAATTTGACAGCTATTTGAATTTTGAACATCTTTGTTATTTTCAGGTGATTTTTGTCCCGAAATGGCCTAAACTATTCCTCACAGGATCATGAAATTCCACATATAGTTAGAACCACATGCAGAGAGTGCATTTCTGCTCTCATATTCACGGTGAGGTGACTCCATTACTGAGCTTTAGCTTCTTAAAATTTGTGCTTTTTTTCATTTTGAATCCTTTTCAAGACCAATAAAATAAGTAAACAAGGTTCAGAAGAGCCACTGCTGATTTCTTCTCATTAGCAGGTTGGTCTAGTTTCTACTTGTACAGAAATGGTCCCCAAGTCTATTAGCGCGCACCGTGCAACTCAACAAAATCCTACTTTTACACATTTCCATCAAATTTCAAGGAGCTATAAAGGGTAAAGGTTACACTGACAAGATCTCGCTGAAATTTTCAGGTTAAGATTTTTTCATGATATGGATTCAAGGATATTTTTTTGAGGAAAATCTGAGACTACGAGTTGGACACAATCTGATGATTTAACATTTAATGACCCATATCCACATGTATAGAGGGAAAAAGATGGCCAGAGGAAAAAAGGTTGTGATGTATTTATGTAATGCATGACAACCTTACGACATGTACCAACTTTGGTCATCGTATCTTTTAATATCTCATGGAACAGCTACAGCTGGAAATATGAATTGAAGCCAATGGGAGAACAAGTGAGTGACGGGGGGTGGGGGGCAAAACACAAAGTAAGAGTGACAGAATTATGAAAAGAGCTGTAGTACTGCTCAGAATGTCTATTAGCTATAATTGCAGCTATTATTTTTAAGATTGCCTTTATGGGAGTACTCACTCAAATCACTCACTCAATACCAAACCACTCGATCCTATTAGGCTTGAATCTACCATTAGGGGTGCAGGGGGGTGGAGCCTATCTCAGTTGACACATTGGGCGAAGCCAGGGTACACCCTGAACAGCTCACCAGACCATCGCAGGGCAAAACACACTCACACCTAGGGTCAATTTGGAACAGCCAATTAGCCTAATGTGCATGTCTTTGGACTGTAGGAAGAAACCGGAGTACCTGGAGGAAACCCACACAAACGCCACTGCGAGCCTGGAATTTGAACCCAGGACCAGCTTGCTGTGAGACGGTATGTACCGTATCTTTAGAGATACAGTTTTTAGTGCGTATACGCAGAGAGATAAATGAAAAGGAATTCCGCATTACAGTCCTGATAATTATATTTCATTACAAGAGAGATCAGAAATAAAAAGATGAAGCATAAGCATTTCTAGTCTCCACGGAATAACTGCATCTAAAGTCCCAGAAAGAAAGAACTTTCGACTTTATACAGATAAATAATTCATGATTATGAAAGATTGTGATGCTAATACTTCGACTGTGACAGGTTATATGATTCATCTCCAGCAGTTTCCGAGTGCTGAATGCGAAACACTGCGCTTCGGAGTGGGTCAGTGAGAAAGTGCAGCAGTAGCCAGTGGGGAATGGCGGTGGAAAGCTGAAATGTCATGTGCAGTGCAAACTTTCCTGACCTATTTAAAATGCCAAGCTTCTCCTTCAAAAAAAAAAAAAAAAAAAGGGGGGGTGGGGGGGGGGGGGTAGGGAATCACAGTTCTTTCTGTTCCACGTGCACAACATGAGGCCTCTTCGTTGGGATTTCCGCCACATGCTGGACATGTCTGAGTTTAAACCGCGGGATGTAAATGCAGTGATATTTGAAAGCAGACCCGATCTGGGTACACATCACGAGCTAGAACAGAAGAACAGGGTCCCTTTAAAAGTCTCTCCACACCAGAAATCCCAGTCTGTTCTTCAGAAAATGAAAGGAAAGGTCTCACACCATGACCCTCTTAAGGGGACAGCCATACTGCGGTGGTTTTGAGGTCAAGTTCAAGGTCAGCGAAATGGCTGCCAACTCGTTATAATACCTGGGTAGCGGCTGGTGCGATTCCTCCCTGTATTTCCGTTTCTGACTGTCCAAACATCATACAACATTGCTGTTCGCACGGTAAACATAGGGAAGTTCCCTAAAATCCGAGGCAACATAAACAAACAAGGTCTCTAAATATAGATGCATCTTTATCCATGGATCAGGGAGCAGGAATAGACTTGTTTGGTTTGGCTCCACTACCTGACATTTGACTCCATCGGACATACTCGCCAGACTTCTGCCTGACGTCGTCAGTCTCGCTGAGGTAATCCAACGCATCCCGCTTAATGAAAGGGAGTAAATAAACCCGAGGTGGCCCCAGCTGCAAGAAATGGTGACGGTGTTGGTTTCAGCACTGACTATAACAACTATTACCAGAAGGAGAGCTGCACAGCTGATATGGGTGACCAGGGAGTTAGGCATTCCATCTTGAGACCGAGGATGTACAAACAAACACATAATGAGTCTTATTAATGTGGAGTACTCAGCGACTTCCAGAGAGCTTAAGATGTTATCGAAGGAAATTAATCAGCCGTTTTTTAAACATTTGGATACGAGCGGGGCGTGTCTAAACAGTCTGGACATCAGTGTGGGATGCATGGCCTACTCAGAGCCATCAGTTATCTCCATAAAAGGCGAAATGAGACCCTTCAACATCAGACAGTTCTCCGAGGCAAGGCTCGGTCCAAAATCAACACACGAATACTTTTTCATGGACGGAATAACGAGTCAGGACCAGAGCTCGGAGGCCGTAACCCAACATTGTGCTTTCGCTCTGCATTCCTGATGAAGCCAAAAGACATGCACGTTGCACAGAAAAGCGTTCATGACACATGCACTTCCTTTATGTAATGGCCGTAATGGACTGTAAGAGCTTACACCGGAGATGCTTTCAATTTTAACTAAGTGCTCGTTCTTCCGTTAATTAGTATGGACGAAGCAGCACATTAGCTTATAAAGCAAGAATGCGACTTAAATGTGACCTGCAGCTTAGAGCCGCAGTCAGAGAAGCTACTAGGAATTCCCACCACCATCACCACCGCCACCACCATGGGCTCCAATACCAACATGGTCAGTTTGAAATAAACTCGTGGCTATTAGCTTCGTAGTCTGTAAGAATCATTTTTAAATGCAATGCTGCAGACCCATCCAGGCCGTGCTCTCTTTTGCATGCTTCTCCCCGCCAATATGATTACAAAACACAAAAGATCCCAACATGAACTATTTCAAATTAGACTGTGACAGCTATACATGTCCTCTTATGTTTAAAACAAAACAGGAGACAAGGGGGGTATTAAGGCATCAAATAATGACCGAACAAATGACTACAAGGATCATGTGATCAAGTATTGTTAGGAGCAGCAAAAAGGCCCTGGGTCCGAGTCCTGAGCTCGGGCGTTTGTGTGAAGTTTTCACGTTCTCCGTGTGCTTGCATGGGTTTCTTCGGGTTACTCTGGTTTCCTCCAACAGTCCAAAGACATGCACATTAGGCTAATTGTCTGTTCCAGATTGCCCCTGGGTGCGAGTATGAATGGTTATGTTTTCCCCAGTGATGGTCTGGCAAGCTGTTCAGGGTGTACCCCACCTTCGCCCAGTGTCGGCTGAGATAGGCTCCATCCTCGCTTTTGAAAAAAAGACGACTGCAGTGCAGATAAAGAACTCTCCCACGCTCGAGCTGAGACTCCCTTTCCCTACCTCCAGGCCTGGGGGAAGAACACCAACACAACCCCCGAGCATTGTTCAGCACGTCTCCGGTGTAATTCATGACCTTTAGGGCTTATATACTTAATCACTGTGGTAAGGCAACACAGGATTGGTCACCTGTACAGGTGTGGCTTGTAGAAAAGAAGAGAAATAAAAGAAAACAAATAGTGCGTGTTTATTTATGTCACCTACAATTACCTTCTATATTATGGCCATCAACTGAAATGATGATATAAAGAGACCCATACACTGCATGTTTCTTAGGATGTACACATTTAACCAGACGGTTCACCAAAAGAATGCGTCAACATGCGTCAAAGAATATATCAGGACTGCTACACTTAACCACTTCCCCTTTGGGTTAGTCAACTGTACATAGTTCCCATTTAGTATTTCAAGCATTTATCAGACTCTGCTCGCTTCCATCTATTAATTAATTCTCAATTTTTATACCAGTGTATTCGAAGGACGTCACTCTTGGTCCGTGTAGAGATTCCAGGGACTTGTGACGCACTGTGCTTAGAGTCCATCAGCTTGGACGGGAATATCCACGCACTCAGATTGAAACGTCAAAATTAGACACCACTTTAGGAATGTCTGGGTCAAAGTTGAAGGTCAGAGCAAGGTCACAACCTGTTTGGCGATGGAGAACTCACGTCTTCCGAACAAGTCCTGATAAACATGCCGTTACCGTGGAACATAAACAGGAACCCGAATATGGACTTTCAAATGAGACCTTTGACCTTGAGTGACTTGCAAGGGTCACACCACCCCAGCCATGCCGCAAATCCTTTAATCGAGAGTTTTGCCGTGTCCACATATTACAGAACATTCCATGAGTACCCATATAGGGCCCATTTGCTTCATTATCCATGCTGTGGGGCAGAGGTGCCTAATTTTCTCTTTTTCCGTCCACAACATATCGTATTTCTGCCCCACCTCGCCATACTATACAACCGGTATATTTCAGGAGGGAACAGGATCCATTAAAACCCTCCATCCTGTTACCTATTGTGTTGTGAATAAAGGTGAATCTCTGATGAGCACAAAGCTCTCAGCTATGGCATGAACAAAAGCATCACAGCTCACTGAAGGAATCGAGACAGCAGTCGTGCTTTCATTGAGTCACTGGAAATTTAATAAATGGGGAGGGGGGGGGGGGTTCCTATTGGGCCTTCTGGGGCTCTTTAGTGTCTAATGAGCACATCGTCTAGAGCTTAGCAGTACAGATGACCGGGTTATTAAGGTAGGCCTCTTCCCCATGTTCCCCATCTATTCATACCAAGTCACAATTGTTGGATTTCCTGTTTTCTCATCATGACATAATTCACGTTAAAGCACCTTTATACCTTTGATCCAACAGTTACATAGATAACCTATAATGAAACCCCCCCTGAGAAGAAACCCAGGCTCTCTACAGACTCCAGACTACAGGTCTATATTTAGCAAGATTGGTTCCAGAGCCACATTACTGGGAGAGAAGGCTCAATTTATCAAAAGCTGCCTGAAGACACATCCACTGTCTCTGTAGGAACCAAGAAGCCATTTTGATCTGCTGCTGCACTCACTTCATGCTCTGCCGTCTCATCTGAAAACGCACGAGCAGAAAAACGCTGGGTTAACGGGGTGATAGGAACTAAAATAGACACAGAACTTCCCATTAGACTAGAACGACCATCTCTGTAAATAAATAAGCAAACGAAAAAAAGTGGGCGTTTATAACAGCACCAGATCATTTTGATTTTAGAAAGGCCGACGGGCACACTGGGAAAATGTTTAACCAGAAAAGTAGAGTGCTTGACAGAGCTCGATAAGGTTTCCACTTGGTGGTTCATCAACAATCACTTGATATAGGAGAGCAGCATCTAATCAAGTTAAAAGGACAGCGGCTTGATGGACGGAATATAAATGCACAAGCTCCACCAGAGGCCTCCCGACTCTTCAGTAGAAGCTTCCAACAACTGGTGCTTAAAGAACGCTAGTCTGCTTGTGCTTCTTTAGACAAACTAGCATTGTTGTTCAGCACTGGTGTTCCTTTTAAGATGCACTTGTGGCCCATTTATTTCCTTTCCTTTCTTCGTCCAAACACTCCAGATGGCCAAACCCAATTCTCAAGCACTCCATTATAAAAGCCTGACCTGACGTTCAAGTTAAAAATCTTTCACACCACGGCCTCAAGAAGTGCCAGTCATTTAGTGCCACTTAATGGAGACGTGTACAATAAACCAGGCAGAACGGTAGCGTAGGGGCTAGCACGTCCACCTCACACCAAGAAGGTCCTGGGTTCGATTCCCAGGCTCGGAAAGGGCACTTGTGTGTGGAGTTTGCATGTTTTGCCAGTGCTTGCATGGGTTTCTTCTGGGTACTCCAATTTCCTCCTACAGTCCAAAGCCATGCACATTAGGCTGATTGGATATTCTTAATTGTCCCTAGGATTGATGTGGAGTGGCGCTCTCGAGTTATACAGCAGACAGACTCCCTCTGGTGAAGAGAGAGATGCCTACGGTTTTCAACTCTGGTTTGAGGTCCACTAATGCTGGCAAAATTAGCTATACTAATCTCCAGCTTGGAAACCGCAGCGGTCTGGACACTTCTCGAATGATATCCTGCCATTAGCCTTACAGTCCTGGACGACAAGGAACTCTAACACAATGAAACGCACATTGCTTACGGAAAACAAAACCTACTGCTCCTTACAAAAACCCTATTCAACACAAGGTAGCGAATGTAGCTAGCTAATTCACTTCATTTAAAATCTAGCTAAAATTATAAATAGAGTCAATAGTGCTAAGTTCATAGTGCTAAATAACCCAAGAAGCGCTGAATGCTTATGCTAATCAGGTAATACTGGTAGTAATCGTAGTCTTCAGGGGAGGGAAATGGAACTGATGCAGTTGTTTTGAACAACACTGAGGCATTTGTCTTTCTTTAGTCTCAGAGATAATACAGAATAAAATCCTGTGCCTGTAATTGTTGGGGACTTTCCCAAAACAACGCATAGATTAGCCTTTTAGCACAGAGGGCCACTGACGCAGCAGGACTGACGTGCGACGTCATACAATAAAGTGTCAACGTTTGAAAAGCTCATAACAGCCTTTTATTATTGCACCAGCTCACCGTTCACACAGGAAAGCAGAGCCTGTTAGACCTTTTACTATCAGATCCTTATTAAATAATAATGAGGACACTGCAGACAGCGCTAGCGTTAAGGAAATATTTAGCATGCTTCACTAGATCCCAGGCCCAAAAGGCCATGAGTTTAACAAGAATTCCATTCTATCTAAAAATAAATAAATAAATATATTTAAAAAAGGGTGTGTATTAATATGGAGCGCAGTACAGTACATCTGTCTCGAGATGTTTGAGAAACCGCAAAATGGACCACATGTCCTTCCACAACAAATTTCAAGCAAACTCATTCAATAAGCCATTAGGAATACATTAGGCAGGCACTTTTCTCTCAGAACTGTTGCATTAAATAAAAAATAAAAAAAATTAAATCTTGCCGAGTTACATCATAAAACAAAACATTTCCATCTGAGATGCCAAACCACAAAAAGAGTTCCAGACTGCTGCCTAATTTAAGGTCAACCCATTGTTTACAATCAGTGACGCAGCGATTAAGAGCTAAACGCTAATTAGCTGCGATGGGTTTGAAAGGGGAGTTGCCTCAATCAATCAGATACTAACTGATGAGGGGCGGTGGTGGCTCGGTGGTTAAAGTGCTGGGTTATTGGTCAGGAGGTTGGGTTCAAGCTCCAGTACCCCCAAGCTGCCACTGTTGGGTCCTTGAGCAAGGCCCATAATCCTGAAGTGTTCAGTTGTATAAATGAGAGATCAAGTATAAGTCGCTCTGGAGAAGGGCGTCTGCCAAACGCCAGTAATCATAATCATAAAATCATGAAGAAAGGAAAAGAGAAGGTGGAGGTCTGGGCTGGAAGCTGGGGATCTCCCCATGAGTCAGCAAGTCATGAGCAGATGAGTGCACAGTGCAATGGTTCAGTAACCACCTCCAACATTCCTGTTTCACTCGGAATAATCTGACATCATCCAGTTATATTCTACAGCAGGCTGCTCATGGACAGACACTTCTCAATGAATCAAAACTCGTTTCCCATGAAAACAAGAGACGCTCCAGCAGAAGGGACCATTTCATAATATGCCAATATATAGAACAAGCATGGCAAGTTTCAAAGCCCCAGCTTCAGCCCACGGCAAGTAAATGTCCGGAAACCTAACGCACAGTTTTGCCTCTGTGACCTTGAAAAGTAGGTCAAGGTCACTCACACACAAACTCATCCTAGCACTTATAGTAGTGAGCCCGCATACCAAGTTCGAAAGCCACAGCTTCAGCGCACAGCAAGTAAATGTCCGGAAACTAAAGTGTGACAGACAGACGGATGAAACGCAGCCCTATAGCTCCCGAGAGCTAAAAAATCATCTACATGGCTGATGTAATAGGTTCCTTATAACAAGTGGAACTTGGCTGATTTAATAGGTTCTTTATTATTGTTTTTTTTTTTTAGTTTCTCAGAATAAATTCCACAGAAAGACCATTAAAAAAAAAAAAAAAAATGATTTTTTCTGCAACCCCCTGCTTGGTCTGAGTAATGAGGTGTAAAAATATCACTGAGGAAAATAACAATCCTCCAGAAACAGCTCATCAAACATCACGGGGCATGAAACGTATTTCGTACTTTTGTCACTGAGAAATTAAATATTTCACAGCACAGTGGCGTAGAGGTGGGTTAGCACGTAAATAGTCCTGGGATCGAGTTTGCACGTTCTCCAAGTGCTTGCATGGTTTTCCTCCAGGTGCTCCGGTTTCCTCCTACAGTCTAAAGACATGCACGTTACGCTAACTGGCTATTCTGAATTGCCCCAGGCAATAACACGATCTCAGAGAGAATTATGAACACAGCAGCGGAGAGAGGAAGCAGTGGAGAGCTGTCACGCATGCATCCATGACCCCTGACCTTCAGCCGTGAGGATAGGAGACGACAATTACCGAGTTATGTTTAGTAGCTTTTCCACACAAAACACATACAGGTCCAACACTGTGACTCTCTGGATAGGAGGTGAGATCAGTGACTGTGCTCTCAGGGGCCATCGCTGGGTGAAATGCTGCATGAGCAAAAAGATGCATATGGATGGTTGTACAGGCCTCAGAGGAAAAAGGTGTTCGTAAGTCTTGATCCATCCTGGTTGGCAGCCTATGATTGGGCGGGAGTGGGTGCATACCACTATGATTGATATGAGTGGGAGGAAGTTCATTCATTCATTCATTCGCTGAGCCAATTAATCCTTCTAGGTTCATGGGGAGCCGGGAGCCTATCTCAGCCGACTGCGGGTGAAGGCAGGATACGCCCTGAAAAGTTTGCCATTCCATCACAGGGCAACACACACAACCATTCACACTCACACTTACACCTAGGGGCATATTTGGAACAGCCAATAAGCCTACTGTGCATGTCTTTGGACTGTCAGAGGAAACCGGAGTACCTGGAGGAAACCCACACACAGGGAAAACATGTAAACTCCACACAGAAATGCCCTCACTGACTCGAAACCAGGACATTATTGCTGTGAGGTGGATGTACCAACCACTATTCATTCATTTTTTTGAACCACTTAATCCTAATTAGGGTCACGGGGGAGGCTGGCATAGCATAGGCTACAAATACAGCCATGGTGATGTCTAAATGTAAACAAACATGCTAATGGATGGAAAAAATAAACATCAAGATCACTTTGTTTACGAGAGCCCAGATCAGACTGATGGATGACGCAAGCATAGCAATGCTTTTGTAAATCACAGGCGCCTTATTAGGAGGATCTTCATCATACAATCCGACATGGGGACTGCTGACCTTGCACGATGTAAAACACACAGTTTATCAGAGTAATATACAAAAGACAGAGGTTGGGTCTTGGTGTTTGTTTCATGCAGTTCTGTTGAGACGGCCATAAATGTTTTCAGTTCAGGCCTGGACTTCATCACTGATACAAAGAGAAATACGGAGTCTGGCAAGATAGAACTTTGCACGCGTACAATTCAGCTCATGCACGGTGCTTTAACAGGAAGCAGATGGCCCGTCTGTCCACACTGTTTGTGTGGCTGTCGTGAAAACGTCTGAATGCGAGACGGGGCTATGTAGGAAAAACAGGAGAATGGGGTTAGTATGAAGAATCTGCCTCGGTAGATTTATGGATAATCAGTAAGGACAGAAACTCACAGAAGTAACTTATCATCAAGGATTATGATTTCATTTATTCACAGGTCATTTATTATATACATTTTCAGACCTTTATCCTTCGTTTCGGACACCAGTGGAACACCAAATATAATTCTTAATCCAAAAAACTCCACAGTTCTTCAGGAAGCTGCTTCCCTATGTAACCCCCCCCCCAATGAAACTCTGATTTTGAGTGTGCGTGTGAGATGGATGACCTATTTGGCTTCCTCCTCCCATTTATAAGTTTTCCCGCTGTCTGTGCCTACTCTCCTCTGATTGGTCACCTTTGAACAACTGACAGCTGGGACCGAGAAATACCGTTGTGCATGATTTTTATTTTTTTTTTATGGGTGGGGCTAATCATATAAACAAGCAAACAAACATCAGCAAGAGCCTTGTGTCTCTGGCCAGCTCAAACGCCACACGCTAAGACACTCTGGCGTCGTCTAACATGGCTATCCAACACTAGGGGTCAAAAAAAAGTGGAAAAAGCATATCTACCATTTAAAACCAACATTTTAAGGGATTCACATTTCGTTTCAAAGCACCAGTGTCCTTAACCAATCCCCTGTTGCCAAGAAATCCAATTAACTCGTAGTAACAAGAGCAGTTTACTTGGGGAAATAAAAAACAACAAGAAGCTAATTGTGTTCCTTAATACCTACTATGGAAAACGAGCGAGTACTTGAATTCCTGGTAGGTGTGTCTACGTCGACATCATCTTTATCTTCGCCTTATATCCCTGGCGCTGAAGCACTATGTTTGCGTCCTCGCCAAATTTAGCACATGGGGTTCTCTCGTCACAAACACAAACATATTTTGTCTTTGTTTTCATTCAGTGAAGGATTTAAAGAATTGTCATTTTCAGTGCTGTTCTGTATTTAGTGCAATTTCCCCCCCACAGGTTCCGCACTCCTTCACATTTCTGATTTTGGCATCCATTCAAGCTAATTAACATGACTACAGCATCATGTCCTGAGTTTGTGTACGTACTGCAGCAGGTGGTGAGATTCGGTTTCTTCCCACCTCCCAAAACATGGCAGGTGGTGTCATCAATACTAAATTGCCCCTACGTGTGAACAAATGTGCAAACGCTTTTGCACGAGATGGACTAGCGAAGCCTTGGTCTCACATAGCTGGAATGACTTCACAGCAGATGATTTTTAGCCTTCCGGGGGTCAACCAGCATTAGGCCGTGAGTGTTCCGTGCACTTCCATTGGAATACGTGAGAATCGGGAAGCTACCTTACTTTCCAGGTGCTGGGCTCATGATCAAGAGGTTAGGAGTTCAAATCCCGTCAGACCCCCATCATGCTAAGACCCCTTGGTTAACCTCAATCATACCTCTGTCCACCCAGCTGTGTAAATGGGTACCAGTGAAATACTGAGAAGTTGGTGGGTTCGAATCCCTAGTAGACCCGCACCATGCTAGCACCCCTGGGCAAGGTCTTAAACCACAAGTGTGCCTCTGTCCACGCAGTATAAATGGGTACCAGTAAAAAAAATACTGGGAAGGTAACCTGCAATGGCCTAGAGTCCCATCCAGGAGTCGTTGAGCTCCTAGTCACTTCATGCTACAGAAATCGGGATTAGCTCCGGCCTGATCGGTGTAAAAGCCCTACAGGATTTATTTTACATTGCTGTGCTGGAACAATTATTGCAACCTTGAAGGCATTTCTGAGGCATACATGGCTTACTGGGATTTTAATGCAGATTTCCATGGAGGGAAAAATGTACCTGAAACAGTGACTGCCACATCTGTCACAATTACTGCCAGTGGACATGATGGCTGCAACGTATGCAGTGCAGATGTTCATGTTTCTTGTGCACATATTTTTGCACAAGACTGCCTGCTTGGTCATGATGGCCTCGGAAATCCCAGACAGTTGTCGCATATTAACTGGCTATATGAGACCCATGCTTTAGGGTACCTCACAGTTAAAGTCTGTGGATCCACAGGAACCCTGACCAAGTTGTTACTGAAGTTGAATAAAAATGGTGGATGAGTGAAATAAGAAAACGCTAGCGACTGTTTTATCAACAGCGCACTGAATGTGTTAGTCTGACAAAAGACTGAAGCAAGAACGGATAGCCCTCAGCAACATTCTCAGTGTTATACACAAAAACAATGGCTCGGTCATGGATCGGTCAACTCCTTCCCTCCACTTTCTTGCTTACAGTATCAATCAACACTGCATCACTACTTACCAGAGTCATTTCAAATCCTGATCACGTAAAGATCCAAGCCGGGATGATGGGAAAGCCGCAAAAGGAAGTAAGTGTGTGGATTAGCGCTCCTTATGGACAAGCTCTCGCTTTCTCTCGTTCTTGCTTCGCTTTCTTTTGCTCTCTGAGCACTGAGCGTATCCCACACAGCTGCAGCTACAGCTCTCTTCTTCTCCTCTCCCACTGATCAGCAAGGAAGTGGGCGTAAATGGACTTGTGCTGAGTGCATACACCATGTATGTACAGTATATGTACTCGTACAGTTCTGGTCATACTGAAGAATCGTTGTCCGTGCTGTATGCAAACAGGCGACTCTGAACTACGCACACTGAGACCTGTGTTTGAATTATTACAGCAAATATATTGGGTATTTTGTTTGGTCTTTGATAATGCTCTTCTATACAGGCAGCCAGGATTGAATAATCATACACCAATCAGCCAGAACATTAAAAACATCATGAAGAACATCGTGATAATCTCGTTACAGTGCCTCCTTCAAAGCAGTGGGCTCTTTTAGGCAGAATGTGAACAGTCAGTCCTTGAAGTTGATGTGCTGGAAGCAGGAAAAATGGGCAAGTTGAAGAATGAGTTAATTTGACAAGGACCACATTGTGATGGCTAAACGACTGGGTCTACTCATTTTCAAAATGGCAGGTCCTCTGGGGTGTTCCTGGTACACGGTGGACCACCGAAGATGGTCCAAAAAGAGAAGTGAACTAGCAAGATGTGAAGTGATGGGCATGAGGAGAGAAGATGTGAAGTGATGGGCATGAGGAGAGAAGCCTGGTACGTCTGGTTTGTTTGATGCCACAGAAGCGCGAGTGTAGCACAAACTGCGAAATCTGCTAATGCTGGCCATGATAGAAAGGAGTCAGAACACACAATGCATCGCAGCTTGCTATATATGGGGCCGCCAATCCGCAGACCAGTCAGGTGGTGGTAATGTTACAGCTGATTGGTGTAAATACTAAACATTTGACATTTGTGAACAGATTGTGTATTTAATTGCAGCTTATTACTAGCACAACTGTCCCTGCAGCTGTAAATCACTGATGTGAATTGGTTCAATTGTCCAGCTAAAAGCTTCAGCTAAGCGAATAAAGTGAATTATAATGCAATAACCACAAGTGGATCTCTTAGCACACAGACTAGACTTTTTATTAAAGTACACCACGCCTCATGCTTCATCTTTTTGAAGGAAACCCTTATAATTCTTTCCAAAAGCTCAAAGATTTAAGATATTTCTGAACTAGATTTAAGAAATAAATTTAGCTCAGAGGTTTGGGAGGGCAAGCGTCCTGCACACATGCTTCTACAGTAGGGGTAAAAAAAAAAAAAAAAAAAAAAAAAAAAAAAAAAAAACCCCCCAAAACCCCCCCCCCCCCCCCCCCCCCCCCCCCCTCCCCCCCAAGGGGTTTTTTCCCCCCCCCCCCCAACCCCCCCCCCCCCCCCAAAC
>JBCNYH010000022.1:30040530-30055829 GCA_039654325.1 Tandanus tandanus | reverse complement strand
TCTGCCCTGCGATGGCCTGGCGAGCTGTCCAGGGTGTACTCTGCCCTCGCCCAGAGTCGGCTGAGATGGGCGCCAGAAAATGAATGAATGAATTATGTTTATTGTAATACAAAAAATAAATAAATAAATCACATCCCTCTCATGAGGTGTTTATTGAGTACGATGGCGCCACCTAGAGGAATTTAAATCAATGATGAAAATTGATGTTGATTATTTTTAAGTTCTACTGCAGTCATGTCACTCAGTCCAAACCCAAACCACCCAGGAAAGACAAAATAACCTCACAACTAAGGGAATGATTTATTTCACCTAATGAATCCTGGAATAGTAACATAATGTTGACGACTTTACAATGGTGTGCAAGCCACAACATCCAGAATGTAAAGAATTGTGAGATTTAAAATAACAACAACAATAATAATAATAATAATAAAAAAAGTTCCACATGATAAAATATCACTATCAATATTTTTTTTTTTTTTTAAAGTGTAATAACAGAAAGGCTAAAGCAATAACACACCGTAAACCTGAACTGCGGCTTTAAGTGATGAGAAAGCTGTGCAGTTACAGTAACCATGACACAAACAGTAATGTAATACAAAATAAAGGCATAAACATGAGAAATAAAGACTTTTAAAAAGCATAGTGCAAAATAAAAATGAAATAAGAAAATGAGTATTGCTTCGCATTTAAAGCACATGGTCACTTTTCTTTTAATCATATTTAGATTAAGGCAATACTTTATGCTGCATTGTAACACGAAACCTAAGTGGTGGTGTGAAGCGTCCACACAATAAAGCACACTGCAATCGCAAATCCATTTTGTTCTTATGGCATAAAATGGAATTCCTTTTAAAACAAAAAAATTAACTAGATACAGCAAGTCTGGATCTATCACCTACAGAGATAATGAGGATATATATATTTATATACACACTATATTGCCAAAAGTATTCGCTCACCCATCCAAATAATTGAATTCAGGTGTTTCAATCAAACTCTATGGCCACAGGTGTATAAATTCAAGCACCTCGGCCTGCAGACTGCCTCTACAAACATTTGTGAAAGAATGGGTCGCTCTCAGGAGCTCAGTGAATTCCAGAGTGGTACCGTGATAGGACGCCACCTGTGCATCAAGCCCAGTCGTGAAATGTCCTTGCTACTGAATATTCCACAGTCAAATGTCAGTGGTATTATAACGAAGTGGAAGTGATTGGGAACGACAGCAACTCAGTCACGAAGTGGTAGGCCGCGTAAGCTTAGGCGCATAGAGCGCAGAGGTCGGCAACTTTCAGCAGAGTCAATTGCTACAGACCTCCAAACTTCATGTGGCCTTCAGATTAGCTCAAGAGCAGTGCGTAGAGAGCTACATGGAATGGGTTTCCATGGCCGAGCAGCTGCATCCAGGCCGTACATCACCGAGTGCGGTGCAAAGCGTCGGATGCAGTGGTGTAAAGCACGCCGCCACTGGACTCGAGAGCAGTGGAGAAGCGTTCTCTGGAGTGACGAGTCACGCTTCTCCATCTGGCAATCTGATGGACGAGTCTGGGTTTGGTGGTTGCCAGGAGAACGGTACAGCTGATTAGCCTAATATGCATGTCTTTTGGACTGCTGGAGGAAACCAGAGCACCCAGAGGAAACCCACACAAGCACGCGGAGAACATGCAAACTCCACACAGAAACGCCCTGGACGAGCCCAGGACTCGAACCCAGGACCTTCTTGCTGTGAGGCGGACTTAATAACCACGACGCCGCTGTGCCCTGATGTTATTTATATATAAAAATATAAACCTGACCTTCTGATTCCAAAGCTGCTTTTACAGCGGTACGTGCACCCAGACCAAGTTGCCCCGCTACTACTGCCCGTGTAAAAATGATTTGCTCTGGAACAACTTGAATATTCAAATATCTCTTGTTCCGGGCACAACTTGCTGTCTGAACACAATCAGTGTCAAGATGGAGGGTTTAGGCGTGCGCAGTAGCATCCATCCTGGTTATTAGGTCATTTCATGGGCTTTCACAGCAGGTGGGTGGTTCTTGTCCAGTGTTTTGTTTTGTTTTATCGCCATCAACAATGGAAAAATGCGATTCCATTCCTTCACTGGTGTTCTTAAAACATTCGGAGATGACGCCACGCATCTGCGTTTATATTTATGATTCCTGGCTGCTGACTTTTCCTTACTAGAGCCTCACAATCATTCGTTATGACTCACTCATTTGCCGAACCGCTTAATCCGATTAGGGTCGCGGGGAGGCTGAGCGAAGGCAGGGTACACCCTGGACCGTCACAGTGCCAACATTCACACACAACCATTCACACTCCACACCTAGGGGGCAATCAAGAATAGCCTAATGTGCAGGTCTTTGGACTGTCAGCGGAAACCGGAGTACCCGGAGGAAACCCATGCAAGCACAGGGAGAACATGCAAACTCCACACAGAAACGCCTCACTTGAACCCATAAGGCACATGTGCTAACCACTACGCCACTGTGCCACCCCTTGTAATCAACTGAGAGATGCGAAAGTACGCCTTGCTTCCTCACCCGAAATGTAGTTTCTGATCACTGATCTGCGCATGCATGCTTGCGTGATGTCCCGCTAACTTCCGGCTTGTCACTGACTCGAGAGCAACTTGCTCCCATTGCCCGCGCACTAGCAGCTTAGCGATCTCAGCTGAACGATTCCTATAAACTGTAGTTAATGAATGCTGTATAAATAATAATAATGCTGTGTCTCGACAACCGTTTATTTGAACTCTGTGAACGTCACCATCGTTAGCGTAATGATTTAAAAAAAAATAAATAAATAAAACTAGTTCTCTGGCCCTAATAGTTAAAAATAACATCTTTATCGTTCCGGATATCTGATCAGACATCAGTAGCAGTAGTAGAGCTGCGAGCGCAGGCTTCTGTAAGAGTCCTCAGGCTGCTCGCCTTCAAACAACATTGACTCGGGCATTAGTGCTCCCTCCAGGGGCTCCGGCTGGCAAAACTCCACAACAAACTCCTCTTCTGCCTCTAGCAGCGTCCGAGTCCAAGCTTTCATGTCCAGTCTACCGTCCACGCCTCCGTATTCCTGAGGCAGCACAGTGCGCGGGATGACGCGGTGTAGAGACGACAGGTCCGAGCCGTGCAAGACAAACTGGAAGAGTGAAGAGTAAATCGTCATTCCAATTTTACTTGAAACGCTAACGAGTATAAAGGGAAAGGAAAAGAATTTTGTGAATGAGACTGTTACCCTTTCAGCCATCTTCTCCTTCAGAAAGGGCTTGATTATCGCAAATATTCCCTTAAAGATTCGAGGCTCATTTATAATATTGACTGCCTTTATTCTGATTGGAAATCCATCCTGAAACATAAAAATCAACTCATTCAGCAGTTATAAACAATGAATGAATTAAATATTAACTTTAATAATAACAGGGCGGCACGCAGGCGTAGTGGTCAGCATGTCCCCCTCAGAGCAAGAAGATCCCGAGCTCGAGTCCTGGGCTTGGCGAGTCCTGGGCTGTATGGAGCTTGCATGTTCTCCCCGTGCTAGCGTGGGTTTCCTCCGGGTGCTCCGGTTTCCTCCCACAGTCCAAAGACATGCAAATTAGGCTAATTGGCTGTTCCAAATTGACCCCAAGCGTGGATGTCGTGTGTGCTCTGCGATGGTCTCTCGAGCTGTTCAGGGTGTACCCCGCCTTCGCCCAGTGTCAGCTGAGACAGGCACAGCCTACCCACGCTAGTATTAGGATTAGCCGGTTAGCAAATGACTGAATAATAACAATAACAATAATAATAATAATAACAATAATGGGTCTATTTTATTTATTTTAATGCTAACAAGCTCTACAGCACAGACTCACCTGAAGTATGCTAACGACTTTCTTTGCCAGTAGAGGGCCTGGGTTGGAGGCTTGAGACAAGCCAACTCCTGTATAATCCACCAGTATGACGACTCCATTCACTTGAGTCTCCTCAGGTTGAATCAGCTTTTCTAGTGTCAGATAAATAGCCCGAATGTTGTCCACAAATGGATAGTCATTCGGTGTCCATTTCCCTGTTACGCAAACAACGCAAAAGATTCAGTAAACAACATTAATTTTATTTTCCAAACCGCTGAATCCTATTAGAGTCACGGAGGGGCTACAGCCTATCCTGGCCAACCCTGGTCGAAGGTGAGGTACACCCTGAACAGCTCAGAAGTCCATCGCAGGGCCAACACACACAGCTATTCACTCTCACACCTAGGGGCAATTTGGAACAGCTGATTAGCCGAATGTGCATGTCTTTGGACTGTGGGAGGAAACTGAACATTATAAACATAATATTACCACCAGCCTGTAAATCCAAGGTTAGTAGGTCTACATTCTTCTCAAAACTTGTTGGAATTTCTGAAATGAACGCCATAATTTACCAACCTGGCCGTAAGCAGAGAATGTAGCGCCCTTGAGGATCAGGGCTGGGCAGGACGGTGAGGAAGCCTAGCTCAAGTACATGCTTCACTGTTGAAGGCTTGAGGTCATGGAAGACTTCAGGCCAGGCCCTCCTGCTGCTGTGGTAGTTCAGGAGCAGTTGCAGTGCCCGGTCATAGTCAAACTTCCTGGCTCGGAGGAAGCGTAAGAGAAAGGCGTCATCCAAGCGTGTTCTCAGGCCAGAGTGTTCCTTCAGGATCATGTCTCGCAGCGCTTGGACGTCCCGAAGACGCCATTCGGGCTTCTCCTGTAGTTCCTCTCGTGCCTTAGCCTCCAGGTCCGGGGTTAGAGTGCACACATAGATCGGCGGAGGAGCTGCGGGGAACCGCATGCCCGCCATCATGTCCACTGAAGGGCCGGGGTCAGTTTGGCCATTCTGTTGTGCCATTGGCTACCTGTGTGTCTGACTACAAAAAAAAACAAAAAAAAACACACACAAAACAAAGTGAATCTGATCTCGCTGAGCCTCACCAGCAAACCTCACTCACTCTCAATCATTTGCTGAACCACTTAATCCTACTAGGGTCACCGGGAGGTTGGAGCCTATCTCCACCGACTCTGGGCGAAGGCAAGGTACACCCTGAACAGCTCACCAGACCATTACAGGGCCAACACACACAACCATTTACAGTCACACCTAGGGGCAAGTCGGAACAGCCTAATGTGCATGTCTTTGGACTGTAGGAGGAAACCCACACAAGCATGGGGAGAACATGTAACACACTTCACACAGAAACGCCCTCGCCGAGCCTGGGACTTGAACCCAGGACCTTCTTCCTGTGAGGTGGATGCACTATTCACCGCAAAACTAATTACTCTAAATGTAAACAGCTCACCAATGTTTGATAGTAAACAAAGAAATTAGAGGACAGGAAAGCTTTAAAAGTATCTTCTTAATGTGTGTCTGATATTAAAGGTGAAGTTTATTAGATGGAAACAGTTTAAATGATAGCTGTGAAAAAGAAAAGCCAAGAAAAAGAAACATGACTTCCATTTTGTGTTGTTTATTAGCTATTAGCTACTACTGGTAACCTGGGTAACAACCCTGTGTTAGCATTAGCAGGTAAGGCTAATTAAGACACTAATTGAGACTGTATGAATGAAATAATCCTCCTAATTTTCGTAAACTGCTTCAAAAATAATAAAAAACAATCAATCCTGACCTGAAACATGTTTCTCACACTATCATTCAGCTACAATTTAAAATAAGTGTCATTAAGGCTACACATCCAGGTAGCTACATTAAGTCAATTAGCCAATAATAACAGCTGCTAGTTAGCCGACTAGCCTGGGTCAGGTTGCACACTCACGACATCATTAAACACATTTTTACAAGAAACACACTGACACCCAGTTTACTTGTTTGTTTGTTTGTTTGTTTTTTCTTTTCCGCACATGAAATATTTTTTTCAACCGACCATGAAATCGATTACAAAACAACCGCAGCGATAACTGACCTGCTGAGCAAATCCGCAATCACTTCCGTGTACAGAAGCACCGCCTCCTCTGATTGGTTACTCCCTGGCATCTGGGCTCTGACGTCATTCAAATCCTTTCAGGGTCGCATTATTGGGTGAAACTCATTTGTTTAAATCACTGGTTTAACTGGTTAACTGTCTCTGATGCTTTGATCTAACGGGTTGTACAGTACAGGATTATGTAAAGTAGATATTTTAATACTGAGGATGTTTATTATCTTTTTAATTCGATCTAACACTAGTTATTTTCATGAGTTAGGCACCATATTCAACTGTGTGTGTGTGTGTGTGTGTGTGTGTGTGTGTGTGTGTGTGTGTCTGTCTCAGTGTGTCATGGTCCCTGAACCATTCATTCATTCATTCATTCATTTATCAGGTTTTAGTCCTACTAGTGTCGTCGGGAGGTTGGAGCCCACCTCAGCTGGCTCTGGACGAAGGCAGGGTACACCCTCGACAGCTCACCAGTCCATCACAGGGCCAACACACACACAACCATTCATTCCTAATGTGCATGTCTTTGTACTGTGGAAGGAAAGCGGAAAACCTGGAGGAAACTCACCCAAGCACAGCGAGAACGTGCATACTGCACACTGAAACGCCCTAGCTGTCTACGGGACTCGAACCCAGGACCTTCTTGTGCTAAACACTATGCTATTTATTTATTTATTTATTTACTAAATTTTTTGGGGGGGTTATTTATTTATTAATGAGAAGCTCATCCTATTTCTCATGTATTTTTAATTCGAATTACAAATAATTGTTCCCTCATTTTTTTCCCCCTTTTCTTTTGTCATTTTGTTCAAGTTATCTGTCCTACATGCCTGTGATGAAAATTGTCCAAAGCATTACTACCTGAAAATTCCTTCCATCTATATTAAATAAGACACAGTGGTCGGCACTCTCGCCTCACAGCAAGAAGGTTCTGGGTTCAAGCCCTGTAGCCGACTGGGATCTTTCTGTGTGGAGTTTCTGTGCTTATGTGTTTCCTTTGCTGTTCAAGGAGTCAGTGTGTTGTGTGCTACGATGAAAGAACACCCGTGATTTATTAGTCATGATAGGGTAAGCTCATTAATATATGACAGATAAGACAGATTTTATCCTCCTGCACTTACTGCAGGTTTCAGAAGGAAGGCGTCTGGCTCTCTCTCTTGGTCTATATGGAATTTGCTTTATGACATTTATCGGTTTCTACACACACGCCCAGGCACTAGAATCCTTGACCATGATCTGCCACGTAGGCTGCCGCTTTTATCGTCCTGTTTTAAAACAGTTTTACTGCCTGAAAAGATTACAAGATTATGTGACTTCTCGTGTAAATATGTTTAAAATGGGACTTTTCTTAAATATTTTCACACACAAAAATTTTGGTCTGTTTAGGAGTTTGTATTTGGTCCCCCTTTATCACAATGTAAAATAAAAATATAACTTTTTTTTTTGCTGATTAACCACTTCTGGAACAAATCTTGCAAGTCTGGCAGCCCATTGGTCCGATAGTTACAGCTTATTGGTCCAACAGCCCATTGGTCCAACAGCCCATTGGTCCGACAGTTACAGCCCATTGTTCCAACAGCCCATTGGTCCGACAGTTACAGCCCATTGGTCCAACATCCCATTGGTCTGACAGTTACAGCCCGTTGTTCCAACAGGTATAGCCCATTGGTCCAACAGCCTATTGGTCCAACAATTACGGCCCATTGGTCCAACAGCCTATTGGTCCAAGTTACAGCCCATTGGTCCAACAGTTACAGCCCATTGGTCTGACAGTTACAGTCTATTGTTCTAACAGTTACAGCCAATTGGTCCAAAAGCACATTGGACCGACAATTACAGCCTATTGGTCCAACAGTTAAAGCCATTGGTCCAACAGTTACAGCCCACTGGTCCGACAGCCCTAACCCTAACCCAACTGAACTAAGTAGGGTGCCCAACTGAGTTCTTATATGAGTAGGGCTGTAGACCAAATGGGCTGTCAGAACATAGAGTCATCCCTAAGTGCAACACTTGGCAGTTAAAACATTTTTTTACATGTCTGTAGTGACATATTATTTACATGTCTGGTGTATAAATTAACAAGGACCTAATGGAAATAACTGAATAGTCTGAAAGTGTTTTTGTAAAAATATAACCTTGAAATTTAATATCAGCTCACAAAGCACAAGTCAGCTTTCATATCACTCTAGGAACGTGTAGCGATCTTTTCAAACCGCATACCACATCCTAACACACTGCTTCTTACACTCTCATTATATAGCTGTTGGCTTCAGTAAATAAAAAAAAAAATCTGGGATAGTCTCAAGGACAGAAAGAAATTACTTCTTAGTAATGGAGTAATGGGGTAGGACATTTAAACATTTTTTTCTTTGTCTCTAAACAGACTTAAATACTGGTCATAAGGAATCTGGCACAACAAATACATAATCGAACGCTAATACAGAAAGAATGAGATGTATTTTTTTTTTCCTATAATACATCAAAGAAATAAAACACATATACAGCTCATGAAGCACAGTTTCCGCAAAGCTTGTAAGGCACAAACAGTGTACAGAGACATCTTAAAAGTGAATAGACACATTCATTTAAAAGGATTTATACACAGATATACATATACACAGTAGCCAAGTTGATGGAGACACTTCACAGCAGTACTCCGACTCACTTGGAGTTTCTCTGCAACATCAGTTGCCTTACAACAGGGATTATTTCCAACAGTCTGCTCGAAAGTCCGAAGACACCTGTCAGAGGAGCCCAGATCGACCTGAGTGGGATGCTATTGATTCCTTGCCTTTGCTGGTGAATTGTACAATCACTCTATTGACTGTGGTGAAAGGAATCCACCCTCACTCCACCCTCAGACTGACCCACAATACGCCCGCTTTGAAAATTGGACAACTCTTTGCTCCTGGTGTTCGCAGCATACATAGCTAGTTCATTCATTCATTTTCTGAACCGCTTGATCCTTATTAGGGTCGCGGGGAGGATGGCGCCCATCTCAGCCAACTCTGGGCGATGGCAAAGTACACCCTGGACAGTTCGCCACGCCATCGCAAGGCAGAAAGACGCTGACGGCTATGCAGCCTACCCTTGACGAAAATCAGCAATGGTTCTTTTACATGCCTCTCACCACTGACAGTGAGAGACATGGCCGGCCTTTGATTACCCAGTTATACATAGCTAGTAACTATAATCAATTTATATCCTGTAATCTAAAATTTTAAAAAATAATACGTTTGGGGCGGCATGGCAGCGTAGTGGTTAGCACGTCTGCCTCACAGAAAGAACATCCTGGGTTTAAGTCCCAGGCTCCTTGTGGAGTTTGCATGTTCCTCCCATGCTTGCTCCGGGTGCTCCGTTTTCTTCCCACAGTCCAAAGACAAGCACAGTAGACTAATTGGCTGTTCTAAATTGCCCCTAAGTGTGGATGTGAGTGTGAATGGTTGTGTATGTGTGTTGGCCCTGTGATGGCCTGGCGATCTGTTCAAGGTGCATCAACCAGTGTCGGCTGAGATAGGCTTCAGCCTATTCGCAACCCTGCTAGGATGAAGTGGTTCGGTAAATGAGTGAGTGCGTGATTAGCAAGCATGATCCAATGAGTTTTGCAGATAAAACTCTGTAATGACGGATGTATTTACTTTTGATATGTCTCTGTAATCTATTTCTAAGTACTTTAAAAATCATTCATATCAACTCGGTTATTAAAATACTGTACAACGTACACATCTGATTCTCGCCAGATGAAAGGCTTGTTGTACTGTAACATTTATTTCATCTTAATATAATAATATTAATATAAACTTTAATAATTCTCTTTGCTGACATGTTTGAAATATCAATTTCTCCTAGGGGAGTATAAATATGTAGCAAAGAAAAGAAAAAAAAACAGCCTACAAGTCATGTTGCTCCAAAAAAAAAACCAAACATCTTCCACAGTAGATCTACTGTACAATCCTGAGGTTTCTTCTCTTTTTGGTCTACATGTCATTATCTATGACTCATCTATGACTCATTCATTTGATCCTCACTGTAATGTCTAAAGCCTGCATCTCACGGAGTGGCGAATACTGACGAACGTAGCGGATTTTGGATTTGCCAACTTTTCTGACGAATGCTGATGAAAATCAGGGTTTACCTCTGTCGCTTTGTGACATTTAGCACCGTTTAGTGACAGTCATCAACATTTGTGCAAATGTTTGTAGGCGACTGTTAGCAAATGTTAGCGACAGTGTTTGCAACGATTAGCAACTCTTTCGCCACTGTTTGGGAACGTTTGGGAACTTTTGCCAACTTCTGGTAAATTATCAAGTGAATGTCGGGCAAATCTTGGAATTGAATCACCCAACCGTGTAAAACAGGTGAGAAAACCTTCCCCAGATATAGAAGATGGACTTCCAGAATATGGAAATATGAATTTCTGTCAGGAAGAAGCCCGATGTGCTGCTGCAGCTTGAGGAAGTATTGCTTTGTCTGGCTGCTGCTGCAGCTATCCTATAGCATAAGAGAAGGAAAGAAGAGAAAGATAAAGAATGGTTGATTGACCCAACCCTATAAAAAAAGGTGAGGAAACCCTCTCTAGAATTGTGTTCACTACTTGGCGAACCAAGAAGAACTTCAGCGAGCCATATTACAACCGTTTGCAAACGCTTACAACTGTTTGCGGCCCTAAAAACTGATTAGCGACCTTATACAAACCCTGACAAAACCATCAGCATTCGCCTCTAAGAGAGATACTAGCTTAAACAAACATAAAAACAATCCAAAATGTACTTTCTACTGTATTATATCACTTGCAAACCATCCTTCCCAGAGCACATGGTTCACCAATAGACCAATGGACTTTTAATGGCTGCCTCAGAAATATAACTAGTAAAAACATGCTGTCAAGGAATCTGAAGCAAGCCAGTTGTCCATGGATAATCTTTTTTAAAAATGTGAATTATTATTCTTTTTTATTTTTAGATGGTCAGATACTCTCTTGCTTGGTGATTGTGGGTTGAGGAATGGCTGTCGGCTGTTTAGGCACAGTGGCTATGACGCCCTGGGCCAGTTTGTAATGCTCAGAGCTGGAAGCTGGTGGAGGAGATGGGATTGGAGTTTCAGGTGTGGCTGTGGGCACAGAAATTTCAAATGCCCATTAAAAACATGCCAAAGGTTCCCCAGAACAACATTGCAAGCATACGCAGTATAAGACCTGAAATTTCTGAAGGCATTAAAAAGTGTAAGAGAGAATAATAGGGGCTTTTTGGACCAAAACTAAGCCTGATTAGTCCACCAAAAGGATTACAGTATGCCTGTTTGTCTCTGCCGTAGACGGGAGGGTTGGACAAAAAAAAGTGCAAGGGGAAATTAATAAAAAAGGAATGACATCAAGGTCTTACACATTTGTCCATTGTGAATTGGAGTGGCCATGCTGTTGGACACAATGACGTTGTTGCTGAGGTGCTCATGGACCAGGTGTGGGTGCAGGGATGGTGGAGCATGGGGGGCCTCATTAGCCGAACCTATCATACAAACATTAAGCATCAATCAAGGGTCATTTATCTTGCCTTTGGGGGCCACCTCAACAACTGTTACAAATCAGACTGATGGACATGTTTTTTTATTTCCAGCTTATTATTACCTCCCAAAAGCATCTCCTGCAGGAGGTTGTCAATCTTCGCCATCCCGAACAGCTTAACAAACTGGATTTGCTCAATCATTTGCCAGGTAATGCTCTGTAGTGTTGGTAACAGAAGCAGGAGCTCGCCAAACCGTCCCCGTGAATCATACTGCCGGTCATTGATGTAGTCTTCTAAACTGACCTGCACCTGGTATCGCATCCTCTTGATCTTGCTCGGATCACTCAGGCCTTTGGCGTCTACCAATATCGAGAGAATATGAAGGTACTCATGAGTTACATTTTAATCTTGAAGATCGGGAATTTTTGCATTTTGTAAAATATGAGTTCTGATTTAAGCTAATTTCTTGGATCTTATAGGTACCTGGATCAAAGAATACAATGGCCTTCAAGCAAGCATATTCATTATCGTCTATCTGGAGCTCCTGGAAAGGAAGGACCAATTCATCAAGGATCCTTACTGCTACGCGACTCACTTCCAACTCAGGGCAATTCCGAGGAATTATATGGTCATTACCTAGGGAAAGAAGTATCATACATAACTATTACAATGTGCAAACATTCATCATTACCAATATTCAATCATTCATTTGCCGAAGCATTAATTCTACTAAGGTCTAGTAGAGGCTGGAGCATATCTCAGCCGACTCTGGGCAGAGGTGGGGTACACCCTAAACAGTTCGCCAGGGCAACATACACACACACAAACATTCACACTCACTCTCACACCTAGGGTCAATTTGGAACAGCCAATTAGCCTAATGTGCATGTCTTAGGACTGCTGGAGGAAACCAGAGTACCTTGAGGAAACCCACATGAGCAAAGAGAACATGCAAACTCCACACAGAAATACAGGACTTGAACCCAGGACCTTCTTGCTGTGAGGCAGATTCGTTAACCACTACACCACCGTGCTGCCTCATAACCAATATAAACAGTCCAATTTGACACCTTACCTAATAGTAGAAGGTCCTTGTAGAGCATGGAGCGCTTGGCAGCTCCAAGCAGGAGATGTTCTCCAGCATGAGCTCGTAGCAAAGCCACCTGGAAAAAAAAGACAAAACATAAAAATGGTCACAATCCACAGCCTATGCATTTGCACACATAGTAATGAGAATGTAGCAGGAAGCATTGTGCCTTGGGGGGTGGTTAAAAACCAAAAAAGTTAGCGTTCATATCATCAACTATGAGGTTCTCACAGATTTTAGGGAAGGAGCTGAGAAAGTGCGTTTGCAAGAAGATGCCGTGTCATTCACGAGCAACATTCACAAATCAGTTACTACATCCTGGTGCTTACATTGTTAATGATTCTGTAGGTCTTAAGGAGCATGTAAGTTTTCAAACCAGCTCATCACTTTCTAACCAGAGACATCAAAACACATTAACCACTAGCACTTCAGATTAACCTCCCTATCCACCCCACACCACCCCCCAACCCCCACCGCAACCCAATCCACACCTTTTAAACATTTTAGACATATTTTTAGTTAAAAAATGACCAAGACCCGCTCGGAAAGGCATGTTCATGAGAGTGCTTGACTATTTTTCCAGCAGTGTTGCATGCTTTACATTACTATCAATAAGATATTTGGTTAATTCGTAATTACACCCAACCCAACTGCCTTGAAGATACCCCAAATGATTCGAATTTCCTTTTTCCACAACGTTGCCGATTCTTACCTGGTCATCCAATGGGAGGTCACAGAAGGCTGGGATATATTTGGCCCATTCCACCAATACCAACAGTTGCTGCTTCATAGATTCACACACATCTGTAATGGTGGCTATCTTTTTTGTTCTGATGTCACCGTTGATGATCGGACCTGGAGACGAGATCTACAGCGAAGCATAGCGAAGGTTGCTATTAAAACTTGCATTGCATATTTATAGCGTTCTATATATCATCTTTTTAAAAGAATGATGAGGCCAACCTGTCTTGAGAGGACATCAGCTTGGATGAGTGCATTGATGGAGGGAAAGCTGCTGTCCTCGTAACTGGACCTTCTGGTACTGATTCGGTCTCTTTCGTTCTGTACAGCTATGCCAAAGAGAATAATTGAATTAATGACTTGAGGTGAAGAAATGCTCCTTACATGCTTCAATTGCCATCACTATGATGATTCGATCTCAAACCACCGAGTCCATTCCACATGGCAGAGCGAGGTGGAGTGTTTTGGCACTGCCTGCTATTAGTTTGGGGAAAATTCTCAAGGTTGGCCTGTTTATCAGTGTGCAATTATGATGCCTCGGGAACTGTTTGCTCAGCACGAGTTGGCCATAGACATCAGCGCATTGTAGAGTGAACATTAACAAGTTGTCTGTCTCACCCTGATGTTGCAATACGCTCTACATTGCACAGCTTGCTTGCTTTCCGTCTTGTTTTACCATCAGAACTTTTAAAAAAGTTGTATATCACAAAACAACATGAAAATAGCACATACCTTCTTTTTTCATTCCAGCCCGAAAGCATTTCTTAAGCCTACAGTATCTGCATTGGTTCCTCTTGTCTTTATCAACTATGCACTGCCTGTTAAACCTATAAACACAAAATACATTACATTCAATAATCCTATTTTGGAAGACAAGGTAATCAAAAGAGATCTCGACAGTGATCCATCACGGACCTGCACGAGTACATGTGGTTTTTGCGAACGCTGCGTCTGAAGAAACCCTTGCAGCCATCACAGCTCGAGGCTCCATAGTGTTTTCCTGTTGCCCGGTCACCACAGATAGCACACAGGGTCCCTGTGCCCAGGTGGTTGGCAGCATTCAGGTTGGCACCTTCAGCTGGAGAGGAGTCTAAAAGATTAAGAAAATGGATTGCTTGGAAAAATTTTGTAAGATATCTCATTCACTCAGTCACTCATTTGCTGAACCGCTTAACAGTATTATGGTCGCAGGGAGGCTGGAGCCTATCTCAGCCGACACTGTGCAAAGGCATGGTACACCCTGAATAGCTCGCTAGAGTATCGCAGGGCCAACACACACACACACACACACACAACCATTCACACACACATTCACACCTTTGGAATGTGCACGTCTTTGAACTGTGGGAGGAAACCGGACTACCCAGAGGAAACCCAGGCAAGCATGGTGAAAACATGCAAAGTCCACACAGAAACACCCCTGCCGTGCCCGGAACTTGCACCCAGGACCATCTTGCTGTGAGGCGGGACACCACCGTGCTGCCTGCAAGATATCTATTTCTTTATTTCTACCGTGCTTTTCATAGTTTTTTTGTGCATTGATCAGCCCGAACGGTTTCTCTCTATCAGGAAGATTTCCTCGTCCTCAGAAAGGGCATTAGCAATGGCAAGGATGGCTTTTAAAAGAATAGGCTATGGTAAGGCACTAAACGGGTTTAACCTTAATAAACATCATCATCATCATCTTCATCGTATGATCCATCACAGACCAATTTAACTTTTATAATAAATAAAGTGTAAAGGAATGTTTGCTCCAACATTTGGTAGACCCCCTTATCCAGAGCGACATTTAACATTTTATTACAACTGAGCAATTAAGGGTTAAGGTCCTTGCTCAAGGCCCAACAGTGGCAGCTTGGTGGTCATGGGGTTTGAACCCCTGACTTTGGGATCAGCCTTAACCAAACTGAACCAGCACTGCCCTCAATAAGTTTATGCCAGTCATCAAGAAGTGATGTGACTATGGGTAAAAATGTGCACCAGTGCAAACAGAATAGAATAGAAAATAAAAAAAAATAAAAAATGTAAATAAAATTATATA
>JBCNYH010000022.1:30022208-30040465 GCA_039654325.1 Tandanus tandanus | reverse complement strand
ATATATAGCTATTAAAATTAATTGATTAATTAATTAAATTAAATTAAAACAAATAAATATATAAAAATATAAATAAATAAATCAAATCAAATCATATCTACCCACACAATTAGATGTGCACAAGTAGACTGTATTTAATAATAATAATATTAATTACTATTATTATTTTATTTATTAATTTATTTTCAAACCTATTTAAAGAAATATTGCTGGGATACACAACTAATTGGCCAAATGGGCAAAATCATTTTTAATAACTCCCACCCCAAATGATTCATCATTTAAATATATCAAAGTGTCCCTTTTGAGTAAAATTTTGTATCAAAGAAGCACTGAGTGATTGCATTAAAGCCAAACAGTGCAAACCAATTTCTCCAGCTGATCAAAGGGAAACACGTTACATGATATCTCTGTTAATTGTTTCCTTCTGAACTGATTCATTCTCTGAATGGTGAAGAACATGTGACAGATTTACAAATCATATTCATTACTATTTAACTGATGATCCCATAAAAACAAGCTATTAGATTAAAAAAAAAGTTAAACACACTATTATTCAAGTGCAGAGTGGATGTTCAAATACAACCCAGAATTGAATACATACATTACACCAAGATGTCAAACAAGCCATGGGAGATTAAACCACTGAATGGTTCAGTGACTTTTTCGACAGTCTGGGTCCATTTATCTTGCATGTCAAACATCCCTGGAAATACTACTCTGAACTGATATCTTATCCTCAACCGACCAACTTCAGGTAAGAAGATCTGGATGGAATCATATTGGGATTTCTGGCCGTGCAACACAATCCTAGCTTGCCTACAAGACAGAGCTTGTAGCCATAATCTCTCTCCAAGCTCCTTGCATTGTGGGTTTTACGCTGCTGCCCTGCTGTCACAATCACGCCACTCAAAATAAACCATCGCAGGCACCCAGCGCACCTCTAGTCATCCTTAAAAGTCTATAAAAGAGTGTGAAACTCATTAAACCTCATCATCCCACACTTGACCAAACATTCACTAAACGATATAATCTCCCAGGACTCAAAGTTCAGCTGGGAGGAGGACTCACCTGTGCTCATAGCGAGCACTTGCATGTTCTCAAACTCCAGGGTGGTGTAGGCAGGGTCCAGGGCCTCGCTGTAGTCTGCCATCTCCATGTCTGCTAGTGCTTTGGACAAACGCATTCTCAGCTACCTGACACTGGGGGCAAAGACTTGTGCTCTTTAGTGGAGTTTGAACCCCCCCACCACCACCACCCACCCTTCTTTTAGCTCAAGCCCCACCCCCTCATGAAAGGTAGACACCTCTGAGTGACATGGGCCATGTCTTCTGGAGCAAAGATGAAACTGAGTTTGAGTGACAGGTCAGACCTTCCCACTCCAGGCCACGGCCAGTTCTGAAGTGGGATGGCCCGAGAGTTAATCATTTCCTTGCTTTTCTAGTTGCTAATTGTTTTTTTTAGATATGGACACACAAGTTCTCTCTCTTTCTCTCTCTCTCTCTATCCATAAAGGTTTAGCAACTTCATGACTAAGAGCAAGTACATCCAGTCCCTGTCATTGCTCTAGATACACTTTTTGACCCATTACACCAAATCCAGTCCAGTTTTTAAATATATATCCCTCAGAATGGTTCACAGGACGGATATATTCTGATATAGAGCCCATAATTCTTTTAATAGTTGCATTATATTATGTAGTCTCCATATTCAACCAACCTTATTTGCAATGTTTGCTAAGTCTAGAGTTAATTCTTACACAATAAACAGCAGCAGTGACTCTTGCAAGCAGCAAATTGTGACCTTTATGTTAAAGAACTCATTGTTCACTGAAAACCCATATGCACATGATCTGGCACTTTGGCTCCAGCTATGGATTTTATTTAATGCAGTAATGAAAATTCATTCATTCATTCATTCATTTGCTGAAGCATTCCAGAGTTACGGGGAGGCAGGAGTCTATCTCAGCCGACTTTGGGCGTAGGCGGGATACACCCTTATCATTGCAGTGCAACAAATGCACAACCATTCACGCTTAAACCCACACCTAGGGGTGATTTGGAACAGCTAATTAGCCTAATGTGCATGATTTTGGACCGTAGGAGGAAACCGGAGTACCCGGAGGAAACCCACGCAAGCACGGAGAGAATATACAAACTCCTCACAGATACTTGAAGCCAGGACCTTCTTGCTGTGAGGTAGACGTGCTAACTACTATGCCACTGCAAGATGTCCACCATGCAAACACAGGGAGAACATGCAAACTCCAAATAGAAACGCTATCGCCGAGCCCCGGGACTTAAACCCAGAACCTTCTTGCTGTGAGACGGACATGCTAACCACTAGACCACCGTGCCACCCAAACCAAGTACTTAAAATATATATATATATTCGTAGAGGTGTTTAGTGTATAATCAAAAGGCTCTATAAGCCAACGCATTCATGCTTCATGATCAGTTATTGTCATGCTTGCACATGATTAGCATTCCTCTAGGGGGCGCTCCTTGAGAGAACGGTTAAATAAATTTCTACTGTCTGTGGTCCACATCTCTTAACCAACAACTCATTCATTGTGAATTATATTGAGTTATAAGTGTTTGTAGCCAACATGGCTTCCAGAAGCAGGTCCTGTACTGCAGTTCATCCAGTCACATGCAGTTATGTAAATTACCATCGAACAAAAGACTAGCTACAGTGTTGGGGGAAATTACTTGAAAAAACCTACGACTTTCGCAGAGTTTCTTAGATTTTCATTTCTGTTACATTCTCCGTCCTGATTAGCAACCGAACCAACGGTGGATGGCAAAATCCGAATATTTAAAGACGAATGAACAGAGATGTTTTCAAGTTGGTAACATCAAGTAGCACTATGAGACAAAATAGAACTCATTCGTTCGTTCGTTTGCTGATCTGCTTAATCCTACTAGGGTCGCAGGGAGGTTGGAGCCTATCTCCGCTGACTCAGATCAAAGGCAGGATACACCCTGAACAGCTCGCCAGTCCATCCAATCATTCACACTCGCACATACAGTACACCTACAGGAGCAATTTGGAACAGCCACTCACTCCCTCACTCATTCACTCACTCACTTGCCGAACCACTTAATCCTACTAGGGTTGGCTGGAGCCTATCTTGGCTGACATTGTGTGAAGGTGGGGTACACCCTGAACAGCTCGCCAGACCATCACAAGGCAACACATACACAACCATTCACACTCACTCACACCAAGGGGCAATTTGGAACAGCCAATTATCCTAATGTGCATGTTTTTGGACTGTTGGACAAATCCTGAATACATGGAGGAAACCCACACAAGCACAGGGAGAACATGTCAACTCCACACTTGTTGGCCACACACCCTCGATAAAACCGGGACTTGAGTGACAGGACATTCTTCCTGTGAGGCGGACGTGCTTACCCCTACGCCTCCATCCCGCCCACTCGTAACAGCCAATGAGCCTAATGTGCATGAGTTTAGACTGCCGGAGGATACCGGAGTACCCGGATGGAACCCGTGCAAGCACAGGGAGAACATGCAAACTCCAGACAGGACTCGAAGTCAGGATATTCTTGCTGTGAGGTGGACAAACATATACCGCATAAAATAGAACTATAGTTATGAATTGTCTCATGCACAGCTATGGTTCATGGTTCAGCTCTTATACAGCATGTAATTATACAGTTGAATGGTAAAGATGAATATCCCAGGACTAAGTGATCTTGTCATCATCATCATCTTCCGCTTGATCCGGGGTCAGGTCGCGGGGCAGCAGCCTAAGCAGTGAAGTCCAGATGTCCCTCTCCCCAGCCACTTCCTCCAGCTCTTCCGGAGGGGACATCCCAGACCAGCCGAGAGACATGGTCCCTCTGGGACGACCCTGGGGTCTCTTTCTGGTTGGACATGCCTGAAAACACCACCCCAGTGAGGCATTCAGAAGGCATTATAATCAGATGCCCGAGCCGCCTCAACTGGTTCCTCTGAACACGAAGGAGCATCAGTTCTACTCCGAGCTCCTCCCGGATGGCTGTGCTTCTTACCCTATCTCTGACGGAGATCCCCGCCACCCTGGGAAGAAGGCTCATTTCAGCTGCTTGTATCTGCAATCTTGTTCTTTCAGTCACTACCCAAAGCTCTTGACCATAAGTGATCTTGTAATGTGTTTTAGTCTTTGTGAACCTGATATGAAGTGATTAAAAGAAAAGGGATACGACCTGATCAAGGAACATAACAAGGCCATAAAAGGCTTGAAACTTAGCAGCTCATTTACTATTCAGGACATAGTTTCCGTTGCTCAATATATCTTTCATTTTAAGTAGATAATAATGAGGTAAGGATCACTCGAAATAGCCCTAATACAATTTCTACACTCATACAGTAATCTTATGATTAATATTTCACCACTGTTATTCTCCACTGCACCAGAGCAACTGTCATCTTTTCTTGAAATACAGTACATGCTAGCATTATCAGTACATTTTCCATGCTGACATTGACATTGCAGGCTTGTTTTAATCCAAGGGGAGTGTATTGGTTGGGCAAACAAGCACGGCAAGTGCATAAGTGTAAGGGCATGGGCAAACACAGGGGAGGATATATTTGTAGAAGGGAAAGTGACAGTACAAAGAGATGGGTCAATGTTCCCCAGAGCAGAAAGTCAACGAGGGCAGTAAATGTACTTTCATGAATCTCATCTACTTCTACACACACTCACACACACACACACCCACACACACCACACATGCATGTCACAAAACCCACAGCCGACTCACGTGTTAACTTAGTGAACTAGGAAAATGCACAATGAAATTGCCATCAATGTTGGGATTCCCCAATCACATAAGTACAACACGTTACATTATTGGAAATGCTAACAATACATATGCGCATCTCCATATTGAACATTGATCTTAGTTACGGATATTCCCTAATCAGTCTGGTTTAATGATATAGATCATGTATTTTTGTTCAAGTGGCAATAATGCAGAAATGAGGTAAAACAAAATTAGCTGAGCACATCCGCCTCACAGCGAGAAGGTCCCGGGTAAATTAGCAAGGGTGTATCGGTGTGAAGTGTACATGTTCTCCCCATGCTTGCATGGGTTTCCTCAGGGTACTTAGGTTTCCTTCCACAGTCCAAAGATATGATATATAGTCCATATTAGGATATTTTAAGATTTACGGCATTTAGTAGACGCCCTTATCCAGAGCGACTTATAGTTATTATTATATTAATAACTATATAGTTATTTTAATTAATTTCTGATTTCTGATATACTGTATTAATCCCGCAAGAGAATTTATTGCCTCTGCATTTAACCCATTCAAAGTGAGCACACACACACGTAAACAGTGAGCGCGCACACACATGGAGCAGTGGGCTGCCACACTTTGGGGTGCCCGGAGAGCAGTTGGGGGTTAGGTGCCTTGCTCAAGGGCACTTCAGGAAGGGAAGGTGCAGCTCACTCCCCACCGCTGCCACCCATTTATCCTGCTGGTTCGGAAATCGAATCAGCGACCCTTAGGTCCCAAACCCGCTTTGCTAACCATTAGGCCACGGCTGCCCCCAAATAATATTACAGTTACTATTATTTTTGAATTCATTATTATTATTTTTATACAATTGATCAATTGAGGGTTAAAGGCCTTGCTCAAGGGCCCAACAGTGGCAGCATAGTGGTACTGGGATTTGAACCCCCAATCTTCAAATTACTAATCCAGCACCTTAACCACTGAGCCACCACTACCCACAATTATTAGGCTAATTGACTGTTCCAATTTGCCCCTACGCTTGGATGTGAGTGTTGTCGTGTGTTGACGGTTGTGTGTGTCACCCTGCGATAGACTGGCGAGCTGTTCAGGGTGTATCCTGCCTTCGATTCCTTCCCTGTGACCCTAATAGGCTTAAGCAGTGGAGGTTGCATGTTTGCTTGCGTGGGTTACCTCCGGGTACTCCGGTTTCCTCTCACAGTCCAAAGACATGCACATTCCATTTACAATCATGGCATTTGGCAGATGCCCAATACATGTTTTTATATAACTGAGCAATTAAGGTTTAGGGGCCTTACTCAAGGACCCAACAGTGGCAGCTTGGCAACCTCTGACTCTTGGGTCAGTAACCCAGAGCCTTAACCACTGAGTCACCACTAGACATTAGGCCGTTTAAATTGCCCCTAAACATTGATGAGCTGTTTACATTTAGAATAATGAGTTTTTCTGGTGGGCGGCACCGTGTCATAGTGATTAGCACGTCTGCCTCACAGCAATAAGGTCCTGGGTTCAAGGCTCAGCCTCGGAAAGGGCGTTTCTGTGTAGCGTTTCCGTGCCCTCCCCCTGCTTGTGTGGGTTCTCTCCAGGTACTCCAGTTTCCTCCGACAGTCCAAAAACATGCACATTAGGCTAACTGGCTGTTCCAAATTGCCCCTAGGTGTGATTGTGAATGTTTGTGTGTGTGTCAGCTCTGCGATGGTCTGGCGAGCTGTTCAGGGTGGACCCCACCTTCGCCCAGTGTCAGCTGAGATATGCACCAGCCTCCCTGCGACCCTGATAGGATTAAGCAGTTCAGTAAATGAGTGAGTGAGTGAGTGAGTGAGTTAGTGAGTCAGTGATTGCGAGTCCAGGGAATATCTTGGGGACTATTCAGTGAGATCCATGAATTCACACTCACATTCACACCTATGGACAATTTAAAGTAGTCAGTTGACCTAATTTCTATGGCTTTGGACTCTGGGAGGAAACCGGAGTACGCAGAGGAAACCCCTGCAAGCATGTCTGCAAGTTAGCACGTCTGCTACACAGCAAGAAGGTCCTGGGGTCTATTCCTGGGCTCGATGAGGGCGTTTCTGTGTGGAGTTTGCATGTTCCTCTGGGTACTCCAGTTTCCTCCGACAGTCTAAAAACATGCACATTAGGCTAATTGGGTGTTCCAAATTGCCCCTGGGTTCGCCAACTCAGTGATGAGTGAGTGAGTGATTGGAGTAGTCTGGAAAACACCTAAACTTTACTAGCAAACTGGTAATTTAGAGATGGACCAGAAACACATTATGGTGTATGTTCAGAACTGTACTGTAGGTATTGTATTAAAAACCAACTGCAGTGTTTATATTTAGGATCACGCATCATTTATAGCACGTCCTGTCATTTCTATACAATACATTGCGCCTGCCTCAGCATATCTTCCGGAAAACTCTTATTTGCTTAAGAGCTTTGTTCTAACCACACTGACAAGTCCCCCGAGGCGGATAAATAACACGGCAAATCAGTGACTCACACTCTACAAATCTTATCTCGCTTACCATTACAGTCCTTATCATAACTCACATCTTCCAACGTTGTGTGATCTCTTCCTGATGGCCCTGAACACCTCTATAAAACTAATCCACAAGATTATGGCTTTCTTCATCACATGCAATGTCAGGGTGTTCGAACCAGGCACGTCTAGATCCATGTCAGTTCACGTTCACGTGAGGTGGGAAAGTAATGCTAGGAAATCACCCATTCCAGGAGAACACGGATAGTTCACGCAGACAGTAACCTGAGCTCAGGGCTCGAACCCGAGACCCTGTCGGGAATATTATTATAAGATAAATATGTACAATATTCATAAATTATACTTTTGCCACTAGAGTAATATCTGGGGTGGATTTTTGCTTCATGGAGTAACAGGAAGAAAATAGTTTTATGGCTACTGGCATGAGCCCTGATTGGGGCTTTAAAATAATAATTAAGCTACTTTTTAACTAGACACCTAACCAGACATGTACGTTTACTATGTATATGAAACACAGCAATAGGGGTTACTTAAAGTTTGTTTTTTGAGTAAACTTCACAGACCCTCCCACCACAGATTCATTCATAAACTTGATTTAAATGTTTATTAATTGTTTACTCCGTTAATGGCTATTTATTATAGCCATACAACTTTCATATATATATATATATGTGGAGTGGCATAGTGGTTAGAAAGAAGGTCATGGGTTCTAGTCCATGACCTGTGTGTTTCTGTGTAGATTTTACATGTGTCCTCCTGGTACTCCGGTTTCCTCCGACAGTCCAAAGACGTGCACATTAGGCTAACTGGCTGTTCCCAATTGCCCCTAGGTGTGCGTGTGAGTGCGATTGATTGTGTGTGTGTTGGCCCTGCAATGGTCTGGCGAGTTCAGAGTGTATCCTGCCTTCACCCAGTGTTGGCTGAGATAGGCTCCAGCCTCTGTAATAGGATTGAGTGAGTGAGTGAGTGAGAGTCCAGGGACTATCCTGTGGACTAATTAGTGAGATCTGCCCAGCCTCAGGCAAATCATTGTTATTGTATAAACTACACAAGAACATTAAAAAAAGCAAACTAAAATGAGATTTTTTTTTAACAATACAGGCATTCTTTTGAGTTTGCGGTGTGAAGAGTTAACAATTATTTGCTGAATAGATGGGTTGTGATTTTCCTGAAGTAATAAACATGTTTCATGGACCTTTAGTGGTCCCCAGGCCTCGCTTTAAGAAACCAGTACCCCTCCACCCCCTCCTTATAAGACCCTGTAACTTCCTGTTGCCTTCAATAGTACATCAACCAGTTAACACGTGCGATTTCCACTCATCCATGAATCAATCATTTCAATGTTCCTCATTCTCAGGGAAGTTTAAAGTAACCGAAGACCCTTAAGTGAATGTAATTGATTTAACTTTCCTCTCATTCTTCAGTGCTCACGTCCCTGCTCACAGTGCTGAGAGATACCCAGACTCCACGGCATTAGTATTACAGCTGGTAGTAGTACAAACTCTATTATGACACGCAAATAAAGCTGATATATTATAAAAACATCTAAAAATGTTCACAGTGTACGATATCTTTTATTTTCTGTTCCGTCCCTTTTGATGCGTGCGCCGTCAATGCACGCAGATGTATTTTGAAACTGATTATGGAGGACATCCGGAGTCCCGAATAGTTCCTTGCATGTGATATGACGCTGCTATGTCATGTCCATGTCCTATAATCAGTCACCCATGCCGCCTGGGGCTAAAAGTCAAAGGACTGCTCCGAACTGATGTAACTCCGCTGCCTATTTCCCCCTTTGAAACTTCAAACTCCAGTTTGTGAACAAAGTCCTGTCTATCTTCACAATAGAGATCTCCGACCACTGACCAAACTCCATTTTTAACCACTGCCTATTTGTACCTTCTCTTGAATGAGTCTTTTTCATTTCCACTGAACGAGATATGGCAGTAATGCCACAGTCGGCCTATATGGAATTACATGCTCGTGGAATAATTGCGGATAACTTTCGGAATATACTGGTTTCTTTCTCTGGATGCCTGGATGGGGTTTATGATGGTTGGTCGCCGTGATAAGAATGACAAGAGAGTGGAAGACAGAAGGAAATATGCTTGCTCCAGCACATTTGAGGCCAGTTAAAAAAAAAAAAAAAAAAGAACAGCATGGACTCACTGGGGTAGATGCCACAAGGTACGTAAGACTAGTGACATGGGGAACAGATTGCTATCTGTAAACCACACAACTTATGCAAGCTCCCATGATGAACTACAGCGCTGGCAGGGTGATAGCCTACTTCGAAAGAAGAAAGGAAATAGGAGGCGCAAACGGATTTGTATTGCACTCGAATCCACTTTCTCATGTATTACGAGGCTGAAAAAGACCATGATGAGATCAAGTCATATCACTGTGTGTGCTGGGAGAACTGACACACATGGTTTATGCCCCTCCTCTCGATTACAACCAGATTAGTGCTCTTCAAAGCGAGAGGGTTCGAGTCGGGAAATCAATGATAGTGGAAAAGAAAGCAAGTATTCAGGTCAGAATAGGTGTCACAGATAAGATTTTCCAGGTAATCCCGTCTTTTATGTGATTACCCCGTCAAATTTGTGACATCAGGATTTTTTTGTGAACAAAAAAAGATGGTGCATGACTGTTTTTTCAAGCGTTTCAGGTACTCTAAATAATCTGAAACAAATACAGATATCATGATATATGCGGTACAATATTTTTATTTTTTTTTTTTAAAGGTAAAAGGTTTACATAGAAACACACACACACACACAAATACAAAAAAAAATCCCAGTCACATGACTTGACATGTCCAATGTCTGGTCATGTGACTGGGATTTTTTATTTTTTTATTTTTATTTTTATTTTTTTTTTAAATGTGGGTCTTACATTTCATTGAGTGTTTTACATTTCATGGGACCGGAGTGTGTGTGCAGTCAGATATGACACTCACGGGACAAAGAAAGACCGTATTCATTAACATGAACATGAGCAATGCATTGACAATGATTCATTCCCAGTAGTAATTCATACATGTTTAGGAACTTACAGGATAGAGTCACGGACGAGTACAATAATGTACTAACATGGTGTATTAGACTTCATTACTAAAATATTTGTCTTTTTTATATTATGGGAAGCAGGACTGATTAAATAAATAAATAAATAAATAAATAAATAAACAAATAATAAAAAGAGCTGGTGGTTAGCACGTCTGCCTCACAGCAAGAAGATCCTGGGTTCAAGTCCTGATGGTATTTCTGTGTTGTTCTGTGGTGCTTGCATGGGTTTCCTCCGGGTACTCCAGTTTCCTCCAACAGTCAAAAAACATGCACACAAGTCTAATTGGATGTAACAAATTGCCCCAAGGCATGAGTGTGAATTTTGTTGCATGTGTTGGCCCTGCAGTAGACTGGGAAACTGTTTAGGGTGTACCCTACCTTCACCCAGAGACGGCTAAGATAACTCTAGTAGGATTAAAGGTTGGAAAATTGGATGAATGAATGAATTAATTCTGGTGTAGGTCCAGTATGGAATTAAGTCTGGCTGTACTGGGTTTTTTTCCTACTATAAAATGTTTTTATTTGCATGAAGTGACAGTATGAAGACATTTATCACATCCAAAGTATAGCCTATGCAATATACACTAATAATAACAACACATTAAAAATTTTTATTAGTATTTTAAAGTGGGCGGCATGGGGGCGTAGCGGCCCTGAGTTCCAGTCCCGGGCTCAGCGAGGGTGTTTCTATGTGGAGTTTGTACTTTCTCCCCGTGCTTGCTTGCTTTAACTCAGGGTACTCTGGTTTCCTCCTACAGTCCAAGCTAATTGGCTGGTCCGAATTGCCCCTAGATGTGAGTATGAGTGTGAATGGTTGTGTGTCCGCCCTGCAATGTTCTGGCGAGCTGTTCAGGGTGTACCCCGGCTTCGCCCAGTGTTGGCTGAGAGAGGCTCCAGCCTCAAGCGACCCTAGTAGGATTAAGCAGTTCAGCAAATGAGAGAGTGAGTGAGTGAGTAAGTGAGTTTTCTAACATATGAGCACCTGAGAATCTTTTATCTCCCTCCCTGAAGATTTTTCGAAGACAGAAGCAGTCTCTTCCATAGAGATTCACTGTGTTATCTGTGAAGTTCCTGAAGTCTTTAGCATTTGGATTCTGGGTAATCATAAACCTCTAGGGCCTAATACTGCACCATAAAGTATTTCTGTTAAGCCTCAACATTGTAGAGTAATAAAGACATTTGCAGGTTGGGGGGAAGGGAGGTGAAAATGCCTCCATCTTGTTTTAGCTGAGATTTATTTTCCATTGAAACGGTGATGAAGTTCGTCCAAAGTCAAGTTCTTTTCCAAAATACAGACCATAATAATAATGCATATAACATCTGTCCTGGGACTTGTAGCAGAATTCTAGTGGCATTATGAAAAATCTATCTGCTCTATATATTTTTTTTTTCTCATAAAACTATAAAAGCCCAAGAAGGTACCTGAACATCAAATAAGTAAACAATTGCATCAATTCACATTTAACGCAATGCTCTTCGTAAATCAATCATGGCCTCTGATAAGCTTCTTTTAATTATTAACCATTGTTTTGCTGAGAATTGAGTTGCCTAAATCCAATTTGCTGGCTCAGGGATACTGAGTGGAGACTTATCACTCATTTTTTAAGTCATCAATGAGACAATAATCTTTTCAGCAGAACCGACGTACAAGCAACCCATCAGGAAAAAATACTATACAGTCACATGTACATGTTTACCAGATTGCTGTTTGTATTTTGTTGGGTTTTTTTGTTGTTGTTGACAATTTGAATGATTGAGATTAAAGTAGCGTATAATTTTGTACATACACGTCATGATGCTTATTCATTCAATATTAAGCAATTATTACTAATGTCATTAATAAAAATTAGAATTGGTGTGTTTTTGCAACAGCTTCTGAAGGGTTTCTTTTTATTTTTTTATTAAAGATTTTTTTTTTTTTTTTTACAAAAATGTACTAAAAATATGTTTCAAATCAGCTACGCCTACATGTCCTGTATCATACTCAATATCCAATCATATTGTGCAATGCAGTTGACATACATAAACACCATGACCTTTTCGCTATAATTCTGTTTGTTTAAATAAAGTTTAAATACCAATACATAGAATTTTATAGCATTATTTAATATAGTAATTAACATTAACACTAACATAACAGAACATCAGTATTAATGAATTATAGGTAATCTTAGCTAGGTAATAAAGTAAGAAACACCTGTATTAATTGATATTGCAATAATTAAATAATATTATGTCAGATACATTAATAAATTCTGCCAAAATCACCAAAAAAGCCAAAATCACCGAAAGCAGCTCAACTAAGGTATTAAGGCATCATTTGAGGTGTTCTGAATAAATTTTCTATTTGAGGTTTCACTGTTTTATGGATGCAAAAGTGTCAATTTTTTGGCTTATAAAAATGATAACTGTTAGAACTACTTACTGCAGAAAAGTGATTTAGCAAGTTAAAATTAGATGAATATGGACGCAATTACCTAAAAAAAATAATTACTATGAAATTACTATTAATCAAACATAAGATTATCCAGGTTGTTCTGCATAACTGTAGCAATTTATTTAAAAAATAAATAAATAAATAAATAAATTTTAAAAGCTTGAAATTCCACACGAATAAATAAATAAATAAATAAATAAATAAACCTTCTAGTACAACAAGACTATACTTTTCTATATTTTTTAATAAATATTTTACTTAATTTATTTTTATAGTTTTTATTTTTTACTTTTTTTTTATTTTTTTATTTTTTTTATCTCAATGTTACTTTATGTGCAATATTGAGGGGGCTCTTCGTCCAAGAATTTCATTGCCGGTAATGATGGTCAATTGTTACCTGTATACGACAGTAAAAAACTTAAACCTTGAAACTATATATTTCAAGCTTGAAGCTAGTAATATGTTTAATAATCATATATAGTGTACTTGTAATCTTATAATTGTGAATATTAGATAAATGTAACTACTATATTTAAGGTATTTTACTTGCTAATATGCCATTTTCTGCAGTGCTTTGTTATTGCATTAATGCTAAAGTAAATTATGTTTAGTGTACCTTAATATAAAATACTTCAGCAGGCCATTTAAAATTAATAATAGAAAATGGATGGAATACAAAATGGTGTGGAGGTTGTTGTGAATCATTGGTAATTCGAGTCGAGCAGCTCCACCGTGTGGTCTTCTTCTGAGTGTCTTTACAGGAATAATGAATTAACCCAACACTGAGATTAGCAAACATGACAAGTTTGAAAGACGCATGCACTTATGCCATTTTTAAGCAAGATTGCTAAACCTTCTGGATTTTAAGAAATACTTAATAATATATTCACAACACCACAAACACGAAGGTTAAAGGAGCTGTGGCATAAATTTTAACCAAATTCAGTTGCCAAAAAGTCATCTAAATTTGCCATGAATGTCCAGAATACTTGTCTATAGATGTTAGTTAGCCTTTCATCCCAATATGCCATGGATTGCAACATGGACTTTTTGAAATCTTGTCGGGCTGAACAGCTTTCAAAGACTGAGATAATGTTGCAAACCCCAAACTTAATGTACTTGTAATTATGTAAGTAATTGTCTCATATCCTTCAAAAACCAAATTTGCATATATATGAATTATTCATGATATTTAGCCTTTAATCTTTTAAAAACTTAACCTCAAGTCTTAAAGCTAACACAAAGTGATAAGTACTCACTCACTCACTCACTCACTCATTTTTCAAACCGATTTATCGTCCTGGCTTTGCGGGGAGGCTGGAGCCAACCAACCCTGGATGAAGGCTGGATATACCCTGAAAAGCCCACCAGACCACCGCAGGGCAACACATACAACCATTCACACTCACCCTTACACCTAGGGTCAATTTGCAACAGCCAGTTAGCCTAATTTGCATGTCTTTAGTCTGTTAGAGGAAACCCAGTGCACCCAGAGGAAGCCCATGCAAGCAGAACACAGAAACAGCTGAGTGCGAGAGTTGAACCCAGGACCTTCTTGGGTTGGTAGTGGGGCAGACGTGGTAACCACAAAGTGATAAGTATTAAAGTATTAACAGGATAAGTATTAACACTCAAGTAGAAATAAATGTCAAATTCCTTGGACCAATATGCAAATTAGGTGCATAAACCACACCCACATTGTTATTCTAACACTGCTACAATACAGAACCCCAAAACAGGGGGTTTCCAGGTAGCACTCACTCACTCAGTCGTTTGCTAAACCACTTAATCCTTCTAGGGTCACAAGGAGGCTGGAGCCTATCACAGCCGACACTGGGAAAAGACAGGTACACTCTGACCATAGCAGGGCCTACACAAACACACAACCATTCACACTCACATTCTCCCAGGGGCAATTTGGATCAGCCAATTAGCCTAATGGGAATGTCTTTGAACTGTAGGAGGAAACCGGAGTTCCCAGAGGAAACCAACACAAGCACGGGGAGAACACACAGACTCCACACAGAAACGCCCGAGCCCAGGCCAGGTAGAACTAAGGACCAAACAGCAAACTATCACAGGAACTATCAAGAAACCATTAAGCTCCTTGTACAACAAATAAATCCAGCACAACAACAGCCTATAAACCACTCAGGCATCTCTGGCACTCTCAATATGCAGTGTTTACAGTAAATGTGAATGTTATTCCAGCACATCAGTACCTGGGTTCACCGAAATGCCATGTTCTTCATACATCCTGGGCTCTAAATTGGTGGACGCAGGTCCGGCGACTTCAGGCTCCTCAGCCTTCCCTGTGGAGTAGATTGCCCATTCAGACCTCAGTGTTTTGTGTATGGGTATATGTGTGTGTCTGAATGTGTGCGAGAGACGCTGCCTCCCTGCAGCACATGCACGCTGACCGCCAGCGATCCTAATCCCTTAATGCCTGTCACATTGAGATTTCATAGGGGTCCTGAGTTCACAGCTAAAACTATCAATTGTGTGGAGTTTGTAATTCTTTACACACCTCTACTTCCAGTTCAGGTACTAGAGAACCCCATCAGAATAAAAGTTTATATATGAAACATTTAAAAATATTATTTATTTCATTCACCAATCCGCTTAATCCTATAAGGGTCGCGGGGAGGCTGGAGCCTATTTCAGTCGACACTCGGCGATGGTGGCATACACCCAGAACAGCTCACCAGACTATTGCAGGGCCAACACACACACACACAACCATTCACACCTGGGGCAATTTAGCACAGCCAATTAGGCTAATGTGCATTTCTTAGGACGGTGGGAGGAAATCAGAGTACCCGAAAGCAGCAATAAATGATTTATTAAAAAGAGACTGGAAACAAGTCATTACTTAATTAGACATGTGTACGGTTATATCACATGAAAGTTCCTCTCACACTCGCTAGCTATTTATCAATGAAAAAGCTAGCTGATTAGCTAAGCATGATCCTTTTAGATATTATACATTCATTATACATGCATGTGAATTCACATTGTTTTTACTTCCATGTCTGAAAGTGAATATTATTGAGTACAATTCATGTTATTTTATTTGTGCAGTACAGCTAATACTTAGCTAATACTTTTGCAGCAATAGTGCTATACTTAACATCACTGCCATGACTGATAAGCTTTCCAGTTGCATGTTTAAAAAAGTACTATACAGATTTAGACACGGCCTAAAAGTGAAGTTCCCCGTGAGATTTGTGTTTTATTTCTTTTCTGTTCATGAATAATTAATTACAATGTTGATGTTTTAAAAGTTTACGCTATGTTCTCTGGAAACATCTTTAAAAGCATTGTGAAAAATGCTCTATAAAATAATTGTAATTTGTTGTTTGGATGTTGTTTTGCAAAAAAACATTTTATCCAGATATAAATATCAACATACATTAAATTCCTACCAAAGAGCAAATAGCCAATCAGAATTGTTGGGCAAAACAGGCAATCAGCGTCACAATGCATAACAGCCAATCAGCATTGCGATGCAACACAGCCAATCAGCATCACGATGCATAACAACCAATCAGCATTACGATGCATAACAACCAATCAGCATCACAATTCGTAACAGCCAATCAGCATCATGATGCATAACAACCAATGTTCTCATCAAGGTGTGCAAAAGCATCTCGCTTTATAAAGACTGACTTTATTTTAATTATTGATCAGCAGTGATTCACTTTTAGCAGCATCGCTCAGGCTTGTGGTTAGTCTTCTGGCCCCCTGTCAAAAAATAAAGGCCCTTAAATTGTTAAGTGCTGGACCTCCTCCTGGACTTCTTCTGGGTAAATAGAACTTCTCGCTCCAGACCTGTTCAGTGGCTTGTTTTGTGTTTACTTTTATCCAGGGATCCGGATAAGTCTGCAGGGGAGTTATTTGCCCAGGTTGTAACGGTTAGACAGTGAATCGAAGTTGGTCCTCGTAGTCAGTATCGGGTTGAAAGGGCAACAGTGTCATGTATTGTTTTAGTTTAATGGAAGGTTAATGGTGGTATATTTAACCCTTTTGCATAAAAAATATCAAATGATAATTCAAAGCAATGTTAATTCTTTTGTTGAAAAAACAAAATTAAATAATTGTTTTATTAATTCTTTTATTTTAAAAAACAATTTTTTTTTACATGTTTGATTTATTTCTCATATGATTTTTATGATTCTTTTTTTTTTTTTAAGTTTTTCATAAATGTTTCATATTTGTGTGTTTTTATTTCCAAACATATGACATTCCTTTTACAATATTTTTAATATAAATATGTTTGTTGCTTTGGGGTGTATTGGTTATACTGATTGTAGTTTCATTAAATTTCTATTTGCACATGATCATTTAAGGGAGAATCAAATGATTATTATTATCCATCTCATCACTCACTCAATGGCTGAGCTGCTTACTCCTATTAGGGTCGAACAAAGGCTGGAGCCTATCATAGCCGACACTGGGCCAAGGCGGGCTAAAACCTGATCAGCTCACCAGACCATCGCAGGGCCAACACACATACACATATAACATTCACATTTACATACACAACTAGGGGTCATTTTATAACAGCCAATTAGCCTAAGGTGCATGTTTTTGGACTATGAGAGGAAACCAGAGTACCCAGAGGAACCCACAAATGCACAGGGAGGACATGCAAACTTTATACAGAAACAACCAGGAACGTCTTGCTGTGAAGCGGATGTGCCAACCACTACGCTACATTGCCCCCCATCATCATCATCATCATCATTAATATTATTATTATTATTATTATTATTTGATCTATCACTGTTCTAAGTAATTACATAAAATTTCATTCACTACAAGCGTTCCAGCACTTAACAAGTGTCTGGATTCCCCAGTTCTTCCAGTTGCTCATCTATGTCATGTGACTGGCCCTCATATATTCTTCACACCATGTTTATTTGAGGTCATTTATGTCATTTCATGGCATAACATGATGATTTATCACTTGTTTTTCTCATCAGATCACATGCGAGATATCCGACGATTACGTCCTACAGTTGCTCCTGAAGAGTGGTGATGTGTTTGGTAGAAACACACAATACACATCTTCTGTCTTGTTGTTATTTTGAAAGGTTTACAGCCCGAACTGCCACTAGCACTAATCTTTGATTGTGAAACCACCGAACAGGACAATGCAGTTATTCTCAGGTTCACAGTGCCAGAAAGAGGCTTAAAGGGCATTCAGCCAAAATGTAAATGTTATAATTATTTGTATGGCAGAGACTAAAGCAGAAAGCAGTTATATACTCTAGCTAAACTGTAGGGATTAAGGGCTTCACTCAAGGGCCCAAATGCAGCTCCTGGAATTTTAATTCAGAAGAATAAATACAATCGTATTAGGGTCGCACAAAGGCTGAGCCTATCGACAAGGTGCGCGGCTATCAACCCGGAGATCGCAAGTTTGAATCCGGATTGATGCCACAGCCATCCGTGACCGGGAGTCCATGGGAGCTAA
>JBCNYH010000022.1:30003510-30017452 GCA_039654325.1 Tandanus tandanus | reverse complement strand
TTGATTTATTAAGTCACCATGAACTATTAGCAACAAAAACATGACTAAATATTTTATGTAAGACTGGACCTTTAAATCTCATTATAAATGGGATGTTGTACTATATTCATGCATTACATTATGATCCAGGGATATTTGTTTTTCTGTTTTTCTCAACAACAAAAAAAAGCAACAGGTTCAGTTTTCAACCGACACTTAGATATATGGAAACCACACTTTTATAATATTCTCTCTCAGTGAAATCACATGATACTTTTGGAAAAGGATTCCGTGTTTAGTTTCCCATGGCTATAAAATGATGGACTCAGCTAAAAGCATCAAATTACACAACAGCACCGGGGTTTTCACTTCAGAGTGTCCTCATGAAACTCACTACTACTTCACACACACACACACACACACACACACACACACACACACACACACACACACACGAACATTCTCACACACTGTCAAGGTGAAAGTGAGGAATAATGAAGTGACATGTTAATCATCTTTATACATTTGGCAACATTTATTTGTTTCTCAACTCTCAACTCATGCCACAGACATATCCTTGTAATAATCTAAAGAGTTTAAGGTTTTGCATTTGCAGTACAGTGCGCAGTATAACACTGCTATAAAAACAATACTGCAGCTAATTCATTGTATGAACAGGAAGTGGTCGTGCTCTTGCAGTTTATGGTTTTAAAAGCCTTTTTACTCCTGCTTTACAGCACGAGTGGTCCTACTGGATGAATGGAAAGCATTATGGAGGAGATAAAAGCCTATTTTCACTGTCTCCATAACAGCAGATCCAGAATCAGACTTTAACTGAATCATATTTTCAGGTGCACAATAACGAACCTTATTAACGCCTAATATTGTTATTTACTGTAATCAGGGGTAAAATGATAATATAATTGTAATCAGACATTTAACAAGCTGACATCTTCCTTTTAATATTCATAGGTGGAATTCAGAATTCATTGTTCCATCAATGATGACAAAGTGCCCTGGCCCAGATGCAGCAAAACAGGCCCGAACCATAGTAATACCACCACCATGTTTCATAGATGGGATAAGGTTCTTAAGATAGAATGCATCTTTATTTATATAGATCCAGGATGCCCAATCAATACCTGAATTTCATCCTGCTTATTGAAAACACTCGACTCTAATTTCACCTTCAAAGTAAAGGATAATTCTAGATTTTCATGAACTTTTGCTACTTACAGATGTGTAATATTGGATTATTTTCCTTAGTAAATTACTGACCAGGCATAATGTTGAATTGGGTTTCTTTTATCTAGGTTTAGGACTTTTGTGTGAAAATTAATGATATTTCACATCATATTTATGCAGAAATTTAGAAAAATCTTATGACAAGAGATCACAAACTTTCAAACAATACAACTTGAGATTATAAAGTAGAAGTAATACCAGAATGAGCAGCTTAGCTACACCGAACATTTTCTATGTAATTTGTTTGGGCGGTCATTTTATATATTTAAAAACTTTTCAAACTTTGTCTTTTTTCCTAATTAAATTTAAAACATTTATTCAGGATGTGACCATAACAGGATGGGCTGTAGGATCTGTTTGTCATTTTAGATTCCTTTTTAAATTAATATTTTGTGAATTAATCTTAAACCTTGTATGAAAACATGACTGTTTCCAAAACACAACCATGTTCAATGTTTCATTTGGAGAAGACACAGTTCATCTCCAAATACGCCATAGTAAGGTTAGAAAATTTATTGGGTGTACACAAACCATAAAAGTGCTTAACTCTCAACATGAACCTAACGGCAATGTGACTCTTACAGTAATGCAAACATACAAAACAGTGCAAACAGTCCAGGGACAGGACAAGAGACAACAACAGAGTCAACGGACTGACTCTTAGCATTACTACAACGATTAAATCAGCGGTTGTGATGACTTGTTAGTTCAACTGCACTGTTCAAATGCTATATTTTTACAAAAAGTAAATAGTGGTGCAATAGAAATACGTGCTTCAATGTTTTTGTTTTTTGTTTTTTTCCAGTTGCGATTCATTCATTTCAATCAATGTAACTAAAACCTCTTGAACTTTGTTCTGGGTTTTGAGAGAGCGCACTGATTCTTGCTACACGATCCACCATATATAGAAGGACAAGATGAGCACGGCTTTCCTGCCTTGTATGGAGCTTCTCCCACCCAGTTACCTCTGCAAAATAAATAACAAGGCACTTCCTATGAGTTAAAAATTCAAATAAAAATTACATAAAGGTTGTATAAATTTTTGGATCTTTACTATTAAGTCTTACTTGATGGAGTAGTTGCAGACCAATAAGGTGGCCTGTTTCCATGTAGCACCAAACACATACATATTTGAACACCTGTTGATGGCACACCCAATCCTATTGGTGCTGGCCCACACCATCTGCAACCCAAAACGAACAACAGAGTACAGCAACCCAGTTTGTACTAAATCTCCATTAATATGCATAGACACTCTTTCTGTAATTGGTCCTTCGATGATATTTTGGTTTAATTTGATATTCATGGAAATCCATGCAGTTAGGCAACAGTAGAAAAAGCTGAAGAAGGCTAGACTTGTTATCAACATGTTATCATGTCGCTATATTCACTCGTTCATTTGCTGAAGAACTTAGTCCTATTAGGGTCGCTGGGAGGCTGGAACCAACACTGGGCGAAGGCGGGGTACATCATGAACAGTTCACCAGACTATCACAGGACCGACACACACACAAGTACTCACACTCATATTCACACCTAGGGGCAATTTAGAACACCCATTTGACTGTCGGAGGAAAGTGGAACATGCAAACTCCACACAGAAACACCCTCACTGAGCCCGAGACTCGAACCCAGGACCTTCTTGCTGTGAGGCAGATGTGCTAAGCCGCCATGCCACCCTGTTGCTATTTCCATAGTCATAATATAGTGTGTATAAGGAACAGAAAAGGGGTGGAATTCAACATCCATCAACATGGTGGGATTTTTTACAAACAAAAAAGTGTGTGTTGTAATTTTTAAGAGCACCGTATAGCACAAATGTAGGGATAAACTTGTACTGTCATTACATCAAGCACAATCTTATAAGTCTTACCCCATCTTCTATGCAGCTTCATGGATATTCAGAATCCAGAGGCTAATTTCAACAAATATTAAATAAATAATAATTTTGATTTCAGACTGGGGTGGCATGGTGGTATAGCTGTTAGCACGTCCGCAAGTCACAGCAAGAAGGTCCTGGGTTTGAGTCCCGGGCTTGGCGAGGGCGTTTCTGTGTGGCGTTTGCATGTTCTCCTTGTGCTTATGTGGGTTCTTTCCGGGTACTCCGGTTTCCTCCCACAGTCCAAACACATGCACGTTAGGCTAACTGGTTGTTCCAAATTGCCCCTGTGAATGTGTGTGTGTGTGTGTGTGTTGGCCATGTGATGGTCTGGCAAGCCTTTCAGGGTGTACCCCGCCTTCACTCAATGTCAGCTGAGATTAAGCAGTTGGGCAAATGAATGAATGAATGAATTAATTAATTAATAATAATGAAAGCATAAGTAAAGCCTGGAGGTTGCACAAGCTCTCCATGTCTACAGTACAGGGGTTTCTTCCAGGTTCTCTTGCTTTCTCACACTTACTAAAACAAACCAGTGCACAAACTGGCTCTAATTTACCCCAGACGAATTACTGCAGACGAATTAATAAATAAGAAGGTTTTTTTTTAAATAAAATAAAATTGTTTCGGAACAAAATTATTGGTTGTGCTTCATATACTTTTAATTTCTAACGTAAATGCACCATGTAGCAGGAGACCTGTGATCTATATTCTTTTGTGTATTTTTTTATAATTGCTGCTAAACAGAGAGAGCTGCTAAACTGATTTTCATTGTTCATGCAACAGATGACAATAAAGACCTCTTATCTCTATTCTATAAAATGGGAAACCAGGCTGAGGAGAAAGATGTGCACTCACTATATGGCTATAGAGAACTGTTTTGAAATTGTTTTATTAACTGTATGCTTTAGGGGCTGTTAGTTTAAGACCCATACCTGTGTATAATGGGTGCAGACAGAGCCGGTACATCCGTTGGGGTAAGAAAAGGAATACTTCTCGTCATGCCATGATCTCACCAGATCAATGATTGAACTATACCTACAGGAAAATAAACATGGTCCACATTACTTATTCAGTGTGTACACTTTTGGAAAAATACTTCTTTGATTTTGCTACACCGTCTTTGAAATCCCGGGTTCGTTATCAATAGGTATCATTATTTTAGCAAGCGAATCAATTTCATGGGAAACTAGAAGCACTTAAAGAGCGCAAACCTCCGCCAAGCGGCAAAATCGACAGAAAGCTCACAGCATCCCCTCTTGGGCCTGCTGTAATACCACACTTCCAAATGATCTCACAATGTTAAAGAATCAACAAAAAAATTCCTGGAGCCAGAAATGGATCATTTGTGCCACTCAGAGCGAGAAGGTGTCCCGGGCTCAGCGAGGGCATTTCTGTGTATGCATGTTCTTACAGTGCTTGCATGGGATTCCTCCGGGTAATCCGGTTTCCTCCCACAGTCCAAAGACATGCACATTAGGCGGACCGCCTGTTACAAGTTGCCACTAGGTGTGAGTGTGAGTGTGAATGTGGGGGTGTCTTTGGACTGTAAGAGGAAACCCGAATACCAGGACTCGAACCCAGGACCTTCTTGCTCTGAGACGGACGTGCTAGCCACTACACCAGTGCACTGATGAATTATACTGGAGGTTATGAGTGTAAGTGTCAAAACATAATTTTACCGGACAAGATTTTAATACCTTGCAGTGGTGATTGACAGGTTCTGGCCGGTGTATCTCATAACATATGGCGGGCCGTGATCCCATATACACTGTGAGGCCCAGGACTCAGCTGATTTAGCAAGCCTGTCATCCCACACCTTGCAAACAGAGAACAATGAGAAGACTTATTTATTTTTTAATCAACATCACCAATGCAGTCAGTGGTTAAACAGTTTATCCAGTATTTCAGACCGGACAAGGAGGCGCACTACCATGAACTCCATATTTGCAGCAGGTGGGAAGACCTGCGATCGCACTCGGTTGTGGTAGTCCAGCAACGCTATCATATCCCTGGAGGAAATGTAGCGCTTCCTCCGGCTGTGAGGCACATCACCGCTGCTGTTCTTCCAGCTCAGTTCAACCCTCAAATCAGCCACAGTAAGGGTCGAAAGCTCTGTGGTGTGGTTCAGAGCCACAGCCGCTCTGGTGCATGACATCGTCCACAAGATGGCAGCCAAGACAAAGTGACTGTAGCACACATTCATCCTGCTGCTTTAGAAGGAGCTTCTGGAATAAATTCTTGCCACTGTAAAGGAAAGGGTTCATTTTTTATTCATTTATTCATTCACTTATTTGCCGAACCTTTTAATCCTACTAGGGTCACAGGCAGGTCTCAGGCAGGGAACACCCTGAACAGCTCACCAGGCCATTACAGGGCGATACATAAGCATGCCAGGGCGGCACGGTGGCGTAGTGGTTAGCACGTCAGCATCACAGCCAGAAGTTACTGGGTTCAAGTCCAGGGCTCGGGGGCTCGTCCAGGGAGCGTGGGTTTCCTCCGGGTACGCCGGTTTCCTCCCACAGTCCAAAGACATGCACATTAGGCTAATTGGGTGTTCCAAATTGCACTTAGGTGTGAGTGTGTGTGAATGGTTGTGCGTGTGTATGTGTGTGTTGACCTGCGATGGTCTGGTGAGCTGTTTGCCTTTGCTCAGTGTCAGCCGAGATAGGCATCAGCCTCCCTGCGACCCTTATAGGATTAAGCTGTTCAGCAAATGAGTGAGTGAGCGAGTGAGTGAGTGAGTGAGTGAGTGAGTGAGTGAGTGAGTGAGTAACATGCACGTCTTTGGAATGTAGAAGGAAACCGGTGTACCTGAAGGAAACCCATGGAAACTCTACACAGAAACGCCCTCGCCGAGCCCGAGACTTGAACCTTTTGCCGTGCCGCCCATTTTTTATTTGTGTTTTTGCTTATTAAATAAATAAATAAATAAATAAATATATAATAACAGTGAGAATAATAACAAACTACAAATTAAAACTAATCATTACACCTGAATTTATATTAGGATCAAAGGATGCAGATGCAGAACAGATACAACAAATATCTAATAAATAATTTAAATAATACTAAATTTGGTCATTATTAGATTTGTGCACCAACTCATTACAGTATAGCACACATATACATGCAAGTGTGAAACACACACACACATACACACACAGGCACACACACACACACGCACACATACACACACACACACACACACACACACACACACAAACATCAAAAACAAGTCCTTTATGACCTAAAGTATTAGACAAATAAAAAAACAAGTGAACAGCAGTACAACCATCATCTTAAAACACCCAGAATATCAGCACCAGCTTTTATTTTACCTTAATTAAGTAATTAAGCCCTTTAGTCCCCCCGGTGGAAGCGTGAGATCTCCTCTCTCTGCATACCATTCGTCAGGATTCCAGCACTTTGGTGCAGTTGAGCCTGGAAGTGAGCAGGGATCTGCACTTAAACGCCAGCCTTTGCAAACACCACCATTTGACAGTACTTAACAGGACGCGCGGTGGCTGAAGCCATCTGACGTCAAAGGGCAGAAGCTCTGAGCTTCTTCAGCCCCCACAGGGATGGTCCCTGAGTTCACGAAACACACTGATGAGAGCACACACTCTTCAGCACACACTCTTGGCTTCGGTGCCAGCTTTCCCGCCGTCCCTCGGCCAAAAACTACAAATGGTCCTTGTCTTCTAAACAGAAGTAATCGATAGGAATGTGAAGTTTCACCTGGGGATTGAGGAGGGGGGGAGGGGGAAGGGGAATCTGCAGGACCATATTCATATATACTCAAGTTCAAGAAAAGCAGCATTTACAAATAAGCTTATTGCATTCCATGCATATACATTTATCTGAAGCCCTCGCGTATAGCTCTGATCACATTTTGGAAATATATAGCATGACCTGTTATGATAAAATAGCATTAATATTCACTCACTCATTCATTTACCGAACTGCATAATTCTACTAGGGTTGCAGGGGCTGGAGCCTATATCAGCCGACACTGGGCGAAGGCAGGGTATATCCTGAACAGCTCGCCAAACTATCACACTCACACCCACACCTAGGGGCAATTTGTAACAGCAAGATGTGCATGTCTTTGGATTGTTGGAGGAAACCGGAGTACCCAAGAGGAAACCCACGCAAGCACGGGGAGAACATGCCCACAGAAAAGCCCTTGCCGAACCTAGGACTCGAAACTTAGACCTTGAGGCGGACGTGCTAACCACTACATCACTGCTTTTACATTCTTTTCCTACTTTTTTGCATCCCCAGACCAGCACGCCACCCCCACCCCCATGTGTTATATCACCGCACCATTATATCGACACTTGCCCCTGATCTAAAGCTTTAATTACGCAAAGTGGATTTGCTCTCAGTGCTACACTAACACGAGAAAGAAGTACAATAAGCCAATGGTGGGGGTAAAAAGAGAGGAAAAACATCTATCAGACAAAAGCCAGTGCACCAGATGTCCAGGATTCCAGGAAGACTTGAAGTAGTCATGCCATGTGCAACACATCTCAACCTAGACTGCTTGTATTGCCAAGGTACTTGCACAGGACCAGTCCAAGTGACTGGACAGGGTCACTGAGAGCATTATACTCCTGCAATAAGCTGCTGGACCTTCAGATACCAGTGTACTATATTTAATATATCACATTCATGTGTTATGTATTAAAATTTTTTACTATGTTAATAATCATTCATTTTCCCAACAAACTCGCAAATTAAAGCATGACATCATTGAAGAGGCATAAGGAAATTTTTGAAGTGCCCACCCCTCTGTTGACATCGAGGAGTCCTCCATGGCGTATGTTATTACTGCGTTTACTACATACACTCTGAAGCTTTATAGTTTTTGCTGATGCTCCCTCAACTGTTGCTATAGTAACAAAAAAATTTCTGCCTTCATGTTTCTGAAGTCATGGGTTTAGTTTTTGCTTATTCCTAAGGATCAACAGTAGAGTTGTAAGGATAGAACAATATATTTATAGCATACTGAACTGAGGGCGGTACGGCGCACAGCAAGAAGGTCCTCAGTTTGACTCAGCGAGGGAGTTTCTGTGTGGAGTTTGCATGCTTTCCCCATGCTTGTGTGGGTTTCATCTGGGTACTCCAGTTTCCTCCGACAGTCCAAAGACATGCACATTAGGATAAATTGCCCCTAGGTGCAAGTGTGAGTGGTTGTGTGTGAGTTGGCCCGGCAATGGTCTAGCGAGTCATTCAGAACGTACCCCACCTTCGCCCAGTGTCGGTGAAGACAGGCACCAGCCTTCCGGTGACCCTAGGAGGATTAAGGTTTCCTCGGGGTCCTTTGTTTCCTCCGACTGTCCAGAGACATGCACATTAGGCTAACTGGCTGTTTCAGATCGACCCTAGGTGTGAGTGTGAGTGTGAATGGTTGTATGTGTGTTGCCCTGCGATGGTCTGGCAAGCCTTCACCCGGAGTCGGCTGAGATAGGCACCCTTACAGGATTACACGGTTTGGCAAATGAGTGAGTGAGAGAGTGAGTGAGTCTTATTAACTTCCAGACAGAAAAAAAACCTCCCTGTTCTAGTATGGAGCCTTTCCTTTAAAACATGGAACATCTTTTGGAAAATCTGTGGCAATCTGTGGAAACTTCTTTCAAATATATTACATTTTACATGAGAAGCAGGAGTCTGTGTTCACAATGAACAATGCACATGTACACTGCCAGAACTGGCACGGAGAATTATTTAACCAAAATACAAACCGTTCGTAATGAGTATGAGGCTAGTTTCACCCAGGGATGCAGCAGTGCTCAAGCTGTGAGCCTGGTAGTACTCAGTGTTGGAAAGATAGCTAAGACTTCACTGAACTACATTTTATTACTGTAAAACCATCCGACCAGGACTTTATACTCATCATTCAGTACTATTACTACACAGGAATGTAAGAAAACTGGGCTCTGTAATGCTGTGTTTTTAAACTTAGTCAAAGTTTTAGTATATACTGTACAGAAACACAGGAAAAGCAAACTAAAACTAGACGTTTCTGCTTTCTTTATCCTTTTTTTAAAGAGTAACAATGATACCACTGCCTGCTTGACATGACCGTGACAAACCTGGGACTGTCCATCATTTTGACTCAACCATTATCCCAGGTGGATAATATCTATTATATCCCAGATTGCTGACCAATCAGATCACACCGTTCCAGTGTAATGATGATGTGATGGTCGTCCTTCAGAGGCTGATCTGTGTCCGAAAGGTTCGCCCACTTGTAGGTGGGTGGGTCTGCAGTGGAGGTGGAGGTAGCTGGAGCCTTTTGCATGGCACGTTTCCTCTTTACTTCAGCAGTGCATCTTTTCTCTGCTGCACGTATGCCCGTAGTGAGCTTGCTTCACCAGGCTGAGCGATCAAGGGCAAGTGATTCCCAGGTGCTGAGGCTGATGTCAAAGCTTTTGAGGCACACCTTGAGGCAGTCCGTGAAGCGTTTCTTTTTGCCCCTGACTCAGCATCTGTTTTGGTAGACGGCTGTCTGGCATATAGTATATACTAATTAGCGGTTTATGCCCCTCAGGCTCAGTGGGGGTGGCACGGTGGCATAGTGATTAGCACGTCCCTCTCACAGCAAGAAGGTTCTGGGTTTGAGTTCCAGGCTTGCGTGTCTCTGTGTTGGGTTTGCATGCTCACCCAGTGCTTCCGTTGGGTTTCCTTTGGGTATTCAGGTTTCCTCCCACAGTCGAAAAAATGCAGATTAGGCTAATTGGTGGTTTCAAATTGCCCATAGGTGTGATTGTGAATGTGAATGGTTGTGTGTGTTGGGCCTGCGATGGTCTGACAAGCTATTCAGGGTGTACCCCGCCTTCTCCCAGTGTCGCTTGAAATGGGCTCCAGCCTCCCCGCGACCCTAGTAGGATTAAGCGGTTTGGCAAATGAGTGAGTGAGTGAGGTGTCGCTGACTAGTCCCTGAGATGGAATGTTTAGTATGAACATTATGTGAATAAGAGTGCACTGATCTACTGTATATCAGGTATTTGGCTAAATAGCGATATCCACCTTTCCATCGGCAAATAATTGTTTTTTTTTTTATCGATGCGCTCGTATAATGGTCATACTAAACATCCTCAGTACTGCTTGACTTTACTGTCTTTACTGGAGCTATTTAATAATTAGGGATCTACATGAGCGTTTGCCAGCTTCCTTCTAGTTTGGAAGAAAAAGGCCCTAGCAAGAAGGACCTTCCAGCTACAACGACCCTGTCACTTTGTGATTTAAGCTCCACCATTCAGGTTGTTTTCTTAAAGACGTTTCTGAAGTTAGCAGTTCCCAGGGTCAACCTAAAGTTCCTGTGTCAAAGCTCACCGCGGCCTGGTCACATCTGTTTACACCACTTTCTTTTTGTGTGGTTCCAAAGACAAAATCCGTTCATTTCACTGAACGTCCATGACACACTAATAAATATATTTATAGACAACTCAGGTACACCAGGATTGCTCCATGACCTTATGGTACATGATCCATTTGGAAATCTCAGCTCGTGAGTTGTAATAGTAGCCAGTTTTATGTATTAGCATGATGGATGTGCGCAGCAATCTCCTGCACTCTGGATGACAAAGCACCCTTGTGCAGTGTAGCATTTATATATAGCAACAGGCATATCCATGTCAATTCTACCACATACTTAAGAGGTCTGTCATCACATGGGAGTTGAAATGTTGAGCGGAAATATCAAACAATCTGTTCAGGCAGAAGAAAATCAGTGTTTTGAGGACGAATAGAAACATTTAACCAAGGTTTACAAAAGGCCAAAGGATGACTTCTAGCCCTGATAACAAATTGGAGGGATGAAAGCTAAGGGACTCCGGGCAAAGGCGGGGTAGACCCTGAACAGCTCACCAGGCCATTCACACCTAGGGGCAATTTGGAACCGCCAATCAGCCTACAGTGCATGTTTCTGGACTGTCGGAAGAAACTGGAGTACCCAGAGGAAACCCACGCAAGCATGGGGAGAACATGCTCAGGAATTGAACCCGGGACCTTCTTGCTGTGAGGCGAAAGTGCTAACCATTGCACCCGTGTGCCACACCAAAGCCTTTTCATTAAACACTAAAAACAACTGGAGAGGGCAAACCTCCACCAAGGCAGCTAATTTCCCTCCTTATTTTTTATTTTATTATAATGAATTTTTTAAACCAAATTGTTCAAATTGACCCTATCCCGCACTGTTAAAGAATCCTTTAAAAAATTTCTAGACCAGATCATGCTCTGGATCATCACCAGCATTGACTGAAATGTTACTTCGGCCATATTTCCCCCCTCCAAAAAATAATTCATCAAAATTTATTTGTGGGATCCATCCTGATGTGGTACTCCTGGTTGAAGTTACCATCTTAGAAGCCCGTCGCTCCTGCTGATGATGATCCATATGGACCTTAATATACACAGAAACTGTGAAGATGACTCACTACTGGAATGATGTAGGACTACAGTTACCATTACAGTTATAAGATAACCAACTGGAGTTTATGTTTAACTATAGAGAAGTTTCTGCTACATGGTTTGTATTTTTATCTGGTTTCACCCAAAGGAGGATGGGTTTCCCTTTTGAGTCTGGTTCCTCTCAGGGTTTTTTCCTCGCGTTGTCGGCGGGAGGTTTTCTTTGCCATCTTTCATTGAGGACGGTAGAGTTTTTTGAGAAATATCTAAAACGCTAAATTTTAATTCTTTACCAAATTTGCTTGTATTGTAAAGCTGCTTTGTTAACGCCTCAAGTTGCCTATTTTAGTTTCTCCACCAAACGAGATTTGGAAAAAAAGTACGATGTCCACGATCTCCACAATTTGTGTGAATCGTGATAAGCGTGGGTGATGGTGAGATGGAATCGTGATGATCTTAAGGTGAACTTGATGGATTCGTGATGATCGCACTGATTATGCCCCTGTGTTGTGAGTTGACACCACCCGTCATAGAAAGTGGGAAGCACGGAAGAGCGCAGTAGAGCTTAACAGACCTTATCAGAGAGTAACAGACCTTGATGTGCCATCGTAGTGGATCTTGATGAATTCGGCAACACGATTCCTTCAAGTTTCATCTCCTGGATGCGAGCTGTCTCCTTTTTATTCCCCGATCATTCTCCAAAAATGCTCATCTTTTTTTAATCGCGGAGATCGTGTACATCGATGTACCCCAGTGTAAACCCAGGGTTATGAAACAAGAGAACATGTCTTACTTTTGTGTTTTTGTGGGTTTTTTGTTACTAATGTGCCTGAAAAATAAATTCAAGGCCGGGTTCCACTCATTTTTGGACATGACTGTCACTGATAGGCTGTATGAAGCTACAGTTTGGGCTAGAAAGAAATCAGCCACAGCCTCAATTCTTCATACCATTCTGTATATGATTGTTGGTTTGTTGTGTTACAAAATAAAGACAAATGTGTGTCTTTTGAGGGTTATTTACTCAACAGTGAGAAACCAAGACTGTGATTACATATTTATCTTTCGTAAAAAGACAACTGACCCCACAATGCAGGACAAGACAGACTAAGAAAGACTGAAAGGGCACAGCTGTGCAATTATCCTTGGAAAAAAAAAGAAGAAGAAAAGTGGTTGAGAGGGGGGCTACAGTAAACTTTGGATCGCTACATCTGTCTGTTTGGATCTTTATATCTGAGCGCCTGCTCTTACTTGAACAACACAAAGAAAGCTCCAAAGTATTATCGGAAAAAACTAAGGTGCACAGCTGCGCAATTATCCCCTTCAGTGCAAAAGAAAAGGAAAACGAGACGGAGCCGCAGTGTGTCTCTGGGTCTCTGTGTGATGTTTGTCACAAGCGTAGACACACGGGGTCCTGCCCCTGCTGCTCCCTGTGCCTCGTCTGCGCACTGATCCGTTTCTCATGTCAGCAATCCCAACTTTGTTTTGGCAGCCCAAAAAACAAATTTACTGAGTAGCGTAGCTGTTGGCGCTGATGGATGGTTTGAGGGGGATGCGGACAATGGGCTCATACTGCCTGACTTTACTTGGAAGACTTGCAGATGAGTTAATGGAAGATTTGATTGCTTGCTCGCAGGAGAGGCAACAACACGTTGCTTCCAGGTACAAATGAAGAAATGTTGGTGCACATATGCACCTCTAAAGAGGTACTTACATCGCAGCTGTATAGTTATAGTAGTTCTAGCATAAATCATACAGGGTTCCTGATTGGCTAATCTACTCTTAGGATATCAGCTCATACTGTATATTGTGGTCTAAGGCATCACTGCAGGAAACAAAAAGTGGTTGTGACTCGTTCTAAGCTAAAAAGCTCACTCTAAGCCTTTTTTCTCCGTTCATTCAAGGCTGATTTTTTTTTCATTTTCAAGAATTAGCCAGGGGCAGCACAGTAGCATAATGGTTAGCACGTCCGCCTCACAGCAAAAAGGTCATTCATCCGAGTCCCAGGCTCAGCAAAGTGTGGAGTTTGCTTGTTCGTGCTTGCGTAGGTTTCCTCTGGGTACTCTGGTTTCCTCCGGCAGTCCAAAAACGTCAACGTTAGGCTAATTTTCTATTTGACTTTGGCCGTAGGTGTGAATGTCAGAATAAATGGCTGTGTGTTGCCCTGGGATGGTCTGGCGTGCTGTTCAGGGTGAGCACCGCCTTCGCCCAGTGTCGGCTGAAATAGGCTTCAGCTTCACCACGACCCGGTTAATGAGTGAGTGAGTGAGTGAGTGTCCGGCTCTTCTGTTCATTGTAGAATTATTCCATGAAAAGCATGGTAAGAATATTTTTTCTTTATTGGCCTGAATAAAAAAATACGATTTCTATATTTCTCACAAAGCACTGGGGTGTGTAAAGAATCAAAAATTTATATATATATAT
>JBCNYH010000022.1:29955177-29995046 GCA_039654325.1 Tandanus tandanus | reverse complement strand
CCGATCTATATATGCTTTGTAAGCAAAAAGGGTTTTTTCGTGTGACAGGAAGTCTCATAAATTTAAGCAGGCTTTAGTGCTGGATGAGCCTGCAGGAACAAGTTCAAGCCAGATGCAATCCCACTTCCTGTTTTACATGACATCACTGTGTCTAGACACTTGAGTAGAAAAGTACACTGTAACTCTGCAGCCAGCGGTCATGACTTTTCAGTGACTCTGAGACTGCGATGTTGCCTGTTGAATTTAAATAAATGTGGAAGGGAAGAAAGAAAAGAGGAAACTCAAAACACAAATTAGCATTTCAAGAGCTTTTGTGGTCAACAGAATAATCTGACAAAGGTTAAATAAAATAGCTCAGACACTCTGTTGCATGTAGGATATATTTTCATCCTAACAGCTCTAATTCTTTATTTCATGTGATGTCGGCTATCACCAACCAGATGGGGCGAAAGCATGCACATGCCCCCTTCATGACACGCTGTGCGTGCATGTTTGTGGAGGGAAACGATATCCGCCTCTTTGTACGAATGAGCTCACAAGCACCCATGATTGGCTGATGATCCATGTGAGTGACAGGGAAGTGAGCACCCTCCCTTCTGTAAGAGCCCTGGGTTTCAATAATAGCCGGAACTCAATAAAACCTCTTGCCTCGTTCCCTCTTCGTGCAGTTTGAACAGCTTATTACAGCACATTTACTCTGCATTTCGTCTCCCCTCACGTGCACGGCCTCAGCGTGGCCACAACGATGGCACCAGCACAGCACTGTTTCTAGGTTTATTCATTCATTTTTCTGAGCTGATTAATTATAACTAGGGTCTCAGGGAGGCTGGCGCACATCTCAGGTGACTCTGGGCGAGGGCAGGGTACACCCTGGACAGCTGGCCAGGCCATTGCAGGGCCATGCAACCATTCACACTCACACCTAGGGGTGATTTGGAACAGACAATTAGCTTTCTGTGCATGCTTTTGGACAGTGGGAGGAAACCTGAGTACCCGGAGGAAACCCACAGGACATGCAAACTCCACACAGAAACGCCAGAGCCAGGGAATCGAACCCGGGCCTTCTTGCTGTGAGGCAGATGTGCTAACCACTGCGCCACCATGCCGCCTTGTTTCCGGGTTGTGACATGTATTGAAATCAAGCTAGTAGCTTGCATGGACTTCCGGTCGCGGATGGCTGTGGCATCAACCTGGATTCGAACTGGTGATCTCTAGGATGCGCGCCACTCGAGAGCTCACAGTCTGTTTCAGATTACAACAGTAACGGCACACTAATGCAAGTTGTTTTGCCAGATGACAGCCATTCACACCTAGGAGCAGTTCATTCATTCATTTCATTCATTTTGTGAACCACTTAATCCTAATTAGGGGAGGCTGGCTACCATCTCAGCCGATTGAGCGAGGGAGGAATACACCCTGGACGGCTCCCCAGGCCATCGCAGGGCAAGTTTGGAAAAGTCAGTAAGCCTAATGTGTATGTATGTTTATGTATGGAACCCAGGACCTTCTTGCTAAGAGGTGGACAATGCTGATCACTTCGCCACCATGCTCTCTCCATCTCTCTCTCCCCATATATTAATACATATATGTATATACAGAGACTGGACATAAGTAAATAAGCACCCAAAATTTCAGAATGAATATTTGCTGGTCGAAGAAGACGCTTGCGTCTTGCTGCTCGGCCATAATAACCCGTTTGATGAAGATCAGTTTTTTGCACGTAACAGTTTTCGGATGTCTTCTGCAAAGTCTGCGGCCTTGGAACGGGGATTTTTCTCCACTGCTCTCTTCACGAAGCGAAGACATCTTTCTGATGGTCCGGGTCGACCTGGTCGTGGATCCGTGGTGGTCTTACCTTCAGCGTTGAACTTTTTACCGTTGACAGAGGAATATTGAAATTGTTGGCTATTTGTCGCTGGCTGATGCCACCCTCTGACTGACCCACAATTTGACCTGCATATCCTTGAACTGTCGGAGGAAACCAGAGTACCTGGAGGAAACCTACACAAGCATGATACACAAACCTACGCAAGCAAACATGCAAGCTCCATACAGAAACTGTGGTTTCCTCCGACAGCCCACAAACATGCACATTAGGCTTATTGGCTGTTCCAAATTGCCCCTTGATGTGAGTTTGAGTGTGAGTGTGAGTGTGAGTGGTTGTGTGTGTGTGTGTGTGTGTGTGTTGGCACTGCGATGGACTGGCGAGCTGCTCAGGTGTACCCTACCATCTTATAGTGTTGGCTGAGATAGGCTCCAGCCTCCCCATGACCCTTGTAGGATTAAGTGGTTCGGTAAATAATTTCATTAATTAAAGAAAAACACACAATGTTTCAGGTGAAGCAGCAAAACCTTCCCAACAACCTTTGGATGTCCTTATTTTATTGTACCAACGTGCCTAATTGTTAATCTTTTGACAGATTCAACTCATTTGGCTACGTTACTTTCCTTGAAATGTCCAAGCAACACAAACTTACATTGAAAAAAAGATCCAAATGCACCCCGTGCACCTACACCACATCCAAAGTACACTCACGGCCAGACAACAGTCAAATTCATGGCCATCTCTTGTTAAAATACCCCTACTTCAGACAGCACCATCTGGCATGACACTGGAAAGCGGAATGGAGAGACAATGGAGCCAAATGCGAGATGTGTTCAGGGAATCAGTCTCCGAATATCCACATTCGCGCCAAGCCAGAGTGCACTGAGGGCGAAACGTGCATGCACTTGCACTCACACCAGAGATAGAAAAATATCTGAAAATATCATCCAGCAGGATTTTATAAAGGGTTAGTGAGCAAAATCATTTCAGTTCTAGAAAGATTCCTCGACTCAGTACTGAATAGATTTCAGGTAAAAGATGTCTGGGGCAGCATAGTGGCGTAGTGTCCGCCTCACTGCAAGAAGGTCCTGGGTTCAAGTGCCGAGTATCGAGTCCTGCGCTTGGCGATTGCTTTTCTGTGTGAAGTTTCCACTTTTGTGGGTTTCCTCCGGGCACTTCAGTTTCCTCCTGCAGTCCACAGACATGCAGATTATGCTAATTAGTAGGATTAAGTGGTTTAGCAATTGAGTGAGTAAGTGAGTGGGTGTTAACTATCTTATACCTCTTTTTCCTTTCAGAGGACCCCATCTACTGGACCCCAGACAGTTTTTCTCTTTGTATATCACATTTTGCATTGATTACACCGCCCTCTACTGGATATTATGGTTTTTGACACTACTTTGCAATTTTAGGGCCATAGGATTGAATAGTCCTGCTTTAAAATACATAAGCTACTACACTAACTAAACTAGACTGAACATGCTAAAGAAGTGAGGAAGACATTTGTTTATTGGCTGGCTGGATGTTTGGTTGGTTAGTTAATTTATTACTCACACAATAAAAACTGCATACGACAATGCATTTAAAAATGCTTTATAAAGGAAATGCTATAACATATATATACAAACACACACACACACACACACACACACACACACACACACACACACACACACATATATATATATATATATAAGTTAAAAAGTTACCAAATAAAACCTGTTAGCATTAATTTTTTTCACAGAGCTGTCAGGTGCTTGAATCTAATTGATCAGAACATGTTTACAGCTTGGGTGGCACAGTGGCGTAGGGGTTAGCACGTCCGCCTGACAGCAAGAAGGTTCCAGGTGTTTCTCATGGAGCTCTGTGTGCATGTTCTCCCCGAGATTGCTTGGGTTTCCTCCTGGTACTCCGGTTTCCTCCCACAGTCCAAAGACATGCACATTCGGTGGCACTAAGTGGCTGTCCCAAATTGACCCTTGGTGTGAGTTTGCGCGTGAATGGTTGTGTGTGTTGCTCAGTGAAGGTCTGGGAGGCTATTTGTGCCCTGCCTTCGCCCAGAGTCGGCTGGGATGGGGTCCAGTCTCTCTGCGACCCTAAGATAAAGTGGCTAAGACATTTACCATTGATACGGAAAAAGTTTCTTATGGAATGTCAAGAAAAATTTATGGCATATGTCCGTCCGTCCCTCCGGCGTACGTGCACACATGGGAACCCTGTGTTATTCTTTGAAAATATTATTATTATCAGGCAGTAGTGATACTAAAAACAATCCAAACACTTCAAAAATAGTTTGCTTGTAATATTATTCTGATGCTCTTTTCACTAGTCTTCCTCAATCTTGCACATTTTTTGCTCAAGAAAATGCACACGAAATGCGCATGCGCGGTCTGGAGAGTATTGCCTGCGTATGTGATGTCAGACATGTGTGTTTGGTTTACCTCATTTTTATTCCCTATATCTATAAACAAGCCAATTATTCATTATACAATGAATTGTTCTTGATATACGTAGGACACGAGAGTTCCCACGAAAAACTGGTCAAGTAAAGATAATCATATGGAGCTCCATTTTTAGGCAGTGCTTAACTCTATAGAGTAATATTTATGTGTCGGTCCCTTTAAGAAGGGGCGTTCCTACGTCTTCGCTCCGCCCCTACAATGAACCCGGAAGTAACCCGCTGATGTCATGATCTTGTCATTGATCTTGAAGCTGCTTGAACTCTGTGTTGTGTTGGGACATAATGTCTGCGTTAAGCGGCTTCATGAATAAATTACTTCCATTTCTGGAATTTAATGTTGAATCTACACGTAAATACTTGCCGTTGTTACTCTTTGTTGTTTCATTTGGAGGATCATTATTGAAAGAACGGGGTGTTGTGCCGAGTTCATACTTTAGCAACAGTAGAAACCTTCTGAACGTGTAAGTACAAACATCCAACTTTAATCAACATCCAACACTGTTAGCCAGTGATGCTAATCCTGTAGCTTAATACACCTGGTCTAAAATGTCATCTAATCCTTATTTACACAATGCTAAGTGGCTAGCTAACATCATCCTAATGTTAGGGACCCAGTGTGACCACCAGTGTGTTTCAGGGGGAAGTATGAGTCCATGCATGCTCCTACTATCACCAGTCTCCAAGTGACGTCATATCAATTTGCATATTTATGGAGTCCATAGTGGTGTTTCTCCCAAGAAGGTCCAGGGTTCGAATCCTGGGTGTTACTGTGTGGAGTTTACATGCTCCTCCAGTGCACGTGTGTGTGTGGGTGGGTTTCCTCCGGATACTCCGGTTTCCTCCGACAGTCCGAAGACATGCACATTAGGTTAAATTGCCCCGAAGTGTGAGTGTGAATGTGAATGGATGTATGTGTTGGCCCTGTGATGGTCTCGCGAGCTGTACAGGGTGTACTGCCTTCGCCCGGTGTCGGCTGAAGTAGGCTCCACCCCTCCACCCCGTGACCCTAAAAGGATTAGCAATTGAGTGAGATGAGACTACACACACAGGTCACAGGTCATGTACAGCTTATTAGTATTAAAGGCGTTTTATGGGTTGTTAATTTGTTTTATTCCAATTTGTTTCCCTCTCCAGATACTTTGTGAAATTGTCCTGGGGATGGAACCTGATCCTGTTACTACCATTCATGTTTTTGTCCAACTCCTACAAGAGAAACCTCATCTTCACGTCCAAACGCCTGGTGTCTCTTGTGGTAGCCACAGCCATCTGGTACTCCTGCACTGAGATTTTCTTCTACATTGAAGATGTCACCGGGGCATGCTACGAATCGGACGACATGCGAACCAACCAGAAGGGTTTCAGCACCAAGGCCGAGTGCAAACACGCCGGCTACTTTTGGGAAGGGTTCGACATATCTGGCCACTCCTTCATATTATCATACTCAACGCTCCTGATTATGGAAGAAACGGTTCCGATGCTGCATGTTGTGCGAGACTACCGAAACAGAGGCGCCATCCTGGGTGTTCTGTACCTTGCACTGAATGCTATCGCGCTCATCTGGGTGTGGATGTTTGTTTGTACCTCGGTGTACTTCCACAATTTATTTCAGAAGCTTCTGGGCACGTCGATTGGTGTGTTTGGCTGGTATGTAACCTACAGGGTTTGGTATTTGAACCCTTTTTCACCGGGACTCCCTCCTCACCAGAGTGACCACAAACAACACGAGTAGACTGAAGAATAGAACTTGAAATATTGCAGGTTAACCAACTGACATGTCCAAGCTTTGACCAGGGTTATTTACAGGTTCTGTATATGTGTTTGACGATTTCTGACCAAGGGATTTGTGTGCTTCTCTCATGGAGGTGGGTGGCAGCTGCTGTTCCATAACTGTCTCCGTGATCAGGCAGTGTGCGCACTATCTAAAGCTTATTGTTGCCTTTTAAAATAAGTGTCACGGGGGGGGGGGGGGGGTGTCTTTGTGCAACAGTGTCTAAAGCGGCGTTCACACAGGAAGCAACGGGCGACACTTGAATCACCTGGCGAGAGAAGTGATTCGCTTCACTGCTCAGCTCTTGTTGCCTAGGTAACTCGCTCGCATATTTCCCGATTAAAAATCTGTCTGCCTGAAACTGTGAGCAGCATTGAGCGAGTATCCCTACAGTACGTCTGTGAGGTTTTATTATCATTAGCTTATATTATTTAAGCTCATTTTAGCTTATGTTTCTCCCATATATAGCTTATTCATCATCATCATCATCATCATTTTCTGGACCGCTTAATCTTACTAGGAATCCTTGGGGGTGTTTCAGACCCAAGCATCACATTTCCAGGTATTACCCTGATAAAATTTCTGTGTACAGTCCTAAAGCACGGCAATAATGAGCTCCATGTTGATGGAGGCGCATTAATCTCGTAAACTCATGTTCGTGGTTTCCCTACAGAAATGTTTAGGCGAACTCCGCGTTTGGTGGCGTCTGTCAATCAGTGGTATCTTTAAGCTCTGATTGGTTATCGCTCACATGAAAGTTCAGCTCAGTTGAACTCCATGCCCGCCCACTTCACGTCACTTGAGAAAATTTTGCCTCTCGACACTTATTTCGCCGGCGAGCGTTGATTTTGTATGGTCGCATGCCGCTCATCGCTTCCTGTACGAATCCAGCTTAACTGTTTTCTTATTAGTGCCTCAGCCATTAAAAAAATCAGCCATAACACTAGGACACACAGTGTCACTACTAGAAAAGCTTGTTGATAATAATTACTGTATGTTCATGTTATGTCATGCCTGTAGCTGCGATACAGTGTGTGTTACCCATAATGCACTGGCAGCAAAGAAATAAAAAAATTTAAGTTGGCTATGTTATTTATAGCAATGCTAAGAGATATACTATGCATATATAGCTATTATTCTCTGAAGTGGATGTGGATATTGATTAATAGTTGAGTAATACTATTCAGCGATATCCACCAAGCCTGAAGTGAATAATTGTTTAGTATATACTACATGGTAACGTAAGGAAAGCAAAGTAATTTGAGATTTTTATGGTTTATTTTGATATTTTTAAAGCTTGACGATTGTTACGCACGCTCCATTTCGGCATGTTTTGAAACTCAAATTTAAAAAAATATATATATTTTTTTTTAATTTTCAGGATTTCAGAATCGGCGACTGTCGCAAACTGTGATGTTTTGTTTGCCATTTTCATTCAGGAATCATCCCTAGTTTCCTTTATTGGATAATAAGCGATTAATAATTGAGGCGAGTATGATATAGAGGATGATTCAGTCAAGGGGTTGATTTGACCTCGGCGGAAAACACCCTCCACGACCAAATCATTTTCCATATCATACCAAAGCTAAATTTTATAATTGTTGTATTATTCATTTCAAAAATTTTCAAAGTAAACAGTCATGATATTGTGTTGCACGTGTCAGTTTTGAAATAATCATTATAATTTAATTCGGTTATCCCATGGCAATTATGCAATGATTTGGTTATCCTCTGGCAATGATGCAATACCAAGAATTATTTGATGCCTTTCCACCAATCACACACAAGTAAATCTCTTGAATATATAGTAATAATGCCCATGATGCCGAGATAGCAGAACAATCATATCGTGCCATTCCCGTGTAGTATATACCAACTCTGTCAAAACAACAATACTGTTAAATTCTTGCTTCTGATTGGTCAGAATGTGTTGATGTATGTTAATTTTCAGATTGCGAGGCCAAATTGCAGTTGTTGTTTTTTTACATATGTATTCCTTTTTTTTATTGCAACAACTAATTCACAAACACGGACACTCCACATCAGAAAACCATGACCAATCACTGATAAGGTGGCGTTTTGTACGGTACAAGGAGTCTCCGGTGTCAACAGTTTTTGTAAAAGTCCGAGGTGAAGCCGTACCATGTTTTCCAAAACAAAAGAGGATGTACTGTGGTTTCTTGGTGACATGACAAGTTGTATTCCTTTCGTATTCATTTTCAGTGTATGTTCTGTAATCAGTAAAGAATTGTTACCTTCGGAATATTGCTCGGAACAAGACATTGCTCAGAAACATCCTGTGGCTTGCTGTTATTAGGAAATAACCAACTTAAAGCTTATATAATTAACTACATCATTAATTTTTTATTTTTTTCCCATAACAGGGTTTTTTATTATTTGTTAATTATCCTAATAGCTACCTCCAGAGCCCGTAGCTACGGTAGCTATTTTCGCTTTTCTCGCTGCTCTTGCTCGTGTCTATACTGATATCTTTTTCTCGTTATGTTTTGTTAGTGATTGTTCCTTGTTGCTAGATTTCTATCAAACACTGCTTAGCCCTTACAATCCTCGGCTATTGCTATTGGCTGAATATTATGTAGAATGTTGTGTTAAAGTTGTTTGTGAATACAACGCATCATAAAATTACCTCTGACTTCCCGTTGCATGTTGTGCGATAGTAGTTCCGAAACATTGGTTGAATATTTGCGTTACGTCATATGTTATGATGCAATATAACTGCCTTTCTGATTAAAAGTGTTGAACAGTCTGCCTTTTAGTCATTTGTTTGTCTGTTTCTACTCAGCTCGGGCGTAACAAAAGTGGCATGACTTGATTAATCCCTTAAAGTCCGGGGTGTTCATCCTAATCACTCACTCATTTGCCAAACAGCTTAATCCTATTATGATCATGGGGAGGCTGGAACCTGTCTCAACCGAAACTGGACGAAGGCGGGATACACCCTGAACAGGACCTTTTTGCTGTGAGCCATGCAAGCTCACCACTTTGCTACCGTGCCACCGGATTTGTAAATTGGTATTTAAAAATGCCTAAAAAATAAAAATGAATACAAAAATATAATCAACTACAATATAATAATTTAAGCCTCTGCTTCTATAATCAAAAAAAATATATAAAAAAATTATACATTAATAAATATAAAATTATAATAAAAAATATAATAATAATAAATTAAAAATAATAATAATGATGATGATGATGATGATAAAAAAACTATCTTGAGCCTCAAAAAAAATGCAAAAATCTTCCCAACACAATCCAGCATGACATAACTTCATGTCTGGATTTGATATACTGGATTTTTTTTTTAAACAATCCTCACATATCAGTGTTTTATTATGTTTGGTCCTTAAGCTAACTTTCTAAGCATCCAACGTTTTCTTAATGTTTTTAATATAATAGCAGGAGCTTGAAGTAGGATGTACAGAACTATAGCTATGTAATGCTAAATGCTATTTAGGTGTGTTTGTAATTAGTACAGTGTACAATTTTCCTAAAGTGCATAATTTCACACACAATACTTAAATGCATATAATCAGTTCATTCTCTCGCTCACTCATTTGGGCCGTGGGAGGAAACCGGAGTACCTGGAGGAAACCCAGAAACCTGGAGGAAACAGGGAGAACATGCTAACGCCATACAAAGACGCCCGAGCCTGGAACTCGAACCCAGGATCTTCTTGCTTTGAGGTGGACGTGCTAACCACTACGCCACTGCGACGCCCTGTGGAATCAGCATAAGGTGAAATTGTTTTGTCTGTTTTGAAGCTGTCCTTAACCAGTAATAAACAGCTCAAGCACGTTCAGCTAATTGCCCCCTAGGTGTGGATGTGAGTGTGGATGGTTGCGTGCGTTGGTCCTGTGATGATCTGCCAAGCTGTTCAGGGTGCACCCCGTCTTCGCCCAGTGTCAGCTGAGATAGGCTGCCGCCTCCCTGCGACCCTAAATGGAGTAAGTGGTTAGGGATCTTGAATATAAGGGGTTGTTTCTACTTTATATAAAAGTAGAATACTGAATAATACAAAAGTAGTTTGTACTGTCAATCAAATGTCAGATGTCCATCATGCACATAAGCGTGGTGTGTATCTTTGAAACACATAAATTGCTCCAAAACAGGAAGGTTTTTACCGAGTGGTGTCTCTTATTAACAAAAACATACTGTATAATGTTTAAGGGTTATTGTAGTTTTCTTATTTACCACGTTGGTAATAGTTAAAACATAATCATTCAACACTTTTGTTGTATTATGGCATACATGTTACAATCCTTTCCAGAATGAATGGCACCCTTCAGATAAATTGTCTTAAATTATTCATTCATTCATTTCCTGAGCCGCTTATTCCTAATTAGGGTCGCGGGGAGGCTGGCGCCCATCTCAGCCGACTCTGGGCGAGGGCGGGGTACACCCTGGACAGCTCACCAGGCCATCACTCCTAGGGGCGATTTGGAACAGCCAATTAGCCTACTGTGCATGTTTTTGGACTGTTCGAGGAAACCGAAGTACCCAGAAGAAACTCACGCAAGCACGAGGAGAACATGCAAATTCCACACAGAAACGCCCAGAGCCTGGAAATTGAACCCAGTGTTTTTTTTTTTTTTTATTAACATTAAATAAAATTGTACAAAACCATCTATGATTCAAATCAAAGGAGTGTTTTTTTTTTTATATTCTACATTTATTTATATTATGTGCCATGTTGTCTGCTGGAGAATCCTAATCGTCTCCTTTAATGAAATGCTTGTGAGAGGCCGTGACGTAATAAAGCGTTTCTGTTATTTCCGCGAATCACGTTGAAGAATACTGTACACGTGCGCCTTACGTCATTGCAGCGCGTCCAATGAAAACGCTTTATGTTGAGACCCGGTTGTCGGCCATGTTGTGGTTTTAAATGAGGAAGAAGCGGGAGAGGTTATCGTGTAAAAATAAGTTTATGTGCTTTTTTTTTTTATTACGAGGATTCCTTACGGCTTTCAACTCAATTAAAAAAATATCCACCGAACCCGACACAGACATAAGACAGTTTTGAGGTAGTTGAGGTAGAGGAAATATATCTGTTCATCACTTATTGCTAGTATTAGCATCGCAAGCTAACGAGCTAGTTAGCTGGGTAGTTGTCGAGTGGTTAAGCCTGGCTGAGTTTAGCTAGCTAGCTTCGCGCGTTTGCTGGAAATGAGGAGTAGACTAGTCAGCTAACAAAGCTAGTTAGCATTCGGTAACTCTGGCTACTAGCATGCGCACAGCGGGCGGGAGTTGGTTGACGTTAAATGTGTTTGACTTGTGCGGCTTTGCGCGTTCACTCTAACGAACCTCAACATGTTCAATAAATTCTGCGAATGGATTGAAAGTGGAATAGCGACGCTCCGCAACGGGGTGCCGGCTGCTGACGATGCTTCAGACACCGTCCGAGTTCCACAAGACGCCCCCGTACAGAGAAAAAGACCACTCGAGAGGTAAGAGTGTCCGAATTGTTCATTTTAATCGAGTAAAAGGGGAAGTTCGGGGTGTGTTTGACCGCTTTTGGGCTGCTCAGTAAGGCGCGAGGCTTGAAAAGTGGGCGGAAGTAGCTCGTGCAGGCAGTAAACTAGAAAAAAGCAAGTAAACACGTGGCTAAACGCAGGTGCAGTAGGATCCTCCAGGGTGAACTTTATAGTCACTGACTGCACTCTTGCTCATATACATCAGCATTCTTTCTAACATCATCACTGGGAAGAAACCACCAGAGGAGGGTGAAACCCTCCCACTGACCACAGTATATCAACTCCAGTGGCTTTGATTGTCATTTCAACCACACAGTTGGTACAGGACACAGTTCAAATGAAACTTTTCTCAAGGATCATGATGTAACTTAAATTACTACAGGACTACAACATGAAGTGCATGTGCAAGCAATACAGACTGCAAAAACAACACAAAGTGCATGTATAGGGTCCGGACATGCAAAGACCGGACAACCGGGACAGACCAGTACTCTACAGTGATAGATGTCCGGTCTGGTTGGGTGTATAAGGGAGGTAGGAATTATTTATGAATTATTCTAAACATAAAGTAAATGGGGCAGTCATACCAGCTGCTACCCAGCCATTATCAACAATTGGCAGTCAGTTTGCTGAGCTTGAACTTGACCTACAATGATCTTTTCGTCGTCTGGTTTGAGCCCTTGGTCCCAAGTTGTTACCCTGAAAATTTGGCAGTGATATGTCTAGCGATTCTTGAAATATAGGCAATTTGTGTCGACAATAAAATTAAACAAGAAGTGAAATCAGCTACACTATCACAGCTAGTAACCATAGTAACTGTGATCGAATCGGAGCTTGAACTTTACAAATCAAGTGTAGCGTTAAAATGGGTGTGGAACGAACACAATCTGTTTCTTATCTAATCTGTATTGTGTATGCGCGGGTATGTCGGAAAGTTCTCACCAAGAAAAGGTCGGATGTCAGTTTGGGAAACAGAAGTCTGACGGTAGCAGCTCAGGTGAGTAAGGTGCATGAGACAACAGTCCAAAGCCATGTTTGGCTGTTTCTAAGATGTGCTGTGTGGACGGGTGCTTCAACCTGGAGCAACAGGACACAAGCTCAAGGTTTACTTCTGCTTTACAATCAAATGGGGATGAAGATTTTTAGTTTTTGTGCCTGATGATATAAGGCTTTATAGTGTTTAGGGTAGGCTTCCAAAATGGAAGTTGCACCCCTTGTTTCAGGGTGAGCCCGAGAACTTTTAAAAGTACCCTGAACTGATCACATCCTACCATATCAGAGTCATGGCTGTTCTGAGAATGGTCTACAATCCAAATAGTTGGGGTCACCACTTTACGCTGATGAAAAGGGTGGAGGCACTATGATCACTTACTGATTACTTCCACCAAGGAGGGAGGTAATGTGATTGGTTGTGTCTGTCTGTCTGTGACCACAATAACTCGAAAATCTAATAAACGGATTACTAAGAAATGTTTACCGAATGTGGGTCTTGGGCCGACGAAGGACTGATTACATTTTGGCTGTGATCTGGATCCAGGGCTGTTTTGCGTGATAGGGCACCCAGAATGCGGCAGAAGATAAAATGCAGAGTTCAGAAATAATTGCAGAGCAGGCCCCAATGTGGTACAGTAATAAATCATCTGCCTCTATAACCCGTGTAAAGAAAAGATCACACTTCCTTGGTAGAGGTCTGCACTCTCAGAGTGCATTTCTTTTTGTATGTGTGCTTGTTCTGTCTGGAAAGATGATCTGTGAAGGTATGATTAACAAGGTGCATTTAAAGGTTTCTCTGCTAACAATATTCCTGATTCAGCTCCTCAGTGAATTGGCAGCCCTTTCCTGAGTTGGAGTGGGTATGCTGGAGAACGGAATACTCGTGGGGTTCTCTAAAATCATGGTTGGGAACCCGTGGTCTTGTGACTGTTTGTATAGTCGTACGCAACCTGAAACATGAATGCAAACCTTCTATGTTTTGTATTTTACAGGCTAGAAGACGGGGTTGCCGTTCATCACGAAGAGGAAAGAGCCGTCAAAAAGTTTCGCATGGGTAAGCTATTAAAGCCTTCAGCCTCAGCATGCTGCTCACGGTGGTTAATCAAACCTTGATGCATGGACCCGTTGGTTATGTGTGTCAGGAGATATCATGGACACGGTGAAGAATGCCGCTGAAGGGATGAAGACCCATGGCTCCGGTGTTGCCGTATGGATGCGCAATAGCGTCAGTCCAACCTTTAGGAACATGCTACATGCATCTCATGGTCCACCCCAAACTCTGATACCACCTGATGCTGCCAATTCATCCAGATCTGTGTGGAATGAAAGCAAGGTGCTGCACCTATTCACGGACACCACATTTCGTGGATTGTACACTGTTACACTCGTTGCATGAAGCAGGAAATAGTAATTATTAAAGGTGTAGGAATAAATAAAAGTTTGGCATTCCCATATATCATGTGTTTCTATTTGCACTTTGTTTTGGTCATGTGATTTCCAATGTCCAGAATTCTGTTTAAAATTTAAGTCTAACGTTACGGCTCCATATTGTCTGTATAAGCATTTTAAAGATTGAATTAATATTATTTGTTGTTGAACTAAATGGAGCATGTTTTTTCCGCTTAGCTACCACATGTACAACACAAAGATACCTTCATTGCTCCTACAACCGCATTTGAATGGAAGACCATCATTAAATCAGGTGACAAGGCGCATCTGCTCCAGCTTTCCTTCGTCCCTTTTTGTCTTTACAATGTTCTTAAAAAATGTTTTTCCTTATAGATGCTTTACGAACCGAGCAGTCAGTGACGATATCACAAACGAAGGTCGGCAAACGACACGTACACGCAAACCTTCCACCCCACGAGACGCCCAAAACCAACGGCCATTCGGTCACTCTATGCACTTCTAAAGCTTGCCCATCTCCGCGACTCGGCCGTCCTCTTTACGTCAGAGCCCAAAGACCACAGAGGTGGGTGTTATGTTGCACAATCTCTTTTTAGAATGTTATAGAGGCTGTGTCCTGATATGCGTTATGTAACAACCCACATTTTTTATTTTTTTTTTTGGCCTCAGTCAATTTTCGACGCCTGGTCCAAGCACAGGGAACATATCTTACACCAGCATGTATGAGAAAACTTTTCCCATTCGCGTAGTACAGAATCCTTCCTCTGGATCCTCCAGTCGTCACTGGAGAGGCAGAACTCACTGTACTGCACAAGAGGTTGGAGACTTTCTGACTTTCCTGACTTGCTACAACTAAGTGGCTGCTTGTATGCAACAATGTATAGTATACTGTGTTTATCTTGCAAGTCTCTCTCTCTCTCTCTCTCTCTCTCTCTCTCTCTCTCTCTCTCTCTCTCTCTCTCTGATTTTCAGTCGGTACGTGAGGAGGAGAAGGAGGTGTACAGGCAGTTACTAGCCATGGTGTCCGGCGGTCATTCGTCATTCTTTCACGACAGCACCTCTATCCCAGGGATCCGATCACATCGGGATTTGTGAGTGTTTGACTGTTTGCCCTCGGTTTTAAATAATACTTTATTACCCAGAGTACAACAAAATATTTTTGGGGCAGCCATGTCCTAATGGTTAGAGAAGCGGGTTTGGGACCAAGTGCCCTCAAGCAAGGCACCTAACTCCCAACTGCTCCCCGGGTGCTGCAGTGTGTGGCAGCCCGCTTCTCTGAGTGTGTGTGCTCACTGTTAAGGTGTGTGCTCACTTTGGATGGGTTAAATGCAAAGGCTAAATTTCCCTTGTGGGATTAATATAGTGTATCCAAAAAAAAAAGTGATAGTTTTGGTAAGTAAGAGCATGATATGGAGAGTTAGAAAAGAACTCGAAGCCTTTCTATACTAGAGCACACTCATAGTAGTTCTACTGAACTTGGAATAGAAATGAATGTGACTCGACTCTGCTTGGGTCAGCTGATTTAAATTTATGATATTCCGAACACATATCAAGAGGAGTATACCCTCTGGTGGGTGAAGTAAGCAGCAACAACACTCATAACATGGCTCAAGGATCCATCTTCCGACTTCCGTTTCTTTTTAATCATTATTTATGATGTTATTAAGGATTGGCTGATAATATCAGGATCTAGGTATGACAGAATTGTGCATGTTCATGGAAATGCCTTTTTATTTTATTTATTTTATTTTTTTGTTCCCCAGTTCTAGTTTCCTGACATCGAGTCGCAGGTTGCTGCAGTGTCCCTCGCCAGCAGGCTCAGGAGCAGGGGAGTCCTCTCTTGGTTTATCCAGCTTGTCTCCTAGTCCCCAGACCTCGAGTGCAATGCACAGTCCCTGCGGGCTCTCCAACGGGCCCGAGACGCAGTCCTGGGATCCTGATTCAGATGGCAAATACATCCCAAGGAAAACAGTGTTATCTGAGCGGTCCGTGCCCTCGCCGGCGGCTTTTCAAGATACTTCATCGCAGGATACGCAGTCTTCTGGTGTGCACTCTGGTACTTTTAGCTTTTATAAGAGTAAATCATTTGCTCTAGATAAGGCACATGACTGATATTTAGGAAGTATGCTATGGTATTGCAGTATCGTTATTTGTCTACAGCACCAGTCAAAAGTTTGGCCAGCCCTTCGAATTTAATTAGTGAAGGAACATGATATTGTCACGTGACTACTCAGGGTATAACTTGGTATATGGGTTGTTTAGCATTTTGTCGTCATGAGAATCGGCTGCTTGATTTATCTTGTGGTTTTCTGTTCACAGCTCATGATGGGGATTCTGTCATTTTTGTAAATGAGCAACTTGGCAAGAAAAAAGAGGGCTCCAGGTAAAGATTATCATCTTGTTTTCTTGAATATCTTCCATCCATTTTCTTCCATGTATCTGAGGTCGGGTCTAGGAGGGAAGCCCAGACATTCCTCTCTCCAGCGACACACTCTAGATCCTCGTGGGGAATCCCAAGGCATTTTCAGTTCAGACAGGATATGTGATCCCTCCAGCGAGTCCTGGGTCTTCCTTGGGGTTTCGTCCTGGTTGGACGTTCCTTTCAATGCGGAGGATCAGCGACTCCACTCCAAGCTCCCCCTGGATGTGTGAGCTGCTCACTCTATCTCTGAGGCTGAGCCCAGGCGCCCTCTGAAAGAAAAACTAATTTCGGCCGCTTGTATCATTCTTAAGGTCGCTACCCAAATCTCATGACCATAAGGGAGGGTTGGAATGTAGATGGACTGGTAAATCGAAAGCTTTGCCTTTTGGCTCAGCTCCTTCTTTACCATAACATTCATCGCGGAACTCCTGACCTAGATGATTGATTGTCCCATGTCCGTGTCACAGGAAACCGAATAAGGCTGCCACGTTGATGCTGTTTCACTGTTATGTTTCGCAGATTTGCATCACAACGGCCAGCAATTAAAAAAATATATATATGTAGAAATTTATTTTTTTTTTAAAAACGTTTAATTATAACACAACTGAAACATAAAAAATAAAGGCTCAGACTCGAACAGAATTAAAAAAAAAACAGTCTGACTCAGGTTTGCAGGCAAACTTTTAATAAGCAAAACACCAAACATCAATGGGAGCACGGAACATAAACTCGTTAAAAGGATAATTAAACTAACAAGACAGATGATCCAAATTAAGGCAGAAATCACTGAGTGAAAGGCGGTGAAAAGAAAACTCACCGTCAACTTGTCCTGCTTTCGCTCCAGACCGTAGTTGGGGTACACGGAGAATTATTTATTTATTTGCTCCCGCCAGGGCTGAAGTTGATTCAGCCCTTAAAGTAGCTGCGCTATTCTTATAACACCAGCCTCGGACACCTATTATTAGAGATATCGATCAGGAGCTCCAGTTTCAGGCAGTGCCTAAATCTATATATTAGTTTTTAAAACTTTGAAAGTAGTGATTCTTGAGTAATGTAATACATATCCAGCTGTGCGTCAAGAAGTTAATGAAAACCCTGTCTAAGTTAGTACGGCTGTACTGTTCAGTTGTTCTGAATATGAAAATGTAGCCAAATTGCACAGATCCTTTATTCCGCTTCAATTAGCCAATCAAATGCATTTAATGTTATCATTCTGTACTTAAATCAACCAGCCAGATGTGAGTTATTGCACTTCTCTATTGTTTTGAATGCATTTTTGGCCACTAACTGTATGTCTTAAGACAGATACGTCACTTCCTTTCACTGAATACCTTTGAACCAGCCTATAGATCATGTAATAACTGTATTTCTTGTGGAAAGTGTCTATTGAATGCACACCTGCACATTTTTCCTCTTTGGTGCATGTAGCAGTCAGATGAGCTCCCCACCCAACACAATGAATATATACAATCCCAGACTTGGCACGGCTGTGGCTTGTTAAGACCAGTGTCTGGGGAAACATGCTGTCTTGATAATTTCAGGAAGTTAACAGGTTTCCTTCCTCTGTCTTTGCAGCGTGCCATGTTTCCAGGCCGAGTTGTGGATCAAAGAACTGTGAGTGCTTATGCTTTTATATTTATATTTTATGTTTGTTGTTAGGGTAACTGGTTATTGGGTTATTACCAGTATTAGCTTACATTTGTGTCCTACCCATGTGTATACAGGACAAGTCTTTATGATGCTCGTGCTCGGGAAAGACGGAGACTAATAGAGGAGCAAGAGGCTTTGGCATCTCAGCTTCTTCATCAGGTGAGCTAGGAGCCTCTGCTATATGTACAGTACCTCTCTCACCCCGTTTGCTTCATCTAACCGGCTTCCATTTGATTTGTGTTTAACGAATTAGCGTCTTTCCGGCGAAGGTAAAGCTGATTTAAGGACTGTTGAGCTGCGGGTGCGGGTTCCGTTAGAAAAGGAGGTCCCTGTGACACCTGTCGTTAAAGAAGCGGAGCCTGAGGCACATGAACAGGAATTCCCTGAGTTGACTGAGGTAAGAAGAACTGATTGGTGTCAGAATAATCACCATATCACAGAGGGTTTTTTGCCTTCATACATCAAAATAATGCAGCCAGTACTAGGTTAGAGGTTTCCAAATCCTGGAGGGTTTTCACATTGTTACACCTGGTGAGTTCAATCAGATGAGGGAGTGTAGTGTTAGTGAACTTTAACAAGGTATTCTGAGATTGTGTGTGTGTGTGTGTGTGTGTGTGTGTGTGTGTGTGTGATGTGCAGGCCATGGAAAACGAGGTGAGCCAGGCACTTCGAGGGGGAAGTCAAGACGATGTGCTCAGTGAGGGATTCCGCCTCACCATCACCAGGAAGGACCTTCAGACCCTCAGCCACCTCAACTGGCTCAACGACGAGGTCAGTGTGATGGCAGCATACTCTTTAACCCCCATCAGAAATTGGAGCCAATTTGTACTGGCAAGAATTGAGGAATAACACTATTGTGACCACGTGGTGTTGTAGGAATTGGATTTTCTTTGTAGCGGAGCTCCTGAGCACATAGAAACACAGGAAACCTAATAAGGCTAGTGCATAACCAATAAAGAAAAGATTTATTGTAAGTAATGAAACTGGAAGCCTTAAAAGTTTTAAAAGGCTCATACACCACCGTTCAGACTTGCACAGAATAAAAAAAAAAAAACAGTTTATCTCAGGTAGGCAGACAAATGTTCAATGAGTTAATCACCACCAAACATTAACTGAAGTACTCATTAAACGGATAATTAAACTAACAAAACCGGTGATACACATGAATGCAGAAATCAGCTGCTGAAAGGTGCTGAAAAGAACTGAGTGGTATCCTTTCCTGCTTTCACTTCAGACCCGTAGTCTCCAGGATCGAAGTTGATTCAGCTGTTATAGGAGCCGTGCTACTCTTACAGCACCAGCTTTGAACACCTATCAATAGAGATATCTATCGGAGCTCCACCTTTTGTTTGCTCCCTTTTGCGATACGTGTGTATTATTAAAGCAAATAGTAAAGAGAAACTCCGTACTAATTTGCAGTTGATTTTTTTACACAGGTGATAAACTTCTACATGAACATGCTGGTGGAACGGAGCAAGTCGCCTAACCTGCCTTCCGTCTACACCTTCAACACTTTTTTCTTCCCCAAGCTGCGCAGCTCGGGATACTCAACTGTACGGCGCTGGACCAAGAAGGTGGATGTCTTCTCCGTGGACATTATCCTGGTGCCTGTTCATCTGGGAGTGCACTGGTGTCTCTCAGTAAGTCACACAGCAAAACACTGGGGTTGATTGATCGGTTTCTTGTGATATTTCTTTTTTTATTATTTCTTTTTAAAAAAAAATTTAAATCAGAAGTTAAATAATTTATGAATGTGTTACAGGTGATTATTTATTTATTTATTTGAATCATTTCAACAATAATTTAAAGAACGGACGCAGTGCGTCAACATTCTCCCCAGAGGTAAACCAAGATGGCTGCTTAGTGTTTCGTCTGCTGTGGTGATCACCAAAATATATAAAATGGAGTATAGAGTTGCATATGATGGGACTCCCGATCTGCGTCTTTAGCTGGCCTTTTGTGTTTGTTGCATTACTGATGACGAGTGGTGTGAATATGAAGCTCTTCTTTCTGTAGCTTTAATCGCTGTTTCTTATTCTCCACACACACACACACACCCCCTTCTCCATCAGGTCGTGGACTTCCGCAAGAAGACCATCACGTATTTTGATTCCATGGGAGGGAGCAACGACGAGGCGTGTCGGATTTTGCTGTAAGCACTTTTTCAGACTGATAATTCAGTTAACGGCTTATTTCATGCCCCATATTTTTGCCTTTGTATTGTTTCCGTTTAACTTGTTCAAGTTCTACAAGTCAGTGTCGGGATTTGTTCTGAGGGAATAAATGGTATATCTCAATCCCACAGGAATTATCTGAAGCAAGAAAGTGAAGACAAAAAGAAGCAACGGTTTGATACCTCAGACTGGATTCTCCATAGTAAAAAACGCAACGTGAGTTAAGCAGTCACACATGGGATTTGGACAGTGGTGTCATTAAATGAAAAATAAATTTTTTCAATTGTGTTTATGTATTAAAACAAATATAATGTATATGGTGATGGTTTAATATTTCAGAGAAAATAATAGACGTTTATTTTTGGCATTTAATATTCTGCGAAGGGCGGCACGGTGACGTAGTGGTTAGCACGTCCGCCCCACAGCTAGAAGGTTCTGGGTTGTGGAGTTTGCATGGTCGCCCCTTTTGGCTTCTTCGGTTTCCTCCCACGTGCACATTAGGCTAATTTGCTGTTCCAAATTGCCCAGTGTCGGCTGAGATAGCCTCCCCGAGACCGTTGTAGGATTAAGCCGTTCGGCAAATGAGTTGAAGGAGTATTTTATAATTCTTCTGTTACGCTTTAAAGCACAGTTAGGTTGTTCCTTTCACCACATTGCAAAGCAGTATGGGGCGGATTATACCTGCAGGTTGCGTTTATAAAGCTGTCCTGGTCTCAAAGCCAATATCTGTAATTTACTTTCTCTCTATGATAAACAGTCATTAAGAATAGAAACCATACGCTGTTTATACACTATTAAAACCGACATTATTTTTTTTAAATCCCTTTAGGAAATTCCTCAGCAAATGAATGGCAGTGACTGCGGGATGTTTACATGCAAGTACGCCGAATACATCACCAAAGACAAACCAATCACATTTACCCAGGTGGGTGTGGTGAGAGTGCATTAAACAGTCGTTTATTTATTTCAGCCCGGTTTTAATTTGTTTTTTTTTTTTTTTTTTTTTTACTTTCTTGCAGAAACACATGCCGTATTTTAGAAGGCGGATGGTTTGGGAGATTTTGAACAGGAAACTCATGAGATAAGCTCACCTTTCAGGGACTCGCCTGGGAAAACAACGATGAGACTTTATCTTGGAGTGGGTTTTTTATTGTTATTGAATATTAAGATACCTCAGACTGGACACTTGAGTAAGACAGACAAACAAGTGGTGCGTACATTCACACCTCATCAGCTGGTGTCCTGTTTCGCTGATGCTTGAATTTTTAAGGATGCCTACCAAGGGACCCTGCAAAGCCCAAGAGTTCACTCGTGTTCCCGTCTGCACCGTTCATCTGTTACCTGAAATGCTTTTTGCTTTTTGTCTATGCAGCATGATTTCCATCTGAGTTTTTTGGGGGGTTGAATTACCTGTCATGTTGTTCTCTGAAGTCGTAATTGTTATTGTCTTTTCATCAAAACACTTGAAAAAAGAAATTTGCCTGACGCAGAAGGCGGTAGCCTGGGACCAATGACTGTTTGCTTTCAGACAGTAAGCAACTAAATCTGACAATCTCACTTTCTTTTGTAAACTAAGAAGAAAACATACAGAATAACACTATTTTTGCTGTCAAGACGTTTTACATGTATTTTACAAAACCGTTCTGAGTAAATAACTCCTTAAAGGTTTTTAAAACGACTGAATATCCGAATTACTTTGCCTATTTTTTTTTTTCCTGTTCGAATGTACAGCAGTTATGACTTCAGTCTGACTTTCTTTTTTCAGGAAGCTTCATTCAGCCTAGGCTCCTCACGAGCAGCCGCAAAACACTTTCCGATGGTTATTTTTGCTGCAGAGTGGCAAATCAGATCAGCACGATATATTTATTGAGAGGTCAGCATTGGGCAACTTGACCTGTAAATAAAACCAGCAGTATAGCATCCTCCTGTTTTCTATCAAGCCCAGATGGTCTTCGTCTCTCTTTATGTAAGTGTATATTTAGATACTTTTGGCTGTTTCTAGTTTTGTCTTCAGTATATTTGCAATTATTGTACATACCATGTCTACACAGATTGATTGAAGTCATATTTAATACATTTTTTGTACCTTTTATTATTGTTTTGTATGTAGATCTGGTCTCGGCAGAAATAAAAGCCTGAGGCTCTGTGTCATGGATTGAATTGGGATGTTGTTGTTTTTTTAATGTATTGATGCAAATTTTAATTATGCATGAATTTTGCCAGAAGATATATAAAAACTTAAATTCTTCAGAATCTCCAAATCAGAAAAGGCACCAAGCATGTTTATGCTTATGGGGCAAGTATTAGATGTGTTTTAGAGATATTTTATCTTGAAAGATTTTTCACTTACTGCAGAACTTTGAATTTCTTAAAGAATGTAGTCATTAAGGTAAAACAGTTTTGTAATCCAAATTGTTTGCACGCACATCCCCACACTGTTAACACCTGAATTTAATAACTGCTGCATGGTCATACATGACTGGTGGAGCGAACACGTGTTCACTGACCGCACGCGTGTTATGGGTACTCGAACCCACGCGTGCTCTGTAACTTGAAGACGAAGTTAAACTTCTAATTATCTGATAAGATCCCGGCGTTAGATCTATTGGAAATATCGTAATATTACTTTAGTACAACTTCCGTAAGCTCTCAAATGCCTCGTAATAAAGTATTCCATGCAACGTTGGCCAGTGTGTCTGAGGTGACTTGGAGTAAGGGAGCTTTTATTTATTTATTTATTTATCCCCTCTGGCATATAGTGGTATATAGTCATCAGTATGTCGGTCCGTCCATCTGTATTCATTTCCATTCCAGCCCAGAGCTCGGAAACCGTTCGAGATTTCTTCATGAAACTTGTAGGCAGTGCGGTTATGCCTTTTGGGATTTCTGCGATTCATCTTTCCTGTCATGTGGAGGCCAGCGAGGATATGTCATCTTCTGTTTAGTTACGCATTTTGCAAGATACTTCTTGTGTTAGCACAGTGGTTAGCACGTCTGCCTCGCAGCAAGAAGGTCCTGAGTTCGAGTCGCGGGCTCGGCGAGGGTGTTTCTCTGTGGTGTTCCAAATTGTCCCTAGGTGTGAGTGTGAATGGTGGTGTGTTGGCCCTGTGATGGTTTCTTGAGCTGTTCACCCTGCCTGCGCCAAGTTTTGGCTGAGATAGGCACCAGCCTCCCCGCGACCCTATTAGGATTAAGCGATCCGGTGAGTGGGTGAGGATGTTCTAGGGGTATACTATATTTGGGTTGTGCTTCAGGAGTGGGAACTTGCAGTAAATAATAAGATTAAAAACCAATAAAACGATTGTGGTGTTTGGGAGAATGTGGTCAGATATCAAGTTCTACAAAGAACGTGCTCTGGTAAGTGTGTTCTGTGACCCCTGTATAACGGTCATGACCCACGAGAAACACCTGGATACCTTCTTGTTCGTGTGTACATGCACACCAAGGGGTTGCAGAATTTACTATAAATCCTGTATTACTGTTTTTCCCAGAGCTTCTTTCCAACTTTCTGCCAGATCTGCCCTTGTTCTGAATTACAGGGAACCCTAACTATTACCTAACCTTCTATTTTATAATGCCAAGCCACCAGCTATGATGAGAATAGTGTAGCTTACAGTATCACGTGGAACCAATGTGCCTTAAGACTGCCTGGGAAAAGTGTTAAGGGGGATGATGTGAACCTTGCAGGACGTGGAGAAAAGTGTGAGGTGATGCAGGACATACTTCTTGGAGGAGCTCTAAGGCACTTCCATATCTACCAAATCACAATAGGTGCTGGGCATCCTACCTCCCTACATGCCAAGCGATGTGGTCTCTGTGGCTTTCCGCCTTTAAAGGTAAACAGTTGAACTGACTGAATGTCGGACATCTGATTCAAATAGTTTTGTAGGGCAGTATGGAAACCCTCTGCAGGTTCACCATGATGGATGGTCAGTCCATTGGTTAACAAGTTTCACTGGTATGACTTGGGAAGCAAAAGATTGTAATCAACCGGTCTTCAAGACAGTTTACAGAGGGACCAGTGTGCGACACGGATGGCAGTGATCTGTTTTTCCCATCACCAAAGAGTTTCAACTGCATCTTTCCAAAAGTTTTCCAGATCTGGAACACCACTTTTGGGTAAAGCACCTTGAAAGTGCCTCTGCTAGATGTGGAGTCCTGGTAGGTGAACCGTTATCAGTGAAGCTAACCATGGCCATTTGTGAAGCATTTATGCAGGGCAGAGTGTGCCATAAGACCTCCTAGAGCTCAAGTAATTGATGTATCTGACTGCCACGACATTGTCTTAATAGATCAACATGTCAGTGTCTCATCCTCAGCTCCAGCTTGATGAGTTCTGATTTCACACCTTTTTTCAGGCTGGCCATTCTTCTCCAGTGAGCTTTTTTAGTGGCCCAAATGGGAGCCAATTTTCCAAATATCGCAGTATCCTGCTGCCTCTGGCCATCAGAAGTGACCGGGCGTGTGCACATATCTTGAGTCGCAACACCTGTGTCACTAGAGAGAGGCCAAAGGATGTTGGAATGCCCATTGATGAAGGCAAGCCTCAAACAGCGTCTGAGCAATGGGAAGATGGAACTATGCTTTATACGGATCTGTGGCGTTGCAACAGGATGAATCACAAGCATTGCTTAAAGGCCCAACGGTGGGAGCTTGGTTGTGCTGGTATTGTAAGTAGCCCACTAAGCCACCACTGACCCTCCATTCTCATGAACAAGTGAGTAGAAAACCCTGTTTTATAGAAAGGTACCTCTTGCGTCAGAGCAACTATCTTGATGGTTCTGCCATTGACAAGGCCCTGAGCCATGAAAATGTTGGGGGCCAACTGTGGGATTTAAGTGCTCCTGTGACAGGATTATCATGGTATAGACACGCTCTAATGAATGAAGAGAGGGTACCTGTGGCTTAGACTGTAGTCACAATCAGACACACAAATGGCTCCATAGGTGTACGTAAGGACAGATATGCATGAGGTGGGAAGATGGCAGCATGATGGCTGTATTTAGTGGAAATGTTATATCATGCATCACTTCTTGAGAAATAAGAGTATGCTTTTAAGTTTCCTGAACGGTGAAATAGAGCTAATTCACATGGAGCTCCAGCTCCAGGGTCTGTAGTTCAATCCTTAGCTTTTCTCTGCATGCCAGTCGGATGGTTGTGTATTGTTTTTACTTGTTTTGTGAAAGGTTGTCTGCCTACTTGATTTAAAAGATTGTGGGGTTTTTTTTATTCTGTGCGTGTCTGAGCAGTGGCGTACGAGCCTCTGTTTTTTGGGGTTTCAATTTCTTTAAGAATGGTGACGTGACAGCCTTATTGGGTTTTCTGTGGTGGCATGGACACAGAACAACCATCCAAGTCCGGGAATGCTGGGGATCTCCGCTGCAACCAGTTAAGCTCTTTAGAAAATGCAGATTAAGTAAAAAAGTTGTGGGTGGATTCAATAATATGTGGTCAAACCTTCTGAGAGAAAGGACGTGATTGGTCAAGATGCCAAATGACTCCGTTCAGAATAATTTTTTATCCTAGACATCTCACTGTACTTAGAGTAGAGTCATTCAGGCAAGCCATCAAAGGGGGAGAGGTGCTCCTAGGCCCCGGCCAGGTGGTCGTCCTGGGGATCCAATGGTATGTGGAATAGCCCAATTTAATCATTAATTAATTTATTAATGGTCAAGAATAGTATGTGTCCTGGGGCTCAGTACTGTCAAGTAACTGCTTTAAATGAAATGGATGTGAAATATCACAAACATATGCAGAAGACCATGCTATGCTGGCATTTAATTATTTTAGGAAAGTTTTCTGTCAATTTTCTGGAAAAAGACAATTTCACTTTTTTAAATAAAATAAAAAAAAAATCTCAAAAGAGTACGACCTCGGTTTTGAGACAAAGCAGCATTTTAGGGACAGAGGCAGAACAGCATGTCTAGGATCTTGATTCCATTATTAATAAACTCTGACCTTCGTTAAAAATAGCAACTGTGAGTCACGTCACACTGCTGGGTGATGTGGACGTGTACAACAGAACATACTTTCCACCATGTTTTTCACTGCTTTTCGAGTCACTCTTACGCAGCTTGTTCCACATTTAATTAAAACGGTTTCTTTTGATATTCAATAAAAAATGCAGCAAAACCTTTAAAAAAAAAAAAAAGTCAAAAAAATTTTTTTCTATGTACAAAAAAACCTACTTCTAAAACAACTTTTAAAGCAGTCACATATTTAAAACAATTGGGGGAAATGGGGGGGAAAAAAGAACGAAAAATAGTTTCAACTACAAACTACTGATCTAAAATGATAGTGTTGTCTCTGTTTCACTCTTGGAGACCAAAATTAAGCCGTATTGTAGGTGCTACAAGTTTCGTGTGTGAGAGAGAAACAGTGTATGTTTGTACATGTGTGAACATTTGCTAGCTTTCACTGCCCTCCTTTTGAGCGCACAGCCTTCCTTCATGTTGTTTTTAATGCTGCCAAAAGAGGTTAAACTTTCCATTGCTTGGTCTTTGCACTCTTGAAAGAGTCTCCAGTAGAATTAATGTCTGTTTCCTTTGATTGACGAGGGGACAGGCTGATTTAGACGTCAGTGTCTCTCCTTTGATGTCTGCAGCAGCAGAAAGTGGAGACACATTGACTGCTGACTCCTGCACGGATGAGCTGTGAAACAAAAGAGAAACCCTGTCTGTTAGGTAAAAGTGGGCACACGCTCTCAGGAGCACATCCTGCAAAGAGTGAATACCCTGTAACTAGCCACGCCTCTTCTGATGACCGCACTCTAACTAGCCTATCCTGTGTGAACTACATGGAGCGCTTACTTTTAACTGACCAATCCTGTGTTGCCTTACCCCTGTAATTGTGTATAAAAGACTGTAGAATCATAAAATAAAGAGAGAACATGGTCGACTGTTCTCCTCAGGCCTGATGACGTACGGTAATGTCTGAGCAGGGATCGGGGTATCTAAAACCAAGCTCTTAATATTCAGTGTACACAAAATCAAAAAGGTAAAACATAACACGAATCTTACTGCAACTTGCAGACATTTTAGATTCGGATTCCTAAAATTCATGCGCCAAAAAAAAAAAAAAAAAAAAAACCTCTACCATATCAACAATTAAACATTCCTACGCACGAGGCTGGAGCTTATCTCAGCTGACAAAGGCGGGGTACACCCTGAACAGCTCGCCAGACCATCGCAGGGCCAGCACACACAGCCATTCACGCTAACACCCAGAGACACTCTGGAGGAGTTAATTAGCCAAATGTGCATGTCTTTGGACTGTGGGAGGAAACCGGAGTATCTGAAGTAAACCCACACAAGCACGGTGCTAACATGCAAACTCCACACAGAAATGCCTGGGAGCCCGGGACTCGAATTGAGGACCTTCTTGCTGTGAGGAAGTCATGCTAATCGCTACACCAGTGTGCCGCCCTGCAATGCATAACATCATACGAAAGATAAATCAAGATTTTCAGTTTATATACCTTTTTGTCATCATTAGCATGAGGATAATCATATACTGGCTGGCTGTATGGTCATGTTGGACTGTAAGATTTTGGTGGAGAACACGCACCTTGTCTTCATTTGCCGTGCTGATAGGAATATGGATGCTCCGTGGTTGCCTCAATAGTAACCTGCGGCTGCTGGACACCGTTTTCCTACAGTTTCATTTAACAAGTTAGCAACTAGTACAGTTCTGAAAAGTCCAAACACTTCTTAATCTTGGTTATTGTTTGCTGCTTTACCTCGACTGAGACGTTAGCAGGAGGCACTTGGGTGTACTGGGGTATGTAGGTCCCTTGCATAGCTGTGTTTGCAGGTATATACTGAAAACAGAGAGAGAAGGGGTATACCAACTGGAAGAAATAAAACCTGGTGGTGCATGCTGTTTTAGAAAAATAATCAGCAATTGGGCTGGTGTGATGTGGCCAACTCCTCCCACCCAGAATTAGCAGAACCCAGTTATTACCACCCAGAAGGTTATTTTACAATAACAAGTACAAAAACATATTGAGTTGTACAGAAGGCATAGAATAAATACGATATACTGAACTGTACTGAAGTGCTTTAATCTTCTTACAAGAAAGAAATTCGGGAACATTACTCACTCTCACGCACTCATTTGCTGAACCACTTAATTCGGGAGGCTGGAGCCTATCTCAGCCGACTCTGGGCAAAGGCTCCCTGAACAGCTCGCCAGACCATCGCAAGGCCAACACATAAACACAACCTTTAACACTCACACTCACACCTAGGAGCAATTTTGAACAGCCTGTTGGCCTAACGTTCATGTCTTTGGACTGTGGGAGGAAACCAGAGTACCTGGAGAAAACCCACTCGATCATGGGGCAGAGAAACACAAACACCCATTTGTTCATTAATTTGCAGAACCGCTTAATCCTACTATTGTTGCAGGGATTATACAACTATGCAATTGAAGGTTAAGGGCCCAACAGTGGCAATTTGCTGGTACTGGGGCTTCAACCCCCTACCTTCGGGTCATAGCCTTTACCCCTGGGTCACCACCGCCTATTCAGGATAATATCTGAATCAATTAAAAATGTAAAATAAACCTTTTGTTTTAGTTTGATTTCTTATTTCTTATGTCCCCATGTAGCATACATTCACCTCAGGCTCAGTGGATATGTAATATGGTGGCGTAGTGGTTAGCACATCCGCCTTACAGCAAGAAGGTATTGGGTTTGAGTCCCGGGCTTGGCTCATACGTTTGTGTGTGGAGTTTGCATGTTCTCGTCATGCTTGCTTGGGTTTCCTCTAGGCACTCTGGTTTCCTCCGACAATCCACAGACATGCACGTTAGGCTAACTGAATGTACTAGGTAACCCAAATTGCCCCTAGGTATGATTGTGAGGGTGAATGGTTGTGTGTATGTTGCCCTGCGATGGTCTGGCGGGCTTTTCAGGGTGTACCTCGCCTTCGTCCAGAGTTGGCTGAGATAGGCTCCATATTAAGTAGTTCAGCAAATGAGTGTGAGTGAGTGATACGTAATATGTATCGCCATTGTTCCCTTTTTAAAATATATGAACCAAACAACAATCTATTTTCTGTCATGGCTAGGCCAGAATTCATTGGCGTCAATAAAGTGCTAGAATCTTTTTTAAAAGCATTAATCAAGTCTGGAGAAATTCGCCCAACAGTCCATAGAAATCCCCAAACCCATGACCCCTGACCCCTGAAGTAATGGGAAGCTTGTACAAAGCTGGTGAACTCGTGTGACCAGTGAAGAGCATTTCTCACCGTGCCGGTGCTGCCCAGGGAAAGATGGCTGAGCTGCTGGGTCAGTGGCATCATGGCAGCAGGCTGGATGGACAGAGTGTGATCCATGGTAGGTGTTAGGAGGGTTCCCTGTGAATATGCCACAGAGAAAATGCGATGAGGCCCATAAAGGAGCAGCGATACGTTGGCAGATGATGTGCCACTTGAATGCGAGACCTACCGTGGGCTGCATGAGGTACGACTGATGGTGCATCCAGGATGGATTGTGTACCTGTAGTACAGGAAGGACTCTGTTTATCACTGAGTAAGCACACATTGACACTTACTCTTAACAGCTTCTTCTTCTTTTCTCACTCTGTATATATATATATATATATATAGTAGTCTCAGGTACAATTTGTGCAGTTTTAAAAGGAAACTATCTGATAAGTTATACTGCACATCTTACTGTTTTTGTGCTGACTCAATAACAAATAATAATGCATGGGTCACACGCAGGCTGGAGCCTATCTCAGCCGACTCTAGGTGAAGGCAGGGTAACAGCTTACCAGGTAATTGCAAGGCAAACACACACATTCACACTCACACCTGGGGGCAGTTTGGAGCAGCCAGTTAGCCTAATGAGGATGTCTTTTGGACTGTGGGAGGAAACAGACGTACCCAGAGGAAACCCACGCAAGCCCAGGACATGCAAACCCCACACAGAAACACCCTCGCCGAGCCGGGGACTTGAACCCAGGACCTTCTTGCTGTGAGCCATTCCTGTGTGGAGTTTGCATGTTCTCCCAGTGCTTGTGTGGGTTTCCTCTGGGTACTCCGGTTTCTCCCCCAGTCCAAAAACATGCATGTTAGGCCAACCGTCTGTTCCAAATTGCCCTTGGGAGTGTTTGTGAGTGTGAATGGTTGTGTGTTGGCCCTGCAATGGTCTAGCGAGATGTTCAGGGTGTACCCCGCCTTCGCCAAGTGTCGGCTCCAGCCTCCCTGCAACCCTGATAAGATTAAGTGGTTCGGCAAATCAGTGAGTAATTGATGAGTGTTTTAAAGTTGTCCCAAACGTTTATAATAGACATTATAAATCTGCGAACTTTCTATGCACTTGACATTAGCACACACACACACGTAGCCTGGGCTGTACGAGATACCACAAATAAAAAAAAAAAAGAGTATTTGTGAGGAATGAAAACAGCCATTACCTGGTATGTTGAAACAGGGGAATGCATGTACGGTGAGACAGAGGTCTGTGTGATCATTCTGTTGGGAGCAATGCAGTATGGAGAGGAGTAGAACCTGCAGGGGGCGACACACACACACACACACACACACACAAATACGCACATGCCATTTTCACTGCTCGGTATCTGGTAGTGAGAAATGTTTCTCCGCATGCTCTTACAATTTATCGCTCACCCATTCTGTAGGGCAGGAGTGGGGTCGTAGGTCAGCATCATTCCACCCTGCAATAAGGAAAAGCAAGTGTTCAGGAAAACCAAGAGCAACCCTGACTAGAGCAAGTACAGCATCAAGACCTGTTTGTCTTATGAAAAACAGAAAGAAACAAAAAAATATATGCTGAATTAAAAGATTCTAGCTGATTATTGTTCCAGTATATAGATCTTCTCCAAACTGTTGCCATAAAACTACTCACACACTCACTAGGGTCACAAGGAGGCTGGAGCCTATCTCAACCGACACTGGGCGAGGTAAACCGTGAACAGCTCGCCAGACCAACGCAGGGCCAACAGATAGACAACCATTCACGCTCACACTCACACTCACACCTGGGGCAATTTGGAGCAGTCAAGTAGCCTAATGTGCATGCTTTAGGAAACCCAGGACCTTCTTGCTGTGAGGCGGATGTGCTAACCACTATGCCACCATGCCACCCGCCATAAAACTAGAAGCACACAACTTCTTTACATGCTGTAGCACTGACATTTTCCTTCTCTGGAACCAAGAGACTCAAACCTGTTCCGGACTGACAGCTGACCTCAGCACCTGACCTTGTTAATGTTCTTGTGGCTGAACGCGCACAGATCCCCACAGCCATACTTCAAATCTAAGGTTATTATAACAGTAAAGGGGAAAATCTGGAATGGTCTTGGTGAACATCCCATATGAGTGTTATGGTGAGGTGTCCACCAACTTTAGGCCAGATCGTGTTCATCAGTCGGAAAAGTGTTATATCAGGATTAAAACCCAATGGGTAAGCTGGTATAAGAAAATCATTACCAGTGGGATGAATATGAAGATAACGGCACGTCCTTGAGGATAGACCACGGCTATTTATAGCACAGCAATTTACCAACGCTAACAGTTTTAAAAGAATAACACACTGAAAATGTAATCCGCAAAACTACAACCTCGATTCAATAAAAGTTACGATGTGTAAAACTTTCATAAAAACAGAATGCAGTGATTTGCAAATCTTCATCCATTTGCCCTGTTTACAAACCCTTCATCTAAACAGATTCACAAACTTCCTCATTATTTTGTGAGTCTCAAATCTTTATCCAGGTTAGCACAATAAAACCCATAACTTGCTTGGTTGGTAATTAGGAAACACTGTGTAAAAACAATGACTGCCTTCCCCTGAATGATAACTTTGTCAGTAACAGAATAGAATAGACAGAATTTCTATATGGGGGGGGCACGGTGGCGTAGTGGTTAGCACGTCCACTTCACAGCAAGAGGGTCCTGAACTCGGGCGTTGACGTGTGGAGTGTACCTGTTCTCCTTGTGCTTGCATGGGTTTCCTCTGGGCACTCCAGTTTCCTCCTACAGTCCAAAAACCTATACATTAGGTTAATTGGCTCTTCCAGATTGCCCCAGGTGTGAGTGGTTGTGTATGTGTTGTCTGTCGGGGGTATACCCCACCAGTGATGGCTGAGATAGGCACCACCCTCTTCGTGACCCTGGTCCAGCAAATGATAATTTTTTAGCCAACTCAGAGGTCTCCTTGCAGCAGAACATGCTTTAAGGTGAATTACCCATCCTATGCTAATTCTCTCTAGAAAAAAGAAAATGTCACCAACCTCTTTGGTAAATTAAAAGTCCTTTATAAAGTCAATAATTGCTAAGGATTCTTCTGAAGAGTCGAATGTTTTAACGGTATTATTCACCCTGATCCCGAGTGAAGCGGGATAGATCATGACGTAGTTGGTGCTTCCGATGATATCGCCTTTTTTTTTTTTTTTTTACTTTTGGTCCATCGTATTGTAGCAAGTATTATATTGAATTGTTATTATTTCTCACCGTCTCCCCATCTCTTGTCCATGGTCGACCATTTTGAAGATATTTGCCCTGACTCTGACGTTTTCTCTGCCCTCCGTCTGCAAATTTGCACAGTAGAGGTTCCGTAGGCACTGGGAAAATGACAACAGACCATAAATAGTAAGAAAACAACTACTAAACTTGAGGTGCACCCATGGACTGCTAGATACCTTCATCATGCATCAGGGATAATGTGGCAAACAGGCACTATATGGGTACCTGTTGTAATTACCAATGTGCTCGTATTACAGTATGTTCTATAGTACATAGGCTTGACCAAATTATCAAAAAACTCTTGTTTGAAGGATTTATGACCTTTCAAGGTCACTCGGGTAAGGTAAGGTTAAGTCTGTTGGGATTTTGTACCCAAGCATAGTGGCTCATCAGACAGGAGCTTATCCCCAGTTTCTACAGCGTGATGCAACTAGGAGTTCAACTCCTCTGGGATGCTGGGACGCTAGTCTGGGACGCTAGTCCACTGCAAGGGTTTCAAGGTCATCCAAGGTCAAAGGCAATTGTCCCATCTAAAAGTCTATATATGGTTTCCTATCAGTGTTCCATAGTAATGGGATGGCTATCAGCACTTTCCCACCAAAGTTTTGTGACCTTGATGTGACCTTCACATTTGACCTAGACATTCCAAAATCAAACCATTTCCGGAACTCAGGTAACGTAGTGTTCCCACCAAGTTTGGTAAAAATCCTTGCACAGGTGTGGACTCTGTGTCAAAGACAAACTGATGAACGTACAACAAAATACCACGGCCAGAACTCAATTTGGTGTCAGAGATAAAAATACATATTTAAAATTGATTTTATTGGTAGTAATTAGTAGCAATAACTGACATTGTTATATACCTGCCACTCCAGGTGGTGTCTTGATGTATTTGCCATTGAAATGTTGAATAACAGCCTCACACTTTTCTGTCGATTCCATCCTGGTAAGAATTTCACTCATCATATACCAACATAACATAATACATGGAGAATATACGGAAGTGCAGTATGTCTGTATTTCGCCTGTTAAAAAAACAGCCGGATATACCTGGCAAAGCCGACCCCTCGACTGGCACCGTTGGCATCACGGAGAATGCGTGTGGAGATGACCTGACTGAAGGGCTTTAGCATGCTCTCCAGCTCCTGCTCGTCCATATACAGGGGCAAGTTGGAGATGTACAGGTTGGTAGGGTCCTGCTCCTGTTGCTGCAGATCGAGATCACATAAAAGGTCTTTCATTTTAGTTCAAATCGAGCAGTTTGAGTGCAAATTTGAGTTAAATGTTATAGCATTCGAGAACAGTTTGAGCTGATTATAAGAGTATTGAGGAATCACTGTCTATATTACTATCTTTATCATACGTCCTAAAAAAATGTGTGCACCACTGATCTTGTTCGGCAATTGTTTTCTCAGATTAGCAATGCGCTAACGTTGTGCTAACCTGACCACACCCCATTGTAAAACCAGCACACCCGTGGACGCTCGAATGGACACAAATGCAATGCTATCTCAATACCGCGGATGCTAGACGGAAAAAATGACAACCAAATCAGCGACAAACTACAGACACTTACATGGCGCTCGGTGCTGGTTTGTGCTGGGTGTAAGTTTGAGTTGAATATAAATATCTAGTTTGAGTTGCATTCAATAATTAAAGCAGGAAGGAATGAAAATGAGATTGAGGAGAAGGACCTGAGACACAGTTAACACCATGACGAGATGTATACATACAGTAACATGGTTATAGCCCTATATTCCGACAGCCCATTGGTCAGACAACCCTAACCTGAACCAGCTGAACTGAGTAGGGTGTCCAACAGATTTAAACAATACCAATGGGCCAATGGGCTGTCAGAACACAGAGCCGTCCCCCAGTAACACCAGTATTAGCTTTAGACTTCGATATTCTCAAGAGAAACCTCTAAAACGGTGGTGTGTGTTCGAATATGTATTCCATTGGCATGGCAGCCAGAATTAAGTCCAGACAATTATACAGTGACTAATGGCTTCAGGTTGTTTTTTTGGGGGGGGTTTTTTTGAGATAAAAAGTGTGAAAATGACTGGCATGGAGATGTTGTCAACTTATTACCATATGCGCATCCTAATTAGCTCTGCAGTATGACAGACCATAGCATAACATCCACCCTCACCTGAGAGTAGATACATCCACAGTGCATGTTTATGTATGCCCTCAGCCAATTAGTCCTATCCTCACATTACGCTGAAACAGGAGGTTGCTCTTCCCGTCTACCCGTCTTCCCATCGCCTAGAAGGATGTCCGTACACTTTCTGCCTGCGTTACACAGCTTAAAATGCTATTAGTTAGCAGCATTTCAGATACTCTTGGTGTCACTTCCCCAAATCTAACTCAAATGTAATGAAATGTAAAGACAGCTGGGACATGGCGGCCCTGCAATTCACCCCGACGCCGCTTTGCATATTAATTACACCGACGTAGAGATGAAATTAAAACGCTGTAAATGCATTACAGCTTCATCTCCATGTCATGAATAATGGATGTTGAAGTGCAGTGACCTGCGGTGAAGGTGTTTTTTTTCTTCTTCTTCTTCTTCTTCTTTCTTTTCCTTGTTTGCAGTGATCGTCGCATCTTGAGATTTTTCTTATGCAAGAAAGTGGGAGGTACTACGAAGCCTCAGGCACTTGATACAAAACTCCTTAATAGGAGTTCCTAAATAGGTCAGGGTGCTGAGAGACTTTGTAAAGGTTGTAATTACGGTAAGTCTGGAGTGGAAGGTAATAACGAGTGTTGCTGCAGTTTTTTGTTGTTTTTTTAAATGAGATTGACACTTCCAAACTCCGCCCACACTCTCCTTATACATAGTGAGAATAGACATAAATGGTAATAACATGAGATATAAACTGTATTCCCTAAATAATAAAGAATCAGAAAGACAGACAGGAAGTGAAAGACAGTCAGTACGGTTTAATGCACGCCTTATATTCCACGATTATTCCGATTTCGGAAAATATTCAGAATTTGATTGGTTAGTGGCGGTTAGCACGTCCGCCTCACAGCAAGAAGGTCCTGGGTTCGAGTCCCGGGTTCGGTGAGAGAGTTTCTGTGTGAAGGTTCTCGTATGTTCTCCATGTGCTTACGAGGGTTTCCTCCGAGTACTCTGGCTTCCTCCACCAGTCCAAGGACATGCGCGTATGGCTAATTGGCTATACATGCAATGTATAACGTATACGTATAATACGTACAACACATTATATACATGAACATTACTACACAGCTTTCAAATCCACCTCACCCAAACCCCTGCACCGTAGCTCCGCTGAATTCGTATGATAAAATAATGGCAGGTTGTTTGTGAATAAGGGTTTACCCTCAGCTCTGTGTGTTGTACACCACCCTTCGGTATGCAGGACGTCGTGTCAACAGGAATATTAGTGGAATATTCATTTTTCACGATCCATGTAACCCGTTTCTTTGGATTATTGCCTCTTTCTTTGGAATAAAGGCAAAACCGGGATTATTTTATGCATGATGGTGAGTGTGACGATGGAAATGAGGAAGAGAAAAGAAAAGAGGAGTAACAGATTGAAACACAGGCTCTTAACATGGTAACAGGACCCTCTGGCACTCCTTGTTTATTCTCAGCGAGTAGTTCGGTGCTGAACATGCTCAGGCCTAATGGAGTAGACGACATTATTTTCACGGCTTGGCACGCGCACCACACACACACACACACACACACACACTCCCACATGCAAAGGCCACAGTCTAAAGAGCAGCCCCAGAACACGTCCCACTTTACCTTGAATTCTTTTATTTCTCCTGCTACAATTTTTTTTTACTGCTTTTAGCTAAAGAATACACCATACACCTCGCACATTTATTACCTTTTCAGGTATCTTGGTCAAACTGTTTGATGAGAGATGATCCAGATCTTATTTTTGATCCAAGAAGTTTTCAAAGGATTCTTTAACATTGTGAAATGGAATGAAGTGTCATACTACAGCAGGCCCAGCAGGGGGGGGCTGTGTACTTTCTATTGTTTTTATTGACTGATTGATTGATTGATTGATTGATTGATTGATTGATTGATTGATTGATTGATTGCAAAAAGTTATGTATGGATTTTAATGAGATTTTGGAAAAGGAAGACTCTTTTAGATTTTGCCGATAGTTTGGACAAATTCTGGAATTTTGAAAGGATTCTTTAACACTGTGCCATTTAGGTTCGTATAGGGGACTGCCGGGCTTGGTGGAGGTTTGTGCTGTCCGAGCGCTCGTGTTTGTAATGTATTTTAAAAGTGAGTGAGTGAGTATGTGAATATGTATTGCAGGAAAACATCTGCCCTTGGATTTTTATTTTAAAAAAGTTTTAGGGAAACAGCTTTCTGTCTTGCGCGACACGGTGGTGTAGGGGTTAGCATGTCCAACTTATGGCAAGACGGTCCTGTGTTTGGGTCCTGAACTTGATGTGGGTGTTTCTGTATGGAGTATGCACGTTCTCCCCATGCTTGAGTGGGTTTCTTCTGGGTACTCCGGGTTTCCTCATGCAGGTCAAAAACCCGCTCAGTAAGCTAATTAGCTGTTTCAAAATTGTCCCAAGGAGTAAGTGTGAGTGCGAATGGGTGTGTGCGTGTGTGTGGGTGTGGGTGTTGGCCCTGCCTTCGCCCAGAGTTGGCAAAGCTAGGCTCCAGCCTCCCTGTTACTCTAATAGGATTAATCGGTTCAACAAATGAGGAAGTGAGTGTTTAATACTGAGACTGGAGAATCGTGACCTCTTACCTTTGCCATCTGAGCCTGAACTCCAGTGGCCTTCAGCGCCGTTACAGCTTTCTGCGCAGATGCAGGACTGTCAAAGTCAACAAAACCGTAGCCTACACACACACACACACACACACACACACACACACAATTCAAACACAGCCACACAACCAGACAGGTTTAGATATCTGAGTAATAGTATGTTTGTGCACACCGACATAGATCTACTTATTAGAAATACATATATTTGCATTGTCTTTAACTCAAAACCTAGCGCATATGCCTGCGTGTTACATGTTCAACTCCCGAACATGTACTGAATCATTTCTATTAGATGTAATTCAGCAGCTTCTTGTTCGAGTCAGTAGGCCGTGCTACTAGTGTTTCCTGTCCTCTGCTGTCGGCTCAATCTGGCGAGCTATATCACGTGGATGAAGAACTGTGCTCACACACACACACTGAGTAATGTTTTAGGTCAACAGATGTGGAATTACTCAACAGCGATCTCAGTGCTGTTACATCATGACACACACACTTGCCACGGATGAAACAAGGCTTCGGGGCCGGCTCGCAGGCAAATATCAGAACGAGAACACATCCCACCTTTGCACTTGTTGGTGGTCTTGTCCAGGATGGCTTTGGTGGACACGATCTTGCCATACCTTATAAGGACAGAAAAACAAAAACAATGACAATACTTGTGTTATTTTTACATTTCCGCCCCTCCCTCGTCCTACCTCGTCATCACTGCCTGAAGTTGATGCTTAACATCGTCATAGGTTTCATCTTCCACTAAGCTTGTTCATAAATTAGAGTTAAGATTACAGGAAAAGTCTTTTACCCGCAGTGTTAATGCTAAGTGGTGGAGCAGATCGAGAGATCATTTTAAAACCTTTAGGAGGACAGACAAAGGTTAATGAAGGGCGGTGCCTGTCTGTTTCGGCATTGGTGGTCTGGTTTGTCTCATTGGTAGACTGTGAAGTTAAAAAAACACAGTTGGACCCAAGAGTTATATCACTCAACTGTGTAAATACCCAGCCAAAAAAAAAAGTCATACACTCTAATATTCTGTTAAACCACCTTTAGCTTTGATTACGTCACACATTGTTTAATAACCTCATGCAACATCATAACATTTGCTTCTAGAGATGGTGGGAGAAAATGTATTCAGATACGTATCGCGATTTTTTCCTGCGACAATTTATCTATCACTGCGCTGGCTCCAAAATCTTCATTTTTAATTGATATGTTCGAAATCTGGAGGCGCGGTGGCACAGTAGGTAGGACGTCCACCTCAAGGCAAGAAGGTCCTGGGTTCGGCGAAGGTGTTTCTATGTTCTCCCGGTGCTTGCATGGGTTTCCTCCAGGTACTCCGGTTTCCTCCATCAGTCCTAAGACATGCTCAATAGACTAACTGGCGGTATCACCCCTATGTGTGAGCGTGAGTATTTGTGTGTGTGTTGCCTTGCAATGGATTGGCGAGCTGTTCCGGATGTACCCCACCTTCACCCAGGGACGGCTGACATAGGCTCCAGCCTCCCCGCAACACTCATAGGATTAAGCGGTTCAGTAGATGGATGGATGGATGGATGGATAACTTGTATTCACAATGATGTACAGAGAGAAAGGAGATTCCTGAGTGATGAATTTATTTGAATAAGTAAAGTGGCCCATTTACTCTGGCACTAAATCAGCATTTTGGGGAGGGGTATGCTCGTACTTGCAAACTAGCATAATAAATAGTAAAAAGCTATGAATTGAGCTAGCAATACACTAGTATGAGGTGGGGTCTGTCTCAGTTGTACTACATGTTAGGTGGCCTAGTGGTTAGCACGTCCGCCTCACAGCAAGAAGGTCCTGGGTTCGATTCCCTGGCTCGGGCATTTCAGTGTGGAGTCTGTATGCTCTCCCTAAGCTTGCAGGGGTTTCCTCCAGGTACTCGGGTTTCCTCCAGGTACTCTGGTTTCCTCCCACAGCCCAAAGACAGGCACATTAGGTTAAATGGTTGTTCCGAATTGTCCCTACGACAATGTGGTTGTGTGTTTTGCCCTACGATAGTCTGGCGAGCTGTTCAGCATGTATCTGGCCTTCGCCCAGTGTCGGCGGAGATAGGCCTCACAGAGTGAGTGAGCGAGCAAAGTTCAGATATTCATGATTTTTTTTTTTAACAGAATTTTTTTTTTTGCACTACATAAAGTACACAATATATTAGCTTATTAAAATATATTATTAATAAATATCCTAAGAAAACCTTCTAATTTAATGGCTTAGGTAAGAAGAAATGTCAATAGCGTCCTGCTGTCATCGGTGACCCTGGCATTGATATCGCATCGCCATAAACAAAGAGTAAAACCGCTAGTTGCGTGAGAGGGGGGGGGGGGGGGGGGGGGGGGGGGGGGGGGGGGGGGGGGGGGGGGGGGGGGGGGGGGGGGGGGGGGGG